>OY365786.1:16492765-17742765 GCA_959347405.1 Napeogenes sylphis
AAATCTGGAAACTGTACTTATACTTTGCTGGAAAGTTAGGCGATAAACAAATTTATCAGGCAGCTGGTATAACCGCCTCAGGATATTATCTGAGACATTTATATTATGTATATGATGACGAACATAATACTATTTTTAATTTATATATCATATAGACCTCGTCAGTCTTTAAGTAAGTCATATTAGTCTTAACATAGTTGACCTACGAGTAATTGATTCAAATCAGCTATAAAATATAAGTTCATTCAGGTTTTTGGGCTTTACTTAATGATATTTATATTTATTTCAATGCTATTTTTTTTATTTTAAATATTACATTATACTATAATTGTATTCCTTTTGTTTTAGGTAAGAGGACTACTTACAATAAAACGGAATTATATTCACAGGACATGGGTATGGCTTTTAAATTTTAAAGAGTTTGCATGTTTTCTTAGTTGATTCAATATAGAAAATATTTGAGGCGAGTTGAAAGAGAAAATCGGTAATATGGTTAATTTTGCAAAATATGTGCAAGAAAATAAGGAACTGGATAGTTATTACATATATTTCCACTTAAACTTCATGTATTATTTACTAAAAGTAGCATTATTCAAAAAAATCTGACGATTATAATAGACTAATACAGATTTATCAATAACCGTGCCGTAAAATACTAAATAAGCAAGCAGGGGTATGAAAACCGCAAAAAACTCTGATTTGTTTGCAATGTCATACCAAATCCTCTGAAAATATAACGGGACCCTCAAAGTCCTTTTAATCAAAAAGTTTTAGACAAAATATGTCGAATATAAAGAACAACAAAAAGTATATCAAATCTTTTCAGTGGGTTTGATCGTTCTGGAGATATGATTTTATTTTTATCTTCTTGAGTTTTCGGGTTGATTCATGTGGCCAAATATTGCTTGTTAATCCAAATTAGTTGAGAAATGGGATCACTGCGAGTATACATATATATACCCATATACAAATAACAAAAGTATTTCCAATAGTTTTGAACCAATAAAATCAAAAAGGCGCATTTTCAGAAATCTATGGAAAAAATTCATTAAAAATGGTTCTATTTTGGACCCAGTAGATTTTGAAAAAATACAAAAAAAATAGTGGTTGTCTTTTTTTAAAAGAATACACATGTAATTCGTCAAGGATTAAGAATAAAATATTATTTATAAACTCTCAGGCTGCTTTCATTGTCCAAAACATATATTAGCAATAGAATAAGAGAAAAGTTATTTAAAAAAAATAAAAACCGACTTCAAAACTATATGTACCTCATATACATAATGTAAAAGTTTAAACTAACACTAATAAGTTGAAAATAATATTTTTATGACTTCAAAATAAAGTTTTATTAAAAGAATTAACGAAATTATTGAAACGTATATAAGTATTAACTATTTAAAATCCGTTATTTTTGGACTCGGTGCCAACCAAAGCTAATTAATTGCAATAATTGTTTTAAATCTACTAATATTGTAATTATAATAAGTTACAAAAATGTGAGCAAAATAAAGTAATTGCTTAGTTGCTAAGTTATTGAAATTATTCGAGAAGATTAGCAAATACTCGGTCTTATTAAAAAAAAAACCATTCAGCGATTTAAAAAACCTTTTTAAAGAAATTTTAGCGAACTTTCGAAAGATTGTGGAATATTTGGTTTGGCAAGAGCCGGAAGCCTTATCGTAGGAGTTAAAAGGCTTCTTTTGATTATCTCAATATGCCCTTTTCCCTTCTACGTTTTAATTCCCCTCTTCCCAAAGGCTTCACATTTTATTTCCTCATGGTTAGAATATCTATGGACGACGGTAAACACTTACTGGTGGACTATTTATATTATTTGGCCAATAAATGGCCAATAAATTTTGGTTCACCTATAAATTTACAAAGAATTTACATATATCTTCCTATAGTACGATTAACGTGTGCAATGTGGTAAGAATTTATGAACTCCTAAACTTCAAAATTAGCTTCCACCAAGTGCCTGAAGTTCTAAATTGCCTCATATCAACCCATGAAACTATGTACCCTAATGAAAATGTTCAGTAATTGAAATCATTTAATATTATAAGTACATGAAATAAAAAAAATATATATATTTTAATTTATATTATTAGATAATAATGTTATGACAACCACATTTCTGAATGATTCTGAATAATTCGTCTATATGTGGCAGCAAACCAGCCGCCCGTTTTGTTTCTTTCTCTTATAGATAAACTCTTAATTATCACATTATTATGATAACTTAATTATATTATTGAACGAAATATGGTTCTATGTCAAAATGAAAAAAAAAATAATAATAATTAAAGCAAGAGTTTTTTGTTTTGTTTAGTAAATTAGAATTAATTCTATTGATTGGGAGAAGCGAAGTTTAACAGCACCTTCTTCCCTGGGTCAATTTTCTACACGTTAATTTTCAAACGAATCGAGTTAACATGTGCAACGTCTACCCCCGGTGACGCTGTAATAGCCAACAGGGCTAACAGCATAGACTGAAATCGCGCGCTAAAACTATTATTAGGCTTGAGAGAGAAAAGCCACAATTTACTACATTACGAGATGTACTACATTACAGCAGTAAAGCTGAAAATTGTGTTTGTTAGAATGATTTCGATGGAAAAAGAATATTAAGAGGAAAATAATTGGTTTCTAATTGTTCTCTTTAGCCATTACTATAAACAACGGGCAGTGCATTGTGGCGCTATTTGATTTTGTAAAATAGTGGTGTTCTAGTATAACTATCAGATAGAGTGATTCAAGGGGAAGCTTTATATGTATAATAAATACATCTATACGAATAATATAAAGCTGAAGAGATTTTTGTTTGTTTGTTTGACTGCGATAATCTCAGGAACTACTGGCCCGAATTGAAAAATTCTTCTTGTGTTGAATTGTCCATTTATTGAGGAAGGCTATAGCTTATATATCATCTCACTGTGACTAATAGGAATCAAACAGCAAGGAAAATTGCTACAAAAACGGTAAAATACTTCTTTTTTGAGAGCTTTATACGCGAGGAGGAAGAGTAAACGGTGAAAGTTAGGCAAAAAATTAAGTATCTTGAAATTGTTCCTTGATTGAAGATATAATCTCTAAACTAGACTCCAAGTAACATTTCTTTGTAATATTGTGATAGTTGTTATATTCTTAACTGGTCCAACGGTGCTCATACCTTGCATTCTAATAATTCCCAATGATTTGACTTTTAATTTTAAAAGAATGCAGTTTCCCATTAAAGTTTCATTTGCTGTTACGATTGAAGCATAAAGCACATATGAATAGATTTACGTCAAGATTGTTCCACAGATGGACAAATATATGTTGCGTTATCAAGATAATGTTGTGGAGAAAACCAATACGTTCTCCTACCACCAAACGAAAATACAACAAAAAATATCGTGTGTACAGAAGTACTTGAAAATACGTTGTTTATATTAAAGACACTGTATAATCTAATACTCTTTGTTCTGACTGACTTAGTTATAGCACACAGCACAAATTGCAAGTCGTAGAGATAGTAAAATTGGAGGGTAGTTTGTACGTAGTTGTGTAGTAAAAATAATTTTTAAATTTAAATTCCACCCGTAAAGGTTTAAAAAAGAGTTTGCAATTTTGTGTGTAACTCGGCGGCAAAAAATAATGTCCACAAGGACGAAGTCGCGGTCGACCGATAGTAATATATATTTTAGAACAAAAAAAGCCAGACAATTCAAAAAATTGTAATGTAATGTTGCCACAAACTTTTTGTGGTCAATATAAATCGCAAGAAGATGGCTTAACCTTAAAGATATGTAACAAATTAATCTACTACGGAAATATACCTAGCCTTCCCATAAATATAATAACAAAGAAAAAAAAGTTTTTTAATTGAAAATAATATTTATTACTTTTACAGTGTGTTAGTTTAATACACTAATATAAAACAATTAAAAATACAAAAAGTTTATTCGAAGTGGTGTCTATTAGCTGCAATACAGGCATACAATATATCCTTTAAACGTTGGGGCCAGTTATCAATAGAAGCACGAGTTCTATCCATGAGGGAAATTCTTCGCTGCCAATCGTATGGGATTGTTTTAGGGAATCCAAATTATCATGGCGTTTAGAGTAAGCTGTACTCTCTAAAACTGACCATAAATCATAGTCCAGCGGATTAAGATCGGGAATAGACGACGGCCAGTCTTCAGCTCTGATGAAGTCAACGTCTTGGGCTTCCAACCAAGACTGCGTGGACCGAGCTTTATGACCCAGTGCCAAGTCTTGCTGGAAAGACCATACTTGGTTATTGAACATGGTGTTATTAAATGGTTTAACTACTTTCCCAAGAATGTTATCTTCATACACTTGTGCCGATGTTTTGATAATTTTTTCACAAAAATATGGCTTAGTCACTCCTTCATAGCTAACACCCAACCAAAACATCATGAAGTCGAATAATGCCCACATTGCACTCTGTCGACTAATTAGAAAGCTTCCTTAGAGCTTTGAGCATAAATACGCTCCTTGTTTGTTAAACTGTTGCTCAATTTAAAAAAAAAAATCATCCGTAAACAAAATTTTTCTGAGACCGTCCTATGCGTACCGCTTCAGTAGTTGTTTCGATTTTATCACCCTATTCATCTTTAATTTATCAGTTAAAAAATGACCAGTACGTCTCTTATAGGCTGAAAGTTAAAAAATACGCGAATGGTTCTAGGAGCTACCTTTATTTCACGAGATAAAATCTTTTTGCTTTCAAACAGGATTTCTTCCAATTCTTTCCCTTACTGCTTTGACCACATTTTTCGTACGAACGTGGACGGCCAGATCTTTCTCTGTTCAAATGTAATATTTTTTTAAGTGTATTTTATTTGTAACAGTATTTATGACCAGAGTATATAAGTATATATATATTAAACATCAAAATGATTCATGATCCACAATGGTTTATATCTATCTCTAAAGGATAACCCAAAGCAAGCATTTTTATCTATTATTTAATAATAAGTTACTAACCAAGCTTTTTATAAAATACAGTATTATCATCTGCATTACATATGTAGCACATTTCATGTAGATCCATTTTATCCATTATCCATTTTAGTGATCCATTATATCCATTATCAGTTATCCAACTATCTAGTTGGATAAAGAATAATCATCATCTGCATTACATATGTAGCACATTTCATGTAGATCCATTTTATCCATTATCCATTTTAGTGATCCATTATATCCATTATCAGTTATCCAACTATCTAGTTGGATAAAGAATAAGCATCATTTGCATTACATATGTAGCACATTTCATGTGGATCCATTATATCCATTATACATTTTAGTGAAACGCTGTGAAATGTAGTAGCAATATACAAGATAACAGAGATTATTAAAGTGGAGGCATAACGTAAATATTGTATACAAAGACATCCTGTGGTATAAACTCAATATCAAACAATCTTCGCTGCCCATATTAGTATATATATTGTACCCCTGCAAAGCAGACACGAGGCGTTATTTTATATATAAAGGAGGAAAGTCATTTTTAAATTTATAATTTTCGAGTGTTGTTTCATTAGTGTATTTTATAAGACGAAGCTTCTTAGCAATCCATGGATTCACCGTGCGGGTGCCGGGCCCATCGCGTTGCAAGGAGAGGAGTTCAAGCAGTGCCTGGGACTTGCGACCCAGGAGTAGGTTTAAGGGGCCCCTTTATTATGCGCAAAAACGCTCACCTTCACCCTCCACACTCCTCTCCCTACCTAACCAAATTTGGAAAGAACCTACTAATGCCGCCTTTGAAGTACGTTCTAGAAATGAACCGATGCTTGTTCTAGAGAGGCCAAGATCTTTAAGTAGTCTATAGAGAGATTTTGCTGTTATACCTCTCGCTCCCACTTCTACCGCGTACAAACTAACTATAAATTTATTCCTGATCAGTTCGTTGGTTAGTTCGTAATATTTATTGAGCTTGAATGTGTGATCCCTTGGGATGTTTGTTTCCCAAGGAACAGTAAGCTCCACAAGTATCACGCGCCTCAGATGTTTCGAATACAGGAATAAGTCCGGTCTGGATGACGAAACACCAACATCCCCAGGGATTTTGTAATGCCTTTCATACGTGTCCATCATGAGAATCCAATCAGGAGCCGCGCCTAATATTGAATAAGGCTTCGCTTTTGATTTTTTGGAGGAGCCTTCTTTTACGAATTCTATAGATCGTTCGGTGGTTGTTATACCCTTCCGCGCTCTTGCTACTGAAAGACTAACCGCTTCCCGTATAATTTCTAATACCTTGTCGTGGCGACGCGAGTATTGACCTTTATCTAGAAGTGTAGCCACCTATTGATAGGGTGTAGGGTACACCCTACCAATAGGTGTTTCGCGGTTCCTATTGCCTCCCCACAGATGTTGCAAGACTTTTCGGTGGCTTTGCCCCATCTTACTAAATTACTTTGATCTGGGAGAGTCATTTGGAATGCATTAAGATAGAATTTTAATACATAATGCTGGGGACCAATCATAAATTAAGGTGCGCCACTTCAAAGCTAGTGGAATACAAAAATCTCCTATGGTCACCCATTCGTTTTGAATTTCTAGGCTCATCGCGTGGAGTCGGTAATTATCGTTTTCGTCTTGTCGAATAAAAGATTTTGTTATGTCTATGTCTTGAACTTTCCTACTTGATCCTAGCCCTACTTTATTTGTTTGAGCACCTATCATAAACTTTTTATGGAATTGAAGTCGTGACTCGAGCTCTGAGGCAACTTTGTCTTTTGGGAGAGAAGTTACAGTATCATCTTTAGATTTTCCGATGATATGTCTTTTGGTAACTCTTAGATGTTTGTAGAGCTCCGATGGTTTCTTTAATTTTAATCCAAAGTTGTTACGGTCTCTAAATAAGGTTGAAGAGTCCGCTGAGTGCGCTAACCCGAGCCATAACTTCAATGTCTTTATGACGCTTGCATCTAACTTTGACAAAAGGGTTTTATTTATATCATACACGAGGAAAGGCCAATTTAGACGTGATGTTAAATAATTATCGTAAATCCAAGCTTTTTTGACGTTACTTATTGGTTGGTTGTCTACCTTTTTGAGATCGTTTAAAAAGCTATCGACTATTACATCCAACGATGGAGTACGGCCTTGGTAATCGATTTTTTTACCTAAAAATTTAAACGGAGCTGCTTCCGTAACCGTACTAACGCACTGACCGCCTATTATAAGACCCGGATCGTAAGAGGTATATTTGGTATTCCGTCTACCCAGACACAGACTAAAACATTTACTTGGTTTTGTCCTCAATCCGCCCGTCCACGTACAGAAATCCTCAACTACATTTAAAAGTACCTGACATTGTTTCGGATTACGTGTCAGTATCGCGAGATCATCTGCAAAAGCTAGTATGGATTCTGTGTATTGGTTGTTGAACTTAAACCGATAGCCCCACTTTTTTTCATTTCTAATTAATTTGTCTATTAAAATATTAATAACTATATTAAATATAATAGGAGAAATACAACAGCCCTGAAATAAACCAACGTTATAATTAAGTGGTTTTGAATGGTTTTCATTAAAAATTATTGAGAATTTTAATTTTGAATAATATGATGCAATAATGTCGCGAACTACCATAGGAAAGTTATACCATTTAAGCGCGAACATCATTAGTTCATGTCGTACCGACCCAAAAGCATTTTCTAAGTCTATCCAACAAACCGTAATTTGTCTCTCGCTAGTTCTAGCATCTTTAAGGCTTTCCGATATTAACGTATTATGTTCCAGGCATCCAGAAATTCCGGGCAAAAACCCTTTCTGGTGATTAGGCCTGAAATATCTATTGTTAATCATGAATTGCGTCATTTTAGTTTGTAAAAAAGAGAAAAATATTTTAGAAATTGTATTTGTTAGGGCTATCGGTCTAGTATCCTTGGGATTATTGACATTGTCGTTTTTCTGAATGAGGACAAAAAGGGCTTTTCCGAACGTTACCGGTATTCGCTTTCTTGACCAGATTTTACCGATTATATTTAAAAGATGTTTATGGAGCGACGGACATTTTTTGTAAACTATATAAGGGATACCATCCGGACCTGGTGCTGACTTAGATGGTTTCATTTTAATTATTTTATTGATTTCCTCCAAAGTTGGTGGGTTGGCTTGAAAATCTTCAGTAGGAGTCTCAGGTTTGTGTTCGTTTGGATCCCCATATAGTCTTTGGTTTTCTGGCACTTCGTATGTGCTTTTATAATGGTCGAAAATTTGCTCGTTGGTCAAGAGAAGCTTACCTTTTTGATCTTTGAAAATGTTTTTTGAGTATTTAAAAGGATTTTTTATCAAAGTCTACTTCATGTTTTGCCCGATCAAATATTATTTTATTAAAATAAAAATTTAATAAAATAATATTATATCTGATAAGTATATTCTGAAATATATAGTTTAGTTTTTATTAGCTATTTATCAAATCACTGATCAGAAAACTCTAAATTTTTTAATAATTTCACGACAACCACGACAAAAAAAGTTGTATGAAGATAATTCAATGTCAAGAATTATATTTTGTATTTTTATTTTATATCTTTTACTATATTAATGAAATCATAAATATTTGTCTCTTAAATTACTGTAGTGTTTTTATAAGCATATTATATTTATCTTAAATTTATTAGAAGCTATGGTATCTGTAAGTGCAATAAATAAAAAATAAATAAATCCACAGACAAACACACAGATCGACATGTTATAACACCACTTTTTTTGAAAAAAAAAAAAACTAGACGTTAAGGAAAATATTACCATTTATATGACTTTTGTTCTTCTAACAGATATGGGTTTTGAAATTTTTGGCAAAACATTTGACTACTTTATAAGTATATATAATAAAGTAACCCTAAGCAGTTAATTAAATAGTTTTAATATTCTGGATTCTTACTGTAGAAAACAAATAAAAATATATATTTAATTTATTTAATGTACATAAATGTTTCTTAAAACTTGAACAATAAAATATATAATATAAGTACATTGTTTTGATGTTAATTAAAAAAAAAGATACGAGACTAAGGAACGGTAGTAGGTACTTCAATTAAATTATTTCAGCCAAGAAATTTTAAATTATATTTTAATCAAAATATTTTCGTTTAACAGTGTATTTCCTAACATAATAAGATCCAATTGTAAGTTATGGCATTTTTATTACAAGTAATATTATTTGATATTGACCCAGCTAAGTAGTTCAAGGGTCATGTTATTACACATAATGTCCCATAACCACGTTATCTATGATACATTGTCATAAAGAACTTAGTAACTATCCTGAGATATAATTACTATTTTCCTATTTTTTTAAAAAGCATCTTTACTTATAATGTAGAATGAAAAAAATTACAATTCAGTATTCGAACCTACGATTCTAGGAAACCTACTTGTCACTCAGTTGGTGTCTCCGTATCGCAGCTAATTCAGCATACTACATATAATCGTCTATATCGGGACGGACACGAAATCATCAATGCCGTTTGTTTTTAATATTCTAATAAATATTTTTTACTCTGCGATACGAGAACCATATTGAAAAGATGCTACAACCAAAATTAATGTTCGAAATTTAAACAAGCTCAACACGGCTAAACATAATTAAAAACAATTTCAAACATCCTTACTAATATTACAAAGATAGAGTATTTTTTTAAGTTTTTTCATATGTAGATAGTAATCTACGCCCCCACTACATCGATTTGAATTATCCATTTACTAAAAATATTTTCTTGATGGAGATAAAGATATTTCATTTGATGGTTACATATAGACCGAAGATAATATGATTATGAGGGTAAAATGGTAATATACATCTAACAAATTGAATATTTAACAAAATAATTGAATATACTCCATGATGTTTGACAAAGTAAAAAAAATATTAGTTACAGAGTTGCAAACATTTTCAAACCTGTTTTATGTATATTTAAAATGTTAATTGTTGTTCAATCAATTAGCAAGACGGAAACGACTACAATACCAGTCTAACAATATACTTCCGTTACTATTCCGTTTTTATTAGCAATAATTGAGTGTGCTTAATTTGTTTACTTTCAGATAATATTGTAATAGACATTTGTTTATCAACCATTTCATTAGTCTTTAAGATAATTTAGAAGTTAGATTGTAGTTATTTTTTTGTTATAAGAGTAATGTATATATATTTTTTAAATATCTTAAATTTAATATAAAATTATTTTTATTTTGCCTTTCTAGAACCTATTTTATATGCTCTCTGAATAAAATACATTGCTATAGTCTAAGGATTCGTTTCCCTAAAGTTAAAAGCTAAATGAAGCATGAACTAACTCAGGTCATTAATTTTCTTGGATAATATGTACCTCCTGAGGCATACGAGGGATAGCTGGGATGCCCCAATTCACTGATAGTCAATTATTATATATAGGTATCAGAATAGCGAGAAAGTTCTTCAAGCAAATATTATTTTTGTATACCCTTAAAGATACCCTTTTGTTCAGGAAATGCACATCCAATCCAAATCATACAAATAACTGTTGAACTGTTGAACAATAAATGTTGAAAACAATTTTTTTTTTTTTTTTTTTTTTTTTTTTTTTTTTTTATCAGGACAAATTACACACATTGATCTAACCCCTAAGTAAGCAAATTATTTGCTTGTGTTAAGGGTGTTAGACAACGATACAAATACATAGAAATACACATATAAATACTGAAAATATATTTAATAAACGACCCAACCCAGAAACACAGACATCTATGCTCATCACATAAATGTCTGTCTCCGCCGGGAATCAAACCCGAGCCCCATTGCTCCGTGACACGTTAGGCGTCTGCGCTAACCACTTGACCAACGGGGCGGTAAATTAGATATTATATTTTTATTTTATCACAGACAATCGCAATTTATTTATGATGATTAACGATGCAGATTGACGAATATGAAAACCAACCAACCACATTCATTTAACGGTCTTATACAAGCAGCTTTTTTGGAGACAACGTTCGTAAATATGAATTTTGAATTTTTTGTCAAATATGATTGTTTATTATTAATTATCCTTATGTACTTTTAGAATATGTAACCAAGTATTAATATAAACATACTATTTGTATATTATTTCAAGCTATAGTTCCTGTGTTGATTAACTTCTCTATGATGAAGTACCTAATAAATTATAGCTCTATAAAAACATGACATAACAAGCTCTATAAAAACATCTAAACAAAATTATAAAATACCAATTTGTTTTTACTTAAATACAGTGCTAAAATGCAAATGCTTATTTCCCATGACCCAAAATAAACAACTAAAGAACAGAAAAGACTGAGCTGTTTACATACAATTTTTAAAATTTGCTTAATAATACGCTCATACCATGTTAGTGTATACAGAAATAGGTACAGGGTTATGTTTGATATCCAATTACAGTTTTTGACGCGTCCTCCGGTACCAGGAAGGTCAAATAAAACATTCGAGTGCAACACAATCATGTTCATCCTTTTATCCCAGTGGCATTCACTAGTATAACTGCAAAACTCTCAAAAAGGAAAGTGAACTGTACATTCAACTTTTAAAGTCCTTAAGCCCGGGTGCCAAAGGAGCGAAGAACGTCTTTTATAACAATGAAGTGGTAACCATCTTTTAGGAATTTATTTTTTTATAAAAAAGCCAAAGTAACATTTAGTCAATTTCAGTAAGAAATTAATTTATTTCTTCAGAAATACTGTGTAAAAAATTTGGCTGTCTGTTCTTAAAAGAGACGTTAAAAAAACACCAAAGTTTCGACAAATATAAATAAGAGATTAATATAATACTTGTATATACACTGTTAAACTTATTATATACACCTTAAAACATAATAACTTGTGTAAGAAACTTTTTTACCTACATTATACCTAGTAAATACTATAAATTATCAATATTATCTAGCCACTTTTATTAAAAGCTTTCCGAAACGATTTTTTTTTCCTTTAGTTGTAAGTATCTATCCAATACCGAATCTCTTTACATTACGAGCTTTAGGATACATAATATTTCCTATTATTATTTCCCCGGAAATTCACTCCGCAAAATATATCAAGTTAAAGAATCCACGTGTACACAAAATAGATATAAAACTACATAAACCAAGGTAAAAAAATATTAAAAGACATCATTATTTTCGATATCATATTACGATGTTCAAAAAAAGACTAGCTCCAAATATATTCAGCACGACCTTGGGAAACGCTTTATAAGTAATATTGTCTTTTAAAAATGAATAAGGTGACAATAAGATGTTAAGGTTAAAAAAATATGTATCAGTACATTATGAAATAATGTTAATCAATTGAATTGAATGAACGAGTGACGTGTGTAAAATAGAATGAGTCATAGAGAATGTCATGTGTTGGACACTGTCAACCAAGACAAGGTAGTAATATATCTACTCTAAATAATAAGGTAATAATAAAGTCAGTTTGTAGGTAACGGTAATCCCTATACTTAAATATTTAATCTACAACATCAGCGACTCGACTCAATGAAAATTAAGAACTAATTACTGATAAAGTTCTGCAAAAACCGAACAGTAACACATATTTCCCAAATATTACGGAACAATGTAAAATGTATAGCTTATTTATTTTTTTTGAATAAGAGGGATTTATCACAAGTTTAAATTATTTCTTAACTGCGTCTAATCTAGTGTTTGATTTTAAAACAGCTAAGTTGGTTTTAAAATTTTAACGTTTCTTTAAGATGAATACATTTACTGAGCTAGGTTTAAATTATGGTAAAGAAAACTTTATTAAAGAGTAGAGCAGAGAAGAGCATAATTACTTAAAGAAGGTGAATATAACATGTAAGTTATTCAAATATTTAAAACTTATAAATAAAATATATAATTATATTAGAAGGATCCGTGTATGTATACTATATTCACCTAAAAATTGAATTTCGTTAAACATATCTTTCATAGACGAAATACAGTAAGTACATCATAAAATAATTATCAGGATCCAAAAACCTGTTTAATTTGTAATATATTTATTTCTACTTTTAATATAAAATACCCATTATGAAGTCTATAGATAGAAGACCTTGGAATGACATACACCGACTCTAATTAATTGGGATGAGGAAGGTCAGGTGGTTGATGTTTTTGTTCTTATATTCAAGATTGTTTATTTAAAAAAAAAACTCATAACAACTTAAAATTATATAACTTATATATTTAACAACTATTTAAATATCAATATTTAATTTCGTTGTTAAAAATAGGCATTCAGTAAAATGTGTAACAACAATACATATTTACATATTTGCGTACGTTTACCTATTTAGTAATAATATTGTCTTACGCTTAAGACAATAATTATTGTGATGTGATTATTTAAACAAAATTTAAAAATCATTTATGAATAAAATTGTATACCATTTGTAAAAATATTGAGAATGTGGGAAAGGATATTAAGGGAACTAATTATATTATTAAGTTTTCTATAAATCTCATCTGCAAATTTTTGTATATTGTTGTTATTTTAATGGTTATGACTACTTGAAGAACTTATTAAGAATCGGAGAAAATATAAGGCCGTACAAAAAATATTACTCGATATCAGTTAAGCGAATATCCACCGAGCAAATTGTTCTAAATACATTACTCCCTGACTGCGAGTGCAAATTAATCTTTGCTTTAGATCGGCAAATAATTCCAGAGAAAACCTGGAAGATGATGTAACCAAACAAAATTACTACTATAATTTGATCAGATTGAACAAATATATACCATTTTTTTTTTGAAATTCGTTTTTAAGTTTATTTTTTCTATATCCTATTTTAATGTACCTACCACTTAACACACACACATGTTATATTTCTATAAATTGCATTGCTCAGCTATAAACTCGGAGGAAAATCTAGAATCTTATCGAGATAGAAAATGTATCTCGTCCTTTCATGAGGCTACAATATTATCTAAAAAACTTATAGGAAAGCTTGTGATGAAAATCAAATTAAGTGGTTTCTGTTATGCTTCCACTTCACTAACTTAGAGTAAAATAGTTATGGAAACACCAAGTGACGGTTGGTTTCTAAAACGATTATATAATTAAAACATGGTTATAGTATGGCTAACATTTATAATAATCTGTTGATCTCGGCATTAAACAATCAAAATTATTAACAAGTGATTTTTAAAGTAGTATACATATGACCCCATAGATTCTAAAATGATATAATATTTTCTTGATAGTTTTGTCCAAAATTATTATCTCGAATATAAACATTTTAATGTTACTTTACATGTTTAATATATTTCCCCTGGAAGCGATATTAAATTCCATCGTGAATAATAGAAATAAGCAGGATCATTATGACCAAATTTGGTACACTCGAATATTCCAATATTAAGGTCTTCCTATTATGTACGTTTTCATTGCCTGGAATAATTCCAGTACTTTACAGAAACAATGGTTTGCTGTAAAGTACCCTGTTATCTAAAGTGATAATGTTATAAATCAGCAGAAGACAGCATAATTATCAAAACATAAATAGATTTACAACTATGTTAATCGCAACATGCGTTGTTGTTAAAGTTATACCTCGTAATAAATATGAAATCTGAAAGGTGTGTGTATATTTAGTATCAGCTTTTATAACAACATTAACTGTGTAAAATACAGCATAGATTAAAAAAACGCTTAGTGTACTAACAGGCTTATAACATTTTAGTTAATACAGCTTTTACCATAGCACTTTAACGTAGAATTAGATTAGGATTGGACCCTACTCTACAAACAGGATAATTTTATAATTTGGGCGCCAGTTCTCTATACTTATCTATAAGAAAATCAGTTACATTTGGCCAATGCTTCAGGTCTATCTACTGTAAGTGTGGTACATAGACAGTTGAATCTGCGT
The DNA here is from genome assembly GCA_959347405.1 of Napeogenes sylphis. Classification (NCBI taxonomy): domain Eukaryota; kingdom Metazoa; phylum Arthropoda; class Insecta; order Lepidoptera; family Nymphalidae; genus Napeogenes; species Napeogenes sylphis. The sequence continues at coordinate 16,507,671 of OY365786.1, forward strand.
ATTTGCCTCTTACTACATATATAGGTATCAGGGTTTTTCATATTCTTACAACGGTTTATTTCTATAGGAAAGTTTTCATAAATTAACATTTCTTCCTTATCTCTCAAATTTCACATTTAATTCTCTATTACATATAAATCTTATTTAAAAATTATGATTAAAAAATATGAATGTTGATATGTTGTTGTTATTTTTATATATTTACGTCTGTATACAATATTTTTTTTCACAAGATTGTCATACATTTAAAAATTTTAAGGGTGGTGATAATAACATAAATATATTTATTAATATTGTTGTAACTATAATATGGATAACCTCAAATACAATTATTTATTTTTGTGTAACCTTTACATGTCCAAATGCTGGTTTTGGGTCTAATGTTAGATCAATTGTTGTTAATTAAAATTAAATACTTTTTATTAAAATAAAATGAATATGACAACATTGTTTCCTGAACTTTGCAGAAACTAATTTAATTTGAGGAAACTTATTCCCTATTCGATATTATTATGCAATTCGTAAGACCAATAATATTGTAGGAGATTTTTGATTTTTCTTTTCAAAGTGAAAAAACTCTGAGTGCAAAGATAATTTTAACGGTTTTACAGCCAGCAGGGCATGTAATTGTGAGGGCGGGGAGATGTTGAATATAAAATTAATATAATGTGCCGCCCCGGTGACGTAATGCCTCGTAAGGAAAACATTTTGTTTCTGTCCACTAATAAATATTACTTATAATAATTTATTGATACAACATATTTGGATTTTTAACTCAATTTCAACTTTGAACTTATATAAATTATATACTTTAAAATAGTTAAAGAAAATATTGGAAAAAAATAATAATATGATTTTTTGAGAACTATTTCGTAAGATTGTGGTGATTAGAAATAGTTAAGAATTATTGAAATGATTTTTGTAACAGTTAAGACGTTCATTTAATAAATCTGTGGTTAATCTACATCAGAAATTCCCAAACTTCTTTCGTCTAACGCCCACTTTGAGAAACAGTTATTTGTAACGCCCCTAATTTTTAAATCTTAAAAACTTTAATAACATTGGTTTCCTCTTAGACTTATTTTACCAGAAAGAGTAATAATAATGCAACCTTACAGTATAAAAGTATCTTTTATTAATAAATTAACAACAATTAACATTTATCAATAGTAGTACAACTTTTCATAATTAAAAGAATCTGTTATTAAAAAATTTACAACAATTAACAGTACTGGCCAGCATTCGCTGCCGTATGTAAGAACCGGTCGGTGGAAGCTCTTTTATATCAGCCCTTTGAGTTTGGGCGATATTCTGCAATCACAGGCTACACACGTGACCGTACATCCGGCCTTAGACATCGTAATTGATGCCTCCAGACTCGTGCATAACGGATCTAGGTCACCTGAACTTTTCCGACTTAACAGCTGGCTCAGGACTTATATGGATAGAATTCGAGTCTGGGCTTCCTCATGCCATGTACTCGATCTACGAACTGTTTACTCGACCGCCGTTCTCAAGCGTACCCTTCCAGAGGTTTCACTTACGCTCCAGCTCCAGTTTTATCTCTCCGAGTAGTTGTTGACGGGTGTTCTTTGGAACCCTTGACAATAAATTGCAAAGAGCTTCAGGGGTCCTTCTTTCTGCAACCCTTTTTCTGCTGCACATTAGCGATCTGCTGACGAAAGCACAGTTGTAAAAAGATCTGCCGATTTCTACGACTAGTAGAGATCAAGAACAAGTCTGCAATGCAACGTTTGAATGACAAACTTCAGGCAGTCTCAGGATGGGGCAATGCCAATCTTGTCAATTTCAATGCCACCAAAATGCAGACGTATCTGTTCACCATTAAAAGGAGCCTTTTCGCCTTGGCTCCTACTCTATAAAGTATCCTTGGAATATAGTGACCGACTCTAATTGTTAGGCTTGTACATATCCACGAACCTCAAAAAATAACAAAGAAGGTATTTATGTTCAATGTCTAATCCATATGTTATATATTCATTTATATCTTAATTATATAATGTCTTATGAGACAAGTGTAAATAATTAAGAAAGTAAATAGTTTGATAAGTTTTATTAAAGAGGGAACCAGCAAAGTCATGATTGTAATAGAAAAATAAATCAATGTTAATATTTACTCAAATGTAGAATAAATAAGAGTTTAAAGGACAAATATATACACATACGTGGCATACACGTGGCATAATCACAGCATACACATGACAGACACGCAGCATACATGCGGCATACACGCGGTAAACACGCAGCATATACACGGCAGACAAGCGGCATACACGCAGAATACACGCGGCATACACGCAGAATACACGCGGCATACACGCGTCAGACATGCGGCATACACGGCACGGCACGGCATACATACAGTAGACACACGGTATACACGTGTTAAAATCTTAATCATATCGATATTCGATGCTAACGCCTACAATATGTCATATCCATTATGAATTCTAATAGGCCTTGCTGCGCGTTTTACACAACCAGTGGCGGACTAGCCCCGTCAGAGACCCGGGGCGACATATTTGAATGAGGTCCTTTTTTTTATTTCTTTTAAAACCTGATTCTTAAATTAATTGAATTTTTTACCAGATTCTCTTAGTGCTACAGCCAGCGTTATCTGAAGTTTCCAACATTATTTTTGTTTTAACTATTTGAAAAATATTGATTATATGTTTAATAGCCACATAACGTTGGTTTATGGTCTATGAATATGGCCCACTTATTTCATCTCGAATCGACAATCCAGCATCATGAGCTAGTTTACCCGCCATATTATTTTACCTTACTTCTTCTTCATCACTCGATGTTAATATCATATTATTACTTAATACCATATTCCTTATTAGTTCCAAAAATTACAGCATTGTCGACAATTTTGGTTGCTTCGGTAACTAAATATTCATTCAGAGTCGTTTTTGGATACTGTATATATTTTAGAACCGAATGAACTTCCTCCAGTATCGAGAGCCAAAATCTTATATCGGTAAAAAAGGTAAAACTTTTAAAATAAGAATAAGTCAAAGTTACAAATCATCTATCGCCCCCCTAACGACACCAGTGCCCTCCTCCCTTTTTGAGAAATTATAAATCAGGAAAATTAAAGAACCTTTAGAAGTAAATAACAAAATTAAATGTATTGAATTTTTTTCCCTCAGTAATACAAAAATTGGAGATGGTACAAAATGAGCAAGTCATAAAGTTTCGTTTGTGACAGAGCTAGTGGGTATAACGACATATATTATGATATATATAACACAATGGTGACAGACAATGATAAAATAGCCGTACCTACATTAATTAGCCTATTGGCAAAGCCACTAACGATTGTGGTACCATTGAATGACAATTGTTAATAATATCAAACTAAGAGAAATGGTGATATACAATACATTAAATTATACTCGGCGATAAACAAAATGTTGAAACACATGTTAAAAATAAATATATATATATATATATATAATTTTGACTCTACACGAGACTTTTTTTTTATAAGCATGTAGTTCGTAATGATAACGTCATTAACATGTCATGATAATTAGCTCTTATAACATGATATTCACCTGTGTCAACGTAATGAATATTTAGCTTTTACGTTTACAAAACGTTTGAAGAAAGGATCAGGTTGGGACTGAACCCTACTGTAATATTCAACAAATGTGGTATTTTAAAGCAAATGTTTATGGTAATGTTCCTTTTATAGTTTTGTTCTTTCTTTACTAACTCTGACATATTCTGTGAAATTAAGTATTACTTATTTGATTATTTATTGAATAAAAATACTTTTATTTAAGTATGATAATTATAAAATGTACAATACGTGTATATAAAACGATCTTTACTATGTTACTTACATTGTTTTACATCAAATGTTTATTTCTATAAGAATCCTTCTCTTAATAAATATAATGACTGTTTCTTGTTTAGCTCTAGTATAATTTTATATTGATTATGGTCTATTCATCTTTCTTTCTAACAGCAGCATAGCTTATAAAGGAAAGGTAAAAGAACTTTTCACATTGTTTTTAAATACAATAAAAAACATACAATTTTCTCTTAGAGTCACAATTTATAAAAAATAAACAGAAAATATTTTGAGAAAAAAAACACATTGTAAAATATTTTTAACATCATATTATTATAATAAATTAAAAAATAAATCAATTATATATTTTGAATGTAATCAATTTACCAAATTTCATAATTAAAGTTAATGAGAACAATCACAAGATCAATTTATTACTAGAAAAGCAACAAATCTTAATATAATAAAATTTCCTTATAACTTGTTAAAAAATATATCGAACGAAACGAATATGTTTCAGGTATTTATTATCAGTGAGTATTAAATATTAAGTAGTGTTTTAATAATAATTAGTTCTATGAACATTTATGTAATTTAAATTATTAATTATTTGAATATTGGTACCTACTAATATTCACTATTAGTAGGTACATACTAATTACTACCTAGTAATTTAAGCTTTTTGTTTCTGAAACGTAATTAAAGGAAATAAATTAAAACATAAAAAACAGATCAAAAAGACTCACCTTCAATGAATACCTTCAATGAATACCAATTGAATTTTATTGTAAACAGATTTTCACGTTTTTTCTTTGAATTCTTATCCATATGCTATTAGATTTTGCATTTTATTATATTTTTTCAGTCACTTTACACACTATTTTAATTATTTATTAATCTAAATAAATAAAATAAAAACATCATAACAGATTTTGTTAAGAAAATTTATCAGCGTTGCAAAGATGCAACTTTATAAAAATTTTATAAATTTCTCCGCATTGCGGTTGGCAGAAATGATTACTTAGACGGAGCATATGGATAAAATATGTGAAGTAACTATCAGTTTTTCACAGAAGATATAATCCAAATATAATAAAATTATTACATGTAAAATTGCACAATATGTGATATGAACATAATATAATAGGGATCATATTCTTACCGAAATCTCATGTCATGTAATAATATATTAGTAATATCCACGGCTATACGATTGCCGCATATTAAACTCGTATATTGCATAATCATAAAATTAAATGTTCACTAAGTTCTTTAATGTTTTTTACTCTTTTTACGTTAAAATTGTATAAGTTATCAATGAATCGTAAAGTAAAGGAATATTATGTACATAATAGCACGTAGGGTTTAATCAGGCTGATTAAATCTAACGTGATTAAATAAAGGCCAATATAATCAAAATTAAAAACTAACCTTTATTTATTCAGTAGTAAATATGATTTAAAATAATATTTATCATTTATGGTTAAAGTTTCGGATTTATTCTTGGATATGAACAATATATTTTTGTTACAATTACGTATATTATGAAATACTATATAATGAATATAAGTAGTTTTTTATAATTGTTACGATCAATTTAAATTTAAATAATTATGCTTTCACTTTACAGGTAAAATAGTATCTGGATAATAAAATTTTGAAACTACACTACAGCTGCTCCAAATTAGAACGGTTTGAGATCGCTTTGATCATTTTAAAATTTAAAAAAGTTTCTCGTTTTAAAATATTTAAGTTTTTATATGATAGGGTTTCAAGCTAGCAAATGATATAGTTGATAGGTTGATAGTAAGTGGCTTCGTCTATGCGACCCAAAAAAAGTTGCAGATTTTTTATCACCAGGAGAATTGGAGAAATGAAGTCGCTTAGTGACAAGTGGTTACAAAATATCGAAATATATATGGCGTACTAATGCATCATGAGAAATTTCAGATATATTTTTTAATTAATATTTCGATTTACATCAGCACTTACCAACCAATTTCTTTAATAAATAAAAATAACGTCATTAAGAGCATTTTATTAATTAAAAGAAAAAAAAATTGATTCTAAGCAAATATTTTATTTACTTCCAACATGGTTCCAACTATAGTTTGACCCATTCATAAATTTAAAAAGTAATATATAATTGGTACATGAAAATTTATAGAATAAATATTTACTTATATCTATTTGGATACTGCATATAAAGTTTTAATTAAAATATACATATATTCTAGGTCTTTTAAGAAACAAGAAAAAAACCTGATTTATTTCTATGCTTAAATATTACTATTTTAAATACAGAAGACAGAAACGGAAATATTGACATTATTTATAGCGAGGATCTTTTTTCTGCAAGCGTGCTTCAAAGAAAAGTCTTTGTGAATACTTTTCAAGGAGCATATTTCAATAAATTTAAAAAGATTGCTTGCAACTTTTAAAATTCAATGAAGTATGATTTGTTTATTTATATTAAAGTGTCGAAGAGTTTTGAAATTTATCTAGAGAGAGCTACTTAATTACAATATATGATAATGATCTCACACGGAAATCGTTTTGATTTGATTTGCACAATTTTCATGTTATATCACATAACATAACATAAAATCAGCCAATAGGCTGCAGCAGTCCTGCAGTGTTCTGCTATTGACAGGCCTCCTCCAGCGTACGCCATAGGACCCGATCTCCAGTTTTGGCCATCCAGTCACTACCAGGTATACCCTCGTCCGTACATCAAATCGTTAAAATCATCGGTCTGTCTACCCGAAGGGCGTCATCTTATATTACATATTATAAAATAAAATTAGTTTAACATCTCAAACTCTGATTTACTGAGTGAAATATAAGAAGTTTTGTAAGCGAGCACAAGAAAAAAATAATTATTACGCTCACGCTAACAGGTTTTTTTTTCCAGATTTAAATAAAACTATTTTGGTCAGTTTGAAAATGCTCGTATATTTTAGCACATTCCGAACTATGGCTTTTGTTTGAAAATTGTGTTTGAAGATGGCTTTAGCTCGGCTCATCCTGTTATGATAAACAAATTAAGTTAACGATCCAGATATTGATCATCCAATAATCTTTTTAATCTTTACCCTATCCTGTAAAGCAGTGACTAATTAAAGAGATTGGCAGTTGCAATCAACGAAGAGCGGTCCATTTGATAGAGATTTCCATTAACAAGAGGTGTATTTACTAAATATATTACAAATAGAATGCATATCCAAGTATATAAATATAAGTAATAATAGAATAGAAATAATAATAATAGAAATAGTATCTAAAATTTATCACGAACGTTGATAAAGCGCATTTAAATTCTATATATGAGAATTTATAGTAAAAAGAGTTGGTCTCGGGTTAAGTCTTTCTCAAACCCTGTGCAAAACAATGAATCTCTAATTAAAACATCTTTTACTAAGCCGTTCAAAATATTATTAAAATTATACTCTTCAACCATTAACATATAATAAACCGTTCCAAAATTAAACATCCAAAACTTACTGATACTAAAAAAAACATTAGCTATAGGCTACAGCACATATTTAACAGACATATATCTTTGTTACCTCGGGATAACAAAGTAGTCCCATAAGTAAAACAGTCGTAGGACCGCTCAGGGAATGTGGCTTAGCCATGTTGAATTTATTTAAGTCTCCTTTACAAATGGCCTCATTCACAAGCCGTGGAAAAGTAATGGAGTATTATACAAATAGTCACATTTACATTTAACTTTTGGATATTTACCTAAAAGGTTTTACCTTTTTATTACGCCCCTTTATTGAATTTTATTTAAATATATTTTAGTTCCATCATATTTCAGGTTCAGTATTGCAATTTAATACCGGCTTGTGGTTAAATGTGGCCAGGCTTAAATTCTAGCCAAAAAGGTATTTTTTTTTACGTATATTATATATTAGTTTGAACACTGATGATTGTATTTTTATTATCTAATAAACGTTTATGTGCACGTTATTTCGTGTAAAATTAATATATTAACAACTATAACAACAAAAACAAATTTCTTTATTTAGAAACATTTAATCTAAGAAATGTATGCCAGTTTTAAATAAAAGCTTTGGGTTAATTGTTTTTATTGCAAATATTGATTTTTAAAATAATAAAATTATACAAACATAAAAAAATTGATGATACTTTCTTGGTAAATGTGATGAAAACTTGTTAAAGTTAATGGTCTGAAATCGTGGCGTTCTGAAGGACAATCAACGCGACATAATGGAGCGCTGCGGTGAGATTTATCTACTCAGCCACATTAGAGAGCCAAGACCTAGTTACCGGATGTAGCTGGCTTTAATCATTTTATTATTAGACAATTATACATACTATATTGAAATAAAACATAAAAAAATATTAATGTATTACTAAATTATAGTACATTTCGATAATGTAGAAGAATAAAACAAAAAAGGTATTTTATTATATTTATTAATGAGTATTTTTCGTGGATGGAAATTTTTGGGGATCTTATTACAAAGCCTAAATATTTTAAGTGACGACGATATTAAAGCATCTATATGTGAAATAAAACTTATGGAAGTTGAATCAACATTAATTCCTAAATCGCGTATTTTATTTGCTTTTTGAGGCAACTGATTATTCATACGGTAACTGGTCTTGATTTCGGATATTTTTCTATTACCTACATATTACAAAATACCACTTAAGATTACTTAATCTCAAATAAATTTTAATACACCAAATTTAAAACCGATTACATAAAACTTAAAATCCGATTATATGTACGAGTATCATGCAAATGCTGTTCAACTCTATCGGATAATTTTTCATTTCGTTTTTCTGAATTCTTATGAGTTTAACAGGTATTTATTCAGCTCTTTCATAATTCCTAGCGTTACGTCAACAGCGAGACTGTTATGCATGTTGGAGATAACAACTTCAGAAGGTAATTTGTGTTAATCTTATTTAAATTTGAAGTTGATGAATTTTATTAGAATAATTCAAAAGGTTTAAATTTAGTTTTAAAAAAATATAATAATGAATTTAAAAAAGACCCTAAGATATATTTATTTACGATCATTTCCGTGGTGAACAAAAGTCTGTTTCGTATTATGAAGATATAAACATACTGTAAATATATGATATCGATAATTTAATATACTTGTCAGGTAAAAGTGACGTATATTATTTTAAGGAATACTTATAACAAAAAGGTATAGAATAAGTGTCACGGTTTTTAGTACGTAATTCGATGAATGGTGGAAGATGGAACCTTATATTGAATATAAATGTTATATTTGGTACTTGATGAGATGGGAGTTAAATGTATAACCCTTCTGTGTACTGACGTAGTAAAAGTAGCAGACTATACGTGCCACAGTTGGGGACACAACCAACGTCTTTTAGTTACTGAATCATTACAAAGCTATAAAAGACAAAAGCCGTATTTTGGAAACATTGTAAATCGTTTTATAACATTTCTTGAATAAATTTTTTAATAAAATTTGTATTTTTTTATAACATTTTTATAACTATATATTAACTATTTTTTAAAAAAACTATGACACGAATTTTTCACGTACCTATTGTGTTGAATTTATAACGCAAGAAGTAAAGATAAGAAATGTAAAGGACTAGTGAATTCCAGTTCTTTTATCGTAAAAATAATTAAACATTAAAAAAAAAACATCCACTACTATAGGTATCCCAATTTTGTTGCAGTGCAAAATTATTAAATGGTTAAGTAATGACTTAAGAAAGTACTTAAATTAATACTTAATAGTAATATAATTAATATAGATCTTTTTTATATCGACAAATATGTATATTATGGGATTATTTTTTACTAATGGATTCCTTTTGACTTCGTCCGAGACCAGAGTAGATACCTACTACTGATATCAAGTTAGTCAAGAATGTATAGATGATAGATATATGTGTCAATATAATATTTTATTAACTATCCTTGTGTTCACGTTCTTTTAGTAATTTAGTTAAATTAATAATACCTCGATATGGCATTCTTCTCTTCCAGTTATTAGTCTAACTAGGTTCTCGACATTAATAGCCTCTTTTACGACTTTGACCTAGAATTATGTAAAATTTATTGCTACGTAGAAAAGTCGAGTCATTTTCTTAATTTTAGTTGTACAGCTACCATACCTTTTATACAAATATTTGAATGTTGGTTGTAATTATTATAACAAAATTATAAACAGATATCATACGAAATTTTGTTATTTTGTCCATCTCAGTCAGTATATTGAAATATTATGGATTTTTTTGGAAGGTTTTGTATCAATTGAGTATGTCAATATGTTTGCTTCAATATGCTGCAATATGTTTGCTTCGCGAACCTCATGATTTACCTATAACATGTAACCAATAGCTACTTAATATTTTGATAGCTACAAAATATTTTTAGTTTACCGCCACGGTCAATCGTATATCGTATTTACAGCTATAAAGATAACATTGTTTTAGAGCACTGTTTTACATAATAAGTTCATTATATATAAGATATAGTTTATTTGTAACATTACGGTAACAAAAGTGGACCCAATACACAAATCATTTACTTTCCAATCGAAAGCAGCCATTACTGGTAACTTGGTATAAAGTATAATGAATAGTTTAGTTGACAAGTTTCACCGCAACCGTTAATTACTTATTTCTTACGGTACTCTAAATTTCATTATCCCTTATACCGCAAGAGTATGTTCTCAATTGAAATAATTAATAGCTTTCGTAATATACAAATGTATTTCATAAAATATATTCAAATGACGATAGATTTATATTATAAGAAGAGAATAGCTATCTACGTTTAATTTTTTAATACACTTAACAAGTAATCCGTTAAGGTGAGATATATACAGATACAAAGAATTTATATATCGTTAAATAATAAAGGTTTTATAGAAATGATTTAGTTCAAATAAAATATAATACTTAAATAGTTTAACAATAGCTTTATTTGTACTGTAAATATATTCTGATTATTAATGAACTATTTATATAACTATCACTAATTTATACTAAAAGGTTCGTACTACTATAAAAACGCAGGAAGAAGCTCCTTATTTATTTATGGGGTATTTTCTTTTCAATGTCAGTCAGTCAGTCAGTCAGTCAGTGCTATTACAATAAAATAATAGTTAAAATAATACAAGCTTTTAAAATTAAAGATCCACTTGATCCTGTAAATTCATGGACATGGGTTCTGAACTTCGTCAGAACTTAAAAGCTCAAACTATAAGCATGTACAATGTCAAGGATTCCCTAATAAACCGAATTCGCTAAGTTACCTATACACAGTCAGTTTATATATAAAAGGGAATCACTTAGTCAGCCAGTAGCTTATGTTGTTTAGTTATCTCATTACTGGATTATATTTAAATTGAGATGCTTCTTCACTAGTCGTTGGCCGTAGTATCATATGCGCAGTTATTGGTTAATTTTATTTTTTAGACTAAGAGTGTCATTACAATTAAAAAGAAATACAATTAGTTGCACGTAATAAAGATATAAAAGTAAAAAATATATAGGTACCTATCTACCGATGTGTTAAGTTTCCATACACAATTCCATATACAAATTATTTGAATATTAAATATTAAATATGTAAAAATATCAATATCTCCTGAGTTTAGTTATATATACAGTACCTATAATTCAACTCAGTACGTAAGTAAAATTAAAAGATAAGCAAATCTGTAGTTTTCTATTTGAAAGTTACAACCTAATCGGTACCTAGATCGGTAGGAAAATAGCGATAAATTTAGACCAAGCCAGATCCAGGCTCATTCCGAAAATAGTTATTCAAATAATCCAACCACACTTTCAAAATATTATTCCAAAGTATATAGGAACAGTGGTTATCGTTTAAAGTTTACCTCCTTAGGGCCGTAACTTTAGTAACTTTAGGGTAGATATTATCTTGTGGTGACTTAAGCATATGTATTCATAAAATTGATCATCTTTGTAACTTATTAATTACCATGATGTACTTACCTTATTAATATATGTAAGACCAAACATATTAAGCAAATACAAATAAAGCAAGGTTTTATTGAATTGCAAAATGTATGTTTTTCTCGATAAATGACAGATAAAATATTTCCCAATGTTGCCACATTTTGTTGTCATTTATCGGTATTGTTTTACACGGATCAACTCGTCTACTGCTTTCGATGCTTTTGACATGATTCCTTTGTTTATTCACTTCCGTTTAAAATGAAAATTTATTGGAATAAGTATATACTTTTTTAGTTTTTACTATATTGTCAAAATTTGTATTTTTTATAAGTGACATATTTAGGGGAAGTTATTGAAAAATTTGTTATCCATACTATAATAATAATAATTTCATTTCCATATCACACAATTAAATTTCAAAAAAATTGAAGTTCTAACTATGTCTTTCATAAATAGTTTTTGTAAAAATTTTGTACCTCGGATTTAAAAACATGTCTTGTATATTAATGATCGATAGGTTTTTCTAAGCGACTTTTTAACTTGCAGAAATATTTTTGCCAACAAGCACAAATTACACATTTATACAATAAAAATATCAGCCGTTTTTAAAATTGTATACTGACTTTTGCAATTTATTTTAAGGATAAATCGAAATGATATTCGTTAGGTTAGGTTAGTATATTACGTAATTTATGTGTTGTAAATTTTATTTCTAATATACCATAAACGATATGATATCAAGCAATAGTTATTAAAATAACATACAACGTACTGTTCACCTATTTACTACTTAAGGAATTCCATATTCCAAGAAAATAATATTTACTTTACGGTCTTAGATACAATAATCAAGTGAAGTATTAATTATTTTGTCAGACTGCACCTCTAAAACTTTTTTAAATTAAAAAGGGCTAAAAAGTCTTATTCAACTTAGTTTAACTTAGTTTGCGGTGCACCTAAATCTTAAATTCTATTTACGACATTAAAACTTTTGCGTTTTCATCAACAATGCTTTTGCTGAAATACACTTACCATTATCAGTTTACATTTTTTTTATCATCACAATATTCGAAGAAACATACTGCTGCAAGTAGGATTTTTTTATTTGGTTATGGTTTGAATGACTCGAACAAAGAAAAATTGCTTGACTTGGCTTGGCTTTTTACGTATCAGACAGCAATGTCCCTTTCGGCATCTCTTTTATTATGATTTTTGAGGTTAATTACATAAATTGTAGCTTACCTTATGGTTGGCGTTATGTATTATATTTAATAATAATAGTAATATCACAGGACAAATTACACACATTCATTTAGATCACAAATATTTGCAAACTTAGGGGTTAGACCTTAAGCATGCAAATTATTTGCTTTTGTTAAGGATTTTAGACAACGATACAAATACATAGAAATACACATTATAAATACTCAGAATATATTTAATAAACGACCAAACCAAAAAATACAAAGCACTATGCTCATCACATACATGCCTGTCCCGACAGACGGTATACGTTGCCGTATACGCGTTTGCACTAACCACTCGACCAACGGAGCGGTTAATATTTAATAACAAAAGAAATTTAACCCATTCTAATTTATACGTTATATGGTTTCCATTATTTATATTTTATACATTATATTGTTTCCATATTTGAACCCATTCTAATTTATACATTATATTGTTTCCATTAAATAAGTTTTATATATTTTTTACGCAGAGAATAAGTTAAAATTAAATCTACAATTCTGTCGAAAATTAATGAGTGAAATTTGTGTATTATGATTGCCATATCTAATTTCATTAACTATTTCAAATTATAATACACGGTTCATTAATTATCTATGTTATCTAATTTTATTAAGATATTTTTTCCAAAGACTTAAAATAACTCTTTTATTTTGCTTTGGAAAATTTTCATTTTGTTTATTGCATTATTATGAAGCCGGGAAGCAAAAATTCCTTTAATGTAACAAGTTTATACAAAGACCAATTAATATTGTTTTATTTTATTAGGAAAGGAAGTTATTTCTTTTAGCTCAAGGGTGTAATTACACTAACAATTCTTTACGTTAAAATAATATACTAGAACTTAAATAGATATAAAATATTATAAGATTGTTTGTAAGTAAAAGATAATAAAATGATAGTTTGAACTTGAATATGAACTATACTATAGTATATGTATATTAGTAAAGGAAACAATATTCACATGCTATATTTAGATACGAAGATATGTTACAGTAGTTTAAAAAATATATAAATATTCGATCTAACATATAACATTACTTGTAACGTTTACGTCATTATTATAATAAAATAGATACTATAGTTTAATTTATTTTTTTTAATTTTTTTTTATACCTTCTAACAACCATAAAAGCCATAAAAGAAAACTTTACATTATGTATTATTTATTCGTGAATTATTTTAGCATAAATCAAATAAATGTTTGCTCTGGTAGTGTAGAACATTAAAAAATGTTTTATTAGTATTAAATGAATGGTCGTTCTGAGTACGACACGTCTTTTCTTTAAGCAACTACTTTTAAAATTTTACTAGCTTTGTCTCTAAAAATTAAATATATAAAGTAACGCGAGCTAAGTAGTAGTAAGAACTAAGTAAGAGTAAGATTCTGTAACTTATATTATATTTATTTATATTTATAAGGAATTCAATTAATTTAATGTAAAGAATTATTCGGTATTATAACTCTTTTTATAAACAAAACTGTGATTTAAAGATTGTTCAAAGTATTTACCTGCCTAAAATAAGTTGCTTATACGAATTGAATCTCTATCACTCTAATAATTATATATATTTTTTGCTTTTTTTATTTTTTAGATCGAGTGAACGATCCATATTGTTAGACCAAGAAGAGTAATTTCTACTATTAAATACAGATCATATATAAGCCTTTTTTTGAAAATCGTAATCATTTTTTTAAATTCTGCAGTATTTATAAACCCTCAATTAATCTCAAAATCTTAATTTATGTTTTAAAAATATATACATTTTAAAAAATTTTAAGCTTTTTATAATTTTAAATAAAAATTGACTATCCGGAGAGGATCTTATTTTTTATAATAATCCTGGCTTAATAGATAATTTTTATTTTAATTCTATATAGAAAACCCAGTCTTAGAATTCAACTTAGTGCGAAAATTCCAAACATCAAGTTTTAGAATATTTGTACCCATGTTTTGTCTCAAAACGTTAGATATTAAAATATAAAATATAAAATAAGCATAACGTTGTACATGAACGCGGGATGAATATAAAAACAAACGTGCAGTTTTTATTTATGAAACAGATAAACATTTTGTAAAATAAACGTAAGTTTATAAAGAGTTACAAAATATTGTAACTGGACCTAGAAAGTCGTTTTTGTGCATTATATACACAAGAAAGAACTTAAAATTTTGTAAGTATTTCAAATAACATTTATTGATAGATTATGCTGGAAAATATGACGTTGTGATTCATCAAGATTTTTTGATATTTGTAGCAATAAAAGATCTTAAAAATAACCCTGTATTACAGTGAGAGTGGTTTTTTAATTAATTTCAATGATTATTACGGTTTTGGTACACACGGTGAGTTCTTAAAACATTTTATTTACCTTATTTAGGTATAATCAGTTCAATTGCTTTACACTATACGCGAACATACAATCTTACAAGGAGAAAACAAAAAAGTAAAGAAAAAAAAAATGAAGATAAATTTTGTTTACAATAATAAAGTTTGAATTTTTTTATAATTAAAAAGAAATTCTCTCCACAAACGTATTTCTTTTGGATTATAAAACGGTCCAGTATAAACCTTATTAGTGCAAAAGCTGAATATCAATTACCTTATCACCATATCTATTAGACAGCATAAATTATAATTTCTTTTTTGTAAAACACTGTTATATAATAGAACAAACACTGTAGAATAATAGAAATATACTATAATAATATAACTATGAAACATTTTAAACCTATAGCTAAAACATTTAGAAAATGACAGTTAGATTCTGACATCTATGTCTTTTATAACCCATGTTAAAAGATTTAGAAATATATCGTTAAGCATTAGACAAAAATCGTCGTATCGTTTAATTTAATCGTTTTAATTTAATTAAAAACAGTTTACAATTTTTAATAAAGTACATTTTATTTTTATTTTATTTAATATTAAATTTTTGCAAATTTATTTGTTATATTTAGTGCGCGACCTTATTAAGATGAATCGTTTTCCGACGGAGACACATCGGAAACTTTTGGGTCTACCTATAATTACTCCTTGATAAACAAACAATGTTGTTGCAGATATTATTATATCTACTTACAAATCAATCTAATCCAAACTATTCTTTAAAGAGAGCACTTTGAACTTTCACGTGAAAAATAGTAAATAAAGTTTTATTTAATTTTAATAATTTAATGTTTCAATGCATCCTTTTAAATTAATAACGTTTTTGCTTATTAAGTTATTCATAAAACCAATTGCGTGTTTTTTTATTAATTATACATTAAACATTACTATAGTTGGTATAGGTAAAGTTAATGTTGACCAGAGCCGCTGAGCCCGCTGGGTCGTATCAAAAGTCTGCTCTCCTAGGGGGCCTGAACGGTGGTCTCCTCTCGGGGAGACTACCGCGGTGGGGCTGGACACGATCGATGATGATCGGGTTTTACACCTAATTCCCCGAGACCGAGTCCAGCCAAAAGGGAGTCTCGGTCCCCTTCAGAGGCAGCAGGTTTGGGTGGGGGGCAGGGGATCCCTCCACATTCTTTCAAGCCTGCGAAAAAGAGATGGGTGCTCCTCGTTGCGGGGTGTCCTCTCCGTGGATCACGTCGGGGCATCGCGGTGAGTGTGAAAGCGAGTCCGTGGTGTCCCATTATGACAGCGGCGGCAACGGTCAGGCTTAGTGAGTAGGAGTCCCACATAACCACCTCCATCATCCCCTGGATGGAGCTGTGTATCCAAGAGGATTCCTGACGTAAAAAAAAAAGTAAAGTTAATGTTGGGTTTCAGCTAACTCGTATAGTAATTTTGTATTCTGAAAATGAAATAATATCCTTAGTTTTGTATTTTCTTTTATTTTGAGGTCTGGTTCTGGGGTGATTCAGTATTTCGTTTTGTGTATTTTGTGTAAATAGTGGTAGGCGGTATAGTCCTTGAGAACCTTATGTAAGCTTTAAATAAAAGTATTTAATTTGTTCTTTGCTGTATTGTTTTATTTTTATTTTTTATTTTTTATGCTTTGTTATTGTCTGTTCTTTGAGTTTTAGTAATTTAGATTGACCTCGTCATTAAAATTATCTGCAATATATAAATGTTTTCATTACTTCAATTTTAAACTTATTTTTTATTCAAATACTGTCTGATTCCTAAACATAAAAACTACAAAATTCAAGGCTAATTTAGTTGGACTTTTATTTTAATAGTCAATTAAGTGTTATCTAATATACCTGTTCTTTCAAAGAAATACTTTAATTTTTTATTGTTTTGTGTAAACAAGTTACATATTCTGACATGAAAACTGCCGTATTAAGTTTTATTATTGACAGATGGGTGAAAACCTTGCCGGCAACCCGATGTTAGGGTCTACTTGGTTAGGCTTTACTAGATGTTGCTTATGATGTTACTTAAATTTAAAGAAAAGAGCAATCCTGTGATTGCTTCACATTAAAATGTTAAACACCACATAAAAATATATTTTATAAAAACTAACTTTTAACTAAATTATAGAACAATACAAGGCACAGAAACCTGTTCAAACACTTGTTTCTTGTTTATAACTTGAAAATATTTTTTTGTTAATTTAATGTATGTCAAGTCTGGGCTTAAATCAATTAACTGCTGGAAAATAAAAAAAATATATATGTTTAAAGTACAGGATACAAACCCTCTGCAATAGATTTATTTTTTGTATGTTTGTATACACGCAAAACAATATTATATTGATTTAAATCAAAATTTCGAGTATTTATTCTCTAAAACAATATAAGTGATACAATGGTGATTTTTTTCTTATTTTCTAAGTCAAAAAGTGGTTTTTTCTATCATCATAATAAATTACATAAATGAATTTACTTTACACATTTCATAAGATAATAGATGGCTTACAGTTTAGGACAGATGTGGTTTATGTTTTACAATATGTTTTCATTTTTGTTGTAACCAACGAACGTTGTTGTTGTGTGTTGTGACCAACAAACTGTCCAGGAACAAATTTATAGTTAGCTTGTACGCGGTAGAAGTGGGAGCGAGAGGTATAACAGCAAAATCTCTCTATAACTTACTTAAAGACTTTGGCCTTTCTAGAACTATCATCGGTTCATTTCTAAAAATTAATTGTATTTAATTTATTTTCAGGTAAAATGAATGACTTCACAGGGATGAGTGACTTCACAGAAAATCGGTATGATTTTTAAATGAAAAAGAATAGATATTTTCGTGGTTTGTTTTTTTTTATATTTCTCAAGTCTATATCGTTTAATTATAGGTTTATCATAACATTATCACTGTATATAGATGGCAGTCTGTATGACGAATGTTTTCTTGTATAAAAGTTTCATACCTCATGACGTAGTGAGCTCTAAGGGTGTGGAGTATTTCTTAAGTATTACATGATGGATTTCAGCGACTGACGAAGGCATTTAGTGAATATTATTAGAGCTGTTATCATTATAGCTTAATTAACTTAATATAATTGCCAAGTCCCTTTCTTAACCGTGACTTATTCTAAGTAATTAACAAACTTTAGTCGTCTAAACCCTGAGATACACTGTAAGTGGCGGACAATTACCCTCAGGTTTATTACCCCTCTTCAAATAGATTATCCTCTCATTATTGAATGTTATTTAATAAGAGCTGAATTAAACACTAAAAACACTTTAAATGAGTTATTGCATCTGGGTACAATTTTAATTTCATTGTTAAAAAAAAGAAACATAAAAAATGTAGATATTTAATATTCTGGTAATTCTAAACTTTTATACAAATTTGCGCATCATTTTCATATCAATAGAAAAACCGTCAGAAACTAAGGAATTTTAATAGGTAAACCAAATAAATGATTTTAGATAACATCTCAAAAATACACAGAATAAAATAGGTTGTCAGCTCAAGATTTCGGTTGCAAAGCGACATAGTGGCAACCTAGAGTACTGGTTCGAGTACTGTGTTAAAATTCACCATTTAAAATATGTAAAAGTTTGCTTTTATTTTGATAAAATATAATAAATATTTTTTTATAGCGACGATGCTTCTTAGCATTCCATGGATTCACCGTGCGTGGCCGAGCCCATCGCCTTGCCCTAGAATATTTTTTTTGCGAATTAATTAATACTTTTCAGGTTTCTGTACCCAAGGGGTAAAAACTATTACTTAGACTTCACTTTCCGTCTGTTCGTCTGTCTGTCTCCAGGCTGTATGTTATGAACCGTCGTAGGTACAAAGTGGAAGTTTACTAAGTTGATGTACTTCTGTAGTCGTTATAACAACATATCTATACTAATAACAAAAATATAATAAATATTGAAGCAGGCTCCCATACAAAAGTTGATTTTTTACCGTTTTTTATAGATAATAGAAAGCGACCTTTCCCCTTCATCATAGTGTTATTAGTGATTGTAAAATAATTTTAACTCTAAATGTTTATATTTATTAATTTTCGTATATATGAAACCTACCTAGCTAGGTAGGTTTCATATATACGAAAACGGTAGCTACCTACCCATATGAAAAAGTCTTGAATCGTGTTACTTAATACATTTATAATTTATTACATTGTCGAAACTTTCACGCGGATCCTTATTTTATTAAATATAGTATATATATATTTCATATTAAATATAGCCTTTGTACATCAGGGGGATAAAGTAGGATTCTAAAGGTAAAATATTTTATTAAATTGGTCCAGTAGTTTCGGAGCCTATTCAATTCGAACAAACAATCAAATCTTTCCTCTTTATAATATTAGAGATGATGATGATAATGATTATAAAATAAAGCCAATGTTCATCAGGGATAATGTAGGATTCTAATGCTAAAAGATTTTTTTAAATCGGTCCTGTATTTTCGGAGCCTATTCAATTCAAACAAACAAATGTTTCCTGTTTATAATATTTTGTATGTAGGTTCATTTAGTACAATACAGAAACCATTAACATAACTTTAAAAAGCGGAAAAAAATATATTAAAAACCCCCGATACCAAAAGACCTGTAAAATTAACAATTTAATATTATTATGTACTTATTGAATTCGTTGCGTCGGGAGACCGTTTAATAAAAGAAGAAATTAAAATGCAACTAAGTTAACAAGGCAAATAAAGAAATTACGATATCGAATCCTATAGTCTAAGTTCTCAATCATTAACTTCGTAAAATAGACACCATCGTCAAAGTACGTACAACGGTCCCCCGACGCAACGACTTTAATAAGTACATAATAATATTATTTTTATTCTTTTTAGAGGTCTTTTTGTATCGGGGGTTTTTAAATTTTTTATACTTAGATACTGTTATTCTAATATTATAACAAGTTAATTTTGTAAATTGATTTATATTTGGATGGTATTCGCAACAACCACATCAACTATGTGAATTATGCAATCACTACAGTAGAGTTACACCCTACCCTCCCACTCAGCCACTATGACTGCACCACGACTAGAGGAGGCCACTGACGTACTACTGCTTTCTGCGTCCTAGCCTCCTTTGGCGATTCGGGTCTGCTCAGGGGCTCCCCTCTCGTTGCCGCTCCGCGACCTCCTTCGCCGCCATCACAGTTTCACAGAAGGAGATCCGTGATGGCGGCGAAGGACGTCGAAGTTAAAACCCTAATGAAGCATTACCTACCTCGGATCATTAGTTTTATCTGACCAGTAACTCCCGACGGTGTAAGTAACGAGCCAATTATCTGTTATTCAGTGAATATTTATAAGATGAGTATATGACGAAAGTATTTCCAACATTTATTCTTTATGCAGATCTTAAGAGATAATTTTGACATTCCACAAATGTAACCACTTTATTATTCAAAACGGTTACTAACAACTACTTCTACTTTTTACTGAACAATGATATACCAAGAAAGCCACTCAATTCATCCCACAACATAATATTTAGTGTATGAGAGGTAACTGTCGAGCTAAAGTACAATAGTTTGCTGGTATATCAAAAATGTTTGCGGTAAGAAACATGTAATTTAAAAAATAACTAATATTTGTTATTCTTTCACAATGCAGGGCACATCGGATTGTAAATATTTTTATCTTATTCTATAGTACTTTTGAAAACTTTCCTGTCTTTAATATTATTTTATCAAATTTGTAAAAATCTTTATTTTTCTAAATTGTTATATTGTGTAAAGTTTTCTAGGTATTTATAATAATTATTTATATTAATAGGTATTTTATTAAACATTTATATTTAATTATTAATAGGATAGCTTGTTTGTTCATTGATTTGGGTTTTTCATTGCTTAATTTAGTTTTAATAGATATGTATATAATAATATCAAAATGTTAAAGAGCAATTATCACAAACACCAAACACAAGAGCTCCGACCAGTATAATTAATCTCGTTGGACCTTTACGTGTCATAATGTTGATTTTGGGTCTACTGTTGGATGAATTGCTGTTAATTAAATAACAACATTATGTCATGACCTTAGTATAAACTTATTTAATCGGAGGGATAGCAATGGAGTCCCATTTCATAATGAAATTTTGTTTGACTTATTTTGTAAGCAATTTTATTTTTTTTGTCTTCGAAGTTTTACTGTACATTACGTGTTTTTTTTTATTTAAATCAATTAACAAAAAAGGTTAATAATCTCCTATTTTCCTACTATTATCGCAAGATATTTTTGAAAGCTTTTTTTTTATATTTCAGGTAAGAATAGATACATATTGATAGTAAACATTGATAGTATGTATTGATAGTACACATTGATATTGTGTATGTATTGATAGTACATATTGGTAGTACGTATTGATAGTACGTATTGACAGTACTTACTGATAGTACATATTGATAGTACGTATTGATAGTAAATATTGATAGTAAATATTGATAGTAGGTATTGATAGTACAAATTGATAGTAAATATTGATAGTAGGTATTGATAGTACAAATTGATAGTAAATATTGATAGTAGGTATTGATAGTACATATTGATAGTAAATATTGATAGTAAATATTGATAGTTGGTATTGATAGTACATATTGATAGTAAATATTGATAGTACGTATTGATAGTACACATTGATAGTACATATTGGTAGTGAGTATTGATAGTACATATTAATAGTAAATACTGATAGTACGTATTGATAGTACGTATTGATAGTACGTATTGATAGTACACATTGATAGTACATATTGGTAGTACGTATTGATAGTACATATTGATAGTAGGTATTGATAGTACATATTGATAGTAAATATTGATAGTTAATATTGATAGTTGGTATTGATAGTACATATTGATAGTAAATATTGATAGTACGTATTGATAGTACATATTGGTAGTACGTATTGATAGTACGTATTGATAGTACGTATTGATAGTACGTATTGATAGTACACATTAATAGTACATATTGGTAGTACGTATTGATAGTTCATATTGATAGTAAATATTGATAGTAGGTATTGATAGTACATATTGATAGTAAATATTGATAATTGGTATTGATAGTACATATTGGTAGTAGGTATTGCTAGTACATATTGATAGTAAATATTGATAGTAGGTATTGATAGTGCATATTGATAGTATATATTGATAGTCCTCCCGTCAGGGAATAATAATATACTTTCCAGTAAAAAAAATCCGTAATTGGACTACTCAGTACATAGACAGACCTACTCAGTGAAAAAAATCTGTGATTAAAAATAAAAAAATATATTAAAATAAACTACAAATACTCCTACACGCAAAAACTACTTGCCGGAATTAGGTGAAACGGGTACCTTTTATCGACATCGGAATCCATGCGTATGAAGTCGCAAATATAATGTTTTCTAGTGACATAAACCACGTTAAGAAAATATTTTGCTACATTTAGCTCATTATTTATTATTCAATAATGACATTGGTATGATAAGTTTATCAATGATGTTAAAAATATAAAGATTTTTCAATCTTTATTTTAAGTAATATGACCTTAACGGATAGATAATCAGATATCCAAATTTTCTGTGCACAAAAGAGAAAAAATACACGCACAGCCTTAACGCAGGCAATGTAAATATTTCATTATAATGAAATTCCGAGGATAAGTCGAGCGTATATGAAGTCGAGGTGTATTTAGGAACCAATTGTTTCATAACACGACGTAATAAAGTTTATTTATTTTTCAATTATGATGTCATACATTCCTAATATAAACTTTTTGTTTATAAATTTAAAGTAAAACTATATTTATTCTGACGCACTAATACCTGAAACTATTTGGAACAATATTTATATATTTGATCGCTCGTATATTTAATACTATACAATATACTTAACTCTATATATAAGGTTATAAGCCTCATCTCTTTTGTATATATATTATTCAAAATATTCTTTTGTATATATATCATATTATTATATTTTTAATATGAAATAAAAATATAATATATATATATATATATATTTATATTTTTATTTCATTATAAAAGCTATGTCTATGCTATGTGTAAGCATTAGCTACGGCGCAGCTAATGACATCTAATATTCTCAGCCCTTGACGTCGGCAACAGGATGACATTTTGAGGTGACAATCGCCGGCGCACCACGCTCACGACGAATCGCTAGTTAACGACGCAATCCTCTTCGTTATTATTCTTATTTATGTTTGTTTGATTATTAGTACTCTTAGAAAGTTTATTCAGTGATTATTCTGTGAATCAAGAATTAATAAGTGTGATTAAATAACATACAATCGTTTTAAGACTTTTTGTTAAATTACCCACATAAAATAATAAGGAGAAAAGAGTTATTGCAACATGGAGAATTCTGATATGGGTATATAAATATATACCCTTATATTCTTCAATTGTGATAGGTAAACTCCAAGTTTACCTTATAATCCACATGAGAGTTGCGATCAGTAAAACTAAATATATTATAGTACATTGAGACCCCACACCAAGTTTTTTAAAAATAAAGTATGTTACTTTATAATACTTGTTGATTTTCAATAACTTAATTATATACCTATAATACCAATACCAATTCCAAGCGGGGGTTGTTATAAATAATGTTTTTTTTTGCAGGACGAATATTTTAGAACAAGCATATTTTCCAACTTTTTCTGTAACCGTATCTGCAGAAAGGTTACAGTCTCATTAAAATAAATGTTTTTAACTTATTTTACAATGTTCTTAATTTATTTCGGTTAACATTGATAGCACTAAATAAAAAGTTTTTATCAATCATTAAAATTTTGTCATAGAAAGGAACATCTTACTGTAGACGTATATCAGGGTTAATATTAACGTACATAATTTAAAACTTTATTTTTAACATTTTGTAGTTACAAATCATAGATAATTTTTTTATTGTCAATATTTCTATTCTTTAACATTTTAATTGTTTACAATCAAAGATTGTGTTACATGTGAACTACGTTTAAATTACTACGAAAGTATTATCTAGCAACTACTTTGTCGATAGGATTTTCATCACTTTTTAACGTTAAAACTTAACTAATATAGTTGACTATATTACTACTATGTTATTAGGTACGATTCAAGTAAACAAAATTATTCACTTTACATTTTTCGAAAGTAAAATTCTGCGATGTTATCATACTTTCTGAAATAATACTATGCCGTATCATTAAATTGAATTTTGGTTATAACTGAATATATTAGTGGCTTTTGTGTCCCTGAATGTGTCAGTGTATTAAAGATTGCAGATCCAAAACTTTATTATTTACGTTATTATTATTATTATTTACGTCACTTATTGTATTCCATTTCATTTATTGCCAATACTTACACGTAATTCCGTTATGTAAAGCCTATACTTATAATCCTATCGGTGTAGTTTCAATGATAAGATAATTTTTTACCTTAATAATGTACCTATTTTTATTACAAAGTATTAAAATAAAAATATACATAAAAGGCATTCAATCGTGAATCGCAGACTTTGACTTTCAAGCTAATTAAACATTACTAAAAATAATTTTAAAGAGAAGGGTCAACTTTGTAAAATATTAAATATTGACAAAAATGTTTATTCTTTTATGCTATTATTAAAATGAAAAGTAATTTAAATAGTAAAAAAAACATTTCGGAACGTTATATTTTTAAATCAACAAAAAGTTTTGAATTAATAAGAACCGAAGAGCTTACTTTTTTAATTCTTAAGGTTGCTAGTCTATAACCAGCGCACTCGCAGGCCATGTGTACCAACTACATGGCGCTTCATGTTTTCTTTTTCATTGTTACAAAAATTGACCTCAGCTACTTTTCATATTTATAGCCTTTCAAACTTGCTCCAATAAGTTAGTTACTATATTTTATCTATTAAACTCTACGCATTTTCTAAGTCAAAGTCAAACATTCTCTATTCCATGAAAATTATTTCCATTTAACAAGTCAAAATAAAAATAAAACAATTTTGAGTTGTAAAAAAGTCGTAAGCCCATTCAATTAGTTGCGCACATGATAAGATCCAGACAAAGAAACTCATAGACACTTTTTTCAGCTGCCAATTAATTTTTTTTATGAGGTTGGCTTACAATAGTTTAGTCCACGGCCTTATTATCATTTATATAATCGTTAATGGTATAGTAGGCCTTACCTGCCTTACTTTCAACTTGAATTTTGGAAGTGAAATTTTTTGAATCTCTGCAGGGACTTTATTATAAAAATGGACACATTGTGCTTAAAATGACTTATGAATGAAAATGAATGAGTGTGGATTGGAACAAGTTTGTCTTAATTTATTGTATTTATAGAGGGCATATTATTTTTTTTTAATTATTTTCTAAGTTTTTACGAAGGTATTAACACGGTAAAGTTGATTTTTTTTTAATTTCTCTTACCCGCTAGACAGGTTATAGATTGCCCGAATAGCCCTTTTCTGTTATATCAAAATAGTTTGAATATCAGCTGCGTGTCCCCATAAAAGTAACCCATAAGACGTCACGCTGTGAAAGTAGCTAAATTAAACAAGACGCGCTCTAACTTCGTCTATTAACTGGCATATTTTCTTAACAGCAAAAGCTGCTGAGCTAAAATTATTCACCAGTTTAGTTATAAGTGAACCCGATTTAAGTTTATCATACCTAAGAATACTGTGCTGTTCACAAGATCTAAATGTTTACTGTCTAACAGTGCACTGGTTTGACTCACTTTACATTTGGTGCTAAAAATTAAATCCAATTGGTTTTATTATTATATTATTCAAAGGTAAATTGTTTACGTTAAACCTACGAATAATTTGATTAGAGAATATTTTACATCACAGAGAACAGACTCGGTTCATTTTATTTGAAATAGTAGTACGGGTCATGTGTAAACAATACAACTTCGGTATTATTTTGGATTTGGTATGGTAAATCATTCGTGTATATTAAAAATCAAAATGGATCTAAAATTTAACCCTTTGGGACACCGATTTTAATGCTTGATCCAACAGTTTGTTTATCATTTACATATACTATCTAGTTCCTGTTGTCTAGGATGTTGTTTCTAAGGAAACAATCATCTTTAGCGTGGTATACCTAATACCATAATGCTGTAATTTTCTTATTAGTGTCTCATGTTGAACGAAATCAAATTGAAATGTTGCAATAAAATTGTATAAGATGTTGCATGTTATGAAACGTTAATGGTGCGGAGAAAAAAAAAAGTAGTTTCTTAACCCTAGAAGCCTAATCTACGTCTCGGAGACGTACACGCATTCGAATATCGTTTGTATTTTTGAAACGGTTGAAGCTAGCACCTCGTGCTCTTTTGTTACCTCGGTGGCCGACGGGACCTAGAGGATGGTGCCTCTATCGTTAAGGTAAGTCCCGCCATTTTTGATTTATTGAAGTGTTGCACGCCTGTGAGACGTATGTTTAGGCTTTGTGTAACTTTTAACTAAGATTTTGTGATTTTACTTTTGTTTGTTTTTCGTATATTTTATATCTGTTTTCGGCGTTGTTTCAAGTATAAATATGACAGGGTCTTATATATTAGACGAAGACCAAATTTTTGAAATTTTAAACTAGGAAAATAATCCTTCTCAGGAAGATGTAGATTCCGCGGTTGAGAACGACCATATTATCGACGACATTCAATGCGAAGACGAAAATAATGAAAAGTCTGAGTATGTTTCGTCTTTACAAGAAACTGGACCCTTTGAAGAAACCGACCCAACCCTTGTTGCAGAAGCTGGTCCATCATCTGGCGCAGGCCATGTTTTACTACCTACCAACTCAAAGTGGATTTATTGTGTTCGTGGTCGTACTCTTCGAGGTAAGAATGGACATATTTGGTTCACTGATAAAGCTCAAACATATCACAGAACTCCAGCTACGTTGTAACATTCATTTGAACAGAAGACAATTCATGAAGCAATTCAGAACAGATTTGGATGGAGATGAGACTTGAAGCTCCGACATTGAAGAGATCTTTACGTGAAAATATAAGCCAAATACTTGATAAATCTAAAGATTCAAATAAAATAAATCAAAAAGAACAACCCTGCCCAAAAAAAAAACGGAAATACTGCTCCTTTTTCTGATATAAAAAAAAAACTATGTCACAATTAGTTTGTAATGAATATAAAAAATCTGTATGTAGCAAACAAAAAGTTGATATGTGTAGACTGCTCCTAAAGTAAAGGTAGTCTTTTAAAGTCTAATTAGTTGTAATGTTTGTTCTAAGAATAAATAATTATCTTAAAAAAAAATGATATTATAAAAAATAATAATATATGTATTAGTTGATTTTGAAGAAGTAATTTTTCCTTGTTTCAATTTATGCATATTGTTTTTTCGTCATAAAGAATAACTGTGATTATAGTTATTATTATTAACAGTGTTGTTTTATTTTTAATTTATGTTCCAAATTCAAATTTGTGCTTAATAATGATAAAAGTAATTAAATAATATACCTAAAATAGGGGTTTTTAAATGTGTACGCCTCTGAGACGTATATTAAGGCTTTGTGCACGTCCGAAATAGATTAGGCTTCTAGGGTTAATTAAATAAAATGCCACAGTAGCAAAATATCAGATTTCCATAAACCATTTTTCATTTCTCTATCATTATAGCATCAAAAAAATGTTTTATTTTGAATGAAAGAAAATATAAATTGAACTAAAATATATCTAATAAGGAAACTCGTGTACATGTAACTCGTAAAATATTTTTTTTATGATTTTTCAAATGAACCTTTCTGATAATTTACGTACAAGTTAATAATCTTTATTTTATTACATACAATTATTTTGGAAACGATCGAATTTTAAAGCATTATACCCGAGCACACTCCACTAAAGCGTGGTATACATCCTCTCGTGTATTGCATAATGTACAGTTAGGAGACTGTACAACTTTCTTCATGAACCCAAACACATTCAGTGGAACATGCCCGGATCGAAGTCTCAAACTAGTAACCCACATTTGTCGACTTAGGTTTGAATTATAAAACCGGGTGTCTTGGGAGGCTTGTTTTGTATTATTTTATACCATATACTTTTTCGACCGATCTTTTGTCAAAATACTCTTTTCAGTTGTCTAAGCACTTAACTTTACTACTACGATATCGAATCGTATAATTTAAGCCCTCGTAACTTGAACCATCTATTTTTTTTCCACATTTCAGCCCTAGAGACTACTATAAAAATACCGTCACAAAATTGATAAAACGAGTTACCAACAGACTTTCGAATATGTTTTTAAGCGCACGAATTCTTCTGTCGAAAATAATCTAATTATCAGGTGTAGGATTTGTTCTTAATAGTGCTAATTCGGCCTTCGCTTTCGCCTTCGCTTAGCCATAGCTTGTGATAATTGTGATAATTCCGCCTTCGCTTAGCCATAGCTTGTGATAATTGTGATAATTCCGCCTTCGCTTAGCCATAGCTTGTGATAATTCGGCTGACCAGTAAGGTTTTGATACGAATTTAGAAGTAGAGTTATCATAAATATTTTTTATATGGTTCGATTCCACAGCGGCCAAGATAATAAGATTTATAAATTTATCATACATTTCTATTATAACCCCCGTAATATTTAAATTTTTAATTTTTTCTTGTAAAATATTTTTAAATGTTTGGCAGTCAGATCGTTTAAAGTTATGCTTTATAATATGATTTCCTGTACCCGACATCATATCTGTACTTACACAAACCATTAAATGTTCACAACCCAGGCTTTCGTTTAATATAGACCAATCAAAACGAAAAGCGATGTCTGGATTAATTTGCATAAATATAATATCAGTGATTTTTTCTGCTAATTATTTAATACATATTTAATTCTACTTGAATCTCACTTGTTAGGCAAAACAAAATTATATTCAATCATATATTTTTTTACCCCCACTATTAACTTTAGTTGACAAATTCAAGTTTTCAACAAATTCTAAAAACAACAAAGATAACAACAATTACATATTTTAATATGCAATGCTTGTATGTAGGTATGTAATGTATGTAATGTATGTATGTAATGTATCGTTTAGGTAAACTGATATTGTTACGCTGCGCTTTAATAATTAATGAAAAGCAGTCGCTATTCCACCGTATGAGTTGTCACGATCAAGTCTATAAATATTATACGCATATTTTTTTTAAAATTAATTTCCGTCTTTGCAAAAAGACCATAATATTTTATAGTTGAACAGCTATAAATTAATGCGCTATTTTTATAGATAAATGATTTTTTCACACAATTGCGTTAAAAAGCGCAGTATGACGAATATATATATTTTTTAAATCGGTTGACTCACGTAAATAAGTCACTCCTGCCAACTTTTGTTTTTTTTTATATTAATAATGTCAGCTCACTGTAGTTTTAATAAAATAAAATAATGAATATCAAGTTTTAAGCAATAGTTAGATACTTAGTTGGCTTGGATTGTAACAGACGTAAGGCGATTTTACCATCATAGATTATTTAATATCTGTAATTATATCCTTTTTTATTCTGACTTAGATTACAATCAGAAATGTTTTGGGAAAAATACTTAAATTATAAAAAAAAAATATTTCAAAATTTGTGTGATTGTCTTGATGGTCAAGTTTTTTAATTGACTCAAGCGATGTCTTTCATAGTTTCTTACACTTATTATTTAGTTTTGTTTCACTTATAATATGCTTAAAACATTTAAGCATGTTATAATTTCAAAACCGCCTTATTTTATATATTAAGGAGTTCTAATATATTTCTTCATCTCCATATAAAGTTGTTGGTACGATACAATAACATGAACAGTTTAATTCATTAAACATAAAAACATGTAAAGTTTAATTAATTTATTACTACAGTAAGTGCACTAGACTCGTTTGCACCCAGTAAGTAAAGTTTTCTTTGCTTAAAAACTTACTATTAATTTATGGTTGACGTTGACTTACTTTTAAAATTTAAACTTCATAACGTTGTCTAACCAGTTCCCAAAAGTTTGCATCGACTTACAAATTTTATAACTCTACGATAGTAGCTGTCGGACGGTACTTTGTCGTGAGTATTTTGAAAGACGTTCTACAAGCTCAGAACGATTGCTCGTAAATATTGAATGAAACACATTTCGCTATATTAGCCACTTAATACTATGCTGCACGAAAATCGTATAATCAATACAATCTATCTAAATTTAAAATAATCCATCTCTGAAATGGTAAAAAGATTTTTCAGATAGGTGCAGTTCTGCCGGAAATAACCCATCATATATAAACAAACTTAATAGTAAGCTCTTTTTCCTGTATCATACCAATTGAGTGAATTTGAATTTAGTAGAAAATACTCGACAGACATAATATTACAAAACTATTCGTAATATATAGTATATCCTAAGACTTTCAGTAGTACTACATATTGAAAAAAAAACAATTTTACGGTTTTGAAATTACATTTTAAATTTAGATAAGACGAAGCTTCTTAGCATTCCATGGATTCACCGTGCGGGTGCCGGGCCCATCACGCTTAAAGGAGAGGAGTGCAAACAGAGCCTGGGACTTGCGACCCAGGTGTAGCTTTAAGGAGCCCCTTTATTATGCGTATACACGCTCGGCTCCACTCTCCACACTCCTCTTCCCTATTTAACCAAATTTGGAAAGAACCTACTAATGCCGCCTTTGAAATACGTTCTAGAAATAAACCGATGCTAGTTCTAGAAAGACCTAGGTCTTTAAGTTAGTTAAAGAGAGATTTTGCTGTTATACCTCTCGCTTCCACTTTTATTTCATACAAGCTAACTATAAATTAATTCCTAGACAGTTCGTTGGTTAGTTAATAATACTTATTAAGCTTAAATGTGTTATCCCTGGGAATGGGGATGTTGATGGAGATTATACGCGAGATAAATTCGTAAAAATAGTTTTATTTCAATGTATACGTAATATATTTACATTTATTATTATATTTATCAAAGTTCAGTCTCAGGAGCAGGTCAGACACTAGTCTCTTTAAAACATTATTACATAAGTGATATACACTAGTGAGTGACGAGGGATTCTACGACGTTTAGTGAATATCATTAGAGATGTGTTCCAGTAATGAGACGTCCTTTGTTACCGAGACAGCGCTGCGGAGAATAAAGTACTGAAGCTTAAGGAGCAAATAGCTCTTTGAATATTTTTGTATATTAAGTAAAGAAATATCATAGTTTTGTTTTCGAGAAGAAATGCAATTTTTTTTGTTCGTAGAGTGTCATTAAAATAAATTTATTAAAACCAAGATGAAAAAAAAAATCAATCTACCTGTACTGTCCAAATTAAAAGTAAATAAGGGCTTCACTCTGGAGAATCAAACATTAACTTAGCTCAAAAATTTAGTTAATCCTGACAAATATTTTAGTTCGACTTACTCTTATTGATGTTCGAATCTAGTAATTTCATTAAAACTACTTGAGTCTCAAAAATGCTTACTACTTACTTTTTTAGCTTAAATTTATATTTTATAATATATTTGAAGAATAGTGTAGTATGGAATTCTTTAATTCTGTTTTTGCAAAAAAAGATAGTAGAAAAGGAAAAGGATAGAAGAAAGGTTTTTTTTGAAACTATTTTTTTTTCTATATGATTTCTGTTATGCAAATATAATATAATCAAACTCCGTCAAATAACTCAGAATATGTGAAATATTATCACCTAAGAAGGGTTGAAAGTTAACCATAGATCGGATTTTGTTATTCAGAGACAAATTTGTTTAAAGTAATGATAATGGAGTAAGCATAATGAGGATACAGATATGTAAAATCTTGAATTAATCATAAATATTAAAAAGATTGCTATTCTGTCTAGTCGTAGAACATCTATACATATAATAAAATCGTCACTGATCCATTCATGTACATGGAATTAAAAAAAAAAAATCATAGGGGGGCTTTATAAGAGCAAGAGAACCCAAAACAATGGTTTTTCAGTTTGTCTGTTTGTCTATATGTCTGTATGTCTGTATGTTTGTGCACGCTAATCTCAGAAACGGCTTAATTAATTTGAATGCGGTTTTCAGTAGTATATTATCATAGTCTTCACTTAACATTTAGTGTTTATTTGATCTAAATCGGTTAAGAAATAAACAAGTTATGACAAATTATGTCAATGACATAATAGGTTCCATGAAAATCTTATCTGTACAGGTAATAAATCTTTAGAGGAGTAATCTTTGCACATTGAAAATATAAAAAAAAATATAACAGGATGTGAAGTAATAACTAACAGAATCATTTTTCAGCATTTTTAAAATCTTTGTCTGTTTATCTGTTTATCTTTTAGTTGTGCACACAACACGACAATTGTTTTGATCTTACAATGCAAACGTTGGCTGAACTCTAGAGATAGATCAAAATAATGTACTAAATATTGTATACCTAAAAAAGTTCTACAAGAAAATCGGCGATGGTATATATTTATTTACACCCACAATAGCAATTTTTTTTCATTTACTTTTTACGAAAAAAAAAATAGGTTATTCACGAAGCAATTTTAAGGATACGGCTTTAATCCTTATCTGATTAAGTAACTTAAATACATTTTACATTTAATATGGAACTATAAAGCCCTTTACAGCATGTAATTTAAATCAATATTTTCGAAGATATTACAGATTTAGGTATGGAACCGTGCAAACCGTCTCAAAAGACTTTTGTGAATGTTCAGTATTGAAAATTTTGTTAATGCATATAGCTAACTGAATGTTTATCATTTAACATAGATTTTTTTTTAAACAAACTGGACCTGCAAGTTGATGGTGAAAATAACGTCGATTATGTAGCTCAAAATTCCTCAAGTTTACATGGTAATATTTTGATTATGTTCAATGAAAATCTGTAAGTGTGATATATGGTCAGAATGGTTATTAAGTAATCTGTTTAAGAAGTATTTAAATGGACGTTTAAGTAAAAACAAGAGAGGTATAAAAATAATTACAGTACCTAATACTGTATCCTTATTTAAAACTTTAAATATACTTATGACAGTGAGCGATGTCTGCCGATGTCGTAATTTTATTGTATTACTTAAAATAAGTGATATAGAAGCCAAAAAAAAAAAAGGGAAGTGGGAATTGCTTTACTACGAATTTAAGGCGTGCGAAGCGGCGGATAAAAGCTAGTTCTTTAAATATAATTGACTTGCCGGAATACCATTATAGGATTCGGATTCTCTTAACACACTGTAAATCCGAATCTAAATATATTTATGAGAGTTATCGATTTTATCGCAGCTTATGCACTATACTTATGCAATCCATATTAAATTTTTCATAGAAGTTTTTATTTTATTAATATGATTATTTCAAAAAAATATATTTCTATTATATAATATAAATAAAGTTCATTATTTCACAATTGCCCTATAAGCATATATTTTTATGTAAATGTTTGTTTTATTTTATTATAGTATTTTGTAATTCCTGAACCTGAAAACATTCTTTTATCACTGACATTGACAATATACAAACAACTGACAAACAGTACACATAGATCGACAAACTGTGAATCACAATAACGAATTCCCATGTGGAAATCAAACGTACAATCACACAGGAGCAACAGGTATCCATATTCTGTAATTTATATTTGACAAAAATAAGAAATATAAATTTTGCAGTTCCTTCAAGTTCCAAGTACTTCCACGTTTGAACTTTAAATATAAGAGCCTTTCTATCTTAAAAGTCGATCTTTATTCTATTAAAAATATATATTTAATCAATCAATTAAAATTTTCTTGTCTTTCTTTTTTTATTTTTCTTCATATATAGCAATAAGGAGTTATAATATTTATTGTTTCAAGTATTTCAATTGTATATTATAATTATTTGTTTTTTTTCAAATAAATTAAGGTAGGGTAGGGTCAGGCTAGTAGAGCGTAGGGGTAGGTTGGGCAATCAAAATATCTCGAAAACTATCCACCGCACGCGAACGCAACATATAGCGAAAAGAAAGGGTTCTGGGAAAACAACTCATACCCAGAACAAAAGTAGCCAGTAGAAAAGTACCTAAACGCATTGTTTATTTTGTTATTAAAAAGAAAAATCATCTTAAGCCGTGATATTTCGTCTGAGAGGTAAGTGTTAATCTTCTGTAAATTTATTGCAGTTTTGATATTTATAGAGAATCTGGATATAATTCTAACCAGTTTTTCATCAATTCACTTTTGCTTTAAAATTTCGGGTTGGGGTTAGCTGAGCTATAGTTGCCCAACTATCCCCACGATTCGATCCCCAAGTGTTTACAGAGTACGTCCACGTCGTCTTCCCCGGACCCCGTCCTGACCCCGGTAACGCAGGTGGCAGGCGGGTGACCAAATCCTGTAAACTATACTTGGGTAAGTGTGTTTTCTGAGTCGTTTTTAATTCTTTGTCGTGATGCCTTCCACGCGTAACAGCAAGGGAGGATTCACCAAAGGCCCTTCTCAGGGCCAACCAAACGGCCCTTCTCAGGGCCAACCAAACGACCCTTCTCAGGGCCAACCACAAGGCTCTTCTCAGGGCCAACCACAAGGCCCTTCTCAGGGCCAACCACAAGGCCCTTCTCAGGGCCAACCACAAGGCCCTTCTCAGGGCCAACCAAACGTAGGCGACTACTACGTCGAGTCTGATATGGACTTCAAAGTAGATAGCATTGATAAAGGCCCTTCTCAGGGTCGTTCGGAGGTGTCAGATGCAGACGTTGCGCGCTTTAAGGCAACGAAAGGCCAACGCAAGCGGCCTTCCTCTTCATTCTTCGTGCCTGGGCGGTTTTGTTCAGACACAGAGACCGAAGAGACGCCGACCGCTAAGGTAAGCACCGCCCGAAGAGGTAGGGGCGCAAAGACGGGCAGTTCTCGTGACGGATTTCGGAAGCCAGCTTCCTTACGGTTGGACGATGGCGTACTAAGTGACAGGCAGTACGATACCGCGACGGACGATAATGAGCCTGACGTGAACGTATTAAACGCGCAAGAGTTGAGGACGCGGGCGGGCGAAGGCCTAGCTATTATCTTAGAGGTTGCCAAGAAATCGGGCAATCTCAAAGGTGAATTCGTGGGCCGCCTGAAAAAGTCAACTGCGACCCTGAGCGAAGTGGTTGATGCTCTTGCCTCGAGGAGTGAGGTTGAGGAGACGAGGCGTCTGAGGGCTGAAAATCGCCGGCTTAAGCTCGAGGTGGAATCGATCAAGGCGGAGGTGAAGGCGCTGCGGCGCGGTTTCACTGAAGCTAAAGCCGAGGCAGCTGCGGCTGCTACCGCCGCCATCACCTCTGCTACTGGTGGAACGACGACGCCTCCTGTGTCCCTGATAGCGGCTGAAGCAGTAGAAAGACTTGAACAGTCCCTGACCTGTACTTTGGGTAATATGATTAACGCCCGAATAGCAGGAATCGAGGACCGACTCTTGCCGGCACCGTCGGTTCGTCCCCCACTGCGGGCGGAAGTAGAACGTACCTTGCCTCGTGTACCTGCCAACTTGTTAGTGGCACCAGCAGCGGGCCCTGACACTGTCCTTCAGGAGGAGTCTTGGGCAACGGTCGTAAGGAGGAAAAGTAAGGGTAAGGGCAAGGGCAAGGGGAAAGGAAATTCTTCCTCTCTAGCGGCTGCCGCTTCTTTGACTGGTCGGGCCACGCCAGCGAAGAGGTCCGCTGCGGCGAAATCAAGCACGATGGGAGCCGCCAAACCCGCCTCCAAACCAGTCACTAAGCCAACCGCTAAGTCAGATGCTAAGGCGACTCAAAGGCCAAAAAAGGCGCTAAAGTCTCCCAAGACTGCGGCTGTTGTGTTGTCACTGCAGCCAGAAGCTACGGCTAAGGGACTCACATACAGCGCGATTCTGCAGACGGCTCAACAAAACGTTGATCTGCAGGAGCTCGGAATTGAGCTCGCGGAGAAATTCCGTGATGTTTTATCTAGCCAGGCCAGTGAAAATCACACAGTTGCTAGGCCAGTGAAATTCACACAGTTGAGAATCTCGGGTCTGGATGATACTGCGACCAAAGAGAGTGTGGCTACGGCGATCGCGAAGGCGGCAGCGATTGACGTCACAACAGTAAAGACTGGGGCAATTCGCCCCAACTTTGGCGGTACCAGATCCGTCGTCGTCACATGCCCGACTTCGGCAGCAAAAGCGCTGACTGAAAAGGGCAGGTTGCTCATTGGGTGGAGCTCAGTGCGTGTGGTGGCCTTGGAGGCGCTTCCCATGCGCTGCTATAAGTGCATGGGGCTGGGTCATACACGCCCTCAGTGCCCAGCATCGGCAGACAG
The DNA here is from genome assembly GCA_959347405.1 of Napeogenes sylphis. Lineage (NCBI taxonomy): Eukaryota > Metazoa > Arthropoda > Insecta > Lepidoptera > Nymphalidae > Napeogenes > Napeogenes sylphis. The sequence goes on from OY365786.1 coordinate 16,544,347, forward strand.
GGGGGACCTGTGCTTCCGATGTGGAAGCTCAGGTCATAAAATGGCCACCTGCAAGGAGGCAACACCACGCTGCGCAGTATGCGCTGAATCCGGCAGGCCCTTCGGGCATGTAATGTGTGGACGCAAGTGCAATCCTGCAACGGCAAAAGGAAAAGGGAGGGCCACCGGGACCCGGGCCATCCAGGTGGTTCGTAATCAGGCTACCACAGTGACGGCAATGATTCCTCTAGCAGTGAATGAGGAGGAGGTTGTGATGTCTGAATAATTGATGGATCCAGTTAGACATCACAACTTCCTACAGACAAACCTAAACCACTGCGCTCAGGCCCAAGACCTGCTTATGCAGGCCATGGCACAGTGGCAAATAGACGTAGTGGTCGCGGCGGAATCCTATTATGTTCCCTCCTCTCATCCCTGCTGGGTAGGTGACTTAGACGGCTCAGTTGCCATCGTAAGGCGATCCGACAGCGGCGGTCCGCCCCTCTTACTGGAAGATAGGGGGCCAGGCTACGTGGTGGCCAAGTGGGGAGAATTTTCTTTGGTGGGCGTATACTTCTCCCCTAACAAAACCGTAGCAGAACTGGAAGCCTTCACAGATCTCATGGCCATTGCAGTTAGGAAGCAGGCATCACGTCAGATCCTCCTTTTAGGGGACCTAAATGCCAAGGCACGGGACTGGGGCAACCCTTCCACTAACTCTCGTGGAGAGATCATTAGGGAGTGGGCGGTTACTAGGGCCTGACTCTGCTTAACACTGGATCGGCCCACACATGCGTACGACACAACGGGGGGTCCGTGGTGGACTTATCTTTCGCCACCCCGTCCATCGCCGCACGTGTTCGGGCTTGGAGGGTGCTGTCGGAAGTGGAGACTCTCTCGGACCACAAATATGTGCGTTTCGAGATCTCCACCTCGCACAACCCCGCTGGTCAAAGATCGCTACCCCAAGAACTGACAAGATTCCCGCGCTGGGCCGTCAGCCGCCTAGATGCGGAACCGGCGAGAGAGGCAGCCATTGTCCAGTCATGGTTGGCCATCCCCACGCAGCCAGACGTAGACCTCGCGGCAATCCGCTTCCGCCAAGCGGCGTCAGCGGTGTGCGATGCGGCCATGCCGCGGTCTCGGCACCGACCCCGTCGCCGAGAAGTTTACTGATGGAGCTCGGAGATCGCGGAACTCCGAGCCACTTGCACAGTGGCACGACGGCCCTACGGGCACAGCAGGAGGAGAAGGCATGGCCGAACTGACGAGCAAATACCAACGGTGGAGCTAGAGGAAGAGCGCCAGTTGTACGAGGCATACCGCATCACCAAGCGGGAGCTGCAACTGGCGATCGTCAGGGCCAAATCGCAGGCTTTTGGCGAAGCCCTGGCAAGCCTGGACAGAGATCCGTGGGGCCGACCGTACAAAGCTGCACGGAGAAAGTTCCGTCATCAGACGCCCCCAGTCACGGAATCCATGGAGTCTGGGCTTCTTGACCGGGTGCTGGGTGGACTCTTTCCCGAGCGAGACACCAGCTACACTCCTCCAACAATGGCTGTTGACTATGAGGAAACAGACCACGACACCTCCATTCCGCCCGTCTCAGAAGAAGAGATAGAGGTTGCAGTCTGCCGCCTGCACGGCAAGAAGACGGCTCCTGGTCCAGACGGTATCCCAGGGTGCTGGAAATTGCCTTCCAGGAGTTGAGTTGTCCGCTTCGGAAAGTGTTTAGCACCTGCCTCACGTCTGGACGGTTTCCGAAGCCGTGGAAAGTCGGAAGACTGTGCTTGTTGCGGAAAGAAGGGCGACCCGTTGACTCGCCCTCCGCATACAGGCCCATCGTCTTGGTGGATGACACGGGCAAACTGCTCGAGAGAGTGGTGGCTTCCCGTGTTGTCCAGCACCTGGAAGGGACTGGGCCTGGGCTTTCAGAGGCCCAATATGGATTTAGGGCGGGGCGCTCTACAATAGACGCCCTGCTCTGGCTCAAAAGATGGACACAGACCGCAGTCTGCGAGGGAGAAAAGGCGTTGGCTGTCTCCCTCGATATAGCCAACGCCTTCAACAGCCTCCGGGACAAATACAGGACAAACACGGGACAAACACGGGACAATACAGGAGGCACTGCGATACCACAGAGTGCCCCTGTATCTGCGGAGGCTCTTGGCGGATTATCTAGACGGTCGAGAGGTGTTGGTGCAGGGATGCAGTGGTTTAAGTCGCCGTAGCGTTTCGTGCGGGGTTCCACAGGGCTCAGTGCTGGGCCCACTCCTATGGAACATTGTTTACGACTGGGTGCTCCGGGGCACGCTCCCTGCGAGCGTGCGAGTGGCGTGCTACGCAGATGACACCCTAGTAGTAGCCAAGGGGAGGGATCTTCGGGAGGTGTTGCGGTCGGCCGCGGTTAGTACGGCATTTGTGGTCGGCCGTATACGCGCTTTGGGGCTGGAGGTAGCTCTTCATAAGACCGAAGCCTTACTTTTCCATGGGCCTCGGGGGGGACCTCCTCCAGGTACCCGGCTTGAGTTCGATGGAATCCCGGTCCGGGTTGGGACCCAGATGAAATATCTGGGTCTCACCCTGGATGGCAGGTAGAATTTTGAATTTTGGGGCCCACTTTGCCGGGCTGGCTCCGAGAGTCGTGAGAGCCGCAGCCTCATTAGGTAGGTTGCTGCCGAACGTGGGTGGCCCTAGCTCCAAATGTCGTCGGCTGTACTCGGGAGTCATCCGAAGTATGGCGATGTATGGAGCACCCGTTTGGGTGGACGCCCTCAGTCGCGCGAACAAGACCCTGCTGCGACGTCCGCAGCGGGTCATCGCTACCAGGGCCATCCAAGGATACAGAACGGTCTCATGGACGGCGGCGTGCGTGTTGGCCGGAGATGCCCCCTGGGAGCTACAGGCAGTGGTCCTCGCCGAAGCGTATCATTTCCTGGCTGATAGGAAGTCTCTGGGGGAGGCCCCAACTCGAGAGGAGCTCACACACATGCGAGCGGAAGCGCAGGACACCCTGCTGCGTCAGTGGTCTAAAGACCTGGCCCCACCGGTTCCTGGGCAGTGGACGGTGGACGCAGTTAAGCCAGTCCTTCGGCAATGGGTGAGGCGGCGACACGGGTCGCTAACCTTTCGTTTGGTGCAGGTGTTATCCGGACACGGATGTTTCGGCAAATACCTGCACCAAATCGCTAGACGGGAGGCCACCCCGGTCTGTCATGAGTGTGGTGCGCCACAGGATACGGCGCTCCATACGCTGGAGGTGTGTGCCGCATGGAGTCCACAGCGACATACGCTTTCAGCATCCTTAGGACAGGATATCTCTCTGCCGATCGTTATCAATGCCATGCTCGACAGTGACAGATCGTGGCAGGCGGTGGTCTCCTTCTGCGAAGACGTTATGATGCAGAAGGAGGCCGCGGAGCGGGCAAGAGAGGACGGCGCCTCCTCTGACTTACTCCGACACAGACGTACGGGGGTAAGGAGAAAACGTTTCGCCCACCTGCTTCGCCCTCCGTAAAGATGGGGTTACCGGTCGGAAGTCGGGGGACTTTCGGCTGGGTTGTCAAAATGACCCCATACGTCTGAGGGGTGACCTTCTTGTGAGTGAGGTCACCCCACATTTGTGCCGGGGCCCGGTTTTGTATCTGGGCCTACCGCCGGGGCAAGTTGGCGAATGCTAACGCAACCCCATCTTGCTCCACCATGGCGAAGGACTGCTCACACGTGGGGTTTTTAGCCGGTAAAAGTCTGGCATAACCACTCTGGTACCCCCGTACTGGAGTGGTATCCATGAGGATTTTCCCCACGACAAAAAAAAAAAAAAAAACTATCCCCACGATGAAAAAAAATGTATGTTTTTTTCTTACTATGGGGACTCATAAAAAATACTACTAGAGGTTCCCATATTAGTCAAGACTTAAATGGGGCTGCCAAAGCTGTGAGTGAAGAGGGAAAAAGTAGCTATGTCGCTGCCAGATAGTTTGGAACCAAACGGATGACATTATCAAGGTTTTTAAATAAATAAAATGATGGCGGTGATACGTCCATGGGTTATGCATCACCGAGGCATGTTTTTTCTGCCACGCAAGAAGACTCTTTAAAAAATACTTGTTACAAACGGTATCAATCTTCTATGGATATTCTCCAAAAGACGTTCGTCGCCTTTGAGAGTGCTGTTAAATTTGGCAATAAAGTTCCACCCTCTTGGACTGTAAATAAGATGGCCCAAAATCCTCCATGATTTCTTAAAATTTTTATTTTACTTTAGGTATAAGCTATGTTAAAAATAAATACACAAATATTAAAGTCTGATTCTAATAGTTAAGCTAATCTAGGAACGTTGCTGTTTTGTAGATTCTGTTTTTACCTTATTGTTGCAAGAAATCTGCTTTTAGATTTGATGTTTTGTCATTATAAGATTGTAAATAAAAGTTAATTATCAAAATGGAATTTTATTGTAAATCTACCTAACATAGGAGCTATGATTTGAGTAAACTTTCTAAGTGCTCAACTAGCCCCATACTCTTGCTCAACTTACCTCACATATGGGGTACGTTGAGCATACTTGACTTTCTGCATTAAAATACATGTAGCTTTCAAATTCGACTTATTAGAAATAAATTATTAAGGAAACTAAGCTAAGGGATAAATTACTCGTCCATTAGTATGCATCATAAGCCATTACGAATTATCGTTGAGGAACTATAACCAATTAAGTAAAAAACTGCTCAACTATCCCTACCCTACTGAAAAGTAAATCTTTTTAGGGAACATAACATTTTCAATAACCTTTAGTATGAAGTTTCTATCGTAATAAGCTCGAACTTATAACAGTTTCTAACAAGTTCCAAAAGTTTTCCAAGATGTTACAAATTTTATTACTCAAAATATATTGTTATGCGCGACTTCCTGAAAAATTATGTAAAGTTAAGTATCTCAAATCTTTTAGAATAACAAAGAAGTTCTTAATAATTGTTTAGGTTCAAATATTATTAAATTATATTTATGAAGGTATGTGCGTTTCATTCCCTATTCATAAAAGATCTAATAATCATGAAAAATATTTTGTATATCACGAACTTACTTTTACGGTAAGAAAACTATTAAAGTATATTAAATGTCAATATTTTGATAAAAAAGTACATTCGTAAGTACAATACAAATATCTTTAACAGTACAAGTATCTTAAAATTACACCTAACAACACACCTACATTAATAATTTGGAAGTTCTCAACTTACTCACCTCAAAGATCCCAAAATTCTACATTGCTTCATGGCAACGAATGTGTCTTGTAAAGGCTTCGTTATTGAAAATATTGAGTAATTGCGTTTCAGTTTTCGTTATAGATATATATATGTCTAATAAAAGAACTTTATTAATGTTAGTTAATAATATCAAGAAATATTTTTTTTATATTTTTATTCTGTACTTATATTTTATATGATAGCAAAGCGACTGTCTGTTTTATTTCCTGCTTCCGTTGCCTTTCCTGATGCACTTAATCGCCGCGTTGTTAAAATAACAGGTAGCTAATAAACGGTATGTAAAATAAACTATTGTAATATTAATTAATAGAATCTTATTTCATCATATACTTATAATTGTTATTATATAGAACACCGTCTACAAGAATTAATTTCAGATATTGTCCTATATTATCACGAAGTAAACAGACAAAGTCAAGTCAGGTCATATATAATCAAATCATTTTTATTCCCTGTATGATATTTCCAAAATTTACCATGGATATAGGTAGGTAATGAATAGATAGGGATGCAGATTTGTCAGAGTGTGTACAAAAATATTAAAACCAAAATACTGGGTGAAAGTTGCCCGAGAACCCCCCCCCCCAAATCCATGCAATGATATATAGTATGTACCAAGCTGTTATCGCATACAAAGGTTAAGATCCGATATTGTTTAACTTCCAAATCCTACTCGTTTATTGCCTGGTTGTCTTGTTCCCTATTTTTAGCAGCAAATTTTTACCTTATAATGTAAGATTTATTTTACTGCAAGTATTTATTTTTAATGACTAGATCGAAATAGTATAAACAATCTTAAGTCAATATTTTATTGTTTTTATTCGACGTATTAACATATTCAATAAAAAAATCTATAAATGAATGAGTTATTGATTGATCTGATTCCTATGCGAAAACAATAGACTGAAAATATGGCCAAAACTCAGAACAAAATATCTTTAACTGTAAAAATAATAATTAAAACCTTATTTCTCAATATAACATTTTACTAAATAGTCTAAAGTAAGTAGAGTAGAGTCTTATACCCGTAATAAAAGTGTACTCAGCTTACGAGTTACGATTAATTTACGACTGAGCATAAAATGTTAGAAAACTTATCGCGACGCCATTAATTTTAGTTGGTTAGCCTTTATTTCTTGTGAATCATTAACCGTATTTTCCAAAGAGGAAGCAGGTTATTAAAAGTGCTATAAATTAAAATATAAGTTTCAATTAGTTCTTTGTTTAAAAATATAATTTATATTTTGTAAAAAAAAAGAAGTATTGAAGAAAATATTTTTTTACTATTTCATCTTATTGGTTTCAGATAACTATAGGAAAAGGTAGATTTTGTTATGATGTAGTGTAGCGTAAATTTGTGGATGGTTATCTCGGCAACTGTTCCTATACCTACTGTACCGGTAGGTACCTACTTTTTTTTATTAGAAATTCCTCCCTTCATATCCAAGGCCCCAGCAAGAGACCCTAGAGCAGCATGGACTAACTTTTATAAATACAGAGCACTTGGAATACATCTTATTTATTCTACAAATGCATCCATTTTATGAATACCAACAATAAAATCGGAGACAGTATTAGCACATAAACAGTAGCAATTAATTTTGCCAAGAGTTTTCTACGGTATTAAAATATTTTAATAGTGTAGACAGATTGCTGTCCATAAAAGCTTGGGCCGACGTTTATTCAAAACTAAGTGTTGGGGTTTATTCAGAAAAGCAATTTAGAAGATGAAAATCGTAAATTTGACTTTTAAAATATCACTGCCACATTTTATTATCCTTTTTCAAATCTGTTTCTTTTTTAATCTGTCATTAATTTCAGATTTTTTTTGTTGTTGTTAAAATGTATATAAAATAAGAATTAAAAGTTTTTTTAAGGTTAAGAATAAATAAAGAGATATTTAGATAAATGTGGACCTTAGAAAGACAGCCTGCCTATACTTGGTGCCTGCGTTTTTGACTCCGTGTTTCTTTGTCGCAAAATTATTAGAAGACAAAAATGGAGAGCCATAAAAACCCTTCTACTGAACATGTTGGCTCTCAAAATATTAGGGAAAAAGGCGAATGCACGGTGCAGGAAAAGCAACAAAATTATTTGCCGGAATCATATTGATATGTGCCATAGCTTTATCTAAATGATTAAAATATTTCTATGATATTCATTATGATAATAATGATATAACAGCTAATCAAAACTCATGAGTCAACTTTACGTATGATTGATTATCTTTTCAGTACAAAAAAAGGATATTCTTTCTAGACTTAAAGGATTTTTAATTATTGCGAAGACTATTTAAAATAATTTGAAACGAATCTGCTTAGAAAGTAATTATTTAATAATACTATTGTATGTTTAGTTTCTTGTTTTATTTTTTTCAAACAATAACTCAAATCACAACTTATAATTTCCATCTAACAATTTTAGTGGGAATTAGATTCTTTGAATTTACAAATATTGGATTTAAATTATGAAGGAAATCCAATAAGACCCAAAATATGGATTGGGTGATCTAACAGCTAAAGGGCAAGGAAGACAAGGCCATTTAAATAAAACTTTATACTTGACATAACAATTCTATATATTATTTCGTATAAATTAATAAGACAATGATTTAAATAATTAGACCTTATTGGGTTTTCTTATTTAAGTTAATTCTAGAATTCATTAATTTATATCGATCAATATAGTACCATCAAAATATTGAACCGAAGCAACACATTACGAAATATTTTTAAAATAGTAGTTTAATAATCATGTTACCTAACAATTTCTATAAAATTGTTATTTATTTGAATTATTGGCTTAGGATTACTTATTTATTAAAAGGACAAACTTATACAATTTATTGATAGGTATACCCTTTTAAAATGTATTTTTAATAAGACATATTACAAATATATTAATAATCTTAATAAAACGAAAGGGTTATCCTACCATTCGAAGTAACTATAAAACAGATAAGCTTACAATATTCGCAGAATTTGAATTATTTAATCCTCGATTCTTGAACTGACACCGAACAAATCGTCATAAATTAATATATCCCTAAAACCCTAAAACGAGAGTACAGCCAAAGCTTTGTTTAAATATAGGATCCGCAAAAAAACCGAATCCGATCCGTCAACTGAAATATGAAATTCAAAAAATAACGCATTAAATAGTAGCAGTTTAGTTTATCGCTTGAGTGGAGTTACATTTTTTTTTCAGTTGGAGTATTAAGACAAGCGAGGTTAAATTTTTTTATTGATACAGTTGCAAGCTGTATATTTTTGCTCTGTAGGAATTTATCTCTTCCTGTCCGGCTAAGCCGCTTACGAAATCCGTTCCATACAATGTATTTTTATTTGTACGATATGCGTAAATAAATATTATGTTTGTTTAAATTGAAGCACTCTCTATTATTTCAGGTAAAATAAATGTACATGTTTTTAATATGAAATAAAATTAAATTTTAGAAAAATATCTAATTAACCGCCCCGTTTGTCGAGTGGTTAGCGCAGACGCCTAAAGTGTCACGGCGCAATGGGGCTCGGGTTCGCTTTCCGACAGAGACAGGCATTTATGTGATGAGCATAGATGTCTGTGTTTCTGGGTTTGGTCGTTTATTAAATATATTCTCAGTATTTATATGTGTATTTCTATGTATTTTTTTTTTTTCTCTTTATTTAATAAGGAGGCTTTGGTCGCTTAGCGACTATGTCAGCCCCATTGTTACAAATGACAATCACTGTCCTCTTAATCTATATAATTTTATAAATAAACAATACACCTTAATCGCTAATTTGGAAGTAGGATTGGAGAGAATCAAATTACAAGTTCCCACACATCTAAAATGAACACTAAATTCTTCTTCTAAATCTCGGCGTTCAGCTCCGACCCGAGGACACTCCACTAAAGCGTGGTATACATCTTCTCGTGTGTTGCATAATGTACAATTAGGAGATTGTACAACTTTCATCATGGACCCAAACACATTCAATGGAACGTGCCCGGATCGAAGTCTTAAACTAGTAACCAACATTTGTCGACTTAAATTTGAATTATAGAACCAAGGTATCTTGGGAGGCTCGCTTTGAATTGTTTTATACCATATACCTTTTTCGACCGATCTTTTGTCAAAATATTCTTTCCAGTCGTCTAAGCACTTAACTTTAATATCTCTCAAAAAATCGGTAAAAAACGGTACATGGTTTACAGGTATACCATCTACAATTCCCATTTTTGCACCCGTATCTGCTAAATCATTACCCAACAAATTTATATGAGATGGAATCCATTGAAATTTAATACTTTTACCCCCTTTTTCTAAATTTAATAATGTTTGTAAAATATCATAAGCTACAGGTAACCCTCGTTTACCCGAGGTGCACCGAGCTATATGTTGTAGGGCACTTTTAGAATCACTAAGTACTACAAATTTATTACCTTCGCACGAATTAATATAGGATAGACCTTCAAATATTGCAAACAGTTCCGCTCCTAAAATTGAAATGTTGTTATTTATTTTAAATTTTGCCGTTATATTTACTTGTGAATCATAAAATGAAGCCCCAATTCCATTAGCATCCTTAGACCCATCTGTATAAATTTGATAGCAATCAGAATATTTTCTTTTAATAGTTCTTAAAGAGTTTTTTAATAATTTGTGACAACTGTGAAATCTTTTGGATCCATGTACGTCGTCAAGGGACAGACACAACCGTGTCCTTATATCCACGTTTGAAACCCAGGTTGACAAAGAATACATTTCCAAAATTTTAGATTTTTTAACATTGACATCAGACAACTCATTAAATACAACAGAAAGTAAGGGTTTTCTTTTGTTATTCCAATAACGAGAATTCTCACACGTTGAAGCTAATTTTGAAATTATTGTTATGGAATCACCATTATCGACAGACTTAGATTTTAATAAAAATTTATGAGCCAAATAATTTCTTCGAAATAGTAATGGCGGAAGACATAGTTCTGATTCCATGACATGTATAGGACTACTTTTTAAAAAACCGCCTATAACTCTCATTGCTCGATTTTGAATCTTATCCAATTTCGCTAAATTGGTAAGAGAACTGGTATTTATTAAAAAACCTGCATAATCCAACCTACTTCTTATAATTGAGATATATAATTTCCTTAAATGCATAGGGTGAACACCCCAAGATGACCCAGCTAGTACACTAAAAATATTTAAGAACTTGTTTGACTTAATACTAATCTCTTTAATTTGTTTTCCCCATCTTAATGACTTATCTAACCAAATACCCAAATATTTAACTTCCTGTACATTTTCGAGATTGATACAATCAATAGAAATATTAACTTGCTGGTGTAATCGACGTCTCGAAAATAAACATAATTTGCCTTTTTTAGGTGATAATTCTAACCCTACATCTCCTAATATTTTGCATAAATCATTTATTGCATGTTGTAATAAAGATGTCATAAATCTTTGATTTTGACCTGATACATATAACACAAAATCATCTGCATATTGTGAAATAAAAACCTCGTCAATATTTCTACAGATATCTAGAGTTGTGATGTTAAATAAAATTGGAGACATGGGATCTCCCTGTGCCAGACCCTTGCCAGTCCACCTAGTGATGGATTTATTTGTGCCTGATTCATATATCGTTATATGCCTTTCCTTCAAATACATCCAAATATATCTACATATAGATGCCCCAACTTGCAACTCGTCTAGTTTATTTGTAATCTTACCGATGTCTACATTATTATAGGCGTTATTCACGTCTACAAAACATCCCAATGTTTCCTGTTTAGTAGAAAATGTGTATGTAGTATGTGTTATCTAAAATGTGTGTGTAATTTGTCCTGATATTATTATTATTATTTTTATTATTATCTAAACAAATTGAAAGTTAATGAAGATATACCGTAGTAAAATAAAATATTTCTAATAATGTGTCTCCCAGAAACATATAATTATGTAACGTCTCTTCTTTTATTTTCTTCTTTTCTTCTCTTTTTTTATCCTTTTTAGTCATAGTGTTTTTGTATCGGGGGTTTTTATCTTTTAGTTATAGTAAATAGCCTTAAGTGTGTCCTGTTTTTTGAATAATAAAGATTAAATAAATAAATATCGCTTGTAATTTTTTATTGCATTGAACATCAAAGATCATTAAGTAAGTTTCAATATTGGTTAGATAATACATGTATTTATTGCTGTCATATATGATAAGGAACTATTCGAATAAAAAGTACTGCTGAAAATTCATTTTAAAAAACCGTTCTAATGTGCAAAATTCGTTGCAATGTGCTAAATCCGTTATGAAACTTTACATTACTTATTATTATATATATTTTTAACATTGCAAAAGGGTGTTCTGTTCCGTTAATAATTAAAAAAATGTTACTGTGCATGAAATTGCAACAAACACACTAAACACGTGGCGTTCAGTGAGAGAAATCGCAGGGGAAGGCTCGAGTCGACTGTAATGGAGCGCCATACACTATATACCAATGGTTTCTGGCTTAAATTCTTTAATAGCTTTCTCAGTAGCTCGTGCCGTCTTTCATCTGAAAAAATATATATGTTTTTTGTATGTTACAAATATTAATTTAATTTATATTCTAGAAATCTTTTTTAATGATTTATTACCGTAACTACTATAGACCTTACTGGTTTTTATACCTAAGTGACTGATATTTTATTTTTATTCAAAATATACTGAGATAACATTTATAACGTACCTGTAGTACCTACATATGATGCTGATTCTTTGGAATTTGATGACGTCATTGAATTTAAGTTTTAAAAACCATTAGGCTTATCTCAATTCATTACTTCATATAATATTAGTCATTTAAGTTTCGTGCCTAAGCAAGAAAAATATGTTTTTTGCTCGAAAATGGATTTATTGGCTTGGTTGGCTAAGGTGTTTTAAAGTATTTTCCATTGTGAGTTACACATTTTTGCATTCTCGAAAACTACTTTCTATAGCATAAATGCAACTCCGAACGAGGTATCTCTCAAACACGCGTCTTAAGTTTTCAACTGCATCTTCTGGTATTGAAAAGCGCAATCCACGCAGTTGTCTATTAAAGCTCGGGAATAAAAAGGAGTTATGAGGTGCCAAATGGGTAGGGCAGGTGGCTCAACAATACAAGGTTTCCTTTGTCAAATATTCAGTTTTTAGCTTCGATATATGAGAGCTTGCATTGCCGTAAAAGGGGATGATTCGTTTTCAGCGATTGGTTTTCCTTACCATTACTATTCTACGATTATCTAAAGGCACAGTAGTAATAAATTACAAATGATTTTGGAAAACTGTCACGAAATTCAACGTTGAACAAACTGCGGCCCCAATTGAATTTATTTTACCAGCATTTTAGAGTAATGTGAAATGTCGCTTCATCACTAAAAGTTAAACGAAGTGGATCGATACACTGTTAACGAGATAATCTACGTCGAAAATCGTATTAAAACATCGCACCAAATTTTTTGCTTAGATGTAATTTTCATATGACTGTAAACATAATTTGTGGCGGTCGAATAGCAAAACGTGAGTACGTATACCATAAAAAAATATCAAACTTTCCATTAAAACTGTCGGATTGACTGGAATTACATTGGTGTTACTATAGGCACGAAGCTTTAACGGCTGCCCGCGTATCCATTAAATAAATAGCCCATTATTGCCTGCATTAGTTACATTACTTACCTGTACAAGTTATAATTTTGTCAGCCATATCGTTTTTTAACATCTCCAATTCTCTTATTATTAACTCCATTATTATAGACGGAAAAAACAGTATCATATAGTAATTTTGTCACGATCAACATTTTGAATTGTAATAGTTTCTATAAAAAAAAAATACTATGATCAAAACACACATTTTATAAACAAAACATTTTCATAAAAATATTATATAACTTCGTATTTTTTAATCAATACCGCTACTTTAAATAATACAACGGTGATATTTATAAAACCAAGTGTCAGATGAACAAACATCTAAAATACAAGAAAACATAACAAAATGTGTGTTATAATGAAATCCTCAGTAGGTATCATTAAATCTTAAAAGCTATACCTAATGATAAGACCCGTTATTTTCTATAAGAAGCAAAGAAAAAAGTAAAAATTTTTGTTTTGATTTTTAATAATAATATTGTACTTAAACCATAAGTTTTGTTAAATTTAATACCCCCTGCGAGGGGCCCCGGTCAACTTAGGGACACCCTCACCTCGTAGGCCTATAACGGGCGGGAGAGGTCACCTCCCTCTCCCGTAAAGGCACTACAGCTGCCGAAGGAGGTTGCGGGCGTAATCCCGCCTCCTTTGACCCAGCCTACCCCTACGGAGCGGTTCAGAGGAAGCTGCTTCTCTGTCCCGCTCCGCGGCCTCCTTCGCGGCAATGACTTTCTCGTAGAAGAAGGCCATAGCGACCCAGGACCTCTCGCTGCCGTTTTATAGTATTTGGTTTTATAAAACTACACAAATGGTGCTCTTTAAATAAACATTGGGTAGGATTATTACCACATTTCTGTAATGTCTATAGAATACCATAGACCATAAAAGTGGTTGTGGTTATATCTTTAAAGCCGTCTATAGTTTCAAATCATAAAATTACAAATGGATCAGTTTTTCAGTTTATCAAATAAACATAACAAGATATTACCATCGGCTTCACGGCCCAATCTGTTTTTGTTAGGGAATCTAAGTTTTTGTAATACATCTTCACATATTTTCTCCAAGAAAATGTAGCTGTGGTATTCAAGACCTCTGTACGTATTATTTTGCATAGAAATTTCATTCTCAAGTATAGTAAGAATAGTACCAATAAGATAGGTAGTCTTCCCAATTCATTACAAACACTCAAAATAATTATAAACATGTAATCCAATAGAAACTCCGTACACGTATCAAATTCCATATAAAAATAAATTAAGAAAAAATATATATGTAACACTACTACAATTATAATATACGCCATTGTTGCAGAAATTATTTTGGGATATTTTTTTTGGAATACGATATGTCATCAATCATAATATCAGATCGACAATATTCTAAAAGATAAATATTTCCTGTTCTTAGCGCAATAACAAAGTAAGTTGTGTATTCCAAGGCTCTTAAGCTTTGGATAAATGACCCATATTTTAATATTCTGCAACGTATTCCCATGTATATGAAGAAAGCACCCACGCACGTCTCAATGAATTTCATCAATACCATCTTCCAAGTTTTACAGTTTTTATCAATAACATTATGATAAAAACCAAATAACATTCTTAATTTCAAAAATGGTTTGACGTTTAAATAAAATTCACGTTGATTATTCATGTCCACTAAACTGACGACGACGACGACATTTGCCACGACTAAACTGTAACTAATACATAAACATACAAAATATAATTAATTAACTGAAAAGGTTAATTAATTATATTTTGTATGTTTATTCATTGTAAGCATATTGATATGATCTCAACATTTTTAGATATAATTATAGTGTATCTAATTTGTAGTTATAAATTATAACCAATATGTTTGAATTTGTCTTTGAACACGTATAAGGTATTAAAAGGTGGAAAAAATATATTGTCCATCTATTTTTTTTTGAGTCGAGTATATTTTTTGCTTTTTATCATATTTATTGACATGCCTTTTGTACTAATGTGAAAAGTTCTAATGCTTCCGTTCTTTTATCTCTTTCCGTTACATATTAAAGTGACGTTTAAATATCACAGACCAATTTATGGTACAAGTATTTTTTTGTCAGAAAAGCCGACATAACTTGATTTTTATAGGCTTATTTTATCTGTTAAGCATAGAGGCATTTTTTTTCTAATCTTGCCTAAGGTTCCGACATCAAATATCTTATGATTATTCTCCAATTTTTGTACCAAAATAACACTAGTATCAAAAGTATCAATTGTTTAATTTATGTTTTTTGTAAGTAAATCTTATATTACACTATCCTCTATAGAGGATATAGCCTATCATTATTTCAATAATTACATTATACTTACTTAAAACCTTTACGAAAATACTTTTTATTGAAGCAATATTTCCAGAATTTGATGAGTTTGAATTTGACTCGTATTGTAGCGTAATCAAACGCCATGAGCTCAGAGCAATTTTTTTTTAATTTACGTAAGTATTATAGCATCTAGGTTCGATTCATTGTATCATATATTCAATATTTCTCGCTTCCGAAAAATAAGCTATCCTATGAACATACTTTATAATTTAAGTGTCTAAATGGTATATAAATAAAAAATAATTAAATAAATGTACACATTATAAAACAATAATGCATATTCACATTACAAAACAGTAATTCATATAAACATATGCAGGTTGTCATATTCACACTGAGATAAAAGATTCAGTCTCCGTCTTGACGTAGCATGACATGAAAACCGAGTACATCTCTACATAGAGCCTTATCAGTATGATAAATGTGACAAGCGTGATAAGTAACTCAGTAAGAAATAATGTATGATATTCATAAAAATTCGACTCGGTACTTGGTTAATTTTTATTAAATTCAAAGTATTTTTTAACATTATAAAAAATACATAAATTGCACTTAAATAAAGTCAAACTCTTATTACACGGTTTCAAGAGGTTCATCCCTATTTAACCATGGACCATCGTTGGTTTCTCCTTTGAATGTAGATAAAAGGTTTGAAATGATAGATCTCATAAAGTCGATAGATAACGCAGGTTTAAGTTCTATTTATATTTATTTAAAGTGGCTAAAAAGTTAGTAGGCAAGTAATAGGTATATATATTACAGTAAATTTAGCACTTTATACATGACATATATAAATTTAGTTTCAATATACTGTGAAAGAGAAAAGGATCTTATAAATAGTCATTTAAAAGCGTCAGACAAACATCAGACACGTTGATACAGATAAATTATAATCGACTGAAAACAAAAGTAGCACCTTTAGGAAATGTTTTATCTGTCACGGTCCGAGAAAATCATAAATTGTGATTTCATTTAAATCTTGAATTAAAGTAACAACAGTTTACCCCAAAATTAAAATTGTTTTAATTATTTATTACTGTTTTGTATTAATGTAATTTAAAACAAATAAGAAATTTAAATAAAGTTAAAACACCAACAAAAAAAAATAAAAATACTTACAAATAAAAAATAATAGATGCGACTAAAACTCTAAACTTCGAATTTTAGGAAATAGTTAATCGTTATCCATTTCAAATAATTGAATATTATACATTACATGGCCCTCATCACGTCTCTCATCTTTACATACAAATATTTCTATAATATTTTTTTTATTGTAGTGAGTTGAAAAATCAGATTCTAATAAAATATTTAAGAATAAGAAAAATTTATTCGATCTTCTATATTATTTATTAACATTGGAGTTAAGTGGTAAGATAAATCCTTTATAACAGTGCTAACATTAAAACCATTCTAACTTAAACTTGACCTTGAGCTTGAAATTTTCCAAAAAGACTGTAAAAACTGTAGATTTTTAATTATCTTGCGTGCGTTGACGATGGTATCTATTTTACGTAGTTAATCATTGAGGACTTAGACTATACGATTCGATATCGTAAGTTCTTCATTAGCCTAGGTAACTTTTTTGCATTTTAATTTCTTTCCTTATTTAAGCGGTCCCCCAACGCAACGACTTCGATAAGTGCATAATAATATTATTTTTAACCTCCGACTAAAAACGGGAGTGTTATAAGTTTGACCTATCGATCTGTGTATCTGTGTATTTGTCTATGGCAAATTTGCGGCCAAACGCGTAGATGGATTTGAATGCAGTTTTTTTAATCGAAAGCTATATTCATCGAGATGGTTCTTATCAATATTTGATCAAAACAGAAATAATCATCTCCAAGATATTGACGTTTTATTCGTGCGGGGGAGAGGTTCTTATGCAATAATTAGCTGTTCCCAGCGGCTTTGCCCGCGCTATAAAGAAAAAAAATCTTGTTATGAAGGCCAAAAAGTTTTTACACTTACTCAGGTAAAGTACTTTATTAGGGATAGCTGTTGTTATTTCTTCCTTTATTAAACTGTCCCCCAATGCAACGAATTCAATAAGCACATAATAATATAATTATTATTCTTATTAGAGGTCTTTTAGTATCGGGGTTTTTTTTAATTTTTATTCTATTTAGAGATCTTTTTGTATCGGGGGTTTTTAATTTATTACTTTAGCGAATAACTTTTGGTATTTAAAATATAGTTTCAAACCCAGGAATCAAGAACAAGAAAAACCTTTGAACTTACTAGAAAATTCAACTATTTCATTTTACTTTCAGAGAACACAATGTTTCGTTGCTTACAAAGGATAAACACAGCTCTAAATAACGAGAATAACTTTTGATAAAAAATAAATAAAAGACTTCTTTCAAAAATTCTTACATCCTCTTCTTTACATTCTAAGCATTGATGTCTCTAATACTTTTTCAATATTAAATGTACATTGTTTTTCTTGTTACTATTTTATAATATGATCAGTAAACATTAAACTGTTAGGTAAAAATAATAATTGAATAAGTTTCAGTGTCTTTTATAAACAAAGTTGCCTTAGTTCAATATCAATCTGTTTTATATTCGCCTAAAATCTTCTACTTTCTTATTATGTTCATTTGAATCATTTTTATATTCCATAATAACTTATAATATGTTTTTTTAAAACAGTTTTAAAACTTGCTGTCTAATCCAGTTTTGTGACACAGGCGCTCCATTTTGCAAAAAAAAAAAACTTTTTATATAACGATTCATCAAAGGATTGCCATTATTAGTTGCAAACGGTTGCCATTGTTAGTTGCAAACGATTGCCATTATTAGTTGCAAACGATTGCCATTGTTAGTTGCAAACGATTGCCATTATTAGTTGCAAACGATTGCCATTGTTAGTTGCAAACGATTGCCATTATTAGTTGCAAACGATTGCCACTGTTAGTTGCAAACGATTGCCATTATTAGTTGCAAACGATTGCCATTGTTAGTTGCAAACGATTGCCATTGTTAGTTGCAAACGATTGCCATTAATAGTTGCAAACGATTGCCATTATTAGTTGCAAACGATTGCCATTATTAATTGCAAACGATTGCCATTATTAATTGCAAACGATTGCCATTGGACCGCCTCATTGGTCGAATGGTTAGAGCAGACGCCTAACGTATAGCAGCTCAGTGGGGCTCGGGTTCGATGCCCCACAGGGACAGATATGTATGTTATGAGTATAGATGTCTGTATTTCTGGGTTTGGCCGTTTATTAAATATATTCTCAGTATCTATATGTGTATTTCTATGTATTTGTTGTAACACCCTTAACAAGCAAAAATAAATTGCTTACATGGGGGTTGGATCAATATGTGTAATTTGTCCTGTGATATTATTTTATTATCATCAATAATAAAGTTATTTCTAATAATATGTAGTGTATGTAATAAAATCATACTAACGCAGATATATTGATGATAGACGTAGTTAATATGAATTATTAATGAGCTAAGTTCGTCGCAGTAGTGATAGAAGAGAGGACAATCAGCGCGAAGCACTTGAGCGCTGCGGTGAGGCTTGTCATCTCAGCGAGTCATTCAGATCCTAGACCTAGTTACTAGAAGTAGCTTGCCTTAACAAAACATTGAACCTAACAAGTACTGTTTTATTTTTATGAATTTTTATGAAGTTTCGTGAATAATATTAAGCTCCTTAAAGCAAATACCGGTATCGTTCGGAAAAGCCCTTTTTGTCCTCATTCCGAAAAACGACAATGTTAATAATCCCAAGGATACTAGACCGATAGCCCTAACAAATACAATTTCCAAAATATTTTTCTCTTTTTTACAAACTAAAATGACGCAATTCATGATTAACAATAGATATTTCAGGCCTAATCACCAGAAAGGGTTTTTGCCCGGAATTTCTGGATGCCTGGAACATAATACGTTAATATCGGAAAGCCTTAAAGATGCTAGAACTAGCGAGAGACAAATTACGGTTTGTTGGATAGACTTAGAAAACGCCTTTGGGTCGGTACGACATGAACTAATGATGTTCGCGCTTAAATGGTATAACTTTCCTATGGTAGTTCGCGACATTATTGCATCATATTATTCAAAATTAAAATTCTCAATAATTTTTAATGAAAACCATTCAAAACCACTTAATTATAACGTTGGTTTATTTCAGGGCTGTTGTATTTCTCCTATTATATTTAATATAGTTATTAATATTTTAATAGACAAATTAATTATAAATGAAAAAAAGTGGGGCTATCGGTTTAAGTTCAACAACAAATACACAGAATCCATACTAGCTTTTGCAGATGATCTCGCGATACTGACACGTAATCCGAAACAATGTCAGGTACTTTTAAATGTAGTTGAGGATTTCTGTACGTGGACGGGCGGATTGAGGACAAAACCAAGTAAATGTTTAATCTGTGTCTGGGTAGACGGAATACCAAATATACCTCTTACGATCCGGGTCTTATAATAGGCGGTCAGTGCGTTAGTACGGTTACGGAAGCAGCTCCGTTTAAATTTTTAGGTAAAAAAATCGATTACCAAGGCCGTACTCCATCGTTGGATGTAATAGTCGATAGCTTTTTAAACGATCTCAAAAAGGTAGACAACCAACCAATAAGTAACGTCAAAAAAGCTTGGATTTACGATAATTATTTAACATCACGTCTAAATTGGCCTTTCCTCGTGTATGATATAAATAAAACCCTTTTGTCAAAGTTAGATGCAAGCGTCATAAAGACATTGAAGTTATGGCTCGGGTTAGCGCACTCAGCGGACTCTTCAACCTTATTTAGAGACCGTAACAACTTTGGATTAAAATTAAAGAAACCATCGGAGCTCTACAAACATCTAAGAGTTACCAAAAGACATATCATCGGAAAATCTAAAGATGATACTGTAACTTCTCTCCCAAAAGACAAAGTTGCCTCAGAGCTCGAGTCACGACTTCAATTCCATAAAAAGTTTATGATAGGTGCTCAAACAAATAAAGTAGGGCTAGGATCAAGTAGGAAAGTTCAAGACATAGACATAACAAAATCTTTTATTCGACAAGACGAAAACGATAATTACCGACTCCACGCGATGAGCCTAGAAATTCAAAACGAATGGGTGACCATAGGAGATTTTTGTATTCCACTAGCTTTGAAGTGGCGCACCTTAATTTATGATTGGTCCCCAGCATTATTAAAATTCTATCTTAATGCATTCCAAATGACTCTCCCAGATCAAAGTAATTTAGTAAGATGGGGCAAAGCCACCGAAAAGTCTTGCAACATCTGTGGGGAGGCAATAGGAACCGCGAAACACCTATTAGTAGGGTGTAGGGTACTTCTAGATAAAGGTCAATACTCGCGTCGCCATGACAAGGTATTAGAAATTATACGGGAAGCGGTTAGTCTTTCAGTAGCAAGAGCGCGGAAGGGTATAACAACCACCGAACGATCTATAGAATTCGTAAAAGAAGGCTCCTCCAAAAAATCAAAAGCGAAGCCTTATTCAATATTAGGCGCGGCTCCTGATTGGATTCTCATGATGGACACGTATGAAAAGCATTACAAAATCCCTGGGGATGTTGGTGTTTCGTCATCCAGACCGGACTTATTCCTGTATTCGAAACATCTGAGGCGCGTGATACTTGTGGAGCTTACTGTTCCTTGGGAAACAAACATCCCAAGGGATCACACATTCAAGCTCAATAAGTATTACGAACTAACCAACGAACTGATCAGGAATAAATTTATAGTTAGTTTGTACGCGGTAGAAGTGGGAGCGAGAGGTATAACAGCAAAATCTCTCTATAGCTTACTTAAAGATCTTGGCCTTTCTAGAACAAGCATCGGTTCATTTCTAGAACGTACTTCAAAGGCGGCATTAGTAGGTTCTTTCCAAATTTGGTTAGGTAGGGAGAGGAGTGTGGAGGGTGAAGGTGAGCGTTTTTGCGCATAATAAAGGGGCCCCTTAAACCTACTCCTGGGTCGCAAGTCCCAGGCACTGCTTGCACTCCTCTCCTTGCAACGCGATGGGCCCGGCACCCGCACGGTGAATCCATGGATTGCTAAGAAGCTTCGTCTTATATAGTCTGTATAAATATTTGGTAAAATTATAGATATGTTTTTGTTAAGGAAAATCCAAATAAAATGTAGTATATGATAACTAATGTTAATGTTACTAGTATTAGTAGAGAGAGTATAAAAAATTAAGGTAGTTTTAAATTTTTTGTTTATCACATATGTGACAATACAACTGCATTAGCCGCCGATTGCAAATCGTTCTTTAAAAACTTCTTCTTGTCTATAAGTTGTATCTACATGAAATATTTGATATCTGACACATCATACAAAAATAATAATGGTTGTTATAATATATTCTGAGGAAAAACCTATAAATAAATCTAGTCTTATTATTTTATGAACCCGTGATTCTTACTTGAATGAGATCCGAAGTGTAAGTGGTCATTAACTCCAAGAACCTGGTTGGCATAGTAATTAAAGAATGACACGAGTGGAAGTCGAAGTTATTTATAGAACTGTATTCATTATATAGAATTTTTTCATCAAGTATATTTATAGTAATTGTTTTGAATCAATTGAATATCTGTATACTGAATGTTTGTACTATATTTAATATATTTACCTTGATTCTTATTAATTTCATAAAGTGGCAATCTGTTATTAAGATAAAAAAAAACAAAAATTTTAAGAACCATCGAGGGTCAAAAAGACGTCTAAAAAAATTAAAGTAAGTACATAATAATTTAGGTACTTATTGAAGTCGTTGCGTCGAGGGACGTTATATGTACGTTGACAATAGTGCCAATTTTACACAATTTTCGGAGCAAATGAATGAGGACCTATATTATACGATTTTGATATTCCTATTTCGTTATTTGTCTTGGTAGCTAACTTGCATTTTGATATCTTACTTCATTTAACGGTCCTTCCTATATTTATTAGAATAAACCGGGTTCAAATCTGTCGTCGCGTTTCGCTGCTACGCTGCCACAGACAAA
This sequence comes from Napeogenes sylphis, assembly GCA_959347405.1. Lineage (NCBI taxonomy): Eukaryota > Metazoa > Arthropoda > Insecta > Lepidoptera > Nymphalidae > Napeogenes > Napeogenes sylphis. Next base: position 16,566,610 of record OY365786.1, read on the forward strand.
CACACAGATACACAGGTCAAACTTATAATACCCCTCTTTTTCGGTCTTGAGTTAAAAATGTAACGTTATTTTTATACGTTCTGGTATTATAAACCAGAACATATCATACATACAAGAGTAAACCTGCTTTTATAAAACATATTAGGTTCCACTCATATTTATATTAAATTTAAAACAGTTTTTACTGAAATCCGGTTAAAGTATAAACTCTCGCTTATATTTTTTTTGTCCCTATTATGACATCTCTTGAGTTGGAGACTAATTTATTCACCGCTTTTATAATTTTTGGCCCTTGTTTGTTGGCAGAGACTATATTATTCTTCGTGATAACAACTTCACAAGGCAATGTTTGTTAGCGTTAATCTAAGCATGGCAGTGCTTAAATTTGAGGTTAATTAAATACATCAGATTTTTTATGAAGGTTTATAATACGTCTTGAATTAAGTTGGTATCAGAGCTTCAGCCTAAAAACTACACTCACATTAATACTTTAAAATTACGAAAAGAATACCTGAGAATTTCGTATCTTTATAGCATTTTTTTTTCAAATGCTTTCTATTTTAATTTTTAATAAACAAAATAAATTAAATTGAAGGTATGAAATAAAACAAGCAATTTTTTATTGAAAACGCATAATTATTTTATTATTTTTCATATTTTCTACTTAGAGAATAGATAATTATGGACTTTAGTGTATGGCTTCCTTTGTACTTAAACAATTTAAATATATTACAAAACATAATCCTACAATAAAGAAAATCCTTTCAATCTATGATATTCATTATAAAAACTACAACGTCATAAATGTTTTTGGATAACTAGATTAACAATCTAGTTATAACATAAACAAAAACAAATCAATTGAAATCAATGTAATAATATAAATTCTAGTACAAAGAGCAATAGAGAAGCAGTTTAGCAGTTTCGAAACTTTGTTCATTATATTTTTATATTTAATTTCATAACTAACTACTTCGCCATTTTGTACAAAAAAATACATTAATTTGGTAGGAGTACCTACTGTTGTATGTATAACAGAATCAACAAAGCTAATATAAATCTCTGGATTATCCAAAGTCTCAAAATTGGGTGAAAAGATGTATGCTCTAGCAGGTAATATGGTAATTTATATCATTGCTTATAATGATATTTTACAACCTTTTACTTAATAAAATAAAATGTCTTAAATTTTCTTTACCTAATGTTTCCCAAATAAGTTTAAATATTATAGACAATAACGTAATTAAGATTATTAATTTTACCCCGTTTTAAGGGATTTTGGAATCAGAATTACACAGGGCAACTCATAGCAACATTCTAGCCAAACTTTTAAATTCACCTCCTTATGAAGTTACAGTATTGTTAGACAACTAACACATATCGTTAAAGGTAAATTGGATTACTTTCCATAATACTACGTCATACGGTATTCTGTTCTAAGTATCAAGGGCAGAAGTATAATCTATTTTCATTATACAAAGGAGAGCAGTTTCTGCTATATGTAACATAGATCCTCGGAAGTCTTTAAACTAAACAGTTAAAAAAGACTATAAAATTTGAGTTGCAACGTATACCTATTTATTTCTTTTCTTAAATACCTTATTTGTGTGTCCGCGTTATTTCTGATATAAAACCGTTTTTCGTCAATTTCGTCAACATAAAAATACCTCTTTAGGATATTACTATATATACTATGACATAATATTTTCATGTTGTCGTATTATCTCTAGTTGTCAGACATACATCTCCTTTGGAGATACAGGAAATAACTTATTGAAAATTAATTAATTTATAATTTAAAATATTTTAAGTGTTAAACCTTAATAATAGTTTAAAGTTAATTAGTTGTATTGGTAAATTAAAAGTCTAGTGAATAAATGTGAACTTGTATTTATTTCTTCAAAGGGTTAATGTTTACAAAAGTTAATAATGAACGTCCTCTCTTGGAAACTCAATAAAACCTTGTCTGTGAGCTCTCGAGGCCTGGATATTAAACGTTTTCTATTTTTAGTCGATGTAATATGGCTTTCTTAAACACAAGTTGAACAAACAATAAAGGTAAAACTTTTAGAAGTAGTTCTTTCATAATAAACTAAAAAGTATAATGTTTATATATTTTATTTTCTAAATAAAATTTTGTTCCTAAAATGATGGCTATAAATTGAATAAATTTTCAATAAATTTGATATGTAACTTATGATTAGTAATCATTTTAATACACTAGCGACTAGTAAAGAGATTACAAGTCGTTTGTTGTGAGTAATAAATATACCAATATTCAAAGTCCAAGCCGCCTATGAGCTTTGAAAGAAGGGGGTTCCACTGGAGCTTTCTGTCTAAATTAATACCTTTTTTTTTTAACGTTAGGAATCCTCATGGATACACACCTCCATCAAGGGAATGATGGAGGTGGTTATGTGAGACTCCTACTCACTAAACCTGACGGTTGCCCCCGCCGTCATAATGGGACACCACGGGATCGCTTTCGCACTCACCGCGATGCTCCGACGTGATCCACGGAGAGGGCACCCCGCAACGAGTAGCACCCATCCCTTTTTCGCAGAAAAAGTTTTTTCCTAGTCATACCTAAGAAAATTGTTGAGTTAGTCAGTTCTAACATTTCATGGTTAAGGAGCAAACTATATATCGACCTACACTCCAATTATAGAAAAGTTAACATATAATGTTGACCTTTTACAGTAGGAAGTGTAACTTCCATGCGTTTAGTTTTCTTAGTATTTAAGACCAAATTATTTATTTCGAACACTGTTTTCTTCGTCATAATTATCCCTACTACCCTCAACTTTAAAAATAAAGCGAGGTATCATTAGCAAAAAGTGAAAACAAATTTATATTTGTTATTTTGTTATTTTAACGGTATTATTTTTTTTCCAGGTATGATGACTATTATAAAATAGACAGGGAAAATTCGAAGCGACTTACTAAGTCGTTCAAGCTACAAAAAATGGTTTGTAGTCTCATAACATATTCGTAATCATTTAAGCCGCGTTGTGAAGGTATCTACGAATATTATAAGGAACAATATTTATATTTTATAAACATTATTTTAATTGTCTGTAAAATATGAAAGGATGGAATAAAATACGCGTTCTTTTAAATATTTTTAATCATAAATTGACAATAAAATCGAAGTTGAATTCATTGAAATTCAGTCTTGCTTCTTGGTAATGGAGCTGAAGGAGAATTCCACGACCGCTTTTTATACCTTTGGGAATATTAATTTATCACGCTTCTTAATAATTTTTCAGATAATTATTTGTGATTGATGTTTCAGTAATTTTAGTGCCTATAGCTATATCCCACAAAATATATATTAAAATTATATAATAATAAGAAACAGAATAAATCTTCGATAATGCCAAAACAAGCCAGCCATTTAAAATGATAACAGTATAATTACTGTTTATTACTGTTCAACCTCCCCTTAATAGGTTACAATGAGAAAAACAACAGTAAAAATAACTACAAAAGAAATATAACATCGTAGCCAGTTTTAATTTTAACACGGTTTGTTTTACCAAAACCAAGTTGCTTTAGAAATAAAATATATTTTTTAATTACACCTGAATATTATTTAACTAATACTAATTATAGCGACAGATGCTAGTAGTAACAGTTTTATATTTTATATTCTAAAACTAAAATGTCTTTGAATAATCAAGTAGTGTTTCATTCGCACACACACACATATTCGCTTCATTATAAACTATTAGAGTTTGCCTAAGAAATGGAGCAAATGTGTATTTTATAATGCATATCTTTATATTGTACTAATATGTATTAATAATAGATAACAATAATCATCAAAATAAAAAAAAATAATTTGCAGTAGTTACTAGTTTAAACATATTACTTGGGGATTATTAAGAGGAATCAATTCATTTGCAACACTAGTTTAAACGTTTTCCTTGAGGATTATTAAGAGGAATAAATTCATTTGCAATACTATTTTAAATATATTCCTTGGGGATTATTAAGAGGAATAAATTTATTTGCAATATTAGTTTCAACATATTACTTGGGGATTATTAGGAGGAATAAATTCATTTGCAACACTAGTTTAAACGTTTTCCTTGAGGATTATTAAGAAGAATAAATTCATTTGCAATACTATTTTAAATATATTCCTTGAGGATTATTAAGAGGAATAAATTCATTTGCAATACTATTTTAAATATATTCCTTGGGGATTATTAAGAGGAATAAATTTATTTGCAATATTAGTTTCAACATATTACTTGGGGATTATTAGGAGGAATAAATTCATTTGCAACACTAGTTTAAACGTTTTCCTTGAGGATTATTAAGAAGAATAAATTCATTTGCAATACTATTTTAAACATAATCCTTGGGGATTATTAAATGGACTGTTACAGATCTAGATGAACTTAATAGACTTACACGAACAACCTGAAATAAAAACAAGATACACCACATTCAATCCGCAATAGAAAGACTTCATCTTTAAAGAAGCCTAGGGTAGGGAAGGCAAGAGGTAGCGGATTGATAAACATCAACATGCATATATACATTATACATAAAAAGCTTCATCTTAGATGATCTTACATAAGGTATACCTTTACAATTAAAGAATAATAGCACGCGCACAGGTGATATACTTGCAGATGACCAGAAAATCAACAATTGGAAACAAAAATCACTACATGGAAAACATTCAATCAATAGCAACAAGAACACATTGACAATGAAGCATCACATATATGGTTATTGTAAATGCTTACAAAGAAAAAAAGTATTTATGGTACATATCCAAGATCAAATTATAAATACAAAAATAACTAAATACTAATGCCAAAATATTTAATTAAGGATCCCACTATAGTATCAGATAAATGTAAGTTATACAATATAAACCAAGAGACAAAATAACATCACAGAATTTTTCTATTTTTAGCAATTAAACAGTACATAGAAAGATACAATAATCTAGCCAAGCAATTACATTTAATATTTGCAGTATTAATAAACTTTGTGTTTATTAAAATGCAATATTATGATTTTCATGCAACACGAATAAATTTAAAAATTTTGTTAAATTTTACCAACTCCATTGTAGGTCAGTTTTACTATAAGTACTTATTTAAGTAATGTCAAAATGATATAAAATTTAGAGCATGCCAGCGTTGTTTAAAGTTCAATGTGACCCTTGGGAAATCTTCCTGTCACTCTACCAACTGAGCTACCACATCACTACCGACCTTGATATATGTAGTATTTTATATATTATCGTTTCCATCGGGACGATTACTACCTATTAGGCTTAACTTAAACTTAACTTAAGGCTAACTTTACAAAAGATCCTAACCAATGTTTTTAACTTTTCAATATAGAATAACATTGAAAAGATACAGCTGAAATGAATATTTAATATATTTGAAACATCTAAAAATATGTATGGCCTTGATAGACAGATAGATAAGCACTTTATTGCACACACAAAATAAAAATAAAAGAAAATTACCACAAACAGTAGAGTTCTAACATTTAAAAATAGTATGCAAAGGCGGTGTTATTGCTAAGAGCAATGAATCTGACAGAGAATCTTCAATAATGTCTATGCTTATTTAAATTTTAAATATACATATATGTATTATTTAAATTTTAAATAAATATATATGGAAAGTACGAAGATATATATAATTAAAGGAAAATTGTGAAACATGTAAAAGACATTCAAATTAAAACATTCAAGCGCGCAATAGATTCCACTCCTTTCAACATTACATTTAACCCCGTTATCAATAAAAAAGACATATATATCTAGATATACTAGTACGTAAAGTATTCTAATTATTAGGCCAATCAAGTTCTTGATTTTAGTAACCGCTTTCGTGACTTTAACCTCAAATTATATAAACGTATTCTAATATGAAACCTGAACACCAGAGCCGGGGTCTTTCATATTTTTTATAACATAACCTAGTTTTAATAATGTTTATCAGAAATATTTTGAAATAGGTATTTTAGAAGTATAACAATAAAATAATTTATCAATGATCAACGGTTCTTATAAGTACGTCAGAAACTAACTTTTTGTCATTGTTAATTGGTAAGTTGGAGTAAAAGAGTTCAGAGGGATAGGAAAGTTAAAGTTTTAGGGCAACTGCATACACAAAATTACATTTCCCCAGATAACCTCATAATTTAACTTTGAAATTTGAACAGTAATTTATATTTTGTTGGAATAATCGCAGGGTCCTATCACAGTCGTATATGAATAAAAATATAAATATCAATAAAATGGTACGAGAAGAAAACACATATACCTTACACATTATACTAAAAAAAATTATTTTATGTTACAGTAATAGAAGGAAACTATTAAACAAATCAAATTATTCCCCAATCAAAAGTTGGTTCTGCTGGAAACTGCCTCTACAATCTGAATGTATTGTTCAGTTGACAAGTTTCACCGCAGCGCTCGATTACTTCGTTCGTGCTGATTGTACTCTACATTTTCACTATCTCCTATACCGTAAGAGTCAATACAGATTTATTAACTCTACTTCAAATTAATTATAGCTTCTAATGTTTTCCTTAAAAGGATCGGATATATATTCTATAAAAGATCTCAAGATAACTATTGTTAGTAATATTTATTTATAATAATTAAAATGGTAAATACATTGGAGTTTACACGTTTTAGTTCATAAGTTTCAACAGTAGCGCCACCAATTAATTATGGAATGTTAGTATTTACTGTTAAATGTTTTAAGAATGAGAATCTTTTTTTTTCATATAAGAATCTTTTATTAATTATTAGAACTTATTATAAGGTACAAATAATAGCATCTGAAAGTTGGTTATGAAATTGTAAATCATCCTCACCTAAATATTATAGTGTTAAAATATTATAAAACGAGTTGTAAGGGCTGCTCTCGCCCATTCTATTACAAATGTTCGGATATAAAACATTGAAGTGCAAGTACTGTGTATTACTGAAACAAGTCTTAACACTATACATTAACATCAAAAGAGCTTTATCCTATATTTTATATGTAACAAAAATTTGTTCCAAGCTAGCTTATGTGTTTATAAAATTAACTATTTCTTCAACTTAATTAGTTATTGAACTCGCAGTAGTATATCTTGTAACAAAATGGTTTATTAAAAATTCTGTTATATTTAAAACAATAACTATATTGGTTAATATATAGAGACTATACTTTTATGACTTATTAATAATTTTAAATGCCTACTAATATAGTGAGACAATTATAGGGAAGACTAGTTAATAAAATAGGTGAATTATTTACATCAGCAATGTTAAATTAAATCCATTTAAAAATAACATATTTTGTACTTACAGTGTGTATTCTTCTATATATATAATTAATAATTGTCCTTAAAATGAATATAAATAAATATGGAGGTATGAATATATCTTTCAGGAGTTGTCTGAGTAAGGAGATAATTATTTTTTTGTAAGTTTGATTAAATTGTTAGTGTTTTTTATAGTTAAATGTCACTTACAATATGAGTGAGTACAATGTGTACACATACAATATTAGTATCGATTCCTGACAAAGGAAATCGATACTAATATTGTATGTGTACTATATATACTATAATATTCGTTGAAAATTACTATTGGATTTTGGAATTGTTTATTTATTATTTCCTTGCACAACTCACACAATGGTTTATAGCCAGGGTATTTGCTCACGAACCAAACTACAATATCCTTTACTCGCTGCCTTTATTACAATTTCTGGACGTAGTTTAAGAAAAAAATAGTCGGTTGGCGTTATATATAATTCACTGAAACTGCAAAAACTAACTTATAATTAAAAAATATTATTCAAAACAACAATTTTAAGAAATTAATTTTTACTTTAATCTATATAAATATATAGTGGTTACTGGATTTTCCGCCAAGTCTTCTATTGAGCATGAGGTAACACTTTTTGTAAAGTTCTTTCGTATCATGTTAACACTAAAACAATTTAAGTTTTATAGATAAGTAAAATATAAATTATTCTTACTAAGTTTTTTACAAACCATAAAACTTTTTTCGTTTCAAGTAATAATAGTTTTACTTAATGCATCATTGATACGAAACTACAACTATTTACGAGTATCTAGTGTTTAAATAGTTAAGTATACTTCCCATACAAATAAGTGCAATAGATTCACTTGTATACTACAGAATCAAGTTGTATTTTTTCTTTTAAACCACCACTAGTTTAATCTCTTAGCGGAAGTCTAGTCTCAAAAAGTCTCGAAAGTTGGTTTATCTCTTCAATCTTTTTGTATGATTTGATTCCAATTAGTTCCGGTATTATAGATAGTATATTTTTTACTTAAAACGATAAAAATATACTCTTCAACTATATGCTTCAGTTGTAGAGTAGGAAATTACAAATATTATATAATGATTCATATGATTGATGAAATTTTCTTCTACATTATATGTATCTATATGTTAAGTGTGATAGGGTTAAATCATAGAAATAGTATAAGAAATAAGAATCGTAAGAAACAATGATAGCGCTGACGCCTAACGTATAGTGCCGCAATGGGGCTCGGGTTCGATCCCTGACAGGGACAGGTATGTATGTGATGAGCATAGATGCCCGTATTTCTGGGTTTGGTCGTTTATTAAATATATTCTCAGTATTTATATGTGTATTTCTATGTTTTTGTATCTTTGTCTAACACCCTTAACACAAGCAAATAATTTGCTTACTTAGGGGTTAGATCGATGTGTGTAACTTGTACTGTATTATTATTATATATTAATATTTTTCCAAAGGTATAACCAGTGTCCTTCTTCGGTGTTAGAATGTTTACTCAGAGACAATATGTTTGTTCCATCCAAGCTAACTGAAGTATCAACAATATATATTTTTTTTATGGATGATACTTATAGTCCTTACTCAGGATGTTACAAAATTTTTATATGTGAATATATTAAAATACAATTTCAGTATGAATATAATAAAATTATTACAGTAAATTACAAATAAACTAAACTAAATAAATAAGGCTAGTGTTTAACTGGGCTTAAAATTATTTTTGTTTAAATTACTTTTGTTTTAATATAAATTATTGTTATTAAGAGCTAATAGAAAGTAACATTTTATTATAATACATAACAAACGTAACAAATTGTAAAAATTGTTCAAAGAACGTACTTTTTAATTCAATATATATTTTATCATAAGTAGCTGATAATGTTACCCTATATAAATAAAAAGATACTTCTAGCCGAAACTCATTTATATACATATTATTATTTGCTATTATTAATTACGATTAAACACAATTTTTACTTTCTTGTACAAAGTTCCACTTTATGTAAATATGTGATACAATTTTATATGCGACCGGTTTCGTACATCATCAGGCGACTATCTGCCATTATCGTCAATATAACGGGGATGGTCTGCCAGGACTCGAAGGTCCTTATCGACGTAATCCTTCTTATCAGAGTGACATTAATCATTACAAATTTATGAAGCTGAAATTTGTCAGGTGTGATTTTGTTATCTCTTCCCCCTCAAATATGATGATAAATTATGTTTTTTTGAATTATAATTAAATTGTTAACACAGTATTATAAACTATACTTTTAGCATAATTTATTTTACACTTAAACTTTACTAGAGCCTGAATCTTAAATATATGATAGTTATATATTTTATAAGGAAGAAATTTTAAACTGGTATCATAATTTATTTAAGTATAAAAATAAAAGAATTTTAACCTCTATTTTTTATAATAACAGCTATTTTTTAGTTTGGAGTAAACTTCATTAACAAAACAAATTCATTTCATACAATATGGGACCAGAACAAGCCAGGAATGAATAGAAAATACCAAATACTATGTTAATATATACTAAACTTTTTTCCTATGTATAAAAATCTGATTTATTCCCAATTAAATTAACTTTCTGCTAGATAAATAAGATAACAAAATTGCTCTTTAAAGTTTATGGCTGTGACAATCTCGAGTTGAAACAAAGTTGGCAGTCTAAAATTTGGCTCGGTTGCTATTATCTTATGCAAAAGCATTAGTTTTGCCAAACAATCTGTTCGTTTCATTTTTTATGTTGTTGTTGTATATATCTCGGCGTGTTTAAAAAGGATTTATTGTTGTTAAAACAAATATCCTAATATCAATCGTAAAGACAAACAAACCTTTTAAGTATTTATGGCCAATACTGATAAATTTAATTAGTGTAAGTTAATATCGCTAGTGCATACAAACTTATCGGTTGAAAAAGTATTATTATATTATGTAGTTACATGTTAACTACAGTTAACATGTAACTACATACATGTAGAAAATACAGTTATTGTATTTTCTATACATAGTTATGTAGAGAAAAACATTGGCTCCTATTAGACTAGAGAGAGTCATCTCTCTCATAATGACTCATCATCTCATGATGACTAAATGAGAAGCAGGTTCAATCACCATACTGCTGTGAATACCCAAAGGTTTCATATCATAGAATATATCACAAGATATGCAAAATTTCTGGTAGTATTTTGCTTCATGGAAGAGACTTGGACAATAAATATAGGTACTTGCTCGTAAAGATATTTGTCAAGACTTAGAAATAAAAAGTAACAATTTTGTAACCGTTCCGGCATAATATCACACGGAATAGAAAAATAAAGTTTGTTATCTGTTTTTCAACAAAGAAGTGCTCTATACTATTAAGCTTATTAAAATAAACTTTTAAAAAATGTAGTAACATTTTTTTGTCAAAATTATCTTCTTTCAAGATTTAAAGCTTAAGGTTTTAATTCAAAACTTCGACTTTAAAACGAGCAAAACATTGCATAATATGAAAATGTTCAATGCAATCTGCAACCAATCTTATCTGTAGTCCCTGGTATCAAAATTAAACTATTTATATAGCATGAGGTTAGCAATATGATTTAAAAAAAGATAACTTACCTTTACTTAATATTTTAACATAAATTGATTTGGTTTACATGTAAAGGATTATTAAAGTTTGAAATATAATTAATTACTTATAAGTTTAAACCTGCATGGTTGTTTCGTTGTTGTTGTTATATTTAATTAATTACGTGACTTTGCTAAGGAAAACTAGTTTCAGAGATACCTTGGAAACTTCAGGAACTTTGTATAATCACATTTTGACAAACACTTTGTTCAGCGGGTATTTAAAGCAATCAGAAATAAAATTGTATAAAATATTTTTACTATAATTGTTATACCTACTTATATTTGACCATTTAAATTTTATTTATTTATATACTGGTGTAAAAATATATAGATAAATAAAATACTTAAAAATACTTTTGTGTAAAAATTACGTACTACATTTTGTTGTTAAAAAGTATGCTAAACAACTTAAACAAAAAAAATAATTAAAAATTCAAAAAACCCTCGTTACAAAAGACGTCTAGAAAAAATATAAATAATATTATTATGTATTTATTAAAGTTATTTCGGGGATCGTTGTACGTAGCGTCTGTTTCACTAAGTTATCGGAACTAACTAACGAGGTCTTAGACAAAACGGTTTGATATCATTATTTCGTTATTTGTTTTGGTAATTTACTTGCATTTCATTTTGTTCCTTTACTAAGCGAGCCCTCGACCTAACGACTTTTTTAAATACGTAATAATGTTATTTTTATTCTTTTTAGAGGTATTTTTGTAGAGGTTTTTTTTTCTGCTTTTTAAACTTATGTTACTGTTTTCTTATTGTAGTAAAGTAACCTTCGAACTCACAGATAGACAGGTCAAACTTATAACATCCCTCTTTTTGGGAAGAGGGTTAAAATTGTCTTAAAAATATTTCTAAAATGTTGCAAAAAAAAAGTGTACATGTATTTTTTTGGTATTTTGGACGATTTCTTACTCCATTTGAAGTTAATATCTTCCAATACACTCTAAGCGTTTCTTGATCACCTTTCCTTATCCCAGTTATATACAGACAGCGCATTATGTCAATTTATAACATTGCAAGACATTTGGCTAAAGTTTTGTTCACAACCGGACAGAAATCCTCCTTAAAAATCTGTAATCCACTACCGCATTAAGATTACTGATACCTTTCGTATAAGTCGAAAAAAATGTGTGTTTCACTTAGCCGGTATATTTGGAAACTCTACCATGTTTCAAAGATTATTTAAACACTGACATAACATTTACAATTAGTTTTGGTAATTATGATAAGTCAATTTTGACTATTATCAGTTTGTTAATAACAAAAAAAGCTAATTAACTTTATAGGTTTGCATGTTCTTTATTTAGCGCCTTATTATTTATTTAAAGTAGTTGAAAGTAAAATCAATAATATTATGTTTATTTTTTCAGAATATGTAAAAAATAATAAAATGAATCAATTAAAACTAAAATCTAAACTAATTCCATTTTTTCCCGAAATTTAGACTGTGGAAATATTTTTTGATAATTATACATATTACCAGAAGAACTTTTATTTGAAGACTCGACGAAATGTAGAGATGTATAAATCGTAATAATTCATTTCAAAACTTCAACTTTTAAAATATATTTATGGAAATACTTATTTGAGCTTCACGACACTGTTTTTCTATGTTAATAAATATTATGTTATTTGTGTATATAGGGTAATTTGTATTTATATGAATATGTAATGAAAAATAAACCGAGACAGGCATGTTTCAAACAAAAGTATTTTCGACTCTGGGTAAATAACTATTTTCATTTCGAATTCTATCTAAATCGGGCTAGTGTTTCATCCGTGAAAGCGTAACAGACAGTCCGACTTTTGCATTTATAATATTAGTATGGATTAGAATTTATTTTATAGTAAAGGCCAGAATCATTTTATGATAACTTGTTAAAGAAGTTATATTCATCTCAAAAAAAAAACTAAAAAAAAACTAGCCGGAAATTGTAATTAATAATAAAATTATCAATGCAATCCAATCATGTTAAGCTCTTGCAATCTCAAATATGTCACGTTCCGCATCGCGTCGGTCACGGTAACAGTGGTTTATTCGAGAACCATTATGTAGCGCTAACTAATTTGAAATTTTGGTTTGACGTACTACAACTTGGAAACCCTAGAACACAGATTTAAATTAATCTGCATTACAAACATAACTTCTTATATATCCTTTAGCCTTCCACTTTAACATTCATATCCTAACTTTAAAAATTTATATAACAATTTTTTTAAAATTTAAATTAATAAGTATAAGAAATAGAAATAAAAGAAAAAACGGAATTTTTGTTTATTAAATAATTTAAATAATATAAATCCTAAATTGATCATTACATATATTAAAAAAAATATTAACTTAAAGACGTTTAATAAGCCTTTAATGGTAAAACAGACCACTGCAACTTAAAATCTTATTAAAAAGAATTCTTCTTTTTAACACAAATAAATGCAGCCAGATTATATTACATACTTTATCCTTCGCTATACCGTGGTCTCCCCGACGACGCGTTCACAGTAGGTAATAACGTGTACGCGTAGGCATAAGTGACACCACACAACATACAGACACACACCGTCTATACGGTATGACGGTATAGACGAGGTCCTAACTGAGTAAGTGCTCCGTTGCTCCGGCGTTCTGCCGTCGGAGGACGCTAGTGTCCAAATGTTCTTAGCTTCCCTCCTGACTAACGACGCCCCGAACCGAGGTCCGTGTCTCAATCTGAGACGCCCTCGGGACGTCGTTCCCCATGGGGGCCCATCTGGCCCCCCCTTTTTTAAGGGTGGGTCTACCGACCCACCCGCTCCCCCGGTGATGCTGTAATAGCCAACAGGGCTAACATCATAGACAGACAAAAAAAAAAATATACCGTGGTTTATATTTTTTAAATATTAAATATAAAATCCTGTAATAGCAATCGCATTAAATTGAATAAATTAAGATTTCATTAAGTTTAGTCATTAATTTCTCGGTCATTTCATTAATTTCTCGGTCACAATATAGTCAGTACAGCCTCGATAATGTTACTACATTTACAAATTTCCTAATGTAGAAGAAAATATACCTAATATGCGCTATATAATATATATTAATTACTTTTAATTTAATAGTTAAGCTTGTAAGGAACAAAAAAAATTCCTTACCCCATACTTTCCAATTTTCCACATCTACTTGAAATAATTTAAGAACATAAATGCAGAATGCTCCATGCATGCATTGCATGATAAAAACATTGTACTTACGTTTGATCGGAAGATCCACATTGGTCACCAACTTAGTAAATCAAAGATGTGTAGATATGCAATGGAAGCACTAAAATCATTATTTACAGGGGATAAGTCATACCAATTAATTCAGATCATATTCCATATAATTTTCCAGCAAAAGTATTAAATTTGCTCTAACCTGAGGGGGAAGGTGTTACATACTAGCGCTCCGCCTTGCAACAATTTAGAGCTCATAAGAATGAAGTTCGTGGAAGGTTACCAGCGTATATCGCGGACGCTGCCGAAGCATATGAACGAATTTTATAATCATTTAATACATTTAGATGGTAACCTAACATCGGCGCAGTTTTAGAATAGAATAGAATGTATATTTAATTATAAAATAAATTAATTTTAAGTATGTCTTATTTTCTTTTACACCCTCCATTGCGACCATATATAATCCATCCTGCAAAAATAAATTAGTTAATATTGATTCAAATGTAAACATTACGTAGTCTATAAAATGATTTATCTAGTAGATATAATCGACGGTTAGTGTGAGTAATTAACCGTTGCATAATGAACTATGTAGATATCAGCCACCATCATTTTTGACGTTGATTAATGAACACTGTTGAATATTCATGACCGCTTAAAACTTTAGAGTACAGAATTACCTTAAGTTAACTTTTGGAGATTTATGGAGGTCATTAAATTACTCTGTGATTTTGATAAAAATATTTTTATTAAGTGAAAATGTTCTCTATATTTGACTGCAAATGATGTACAGCCTAGAATTATTATGGCCTCTATTCTAGTTTTGTAAAATAGATATACTATACAAAACTATACTACTACTGTGATAAATATTATTTATGAATAAGTAAACAAAATAAGATCCAAAATTGTGGAATTGAATATTCCTATATATTATTGCTTTATTTATGAAAAATAATTTATAGTATCAAACATATAATATATATAATGCAGCGTCGATTTCGAGTTAAAATTTTATTACAAAGTATTTCGGGTCTAATATTAACAATATAATAGAAATGTTAGAAAATGGCGTGAAAAAATTGTATGTTTTCGTTAAGTGATTGATTGAATAATTAATGTTATATATTTTACCAGAACACGTAAAATAGATTATTGTTAACAATGAAACTAGAAATGTTAGGATATTGATAATATAAATGGCTCAGAATTTGTATGGGCCGAGTTGGAAGAAACAGTGACAGAGTCAAATAAGTCAAATAGATTATTATAATTTTTTTTACAAATATTTTATCCTACTATATCGTTGACAATAGTTAATAATACAGTTGGGTACAACGGAAGTAATTAAAATCATTTGTGAACTTCAAGAATTTAAGCTACAATAACAAAGAAAACTGAACAAAAGAAAAGCAGCTGTCCTTATTACAAAAGTTTGTGACAACCCATTCAATGAAATTGTTTAGCCGAAAATAAGAGTTGTCTTATTGTTCCCAAAAAACTTTTAGAGTAGCGAATGTCGTCTTACGTACTTTCACAATTCAATTTTCAATTTGTTTTCTTTTTCAACTTTCATCCATTTATTCTTTTTTTCGACATGACATTCCAAATGTTGTTGTTGTTGTTGTTAAACTCTTTATTGTACACAATAACACAATGTAAATTACAAAATATATAAAAAACAAAAAAACAATTATTAAAGTATACAAAGGCGGACTTATCCCTTGAAGAGATCTCTTCCAGTCAACCCTTGAATTCTTATATAAAAAAAAAAAAAATAACAAATAACATGTAACATGGTAGAAAACTAAAAAATTGAAATAAAGAATAATAACAATAATAAATGTGTACAAAAATATACATAACAATAATAAAAAAGTACTAACTAAAAACTCTTATGAATAAGTAATAAAGAAAAAAAACTAATTAATTACTACCTATCACACTCATAAAACTTGCGGAGGTTGTGCTTAAATGACTTTAACGAAGGCGATTTTCGGATGTCAGGTGGCAGATTAAATGTTAATAACAATAGATAAAATAAACTTTTATCATGATCTAATACGAAAAGTTTTAATTTTCATAATATTGTAACAACAACCTTGTTAAAAAATTTCATTTTTTTTATAAAAAAAAACATATATTTTAACTTTATATACGTTAGTTTAGTAAGAGTTTTATTACATAAGATTTTATTTATAAATCTTATTATATCCACATTGCAAATGCAAAAAAAGTCATTGAAAAGAAACCAATTCTCGTTAGAATTTTTTACAATGATATCAGATAATATTTAAGGATTATCAAGGATAATTTCATTAAATTAGTTATTTAAAACCGTTTGGTAAACAAGAAAACAATATATTAAGAGATTGATTTTAAATTGTTTCTAAATTTACATCAGATAAACTAAGATTTTAAAGTAAATCGCGTTTTAAAACAATAAATGTTTAAATTTCTAATAATTTTGCGTAAAAGCTTAAGTGAGATTCTAAGCAAATGCAAATCTCGCTTAAGCTTAACAAGCTTAACAAGCGGAAACCAGATGGTTTCCGCTTGTTTCGAATTTCATTTGTTTTGTCGCTTAATTACATTTGGTTTGAGAATACTTTTGAATGAGAAATATTAATTGAAAATTGTTTAATTTAAATTGTGGTTTTGACATTTCGTTTATAAAATTATATTATGCTTATTACGATAAATACCAGATACATCGATATGTCTAGTTTTAAATATATATTTTTCATACTGCACAAGAAAATCAAGGAGTTACTTTCTGCTGTGTTACGTTCGATTCATAATCTTATAAAAATTGACAACTAGTAAATATGGGCACATAAAAAGCAGCAGTACAGTCTATAAATCCTAGGTCGAGGTAGTGTCGTAGCTGGTGTCCCACGGTGAGACAAAGTTGAAGTCGGCGGATGGAACCAGATCTTAAAACTCTCCGGAACACTCTCTGTGTCAAGTGCGCAGTAAATGATGTATAAAAATGTAATATCTCTCCGCAAAGCCAAGAAATCAATTCTTTCACCATTAGGAAAATCTCATATGGGGCGATCTGGACCATGAGATTGGTTTTATCTAATCGAGATAAGACAATACTACCACTTGTCAACAAGTGACCTTTTTTACTTATTTGCTTTCCTATAATAATATTAATAAATCGAGTTTTAAAAAATCTAGCTGGTTTTATCTTTTAGTTCTGAATATAACAATTTCAGAAGTAATTTTTAAGCTGTAATGTAGACTGTAAAGTGTTTCCTACAAATTTTACTACAAAATTGTATTTGCTTATATTAAATAGACCTAGTATAAAAACTGAAAAACCATTCTTCTTGCCCCGATAAACCTGAGAAACCATTTCGAAACCTGCAATTTTTAAAACTTAATTGGTTTTATTTTTTAATTCAAAATAACAATTTTACATAGAATAGAGGTAGTAGAGAGGAGTACGATGTCCAGGGGGGGACGGTTCCCGGTCTTGGTACGCTTATGGCTCTGGTCTCTCATGTCTAAGAATTCTACCTTCTTATCTTTTTACTACTCTATAAATATATATATATATATATATATATATATATATATATATATATATATATATATATATATATATATATATATATATATATATATATCTTATTCTCCCCTTCATGAATTGATTGTTTTCAAACAAATCAATTTTGCTATTGCTTTGTTATTACTTCTCGCTCCTTGTACCGCCCGCTTCGCAGTCGTCGGAAAATTGGAACTTATGGAATAAATTATAAAACTTTTCAATTTCCGATTTCCTGCCAATGTTCTTTATTATTTTTAACAAATTTAATGATACAGTACAGAGCTTGAAAGAATTAGTATTTATTCGTTTTCTTTCTTATTCTATTCTTATGAAATTAAATTGACTTACAAATTAGTGCAATAAAGATATATTTTAATATTTTAATATTCCGAGGTACGCTAGATTTAACATGGCGGCTTCATACCATAAAATATTCCAGTTAAGTATTTTAATCTCTATGGTTAAACGGACATTGAGTGATTAAACGTCGCTTATAGAACAATGTAACGGTTGCCATCAATTATAGCATAATGGACTAGTTGAATATTCATGAGTGGTTATTGGTTATTGCCGTCACCCCGTTTTAAGTATCCTATAATAACATAGGTATTTACAATTGCTTATATTCTTACATACGATAATAGAAATATGAAGATAATAGTTTAGTTTAGTAGATCTTAAATTGTTGTAGATGTAAACCTAAGTAGTATTACATTTTTTTATAATTCTTTCAAAGGAAGATGCATGTGTAATGTTTTTCGGTACAGTTTCATATTCTTTTTGTTTTATATTTCACTATTCAATATTTAATTATTTGAAATAAAGAGCCAAGAGACCATCTATTTTTAGTTACCAAGTTAGCCAAAGTTAACCAAGTTAACATAATTGCTTATTATTTTGCCGAAAGGTTCCGTCCGTCAATAAATTTACCAACTCAAGAAAGAAGAAATGAAAGATCATTCTTGCATTGCTAACTTTTCTAATAAATGATCAAATTTATCTATTACAAAATAATAACAAACTGAACTCTTTAAAATGTTACAAAAAAACTTTGAGTTAGATTACAAAATATACCTTGAATGTTGCAAAAAATCGTAGTAAACTTTATAACAACGTTTATAGAAGTTGACATCGAATTGACAATCCTAAACAATATCAGGCTATAATATAAAATAAAAATAGTTAAAAAAAAGAGTTATAAATAGTTAAAAAACATTTTATATTATCAGGTATACCAGAGTACTTTTTATTTAACACAATATTTACGCGACGATTTATATGTGATGTCATGTAAAAGGTACAAAATAAGGACAAAGAAAATTCACGTCGCAATACACAATAAAAAGTGATATTTGATTAATAATCTTAAAATGTTTGAATTTATTTCTAAAATTTTAATTTATTTACATTTATTAACATTTTATATTAAGCTATGTTATAAATAGGTATATTTAAATTTTAATACAAAAATATTCAATATTTCACAACATCCCTAGAGGTCTTCAAATTGACGATGAAAGTTCCTTCGTTTTGTATTTCTTTTAAGTAAAAATTAGTACATTCTCTTTATTTAACATACATTTTCATTTTTATTTAATTAAACCAGCGGATTTTGTTAATTTTCAGGAGGACTAAGTCCAGCACCTATTAATCTAATCGTAAGAAAGTATCTAATAATTATTGAGACTATAAAACTCATTCCGGTCTATAAAACTCATTTGATGGAGTTTTATAGACCGGGAAACATCTTTTTTTTACATGTACGCTGTGCTCGATTCCGCTAAAACTAAAATAAAAAGATAACTAAGAGGTAAAATAAAAAGGTAATAAAAACTAAAATAAAAATCCATTAAACATTCTTAACGTTTTGTAACAGAGTAAAACATTATTTATTTTAAACTATCTTTTAATTTATTATTTACAATGCTTACATGTTTTACAATGGTTTTTTTTACATTGTTTACAATGTTTATGTTCAGTTAATTAACGAGACGGAAGCGACTACAAGTTGGTTACAAAAGTTGGTTACAAAAGTTGGTTAATTCTGTTTATTCGAAACGAAAGAAATTTTTGTTAAAAACCATTACAATTCTACAGAATTGTAGTGGGCAATTTCATAATTTCTTATATAAGAAAAGGAGTAACAAGTAACAAACTATTTATCAAAAATTAAACAAAATAATTATCAATACAAGTTTCATGTTCTCTGCTAAACGTGGAGAGTGAATTACATAAGTCTTAATAATAAAAATATAAGGCACTTAAAGAAACCTAAAAAAAATAACATTTTGCAGTTTTCTAATTACTACAATAGTTTTCTCAATATTTATACATCTTATATTTTATTACAACAAAATTTAGAATGATATAATAGTAAAATTGCAGTTTGCGTTAAGAAATATAAAGATATAAAAATGCAAATTAGAGATTTTATCAAATTGTAGGTAATTTTTTTTCCAGTACATTTGCAGAGGAAATTGACTTGCTTCTTATATTTCTTGGTTTATACAATTGATAGGAACTTAATAGATCGGATACAAGCCAGCATATGATATCTTATTATCTTAAAAATTATTAACGACACAAGTAAATTCTGTAATAGAAAATAAATATTATTTTCTATTACAGAATTTACTAACATGGGCGACTGCTCCTAGAAGTATAAAGTAATGTACAAGTGTAAAGTATTATACTTTTAGGAGAAGCAAAAATATTTATTAAATAAACTAAATTTCTAATTTCTAATTATCTTACATAAGAAACGAAAAATACAAATCAAATTTGGGTAAAACTTTTTTTTTTTATTATCTTTCAACTAGGTCCATATGGTTCGTATTTCTTTTTGACGAATAAGAATATTATACTAATTATATTATTCGTGTCCACTCCTTTTTACTATAACATACCTATCATCTTTCACAAAAACCATTTACACACTTTTAGGGCTCTCTCTCTTTATTTGTAAATCATGATTATGACAAGTCAGGCATTCAATTGTTTTTGTTAATTTTGTTGGACTGACAAAACTTTATAGTTTAATTATGGATTATGGAGCAGAACTAGAGTAAGATTCCATGGACTTTTATCATGCTTTGAAAATAAATAATAACTTTTTTTTGTATTATAAAATTTTTAATGAACAATATTATTATCATAATTTTGTCTGCTTTCTTACAAGACATTAGGATACACCTCTCTACAAAAAGCCAATGTTCCGGGAATTGGCTTTCCTAAAGTTAATATGAATAAAATACGTTGCTACTTAAAGTTAATGGTCTAGTGAAGCATATATTAACTCGGATCATTAATTTTATAGAATAATATTGCCTCCTGAGGCGAACGAGAGATGGCTGTATTGCCCCAATTCTTGGATATTCAGTGATTATTTATAGGAATGAATATACCACGAAGGTATTTCCAACTATTATTATTTCTGCAGAGGTCAAGGAAGGAATCACATTAATTTTGCAAACATTTTAGTAACATATTAATATCTTTATAGTGTAAACAGATTGACTAGCCATCAAAGATATGCAAATTTAGTTCAAAAAATAAATAGCCTTTTAAGAGTACCTCATTTATACATTTCTTGTTTGAATAAGTCAGTAAAATATGTAGGTATGTCACGTTATATCCAACTACTAGTTACTAAGTTGCTCATGTAACTACACTTACAAGTTTAAAATTGTAATAGAAATAAAAAAAAAAAAAGTTTTTTTTTTACAACTTTACTAGACTGCCATCCTTGTCAAGTAACTATTTCAAGGACAATAAACAAAGTTACTCTTGTTGTTACATTTATTTGATAGTCTTAATAATTTATGGTATTTAAGACATTTTTGTTAGTTCAATTCAATTATTATTAATTTAGTTTGCTTCAGAAAATACTGAACTTAAAACAAATATTTTCTTTATATTATGTTGTTGTTCTAGTTCCTCCACCGTATCTATTGCCTTTTTCATCATAAAATATGTTTTGTTGTTATAACTAAAAAACTGATGTAGAATTTTAATATAATCTACATTAAAATTAACACAATGTGTAAATATATCTGTTTTATAGGAGCTTAAAGCGCAAAACACTTAATTTATGATGACTTGTTTATCCTTCACTGTACATAAATCTTTTATATATATTTAAAAGAGCTATATATATAACCTAAATACCGCCCTGTATGTGTATATTTAGGTTAGTAGTAGCGGAATTTGCATGATAAAATAGTCATCATAATTCACAAAAGTTTAAAAACAAAAAAATAATTAATTATTTTAATTAAAATTATATACTTATTCCAGTCCTTTGAATGACAGTTTCCTTAAATAGTTTGCGCTGCATCGTTCTTCCTTTTGTTGTATATTCGTAGTAATCCGATACGGGGTCAATTAAAACGTCTTCATAATATTTCCTATTTACTAGAACACATATTATTCACGCAGGAGGAAGATATTATGTCAGGGGAATTCGAGTCTAGAAATATATGAATGTATACACATAAACTGAAGTTAAGGTTTGTAGGTAAACATGTATCTTATACAATATGACAAACATTAGTATTAATTTACAACTATATTTGACGTTATCATGAAATTATTATATAAGATGTCACCTTTAGTGAAAATGATTAACTCCAAGTTGTATATGACCTGCGTGGAAGCTCTTAAAAGTAACATTTTCCTTTTAAAACTGGTAAAGGTGAACTCAGATTTTAAAATTTTAAAAATTATATTAAGCGGGGTATTTAGTATCAAATCCGATTAAAAACCATTTTATCAGCAGAGTAATTGATTTACAACCAACAATATCATATATTTTTAAATAATATTATAATAGCTTTGTCGCCATACAATATTTTTGAGATGTACATTAGAATTTAATTCTTTATCAAGTACAAGCATCCAAACATTTAACAAAATACATTAAAAAGAAGGAATACGAAAAAGCCCGTAAAGTTTAAAAAAATGTCTTTATTCATCTACATTCTTCTGAGTCCGTCTTTCCCTGCTGAGGATCGTAACTCTGACGCTTTTGGAAGTGGTAATTCTCCAGCAGTCTCTGTCGGTTGCACTATTGAATGCAACGTTCATAGGCATATCTGATTGTAGAAAATATGTTCTACCGGTCTTTTCATATATTCTTATAAAATAAAAAACAAGGTTCCTCTTGGTAATATTGTTATATGAAAACATTATTTTAGTTAACTATGATATATATGAATATACCGATACAAGTGAAAAGCATCGTTATTCTTTTGCCCGTTTGGGATGTTTATCCGAATAGTTTATCCACTCTTTTCATATCCACTCTAGGTGGGAATGACACAACAGATTTTGCTCCGCCATTAGTGCTATATTTTCTTTCTTAATACATTATTGCACGAAAGTACAGTACCACATAGAAACAGAAAAAAAAAATATTAAAACTATTCATGGGTATGACGCGGTTTTATCGCTGGATAGAAATCTCTTCCAGACAAATTATTATCTTTTAACCTTATATCACAATCCATCATTTCTTTCTTGGTCTTCCCCAATCTTTATTCACGTTTATATTAATGACTCGCCATTCACGCCACGTAGCTTTCGTCTGTCTTCATTAAACACTCTTACCACGCCAACCTCACAGTTTTTATCCTTTATGTAATGGGTGTAACATTTAAAT
This sequence comes from Napeogenes sylphis, assembly GCA_959347405.1. Classification (NCBI taxonomy): domain Eukaryota; kingdom Metazoa; phylum Arthropoda; class Insecta; order Lepidoptera; family Nymphalidae; genus Napeogenes; species Napeogenes sylphis. The sequence goes on from OY365786.1 coordinate 16,589,997, forward strand.
TTAGGTATTTAAATAAAAATGAAGAAACAAAATTCTGATGGAGTTATAAGTAGTTGCCAAACTGGTGTTGTTAGTATAGTCTTATAATACCATATAGCCTACTCGCCGATTAGACTATTATTAAATTTCCATGCATCACGGATTCGCTGTCTAGATGATAGTGCAATGTATGCAACATGTCGATTCAGAACGTGGGAAAATGTAATAATACCATATCCGTTTCCTTTGCTTGTTCAACTTATTTTTTAGTTGTTGTTTTAATTTAATTTATTAAACTAACTCTTGTCCTTGACTCTCATAGTCAAGTGGCAACTAGCTTTCAAAGTTATTTAAATCATAAGTCATAAATCATAAGCAAGAATTTGTATTCTTTTGGATTATCCAATTACGACCATTCTTTTAATTTTCAAACAATGGTTTCACATACATTTCAAAGCTAAAAAGTATAGAAGTATAAAGTTACTAAAAAATTCTCAATTGGTCAGAAAAATCATCTTACACATTTTAGCGGAGTCTAGATACTTTGTTTCCTAAAAAAAAATATTATAATTTAAATGAAACAATAGATTCAATTTCTTAACATTTAAGCTTTGTATAAAATTCACTGACTCGGATCATTAATTTTATTGAACAATATTGCCTTCTGAAGCGAACGTGGGTTACCCTCAAGTCCGCCATTTCCCTTTTGGTTATAGGTACTTATGACGATACCGTGAAAGCATTTTTACCCATTATTATATCTAGAAATGTTATAATATATGCAACAAATTAGTAAATAATATTATTTTTTTAAAGTGGAATATAACTGTGTTTTCAAGAAACTACAATTTTTGATTCTTATACACTTTTGAAACAGCCGTGAAAAAATTGTGTTTAATGAAACGGCTTGAGTTTCCGATGCGTCCAATTTCCATTTGTATGATTTATATAAATTAAGATTATATAAATCTTTACAGGTAAAATTAAATTTCAGAGTGTTATTATGCTCCAGTGTTTTTGCTACATAAGAATCAGATCAGAATTATTCCATTTTTTTGTAAATGTTATTTGGTCATTCATTTGTAGTTGAATTTTTCATTTCCCAGAAATGTTATACTTCACGACAAATTTTCTTTTTGTTAATAAATTCTTCCTCAAAATAGTCCTTTGTCGTCCTTAAATAGATTTAAGATCAAAAACCGGTATTGTTCTAAAGAGGGGAAATGTAGCGGAAATACTTATAAATTGGATTGATATCTATAAAAAATACGAAAACTAATTATATTGTTTTAATTACTTTTAAAAATGTAAGCAATGTTAGTTTTAGATAAATAGTGGTTGTAAAATGATTTTCGTCTAATTATATTCACAATTTTTGATGCTGCAAATTAATAAATAAGCTAAAAAACAACTTTCATACTCAAAACAGAATTTATTACCATCAAAAAATTGTTCAAAGATTATGTTCCGTCAAAGAATGTCTATGGTTGACCAAAACGATCTAAAACAAAACGAATTGGCAACGATAGCCGCATATAAAACATATAAATTTAAATAAAATTTAATCCTAAATACCAGTGAGGCGAGCGGCCACAGAACATTTAGTTCAAAATTATTTATACCCCATCTGTAAACGGGAGTTTATACAAAGTTCTCCGGAAACATGGGATCCGCAAATAAATTATTAAAACTATCAACAATTTAAAATATTAAAAATGTCTTATTTATAAAGTATTCTTTAAAAAGTTGCCTCGCTTGAAAAATATATCCAAGCGTAATAAAGTTTATAGTCACTCTAAAAATAATATAAAATAATCCTTAGACAAAAAATCCTTAGACAAAAAAAACAAAAAAATATTGGACATAAAAATGGCCCAGTACGTTGTTAAATAAAATACATTTATTTTGTTGTTACAAACTATGTCTATTTATTTATTATTATAGATGTGACGAATGGAAAATAAATGGTTTGTTTTAAACTATTTTTTACATCAAAAGAGATATATATGAGAGATTTTTTTTACAAAACTTTAGATGAAATACGAAATTTCATTAGTAAACGTCGACGTTGAAAGTTAAATGTTAATTTATTGCTTAACGAGAAGAAAAGAAATATTAAAGAAATTACCATTTACTTTACCAAACTTCAAAACCAAATACTTTAGAATTAGTTATATCTAGGCTATTTTGGGCAAATTATGCAAAATTGCAATTGAGTCCTCATATATGAGGTGGAGGTCTGATGGTAAGTCAGTTAACTAGTCATCTACCACCAACGGTCTTCTTAATTCTTCTAATTGAAGTACACAAGTGTTCATGGGCGTACCCAGATTCAGTTCTAGAGGGGGGGGGGGGGGGTGGGGGGGGGGGTGGATGCAAACCAGATTTCTTTAATATATTTTTGTAATTTTGAAGCTGTAATGTTAATTTTCAGAGCATTGTTGAACCATGAAAGAGCAAACGCTGGTGATATGTCTTTGCTGAATCTCTTTTCTAATGAAGATTTTAGACTTTAAAGTGTTTGCTAAAAGTTTTACCAGAGCATTGTATTAATTCATAGATCTATAACAAATGAAAAACCATTTTTCTCGTCCCCGACTAACCTTCCTGAGAAAGCATTTCTAGACGCTCTCCTAAATTTTTAAAACTTAATTGGTTTTTTTAAATGTAAAATACCAATTTTAATTTAGAAGGTAGTAGAGAGGTATACGATGTCCAGAGGGTGGGGCAGCTGCCTCCCTTGCCCCCCCCTCGGTACGCCCATGCAAGTGTTCTCTGGTGTAGATTTAAGATGAAAAAGATAGAAATATAATAAACGTTAAACTCAGTTTGAACCTTTATTACTAACAGTTGTTATTTTCAAACCTTTTTTAAATTTTCGTTTCGGCATTTTATAGTTTGAAGGTTGTGTAACAAGCGAGGCTTTATTTTTAATCAGTACAGTCGCATGCTATTGTCTATATTTTTTCGCCTATAGCTATTCAAACTCACTGTCACGGTATAGCACTTACGAAGTCTGCTTGATACAAAGTATCATATTGTATTTTTAATGGCTTGTATAAAATAGTAACGTGTTATTTAGTAGTCGGCTTTAAGTTTAGGTAGAATAAATATAACTATTTTTTAGATTTCTATAATTTCAATAACATTTTCATGAATTTATTTAAAGTATGAAGTATCTCATAAAGACAATAAAACACAATATCATAGTAAAAATTAAAATTTTACATAATGATTCTCGAAGAAATATAACTTTATGTAACGTCTCTTCACACGGTGACCTGAGTCTATTAACACGTTCACTGCGACATCATAATTAAAAAACTTTCAGCTGGTGCGTTAGGGATCTAAAAGATCTCGAAACTAATTTATCCCCGGGTGCGTTGGGGACCTAATCAGTCCCCTAAAAGTACAATTCTGAAAATAATTTATATCTTTAACAAAAACAATGACATATACTTAAAAATTTCGTGGGTCAAAGATAGTCTACTGTTCTATATTTTGCTAGGTTCGCACGCAGTGATGACATAAGAATAAGCCACAAATACAAATCAAAAATTAGACATCGATTGTATCTCGTTCCGCAACCAGAGATAGAGCAATATGTGAAGTGACTAGTGGTGGGAATAAAATAAAATGTCATTTGTCGATAGAAAAAGTTTAATTTACGAAGTAGTCATTTATTATAAACTACGGAAAATGTTTGTCATTAAAGCAAGCACATCGACTTTTCGCATTGTGAGCAAATCGTAATGATTTTTTTTAATTTTATTTTTTATATATGACACACTTAACAGTTTGCGGCCAATATGGTATAAGTATAAGATATTCTGCACAATAATGAAGATCTAGCTGCTCGCCACAAAATGTTTTTTAGAAGCTTCAGAGCTGTTTACCGTGCGTCGTAATTTTTCATAACAACCCACGCAACGTCTTTTTTTTGTTTCCTCGTTGGAAAACATGATCAACACATCTTCCTTCAGGATTTTTTTTTATTTTACTGGTAAATGCCGCGGTATTAACCGGCGATATTTTTTCTTTCTTAGAATGCTCACCAAAATTAACTTCAATTAACTATCAACTAATTAATTAAGTAACTCATTGTTTTTAACAACAATTAAAACAATTTAAAATATGAACACGTCGATAAATTTACGCGAGTGCTATTTTTAAAACGTGAGCGCGTCCCCTCACATCGATACTTGAACAACACTAAAACGAGACACGCAGCGCCCGCGCCGCCTACCTACGTATGATTCCACGAGTAATAAAATATCCCCTAACGCAAGTAATGAAAAAAATTATAGTATTGTGCGTTAGGGATCTAATCCATCCCTAATTTTTTTTATTATGTCTATGAACTCACCTTCAAGTAGGATACAAATTTGTCTTGCTCATACATAAAGAACTTTACAAGTTAGAGCCCCCCGCAAGGAGTGAAAAAACAGCATTTCGTAACGCAGCGAACGTGTTAAGCCTTATTTCATAGTTTTCTTATTTTATAACGAAGAGACTAGGTCATGCTAATATTATTGATGACAATTAATACGTATTTTTTGATTGTTTTATATACTGTGATAGTAAATGACCTGAATGTGAATAAATGAACAGACGAACCCCAAAAATCGTAAGTACAAGTCGTATCATGATCATATTGATACATTTTGAACGTTATACCTATTAATTTGAGAAATTATTTGTATAATATCAATGAATATATGTGATATTAAAAAATAAAATAATCTACTTGAAATAACCCACTTAATAGCATTTCAACATAGTTGTCTTCCTTTTGTTTAAAGTTATAAGAAAATAGTACTCAGTTATCTATTACATAATATTTTATATTTACTGACACAAGAGATATTCAGGAAAGTGGATATCTTCCATTACGTGAACGCAATCCAATATATAGGCAACTGAATGAGCAGAGGAAACATTATAAAAAAAATATTATTTTATTACACGACTTCATACTACGTGCATATTTGAAAAAAAAATGAAGAAGATAGTGAAGCAACATCGATTCTGGTTATTTTATTACGACAAGTGACAATCAACTCTTTATGACTAATATATAACTTAACATTCACAGTGTCGACGGAAACAATAAAGTAGTGTGTGTTGTTTTCCCTTAATTTAATGTAGGTACTAACTAGACTTAATAATTAATTATGTGTAATCATAATAAAAAATATTAGATTTTCAAAACAAACTAAATTGTGCCAAATTCCATTCTGTTTCGTCCGAGTATATTTCGTAAAAAAGGTACAAAATTTTTGCATTACGTATTAATATAAAGATGAGTGAAAGTTTAGAAGGAAAAATAACGATTGTTTGAGACATTCCTGTATAACAAACATTTAAAATAGATTCCCTTGTTACAGGAGGTTTTGCAAACATTTAGATAACGGACACAGTGTACCAAGACTCGAAATAATCATTTGTGGATATCGCATTAATTTTTCAGTAAGGGAATCGAACAATACCAGTGGTTGTGACCATTGGCTGAGCAGTCAGAGGCACTAACTAAAAACTAACTTTGTTAAAATATTGTTTGGATACTAGCAGAACTTACTTTTGGTTGCGTGCGTATAAAAACCAAATATTAAATTTATATAAATATAGAATGAAAAATAAATCGATACTGTAGTGATTTGAACCCGCGACTACTGGGCCCTTGTCCCGTCGCTCTACCAACTGAGCTACCGTATCGCTGTCCATCTTGGTGAATTAAGCATTCTATATGTGATCGTCTTTATCGAGACGGGGCCAAATATTAACTTAAAGTTTATTTTAACCAAATAAATAAAATGATTAACTGAATATCGATCGAGGAATTAAAATATGCACTACCCAATGGGTGGCTAGTTTATTAATAATAAAATGAATATGATTTTATATGTGGTGGGTTTATCCTGGCGGGTGCAATTTGTACACATACACTCACACTTGGTTATACATACTTACATATTAATTTGATGTAGTGTAGTGTTAAAACAATGTTACGGTTCAATATTGAAATAGGACATATAATATAAATTTTTGCCCTCACAAATTTAAATATTGAATCCTCGATACATGTGGCGGGAGACCAACGAGCAAATAGTATTATATTCATTTACTCCTGACCTCAGGTTCGAGTTTGGCTAATCTTTGCTTTAGCATAGGATTCGCAAATAAACCCAGAGAATGGCTGTTATAAAACTAAACTCCTAAAATGGATCTATAAATCTATAAATAATGTAAACAATTTAGATTTAATGTTTTTTTTTCAAAAATATTTGCAGATTGGGATGCAATTGTTTTTGTTTGAAGTTTACCTTAATAAAAGATTTTGATAGGTTCATCTCGTTTAGGACATTGCAAAGCCTGATGTTCTATATCCTGTAGTAGTATTGTAGTTTATTTTCATGCTACAATTTCTGTATGTAACTACGGAGTAAACGACATGCAGTACCCGGACTACTATCAACAAATGTTTAATGTATTTGGAGCATACACCACACGAAGTATATGTCTCTACTCTCAAAAATTAAAGGTGAATTGGCATGCATTTGCCAACTAACGGACGGTTAGATGTTCAAAATAAAAACTATTTATATTGCTGTCCAGAGTTGTGATTGGTTGTTGATTTTCTCTTTGATGTTCTTTTGATAGGAACTTTTATAAGACTGTAGTAACTACAAAGACTATCCATATATTTCAACCGCCCCGTTGGTCGAGTGGTTAGCGCAGGCGCCTAACGTGTCACGGCGCAATGGGGCTCAGGTTCGATTCCCGGCGGAAACAGGCATTTATGTGATGAGCATAGATGTCTGTGTTTCTGGGTTTGGTCGTTTATTAAATATATTCTCGGTATTTCTATGTGTATTTCTATGTATTTGTATCGTTGTCTAACACCCTTAAAACAAGCAAATAATTTGCTTACTTAGGGGTTAGATCAATGTGTGTAATTTGTCCTGATATTATTATTATTGTTATTTTGCTTTTACATAGAAGCGGTTATTTTTTTATATTTATTTGAATGTTAAAATCTTCAGAATTAATAATATAATATAGTATAACGGTTTTTATAAACAATATTCGTCTGTAGGTCAGAAAACGATACAAAAGTCAATAGTTTTACTGCAAAATACCGACAACATTTTTCATCACTTAGCAAATATAACTATACTTTTAAATAATACCATGTTTTCTACTTTCCTTTCTTCAGATAAGTTTGGTACAAAATTAATATCTCGAATAATAACGTTGTAATGTTGTTTATATCCGCAGAGGAAAATATTAAATTCCATCGTGAAAACGGAAAAATGTGTCTCATTATGATCATGTTTGATATCCTCAGATATTCTAATATTATTATTTTTTATGTTTTGGTTTTCTTTATTGCATGTAAAAATATAATTAGGAATACATACGTGCATCATAATTTTGATTTATCTAAACGAAAAAAAAATTGTCAATCTTATATGTTTATTTATCACAAGCTTTTGCCCGCGGCTTCGCACGCCTTAAATTCGTAGTAAAACAATTCCCACTTCCCTTTTTTTGTATTGGCTTCTATATGGCTTATTTTAAGTGATACAATCAAAATAACGACATCGGCAGACATCACTCAGTGTCAAAAGTATATTTAAAGTTTTTAATAAGGATACAATATAAGGTACTGTAATTATTTTTATACCTCTTAAACTTAAACGTCCATTTAAATACTTCTTAAACAGAGTACTTAATAACCTTTCTAACCATACATCACACTTACAGATTTTCAATGAACATAATCAAAATATTTCTATCTAAACTTGAGGAATTCTGAGCTACACAATCGACGTTATTTTCACCATCAACTTGCAGGTCTAGTTTTATTAAAAAAAAATATATTTTTAATGATAAACATTCAGTTGGCTATATGCATTAACAAAATTTTCAATACTGAACATTATTGAGACGGTTTGCACGGTTCCATACCAGAGTACGCCGGTAGATCGTACCGCCGCAAACGCGAAGACCCTATATTTTAAATCTAAAATATCTTCGAAAATATTTATTTAAATTACATGCTGTAAAGGACTATATTGTTCCATATTAAATGTAAAATGTATTTAAGTTACTTAATTACATAAGGATTAAAGCAGTATGTCTTAAAATCGCTTCGTAAATAACCTGTTATTTTTCGTAAAAAGTAAAGGTTAAAAATTTGCTATTGTGGGTTATCCCTAAGAGATAAACATATACCATCGCAGATTTTCTCTTGCTTATATAAGGTTATATGCTGTATGAATTTTTGAAAGTATTTTTTTTTCGTGTTGTGTGCACAACTAAAAGACAAACAGATAAACAGACAAAGATTTTAAAAATGCTGAAAATGGATTCTGTTAGTTATCACTTCACATCTTGGTTTATTTTTTTTAATATTTTCAATGTACAAAGACTACTCCTCTACAGATTTCTTACATGTAGAGAATAAGAAAACCGCATTCAAATTGGTTAAGCCGTCTCTGAGATTAGCGTGCACAAACATACAGACATACAGACATACAGACATATAGACAAACAGACAAACTGAAAAACCATTGTTTTGGGTTCTCTTGCTCTTATAAAGCCACCTATGATGTTTTTTTTTTTAATTCCATGTACATGAATGGTTCAGTGACAATTTTATTATATGTATAGATGTACCCACGGCAAACTGTGAGAATATATTTTTACTATTTCAAAATTAAAGATTTATAGACGGAATTCGATAAATGTTTTCTATTATTATTATATTTTTAAACATTGAAACAATAACTTTTAAAATGATATGGTAGTTTGTTTTATAATCATCCCATTCCCCTAAAGAAATAATCGTATGCGTCAATATATCTACTACTACTACTAACTGTTTCTATCCGAATTGAATGTCACAATATCTGAACTGAATTACTTAATATCCATAGGCAGTATGACAATGAAACTTATTATGGTAAATGTTTTAGTCATGTTTTTTTTTTTTTTTTTTTTTTTGTTTTGTTTTTTCTGTTATTAATATTACTACTGTGTATAAAGTTAAAGTAATATTGACCCTGTCATATATTGCAAGCGAGGGATTATTTGTTTTAAGTTTTGTATAATTTCAACTTGAACATATAAAAGTAATAACTGCTAATAAAACTATATAATATACATATAGTTTAAAACCATAATTTTAAAATAATGTTTTTGTTTGAAAATATCTATAAACACGTATAGCCATGTTAAGCTTATTTAAATTTAGAATTAAAAATAAACCGATACGGGCAGGGATTCGAACCCGCGATTACTGGGAAACCGTCCCGTCGCTCTACCAACTGAGCTATAGTATCGCTCTTCGGTTAATACTTTTTGGTTAACACGTATAGGATAATTATTCAAAATATCCACCTGGGGCGACGTATTTGATGTTCACCTTTTACTACAGCGCTTGCCCAAAGGATTAGATTAGGCCTGGACCCTACTTTATTATTCAATGGATATAATGCTTGGGATTGAAAATTCTTAGTGACATCAAAGATTTTTCCTTATGCTTGCTAATATTTTTTTTTTAATTCTTACGCAACAGAGGTATTTAAAATTGTTATTCTTTAAAAGTTTAAAAAATATTTTATAATAGAAATCTGTTAAAACAACCAATAAGAACTCCAAACATATATTTCCAATAGTCTATTATTATTAACACATGTGATGTATGGCGTTGATTTGATTTCGTTTGTAAATTTTTATTATCTCACTTAAAAGTTACAATAAAATACCTACCATCTGGATTCGAGGCGCGCATATACTATTCTGTTGTGAAACATCAAGATAAAAAATGATATAGTAATACATAGGTATATCTCAAAGTGAAATTGTTTATGAATGAATACGATCCAATTTTGTCTATGATATTTTAGGTTTATGATATAGAGCTTTAAATTCAATAAGCTTTATTAGTAAGAATGATTCAGATGTTTTTATATATTGCTAAAGTTAATGTTTTAAATTCAAATTGTAATGCAAAATATATTTATTCAAGTCGGCATTTACACACATTTATGAATCGTCAATGATTTCGCCAGAAACTCAAAACCATTTCATAACAGAAATATTTTAAGAATACAATACCCTTACTGATAGTTTGATTGAATATAATATAGTCATGCCTTACTTTGCTGATGCTAAAGAAATAATTTTGAAAAAGTTATTATTGTGACTTACCTCACAATATAATTATATATATATATATATATGTATATATAATTATATATATATATATATATATGTATATATAATTATATATTATAACAGTCATGTATTTTTTTCGCAACTTATTAAGGTTAAGCGATGTTAAAAATATATTTGTATCACTACATGAAAACTCTGGTATGTCAAGTTGTTGATAGTCTACGGCACTTTGATTCAATTTTTGCTTCTGTTAGAAGTCAATATGTCATTAAATAAATGTAATATCGCGAGCACACAAACCTCTTACTTTGATCCACTTTGAGGTTAAAGAGACAAGACAAGGAAGCTTTTAAGACATGGCTAAGAGGAAAGACGAGTTGAGGAAAAACGGCCCATTTATTTAATAAAAATAAACATTAGAAAAATTAATTAAATCACTTTTCAGTCTTATGATAGAATATGTCCACAATCTAATTAACTGAATATTAGTTAAGTTGTAACCTATTAAAATAAAAGATTAAATACCCAGACTTTCTCAAAGTGAAAAGATTTTATAGTTTAAAGAACATAGAGAAAATGGATTCTAGTTTTCAGGTATAAGGCAGTCGTTCCGTAAACAGTAGAAGTCGATAACAAATATTGAATGCCCTAGAGAACCAGTGAGCTTCTTATTGAGATTGCAGGAAGATTGGTTAGATAGATAGATTGGTTAGATAGATACTCATATATCATTTTCAACCCAGTTTTAGTTGATATCTATATTATTTTTTCTTGAAAATATTTATAAACATGTATAACTATGTTAAGCTTATTAAAATTTTAAATATATATAGAATAAAAAATAAACTGGTACGGCAGGGATTCGAACCGGCGACCTCTTTAATATGAAGAATATTTAAATAACCTTTAAAATAAAGTACATAATTATATATAATTATACGATTTTAGGTATATAATCTTTACTCTGTGTATCAGAACTCAGAATTAAGTTTCTATGATATTAATAAAAATAACAATAGTTTTAAAAATAAGAAATTCCTTAAATTGGAGAAAAACAAGAAATTCCTATTATATTTATTTTTACCTCCCGAACACAGGTAAAACTTAGTACCAAAATGTTATGAATATGTAATCTTTCGAATATTATGAATATGTAATTTCGAATATTAATTCATTATAATTTATTTAACATATTTTATATTTTAAATACACAGGGAAAATGAAATCAATTAATTTAAATAGTGAAAAAATTATTTTGTTACTAATTTGTATACGTTTTTTATTACTGACAAATATATAAATAATTATATATTGACGTGTTTATTTATATTAAGCTTATGTCAGTATTGAATAAAAATAAAATAAAAGAATTCGTACTTCATAGAAATTGTAGTTTTTTTAAAAGTTGTTCTATACTGCAAGTTAACAAGTTAGATACATAACTTAGGATTTCTGAAAGAAGCCTAATAGATTAATTTTTAAATAGATAGATTAATGGGTAGTATCTTTCAAATTTATTTTTACGATTCAAGTATTAATAATTTAACAATAATAATAATATAACACACATTGATATAACCCCTAAGTAAGCAAATTATTTGCTTGTGTTAAGGGTGTTAAACAACGATACAAATATATAGAAATACACATTATAAATACTGAGAATATATTTAATAAATGACCAAACCCAGAAATACAGACATCTACGCCATCACATACACGCCTGTCCCTGTCAGGAATCAAACCCAAGCCCCATTGAGCCTCTATACGTTAGGAATCTGCGCTGACCACTTGACCAACGCGACGGCGTGGTTAAAATGTATTAATAAAACAACCACAAAAGACATTAAAAAGGCTGTATAGTAGGTGCTAAGATCGCTTCTTAAAATAACTTATCGTTCATTTATTCTTGTTACTCCATAATATAGACATTATGTAATAATTTATAAGTAGGTTATATGACTCATATCTAAAAGTTTATTCAGTATGTACCAATTTTGGTGTGTATAATTACGTGTTTAATCAACTTAAGTGCTCTTCATCGCGGATATTACTCCATCAATGCAGATTGATCACTGATTGATGGGAGTTAACCAGATTTGCACCTATCATAATAACTTACAGTTTGTATGAAAGCCTTTAATCGTCATGCCGATGAACATTGCAGATAGAATAACATAAAAAAAATGATACAATATTAAAAAAAAACTAACGAATCAATACTGCTTTCAATAATTTTGAATTCAATATGTATACATCTTTTTTGATATTACGTGATATGTATCACGGTTCTCTTGGTGGATCAGGTAACATTTACCATTACGGCCTCTCCCGGAAACCCAAGTTTGAATTCCGTTAGTGTGGTTTTATTCTGATATATATTTTAACATTCTCGGTGAGTAGTTTAGTAGTTTGATTTTACTGTTTTCTCATTGATCAAATATTTTAAGAATAAATACATACCAACTAGTTTTATTTAATCTAGGTAACTTGCCAAAAACATTTATTTTCTTTAACCGTAGATAATCCAATATCCAACTCAGCTGTACGTGACAGAATACTCGCACGGCATCAACGCAGGACACTTGTTCTATTACAATGAAATTTCTCAGACAAGGTCTTTTTGGATGCAATTTGTATGTAGATTTAAACAACGGGTTTTTATAAATGACGTAATTTTGTAACTATAAATTCATACATTTCTTACGCTAAACCGGTGTTAATAAATTAAATCTTGTAAGAATGTTTGTTCTTACGCACTCTCTCTGTTACTACATAAAAATATATTTCCATCAGACAGACATTGGTTAAGATTTTCGAAAGAAGTCTAATAGATGCACGACCGTCCCGATAAAACGATTATATGTAGAATGCTTAATTCACAAAGACGGACAGCGATACGGTAGCTCAATTGGTACAGCGACGGGACGGTTTCTCAGAGGTCGCGGGTTCGAATTCCTGTCCGTATCGGTTTATTTTTCATCCTATATTTATATAAAGTTAAATAAACTTAACATGGTTATACAGGTTTATAAATATTTTCAAAACATTTACTATAGCATTTCGCTTTTTTAATATCGGCCGACTGACCTCGTTAAATAAATCGAGATGTCAAATTCTTTTGCGGGTATTGTTTGGGATATATGTTGACCTCTATACTACTTAAGATGATAGCATTTGAAGATATTTTTGTATTTTTTTTAAAGAGAACTTTCCGTAGCTTCATAATCATTTTTACAAAAATAGCAAAATTACTGTTGTTCTATAATAATATATTTTAAATTATTTTCCGTGTAATATCATATCTACCTTAACATTGTTCACGTTAAAACACTTGTTCTAATATTTTTGGGCTAATAATAAGTACATTATATAATGCCAGAGCTCGAGACCCTTTAAGAATCTGAGTGATGTTTTCTGAGTACCTCATTAGTAGAGCAGACATTTAGCTGATTGTAAAGCCCTTTACGAAATGTTACTAAAGGGTGAAAGTTGTCTACATTCGAAACATAAATTAAAACCTTATATTTTACATATTAAAGTTACAACTCACGCAAAATATAAAGTAAAATATTATCTAAATATCAAATATAACAGAGGTAGATTTAAACCTATTATTTAATTATTCACTAATAAAATTAATAATTTCAAAAAAATATTTATATTATTGGAATATATATAGTAATTTTGATCCTTGTTGCAAAAGTATTTTTTTTACATGCAAGATGGAACGTCGATATCTTGAACCCTAAATTGAACTAAACATTTATATTTTCAAATATGTTTCGAATGGTAAATAGACTATAGAGTGATGGACTCCCAAATGTCAAAGTTCGAGTTATGGCGGTGTTGATAATTTTTTATTACTATATTTAAATAACTTAAAAAAGACATTGTAATTTTTATATTAGCAATATAAGTTTCGAATAAATTAATCCCATCATATATCATTTCATAACAAAAAATTGGGAAAGAGAAAAGGAGCACATAAATAATCATTTAAAAGCGTTAGACAAACAGTAGACACGCTTATACGGGTAAGGTTCAGTTGCCTGGGAACTAAAATAGCACCTTAGGGAAATGTTTTATCTGTCACGCTCGGAATAAAATCAATAATTGGAATTTCAATGAAATCTTGGAGGTACGTGTAATAAAAAAATGTTACTTTTTTAAAAATATGCCATCAAGCAACGAATACCAATTTTAAAATTTGTATTATTTTATGGCTTGGCACCAGCATTATAATAGCATTTTTTATATATAAATATTTAAGTTAAATAATAATATTATAAACTTAAATAGAATTTATGTAACAATTTTAAACCGTAAACAAAAATTACATCAAAAGGTAAACTTATTGTCATAACTCATATCAATTAGGTATAATATTTAGAAGGTTTGTTTGGATTATTAGTTATTACTTTGGACTTCTTAATAACAGAAGCGTCGAAATACTTAAGTTATAAGTAATTGAGTAATTTAAATGAGTTACAAAAACATTAGAAAATTATCTCTTATATTATTGTTTTCGTTACAATAGCTACAAATATATGTTTTTGAAATCAGATAGTTATAAATATTATATTTAAAAAAAATATTGATGATATATTTGAAGTCCGTTTAAATTCAATTGAAAGTAATGTAGCAATTATTAAAGCCTAAAGTAACATAGGGCTTAGGTTTGAACAGTAGCTGAAAATGTAATCTTAATAACAATATTATAGAAGTTATTTTTTTTGTACTTTTTTTATCGTGTTATTTTAGAACTGTTATTATTACGATTAAGAATTTCTAATACTATTAAAACTATTTTTAGGATTATTATGATATTTTATTAAAAAGCAAGATCATCATTCATAAATCACCTCAGACAAGACTTGTTTTTCTGCTATATATTTTTTTTCCAAGTCGTCGTCGACCCTCGTTCCCTTCTCTCACCCTCTTCTCTTTTAACCTTAAAAGGACTCTTCTCATTACATCCTCTTACATCCCTCTGCATTACATGACCACACCAATAAACGATTACTCCTTATTTTATTTATCACTAGTGCTACCTTCAAACTACCTCTAACATAGATAATTCTTATTCTGTCAGTTGTCATCATGCTTCACATCCATATTAACACTTGCATTTTAGCAGCAACCACTTGCTTCTTATTTATCGTTGCCCAGAATTATGATCTACAAAACAAATTTATGTATTAATATGTATTATATACATTGCAACCACTCTTGGTGATGTGATAACCCTTGTCCATGGGATTTCAGCCATCATTCGGTTAAGTGGTGAAAGCTGGTACCCACTATATTATAATATTGTCCCTAAGCCGGCATTCCGCATGTTCAAGAAAATATGAAGTTGTCTCATTCAACAATACGAGAACACATCTCTTATAATAACAATAACAAAAAAAAAATATCGCAAAAATCATCGAAAAAGTGACACCGTAGGGCTCCTAGTTTGGATGTTGGATTCACGGTGGTAATATGCTGCAAAGATTCTTCGGCACTTAATAGCGGCTTAACCTTTATACCCGATGGGTTGATAGGGTAGAGATGCTATCTATGAATATAATCACTGGAATGGAGGAGAGTCAACTCTCCTATTTGCTCACACTCCCCTATCGCTTATTTAAAGTGCAGTGTAAAATATGATGAAAATAACTATTTAATTTTATAAAATATATATATGTCTTTAGAAATGTACAAATATTTATTTGCGTTAGGGTAAGATTCATGTAGAAATATTTTATGCACTTGGGTATTATTTATGTTCCGTAAAAAGTTCAAAGACGAACATTGCCAAGTATCATGTATAAAAAATAGTGCTTAGTGGAGTGCCAAGTGACACGGATCATTAATTTTGTTGGGTAGCTAGAGGCTGACAAGGCTTCAAGCGATGTTGCAGTACTCTTACTTTGAGGTTCTATAGATACCACGTTTGGAATAAACAACCTGTGTGTACGTATTCACTATTTAAAAATACCTGTTAATTTTAATTGTGATATAAATTCTGATAGTTTTTTTTGTAGTATTATTTCAATATTTTTATTTAAAAAATCAGTTTTATGAATATTCTACTTCTACTCTTCTACATTTTATTAAATAAACAAAATTATAAAGAGGTTGAGAGATTAATCTAAATTACTATATAATTTTACGAATAAAACGTTATGATTTCAAATGAAATGAAATACATCAATATGTCTCATACATATTATATCTGGCATAAAATTTTATGAAGGGACAAAACTAATTAACTGTGGCAACGAGCCAAAAACAATATCTCTAAGCTCCCTCGCTTGAGCTTTCAGGCATAATTGTCGGCAATTTATATAATTATCACTTACAAATGTGGTTAATATTAATAATTTCACTATCCATGCTTAGATGTCCATTATAATTATTCAAAATTATGTTTAACTTGTAGTATTCTAGGCAGTTTTCGTTTTATAACATAAGCCTCAATTCGAATGTGATATTTCATTAAATTAAACTAGCTCAAATATCTTTGTGTTTTTCAAGAGAGTGAGAAAAACAAAAGTATGATAATGTAAACAAAAAGCTTATCTTACTTTAAATTTCAATAAAAGACATACATGGTTTTTGTATGATGCGCAGGTAAAATGGATTGACATTTTAATTATATATTTTTGCTTTGACTGGTGGTTATTAAATGGAATCAATAAAGGTGTTTTTATAATCTTTTGTTGGCCGTTTGTAAAATAATTAAAATAAATAAAATAAGTAAAATAATTGCATTGAAAAAAAATTTTTGGAAAATAAGTAAAATAATTGCATTGAATAGTACCAAAAGAAAATACAAAAGGTATTTTTCCCGAAGAGCAAAGCTGACAAATCTTATTTGCACCTTAACAATTGAATTGAATGGATTTTCAATAACTTTTTTTAAGTTAGATTTCGAGAGAGACTAACATTTATGCATCTTATGCTTTATGCATGTTTTGTGCTAGGACAAAAATGATTCTAACTTAAACTTATGATAGATTTACCAATTTAATTATCATAAATGCATAAAAGTGCTTTTTTAGAAACTGTAATATATGGAGTCTAGAAAATGATATCTACTAACTTAAAAGGGTTACCTACAATCTTTAGTTGGCCGTAAAATAATTGTCGTTGATTTCATACTAGAAAGGAATAGTACTAAAAGAAAATGCAAAAGGTTGTAGCCTTTTATAAATTATAAAAATAAATGTATTTGATGCAGCCAAAAAATAAGTTATCAACTCAACAAAATCATTAACTGTTGGACCTTATATTAGCCTTATGGTTTAAATTTTCTCTTTACAGTTATTCTATAGTTGACTGGTACATAAAGTATCTAAGTAGGAATATCATAATAAATAAAATACTTAGGTTTAACATTATGACATAATTGCCCAACTAATTAATGCTAGTGATGCTTGAACATTCTCTCATTGGCGTAACAATATAGATCAGATGCTGATGAATCATATTTATATTATTAAGATATAAGAAACGAACAAAGATTTTTTTTATGATAAAATTATTTTTATAATTAAAACAAATTTCATGAACAATGCTGGAACCTCACAAACAACATTGTTCCACAGGATAATTAGGGTAACTTTTCGCTTTGCATTTCTTGGATGTAAAGGAAAAACGGAACCCCAATATATTATAAAATAAGAATAAATTAAGAACCAATGCTAATTAATAAATTTACATTGATAATTTATCACATTTATTCTAAACTACATGAATAGGTTTCATTGTCATCGTTAGCTCTTTATTTCTATAACAACTATAGGATTATTATGTTTTTGAGTAATTTTAGAGAATTTCTTTGTAGAATTTCAAACTGCTATACCATATGCGAAAACGTAATCATAGCGACGTCTAAGAAAAGTCAGCGTCATCTATTGAGATTCTATGTAACTAAATTAAAAATGGGATTATGCTCAAATTCAATTTATTATTTTATTAAAACTCAGATAAAACAAATTAGAAATTCTATCTTGATCTAAATTAAATACGTTTGTGTAAACCGCATTCAATTATGTTTAAAGGTTTTGAAACAGTGCTTGAAGTAAATTTTCAATTGACCATAACTTCTTTTTCCCTTAACCGATTTTGAAGAAACAAAGATTTGACTACGCTCCAGATTATATATATCCACCTGTGGAATCCGCGTTTAAACCCGTTGAGTAGTTTCAAAGTTATAACGTACTAGACAGATAGACTGACAGACAAAAATTTTTTTGGTTTCTGTTACTCGTCTTTAATGCCCCCTATCATTTATATATATGAGGCATCTGATTTACATATATAGAATATATATGTTTTTAAATTTCAATTATTTGAAGATTAAATATTGTCTTTGATATTAAGTACACATATTATTTATAGACTCATAATGGAATTGTTCCCTCAGTAGATGTATGCTTTTGTCTGAATGACATCGTATAGTTATATTGTTTCAGCATAATTTTACACTGAATGTGATCAATTGAATTGAATAACATATTAGGCATCTTAATTTTGTAACATTACTTTATTTATTTTCAAAAATGTCCACTTTATTTTTTGAGGGTGCAGTTAGAACCTATGACTATTTACGTAAAATTAGCAACAAGTCAAAGTTAGTATACACGTAACCAACAAGTAAAAACAAATTGCTTAAATCTAGTAATTGAAGAAAATAGTGTAGTCGTAGAGAAATAATAAAACTTCTGGAAGTTTGTAGAACTTTATTTAATAATAAAACTAGTTTAGTTGTTAAACTTGTATTTCAAGATTTTAATTTAAAAACAAAAAATTAAGTAGAGTTAGCTCAACTCATCTGCAAACTTTGAATGTTAACAAAAATATATTGAAATATTAAATATTAAGTTTAATTATTAAGAGTTCTATTAGGACGATTAAACAAAAAGGATATATTTATTATCAAAAGATGTGTACATGATATCTGCCTAATACATACAAGGTGTATATTTTTGAATTGAGCTTTCAGGTCAATATCCAAAACTATAGAGAATATAAAAAATGGTCGAAGAAGTCACACGACCGATTTACATTAAAACACATCTCTACATTATTTATTTTTAGAAAAAGTATGTAGTTTCGCCAAGAACCGACCTCAAACTTGTTCCAAAAAATACCAGCCTGTGCTAATGAATACAGTAAGGATTAAGTCCTGAGAAGCGATAACATATGCCAAATGGAAGGAAAGTCATGTTTTTTTTAATAATTTCCTTTTTATTGGCATAACTATAATAGTTGAATATTATTTAACATAACATTTGACAGGCATAACTGTTCAAAATGACAGGAGGTTCATCAGGAGGTCACAATGACTAAATGTCATTAGACAGAGTAAAGATGCTAATGAGAAATTTCTGTCAATTCTATTGTTAATTTAGGCCGGAATATTTTCGAACGATTGTTCTAATAGTATGATATGTGTATAATTTTTTTTTATGCATCCCTAAAAAAATGTCAAAGAGAACCAGATCTAATGATCTCACTGACACGACACAGGACCATGCATAGCAATCGAATTGAGCTACTATACCAACTCTTGAGTTAGTATTTGTTTTAGCAAGCGGGTATCATGAACCTATACTGGTGAAAGTATTATTATGCGAGTACTGTACCAAAGGCAGTGTATTTAATTCACAACAAGTATTTTAAAATTTCTAAATACTTCTTTTTTACCAAGGTATCATAATAAATCTTATTATGAAAATTCTTTGTATTATAAAGTTGCAACAGCACCAATTAAAAGAAAAACTTATTTGACTTGATGGCTTTCGGTTATTAGTAAAGGATTAGCCTGACCAAAAGCTTTCATTTCTCTGTTTCTATGTTTATATAATAGAAGAACAAACTTTTCCAATAACTTATATCGTATCGTTATAGGAAAAGTTCGTTTCATACATATTCGGTAAAAAAATAGTCCTTTTAAAAATGTCAATAATATTGATTTTTTTCTTTACAAACTTTCAAAAATTAAACCGTCACAAATTATCTCCTAGTTGTAACTGTTGCACAGGGCATATGGATTAAAAATATTAATAGTGGTATTTATTTAGAATTTATATTAGTTGCTTGATACGCCCCAATATTATCAGATACGTTGCGGGTAGACTTAGTTTGTTGTGCGTCAAATTGTTATTTTTTTAATATTCGTTACAGATCCGAAGAGTCACTTGTCTGATTTTGGAGAATCTTTTTCCATGTTCAAGTTGATAATAATATTTTGTAATTGTTTAACGGTAGAGATAAAGTGTTGCAGAATTTCGGCAACATTGTATACTGCATAATAAATTAAGGTGATTGACTAAGTAAAATCGATCGTATCATTATTATTATGTGTTTTCGATTTACAAGATCTTAAATTCATAAAGAATGATACCTTTCGTAATTATAACAAAGAAAAATGTATTTTAGATAAATCATAATTATATACCCAAACACTTCATCTGTCATAGAGACTTAATAAAAGTTTAAAAAATATATAAAATCGCCTTAATACGGACAATTACTTGATTTCTTCAAGAAACACTACGTTGACATTAATTTACTATAAATTATATCTTCCCAGAAGTCAGTCCTGATTAGTAGCACCATTAAATGGTAAAATAAAAAGGGGAGTATATTTTTAGAAAAAAGCTTATTTATCAAATTTTGACGAAATATTTTTTTTTTCGAAGAAATTAAAATGCAAATATATTTTTATCAAAATTGGATCTGCCAATGACTTCTAAAAAAAATCATCGTATGTATAAATTAAAAAAAAAACATTTATTATAAGATTGACATGCTTGATTCGTTGAATAGAATATAATTGAATATCAAGTTTTAACACTGTAATATAAATCTCCCTGATAATATCCTGAGGCGACAGCCGCATAATAAATTCGTTTATCGCTTAATCTTCCAGTACGCTTGTTACGATAAAATTTTGAGCATTTTAGTCAGTCAAGAACATCCAATTAATCTGTTTCACTGTCAGGATAGATGTTATAAGATTTAATTGTAATGATTATAGAAGGACGATATGATATTATAAAATAATATTTTTGTACACAAAAATATTATTTTCTGATAAAGACAGACACAAGTATAAAAGTAACCAAGGAGGGATCAATCAATTATATCATAATCACAACGTGTTATTTTGTATGCTGATGAAATTTATTGTTTTAATAATATGTAATACAAGACTTTGTTCCCTAATAACACATGTTAATTGGAAATACAGGTAAATTAAAAAAAAAATGTGCTGAAAGATTGTTGAAATAAGTTTTCAATACTACTCTATTACTAATTTATATATTAATTCTTATTACTATTTTATGATATGCATAGCAAAACATAAAACTATTTGATTCTTGGTGGTAGACCATAACATCGGGTCGCCGGCAAAGTTACCACCCATCGGGCAAAGTCGTGCCGCAAAGCGACCTAGTCGTGTTCCGGCACGTTGCTCGATGAAGCCGTATATGGGAAATGGGTCTGAACAGCTGCGGTACGTTGGCGAACCGGTTGACGTCGAGTTGGTGTTTGTTTTGTCGGGTGTCTAGTCGAGGAGGGTAGCGGGATCCGAAGCGACGGCTTTCCGCTGGCCGCCCGCAGATAGTTGGGGGCCCAATTAGTGGGTTAGCCACCCACGAAAGGCTGCCCCGCCAGCTGCGAAAAATCCCAGGGTGGCTCCATCGTGCTGGTTGGCGACCAGGTGAGGAGGCCCGATGGCGATCCCTGGGGGGGTTCGGGCGTCCCCGCAGTCTCCAGGCTAGCCTCCCAGCGGC
Organism: Napeogenes sylphis; assembly: GCA_959347405.1. Lineage (NCBI taxonomy): Eukaryota > Metazoa > Arthropoda > Insecta > Lepidoptera > Nymphalidae > Napeogenes > Napeogenes sylphis. The sequence goes on from OY365786.1 coordinate 16,611,959, forward strand.
AAGACATCACCAATTTCGAAGTCGGGTTTGATACGTACCGCCTCGTTCAACTGCCATTTCCCATCCCTATTCACTTTTATTTATTTTTACCATGAAGAAAAACCAAAAAAGGAAAAAGTTTGTACAGCGGTTGCACTCCTCCTCATTTAAAGTGCACCTCAGTAATATTAGGGGTTTGCACTCTAATATCTTACCTGTCCATCACCACCTGGAGACAGAACAACCGCACCTGTTCTTTTTGACGGAGACGCAGATACAATGTCCCTTAAGCGCTGCGCACCTAGATTATCCCGGATACACGTTAGAGCACAACTTTCGCTCACGTGCCGGAGTCTGCGTGTATGCGCGGAACGACCTCTGTATCCAGCGTCTCCGCTGGATACAGAGCTACCCCACTTTTTCTTCTTTATGGGTTTTAGTAGACACAGGAAACGAAAAAATCCTGTATTCCTGTGTTTACCGTTCGCACAGCGGTGACCAGGAGACAACTAGATTATTCGAGTATCTCGGTGAGGCTGCTGATATGGCTCTGCATCAGTTCCCTTCAGCGCAGCTCGTCTTTCTGGGGGATTTTAATGCCTGTCATCAGGACTGGCTGTTCCCGTACCAGAAGACCGACCATGCTGGAAGAGAAGCGCGGAACTTTGCGTTGTCCTTGGACCTCTTTCAGCTGGTGAAGCAAGGGTACCAGATGTGGTAGGACATACAGCCAATTGCCTGGACCTTCTGCTGACAACTGATCCGGACAGGTATCGGGTAGAGGTTACCTCTCCCTTGGGAACCTCCGATCACTGTCTGGGGAAATCTGTGTTTACATATTCCCCACCAGCTTTCGAACCTCATGGTGTTAGGCGAGTATGGAAATACAAGTCAGCAGATTGGGATGAGATGCGGCACTTTTTTGCGTCTTATCCTTGGCGGCAGGTCTGCTTCTCTTCTTTGGATCCGTCGAGTTGCGCGGATGCTATAACCGATGTGGTGCATCAGGCAATGGAGTATTTTATTCCTTTTGCTGACGTACCCATCGGTGGCAAAGCTCGCCCATGGTTTAATGCCGAATGTGGTCATGCTCAAGACCGAAAACATTCGGCATATCTCATTTGGGCTGATGCTCGAAGCCGCAAAACTCCGGATGTAAGTACAAAGAAGAGAGCCTTTAACCAAGCTGCCAAGTCCTACAAAAAGGCATTGCGGAAGGCTCGTCTCGATCGAATCGCTAAAAATGGCGAAAAGCTCTCTGTCAGACCAACTGGCAGTCGAGCTTTCTGGTCTCTTGCGAAAGCGATCGAGTCGAATTTCTGCCAGCCCTCACTGCCTGCTCTGCTGAAGCCGGATGGATCCCTGGCCCACACAGCAACAGAGAAAGCGAACGTACTTGCTTCTCTGTTTGCTGATAATTCGCATCTAGACACTGGCAATGCTTCTCCAGCACATCTTCCTCACTGCGGTGTTTCGATGCCTGAAATCCGCATCACTAACAAAGAGGTATGGAGAACATTGTGTCGTTTAGATGTGAATAAAGCCAGTGGTCCTGATGGTATACCAGCCATTCTGCTCAAGACATGCGCAGCTGAGTTGTCTCCTGTACTGACACGTCTGTATCGTCTCTCTTTCATGACTGGAATAGTGCCGAAATCCTGGAAGCTTGCTAATGTGCAACCCGTGCCCAAAAAAGGCAGCCGTGCCGACCCTGTCAATTACAGACCGATTTCAATCACCTCCATACTCTGCAAGATTATGGAGCGTGTATTGAACTCGCGCCTACTAGCATACCTAGAAGGTAACGATCTCCTCAGTGACCGACAGTACGGGTTTCGCCGTAATAGGTCTACTGGGGACCTCCTAGTGTATGCTACTCACATTTTAGGCGAGGCCATCGAGAAGAACGGAGAAGCGGTCGCCGTCTCTCTGGACGTCTCGAGGGCATTTGACAGGGTCTGGCATGCGAGCCTTATAAGCAAGCTTTCAGCATATGGTATATCTCCTGGTCTGATCGGTTGGGTAACGGACTTTCTGAACCACAGATCTCTCCGAGTAGTTGTCGACGGGTGTTCCTCGGAACCCTTGACAATAAATGCCGGAGTGCCTCAGGGGTCCGTTCTTTCTGCAACTCTGTTTCTACTGCAAATTAATGATCTGTTGAAGCCCGGTATCTATGGGTATGCAGACGACAGCACAGTTGTAGAAAGATATCTGCCGAGTACTCGGGCAAGTCGAGATCAAGTACAGTCTGAAAGAGAAGCCATGGTGCAACGTTTGAATGACAAACTTCAGGCAGTCTCCGCATGGAGCAATGCCAATCTTGTCAAGTTCAACGCCACCAAAACGCAGACGTGTCTATTCACCGCCAAAAGGAGCCCTTTCACCTTGGCTCCTACTTTCCAGAATGTATCCTTGGAATACAGTGACCGGCTTCAGTTGTTAAGCTTAGAGATTTCCTCGAACCTCAACTTTGGTCGGTTCATTGAGTCCAGAGCAAGAGCAGCAGCAGCAAAGCTTGCCGTTCTGGCGAAGGTTCGGCAGTACTTTACACCGGGACAGCTTCTTGTTTTATACAAAGCACAGATCCGGTCGTGTGTAGAGTACTGTGGTCACATATTTGCTAGTGCCGCAAAGTCTCATCTTGCGGTTCTGGACTCAATTGAGAGGCGAGCAAAGAGGCTTATAGGCGATCCCGAATTGGTCGGAGCCGACCTCCAAAGCCTTGAGCACAGGCGTAGAATTGCTAGCCTCTCAGTATTCTATAGGATACATTTTGGTGAGTGTGCGCTGGAATTACACAATTTAATTCCCCCGTCCCCCTTCCATCACCGGACGTCCCGACGCACGGCAGGTTTTCATCCTTTTGTTGTGGACATTCCACCTGTCCGAACGAAGCGCTTTGCTTCCTCATTTTTACTGCGTACTGCAAAGGATTGGAACAGCTTGCCTGCGTCGGTATTTCCGACCGAATACAATGTGGGTGTCTTCAAGCGAAGAGTGAATAGGTTGCTAGGGTAATGCGCCTTACCACCTAAGACTACATTCCACTTACCATCAGGTGGAATGTAGTCAAGCATTGCCCTAGATCATATAAAAAAAAAAAAAAAATAATAATAATAATAATAATAATAATTGGAGTATTGTATAAACAATGTTACAAAGCAGTTGTATTTCAAATAACGGAACGATTATTATATATTTATTTAATATGGTTATTGGTGATATGATAGATAGAAATAAATATTTGAAGTCCTTTGTATTTTCTATTTGAATATTACTTTGTCAAGTAACGAGAAGAAAAATAGTATTTGAATAATACAATTTTAAAACTAGACTACAGCTGCTCCAACTCGGAACGGTTTGAGATTACATTGAAAATTTTTACATTTTAAAACGTTTTCCTGTTTTGAAGTATGTGTTAATTGTAAAGATTTTTTAAGTGATGGGTTGAAAAACTCGGAGATTTAATACCTAATGGTAAGTGACACCACTACCGCCCATAGACATTTGCTACATAAAAAAGTTGCAGATGTTTTATAACGTACTAAAGAAAAGACAAGGAGTAGACCACAGAGAAAAGGAGTGGGAGAAAGGAGATATTTGGGTTTCCGACTCTCTTAATCATAAAAAGTAGGTATTATCGTAATTTGATTTCTTACTTCTTTTATGTTAGCGCTATAATGGGCGTTCTAGCTCGATACAAATCATTACTGAAATTTTAATTTCTAAAATCCTTAAAAATATAATTTCATAAAATGTTTTTTTTAATATCTTAGAAATCAATAATAATTTTTGTCTGTCTTTTATTGTGTGTATTTTATTAGTGTAAAATAATCAATTAAATAATCAATCACAAAATTTAATTTTCAAAGGATTATAATGTGAATTATATAAAACAATATTATATTAGGTAACTTGCAATTGCAACATTGACAACTTTTCAGTTTTTTTCTTATTTATATAATAAATATGTGTTTTTTTTTTGAATTGAGGAAATAAGAATAATCTTAAGATATTCTTAATGTATATCAGTTGCCAAAATGCAATATTATACTTATTTTCAACATGGTCTCAACTTGAATAATTAATTAGTAAATCTAAAATTTAAATAGTTACATAATAGTTATGACAATTTATGTATTATATTTTTTCAATTATTATATTTTATTTATTTTTATTATTTTTTATTTTATTTTATCTGTTATAAATTATATAATTTATATTTAAACAAGAACGGACGAATATCTTAATAATTAGAATATTGTATATGGACATCTCGTTTTGAACCGTGTACAATCACTATTTACTTTTCTCTTTGATGTCTTTTCAAAGAGCATACGGCAATAAGTCAAAAAAGTTTCATGCAAATGTTTGTTTTAAAAAAATAGAGAGAGTTATGAAATTTTTGCAGAGACCGTCTCCGGGAACCAAATACACAATTCGTTAACAATCACATATTTGATTGTCAAATTCGTTTTCTAATTTAAATGTGATATAATCTATTTTAGAAACATTTCATATACTGGTAGTTTGAAAAATACGAGTAACATTTTTTACTAATTACAAAAGTATAAAAAAATATACTTCAATGAAGTTGCATGATCCAGATTTAAATAGAATCTATTAAAATATAAAGCGTACTAAACTTTGGTTTAAGTTTAGTATTTGAAGATTTCTTTATCTGTGTCATCTTTTTTTAATCAAAATAAGAAATATAATAAAAAGAAAAGAAATTAAAACTTAAATTGATTAAAAAACCTTATGAAGGTACACATAAAAGGTTTCTTAATGATAATCTTTATATATATCCTATCCTTTAAAACAGTCTCTAAATAAAAAGGTGGGGGGGGGGGGGGGTTCATTTACGAAGAACGCTCCATTTGATAGAAAATTCCATTATACAGAAGTCAATGTAACCATTCACTTTAATAAGTAAGAGTTAATTAAAGTTCCCAGTTATATAGCTATTATATTGCCACTTAAAAGCTTCATAATAATATTAAATTTTATTAAATTTGTTTACCGGTAAAATTAAGAATGCAGCGTGGAATCTTACGGCCAGTTCTAGAAAGTGATTTTCGTTAACGTAAATAGGTTAAAATAAAATAAAAATAAAAATAAATGTTAATTAATTTAAAATTTAATGATCTTTCACATAATGATTAACAATTGTGAATTAATTAATGAAAATATGTTATCAGGGTATTTACATATTGATAAATCGAACTTTTTTAAAATAGCTATTTTTATTATTCTAACTGCCTTATGATGAGTTATATGAAACCAGTCATATTTATTATGCAATATTTCGTTAAGATTATTTGAATATCTATTTAAATACAAAATTTGTTCATTTCTTGAAATAGATTAAGAACAAGTAGATCCTGATCATTTAAATAAAAAAATATAAAAATACCACCTCTGGGAAACCGTATGGTAGCTCTACCAATTGAGCCACATTATCGCTACCCGTTGCGGGTAAGCATTCTATATATTATGATCCTTATCGGGACGGTGGTAACATCTATTAGGCTTCTTTCGAAAATCCTAACTATCCTTAACTTAACCTGTCCTGTTTAACTTTGCAGTATAAATAAACGTTAAAAATGCCACAACTAACATTTAAATATCTTTGAACATGTATAGCCATGTTAAGCTTTTTTTAATTTAAAGAAATATAGAATGAAAATAACGACTCGGGCAAGGATTCTAAATAATAAATTTATTAAATATGTCACTATATTTTTGCTATTAAATGGTTATACTTATTATTATAAGTTCTATGTAAACATATCAAATATTATCTAGAACTTTAAAGATTTTTTAAAAAAATTACAAACCATATAACGGAATTTCTACATTTGCTAGAATTGTATGATTTATCATGAAAGCTTAACATAAGTTTTTACATTAAGATGTTCATAATTTATTAAATTTATTAAGTAAATAATGTATGAAGAATTTAAATTTAAAGTTATTTAGGCTGCGGATTATGTTTTCGCAAAAGTTTGTATAACATAATCTATTACTTAGAATTATTTTTTACTAAACTATTCTAATTAATGTATACATTATGTTATAATAATGATACAGTTTAACAAAATATAAAAAAGAAACTATCTTTATTTAAAATCTCAATTCTTGCTAACATAAGTTATTACTATTTGTTGTTGTTACACTACATTGTTGTTTAAAGGCCAATATAAGACAAACATAAATCTTTGTTAGGTCAGAATAACAAAGTAGTTCCATAAGTAAAACAGTCGTAGGAGGGCTCTTAGAATGTGTACTAGCCATGTTGAATTTATTCAAGTCTCTTTTACAAATGACCCCATTTACAAGTCGTGGAAAAGTACTGGTTTATGTTAAGAATAGTCAAATTTACATAAAACTTTTTGATATTGGCCTAAAAAGTTCATTTTTAAATTTAAATTTAATTTTGTGTGAATTTTAGTGGTATATTTCTTTACATATTACTTTTACAAGATATTTCAGCACAGCTTAAACCTTATAAACTGAACGGGTGTTCTAGTCGTATTCTCATTCACAGGCCTGATTTTTTAATAATTTGACTTTGCAAAAAAACTTTTATATTAAAATCTGGAAAGTCTTCTTTTAAATACTGTTAAGATTTGCATTTTAATGTTTAATATCCAACCATTCGTAATATAATGGGCAAGAGCAGCCCTTACAACTCGTTTTATAATATTTTAACACTATAATAGGTATTTAGGTGAGGGTAATTTTAGATTTCATAACCAACTTACAGATGCTAACATTTATACCTTATAATAAGTTCTAATAATTAAAAAAATATTAGTCATTATGTTAAAATATCCTATGCTTATAATTCTTAAAACATTTAACAGTAAATACTAAATAACATTTCATAATGAATTGCGTAGGTGGCGCTACTTTTGAAACTCCGGTGATGAAGTATGTTCAAGATCAAGACTGACTGCAGTGGTCATGGATATTAACCATTGTGCTCAGGCAGTTCCATTCTACAATTTATTCATTCCATCCATAGTTAATAAAATAATAAATAATAAGTTATTTCAAATCTCTTCAAATACTTTCAAATATCTTCCTTTCTCATCGAGAATTATAATTAAAATAACTACAGAAAAATAAATCCAAAATACAAAATTTTCGGGTATCGTATCAATACATAGTAATAAAATAATGATAAAAAATATGATATTTGATATTATGATTTCAATTTCATTTATTAAACTCCCCGCTGTCTCCAACTTCGAACAAGAGGCTAGTAGCTTTGTATATTAGTAATAATTCTAGAAATTTTAATCTAGATTTATTATCCTTTTGGATACTAAATTTATGACCGTCACAAAGAGTCGACGCTTCTTAGATTCATAGTGGATTCCCTGGATTCATAGTGCGGGGGCTGGGCCAATTGCGTTGCATGGAGAGGGGAGTAAACAATGCCAGGAACTTTTAATCCAGGTGTAGGTTTAAAAAAACAACAAACACGCACACAAACACACTCGCACTCCTCTCCCTATCTAACCAAATTTTTTTATTAACGAAACGATGGTAAAAAAATTAACGAGTTACGTTGGATAATGGTCTTTACTATTCGTTTTTTATTTTAACAGGATATGTAAATAATATAGTTTACGTTGATCTCTGAAGATTCGTTCTAAGAGTATATGATGATTTTATAAATTCGGGTTTGGAATTTCAAAGATTTTCTCCAATGTCTTATAATATTCCTATTCGTATAATTTTACGTGTATTGTATAATCTTAAGAGCAGTAAAAGTCATAAGTTCCAACATAATGTTCTTGATTTCACGATTATTGAAAATAATTTGAAAATTAACTTGTATTGTGTAATAATTTGATAATTTACAAACAAATATGTTTCCATAAGAATACTCCAGGAAACTTAATAAAACATTGTATATAGACTCTCAATATATGAATATTGTATGTTTTCTATTCTTAGTTAGAACACGAATCTTTTAAATTCCAGTTTCCTACTTTCTAAGTACCTGCTTCTTACAAAATACAGACTAATAAGTAAAAGAGGGAGCAAACATTTTTTTGTTTCAATTATCTTGTGTTGTTTATCAAGATAAGTCGTAGAACAAATGTTGTTGGGATTGATGTAGAGACGACGCCGACTACAAGAGTTGGCCAATTAATTTCAAATAACCCTGAAACAAAAGAAAAACATTTTATAATATGCTTTTTTTCATATCTTATAATAAAAAAACGATAATTTTATGCTTGCTTAAATTAGCTATTCTTGTACAAAAAAAAGTTTTTATTAAATTGTTCATTATTCTAATCTTTTGTTTTTATCCGATATATATACGAGGAACAGATTGAGGGGTAAAGTTCTATTATACTTTCTGTATAGGGGATCGGATGTTGTAAGCGGCTTAGCTTACTAATGCTCTGGAATAGCTCCAGAATTTTAATGACTATAAACCAGCAGATAAAGAAATTTATTAAAATAAGTGAATGACATTTCAAAATTATATAGAGAACAACGTCAACCGAGTTAGATCGGTTTAGGTTTCATTATAAAAAGTAAATAACTAATTTGTGTAAATCTTGGATCGATTAACTCTTGCAAAAGTGGTTACTTTGTACAACTACCAGTACTGAAATATAAGTAAAAGTATATAAAACATTTCATTATTAACTTATCCGATTTTATTTTTTATTTAAATGTTAATCCTTTGTGTAAGAATTTCTTAATTGTACTAGGGAAATAAAAAAATATGAATAGCTTTTCATTAACCTATTAAAGTGATTATAACTGAATATTTAACTTAAAAAATATATACACGGCCATTGAAAAAACATTTTACTTTCAATATACAACTAGTGCTTAAACGTAATAATATTATGAAGAGATGCAGCGTATAATCTTACCCTATACCTCTTACCTCTATAATTTAATAAACATATTATAAAAAGATAATTAATTAGTTTTTTAATTAGTTAATATAAAATATATTTCTATAAAAGCCATTCAATTGCGAGTTCGAGATGTTGACTATTAAGGTAATTAAACTAAAAGTATTTCAGGGATTTAAAACCCTTTGATTCGTTTGTCTATATAAAAAGAAAATCTATTATGTTAATACTACATATTGAAGATAAGGTCTACATTCCAATTATAATTAAAAAGATTCAAAATTATCGCTAAACATTTAAAACTCCCTTATTAAAGATGAGTTTATTGTTCTTTAGTTAACAAAGTTGTTTTACCGAAAACCCGCAGGCTGTGTATTACATGGAAGGTCCTTGTCATTGTTACGGACAATGACCTGAGCATTATTCTTTATTACGAGTAACATTTGTTAGGTTGTACGATATTTAAAATTTGTTACGTTGTACTTGAAAATGAATACTAATTTTGAAATTAAAACTCAGTTGTTACTCAACAAGTGATAAATTTCAGCACATTTATGCACATATTTGCCAAAGATAATACTAAACCTAGATCTCCTGTGGTCTTTTGTAATTAATTCGTCCAAAATACAAAGAATACATTGAATTTGAAAATCGTTAATTAATATTTTTTTTGAATTTTACCTACAATAATGGCATGATAAATGCAACTAACATTTATCACGGCAATTCACTAAATGTTACCTTTTATCAATACGAGTGTTTCTGTTCGGAGTGATCAGATAGGTGTTTAATTGGATCACACATTTTCATTTAAAAAATTACTTTAGTAACACTTTTTAAATGGGTATTTTGTAAAGTCTGTTTTTTCATTATGAGAAAATCATCCAGTGTGAATTATTAAGGAGTTTATCCTTTAAAATTCTGATTATAAGTTTACAGATTCACGTCAAATCATCCATATAGATGAAAATTGAACTGGCATGTTTTGTTATTTTCTGAGGCACTTTACTTTTTTTTTCATTATAATGGATATATGAAATATTTTGTGATCTATAAATTTTATAACTGGCTGTTCACTTCGTTTCTTTTTTTAAATATTTTGGGAATTGATCGATTATAAACTTGTAAATTAAAAATCACTCAACAACAACATTATTTAAATTATTTGTAAACCATATCCGTATATGGAGATATACACGAGAATTCCCCTGGTTATACTACTGGAATATATTTTTAAATCAGTATTTTCATATAATATGGAAGAGTAGAGTTTGGTTTTTGTTACAACAAACAAGCCGCCTATGAAACCGTTTAGTTTCAAACATTTTTGACAGTGTTTATTTTTAAGTGATGGAACGAGCACATTGATCAAAGTCAATATCAGGAATCAACAAATAAAGTATAGATTTCATGGAAACTAAAGTTTCTAAAAGTTTACTTTTGATTTTTGGTTAAAAAAGTATATTAGTTAACTAGCTGTGCCTGCGACTTCGTACGCATAGATTCCGATTTCGATGAAAGGTACCCGTTCAAAGTTTCATCAAACTTTGGCAAGTAATTTTTGCGTGTTATCTGTAGTTTTTTATTTTTTATTTTTAATCACAGATATTTTTTACTGAGCAAGTTTGACTGAGTTTTGAGTACTAAGTACTGAGTAGTCCCGTAACGTTTCTTTTTATTGAAAAATATATAATTAATACGTACTATTAATACGTACTATCAATACACACTATCAATATTTACTATAACCAAAAAAGTTAATAATCCTCTTGATTATTAACTTTTTTGTTAACTAATTAAAAAAAATTAAATTAAAAGATCCCCCGATACAAAAGACCTCTAAAAAAAATAAGAATAATATTATTATGTACTTATTGAAGTCGTTCCGTGGGAGGACCATTGTTCGTACGATGACGATGGTGTCTTTTTTTACGAAGTTAATCATTGAGGACTTAGACTATAGGATTCGATATCGTAATTTCTTTATTTGCCTTGTTAACTTACTTGCATTTTAATTTCTTTCTTTATTAAACGGTCTCATTTTATAAAGAGGAAAGATTTGATTGTTTGTTTGAATTGAATAGGCTCCGAAACTACTGGACCGATTTAATAAAATATTTTACCTTTAGAATCCTACATTATCCCTCTGATGTACAAAGGTTATATTTAATACGAGAAAGAGATTTTATAATATTTATATTAATCGGGGGTTAAAAAGAAACACAAAGTGTACACTGCATCCAAATCGATTATTCCGTTTCTGAGATAAGAGTGTACAAACAAACAGACATACAGACGAATAGACAAAATGAAAAAAACATTGTTTTGGGTTCTCTTGCTTATATAAAGGTTATGATTTTTGAAAATATTTTACATATACAGACAGCGATCAGTTACAGTTTAACTATATGTATAAAGATAGATGTCTGGAGCACTTTAGATACATACATCATTTGATAGAATGAAGAGTCTGTAATGAAAGTTAAAAACTAAATGTTATTCAGAGTGACGTTCAATTTCTATTTATATAAGATTACATTAGCTATATTGTTTTTTCTTGTTGCATGCACGACTAAAAAACAAACAGATAAACAGACATTAATTTTAAAAATGTTAAAAATGGTTTTTGTAAGTTATCACTTCATTTCCTGGTATATTTTTTTTTATATTTTCAATGTTCAACGACTACTTCTCCACAGATTTATTATATCAATATATATTATACATATAATAAGTTGTCACTGATCGATTTCAGTGCTTGGAATATATTAAAAAAAAAACATTATGGGGCCTTTTTATAAGCAGAACACAAAACTTTGTGCACGCTAACTTCAGAAACGGCTTAACCAATTTGGATGCAGATTTCAGTCGTATATTGTAGTAGTAAGTGAAGACACTTAACATTTAGTGTTTTTTTTTAATTTAAATCGGTTTGGAAATAAAAAAGTGATTTCAATTTATGTCAAGCAAGTAATAGGTACCATGCAAACGCAAATCTTCTTATATACTTGTAACAAATCTGAAGAGGAGTAATCTCTGTACATTGAAAATATAAAAAAAATATATAACCAGGATCTGAACGGATAATTAACACATTTTTTTTCTAACATATTAGAATTTTTTGTCTGTTTATTTTTTTTAGTAGTGCAACACGAAAAAATATGTAGCCAATGTAAATAATTTTTATACATCTAAATTTGAGCGTCATTCTTAATAACATTTAGTATTTCACTTTCTTTGCACACTCTGCACTTTATTTATTTATTTATTTATTTTAAAGGGAAACAAACAATTACATAAAACTTATAAATATAACAAATACGTAACACAGAAATCAGTAAAGTTTCCACTAAATATTTTATGAAAAGATATAAGTATTTAAAGCGTTTAAGAAACCTGTAATACACAACAAACATTGAAACATATAACAAACCTGTAACTGATCTCAACGCTGTTTATGTCATGAAAATATTTTCATAAATTCATACTGCTGGGACCTTTATATAATAAGCAAAAACAATGGTTTTTCATTACGTCTGTTCGTCTGTATGATTGTATGTCTGTATGATTGTATGTCTGTATGATTGTATGTCTGTATGTATGTTTGTGCACACTAATCTCAGAAACCGATTAACCGGTTTGGTTGCAGTTTTTGGGAATATATTGTCATGGGCTTCACTTTACATTTAGTGTTTTTTCATATAAACAAATAAAGAAGTCAATAATGTCTTATTTTCGTACCATTGCGGTAAGACTTTTTTTTTATTGAAAGTGGTTCTCCCCTCAGGGAATAATAATACTCTTTCCAATAAACAAAATACCAAATCGGACTACATACTTCGTTAAAAATGATCTGTGACTAAATGCAAAAAGAAAGAAAAAAGAAACTAAAAAATACCACACGCAATAACTACTTGACGGAGTTTGATGAAACCTTAAAGGTTTAAAGTTTATACATGAGTATATACTCATACACAAAGGGTACGTTGTATTGAAATCGAAATCTACGCGTACAAAGTTGCAGGCACATTTAGTATAGAATAAGATTATGGTACATATTACGTGGTTGGCATAAATTGACATATTTTTTTTATTTCTTTACCAATATGGATAAAATATACCCTAGATATTAAGGGAGGAATATTACTATATACTCCCGAAAACCGAATTTAAAATGCTTAAGCTATTTCTGAGATTATAGTGCACGAACATACAGACTAATAGATATACAGACAAACAGACAGAATGAAAAACACTATTTTGGGTACTTTTGCTTTTATAAAGGCCATCATGATTTTTTTAAAATATTTTTCATGTACAGTTTTCGATCATTGACAATTTCATTATATGTATAAATACTACCTGAAGCATAATCTTCAAAAATATATAATTGATGTTTTCAATAAGCATTTATGAACATTTATAGAATATATGTAAGCTAATTGTAGAGTTCATCCATGTACGAAATAACATTTCAACGCAAATAAATTGATTTTACCGGATAAAAGTTCGAATCTAAGGCCAAGATTATTTTTGTTCCATTTCTAAAATATAAAAAAATATGTTCTTCAGAAAGGCTCTTGCTTGTTGGCTAGTTGCTTAGGGGTTATAAAAGGTTAATTATTTAAATTTGAATAAAACTGGCATTTGTGTAATTATTTACAGAAATCATATTTTAAGTTGAACAAAAAAATAATTGTATTTGTTTTTTTTCCAGGTAACACGATTATCTTGGAACTAACAGGTCATATTCTCAACGCCTTGGTAAGAAAGTTAATCTTCGAAAAAATATGTTCGCAAATCGCATTGTAAATATATATCTATGATACACAAATATAAAACAAAAGAGGCCGGTTCGATAAAATGGTGATATTTTTTTTCTTTTTTTTATGCTATACGTATAGGGCTCTTCTGTTATTGTATAATTATTTATAATAAAACTCCTCAAATAACTATAATGGAACCGAATTTCAGAAATATATTTCATTCAGAGGATTCGACAATAAAATTGAATTTGAATTCATTTTCAGTCTAGCTTCTCAGTAATGGAGTTGAAGGAATTCCACGATCAATTTCTATGCCATAATTTATCATATTTTTTACTTATCAGGATGATATTTGAAATAATATTCATATTGATTATTATAATATAATCATTAGTATAGCTTGCATATTAAAATATGTTTCGTCTTAATTACGTTACTACAGGAATATTATTTCAGAAATTGCTTCCGTCTACTAATTACAGCGACTGATGTGAATTACGATCGTTTCATGTTGTAAAAAATAAGATCTTGAATAAAAATCACATTTCGCATTACATTTATATGTTCTTGAATCTTCCTTAAAATGGAGCAATTTTGCAAAAGCACTACTACTACTCATTATTCTACGCGAATTTTTTTTTGTCACATAGCAATTAACTTTAGCAGTATTAAAATATTAAGTATTAGTTTAACTGTTAGTAAATAAGTTGAAATCATGATTTCAACTTATGTAGATATTATCTCCAAGACATGGTGTGTCTTATATCTTTTTAGATTAAAAGTCATATTTTTATAAGCATAATGCTTACTACTTACTCACTAGAAATGAAAAAATAAATCGGGATGAATTTCCTAATTATTAGAAATATATTACTTTACTTTCAATTGAATGAACGAAATTGTTTATCCATTACATTTTAAGTCTTTCAAATTGGTTTTGGATGTAAAAGATTTATATATATATATATATATATATACATATATATATATATATATATATATATATATATATATATATATATATATATATATATATATATATACATATATATTTAGCGCAAACGCCTAACGCATAGCGACTCATTGGCTCGTGTTCGATTCCCGAATTCTCAGTATTTATAATGTGTATTTCTATGTATTAGTAATAACGCAAGCAAATAATTTGCTGACTTAGGGGTAAGATTAATGTGTGTATTTTTATTATTATTATTGTATTTGTCCTGTATTTTTATTATTATTACCTATATATATCACACATTTTTTTTTATATAGTTTAATTAATTGACCACCTCTTGTAGGCAGCCTCTCTACATCAATCCCAACAACATTTGTGCTACGACTTTTTACAAATTTTAATAAACAATACAAAAAAACGAATCAAACAATTTTTGCTCTTCTTTTACTTATTACTCTGTTTTGTAAGAAGTACAAATGACTCTGTATACTATTTCACGTCTAAAGCTGTAATTAAACTGCAAAAATTTTAAAATATTTTACTCAATCATATTTTATAATTATTTTTTTCATATCCACTACGTTTACATTTATATTTATGACACCTTGTGTGTATTTCACCACTTAATGTTCTACTAAAAACCTAATGATCTTATGTACACCCGGGTAAATAAATGATCTGCCCTTCCTCCCGGACCTCGAAAACGAGTTGACGTGTGTTAAACTGCTACAACTTTCATTATAAATTGCTTTATTAAAATTAATTCGAAGTAAATAATAGGAGTGCATAAGTTAAGTGAAATTCTATTGTGCCAAACGACTTTCTACGAATATTCTTGTCAAGAGGGCATTAAGTACCGCCCCTTTTTGAGGAAGCCAACACTTATCGTATGCGTTAACTGCGCAAGCGCCGCCCATCGTTGCTAACGGTCAGTTGAACTTGCATCCGCCGGCCTCAGCTCTTCATTAGCGTATGTTTACTTACTCATTTAAGCGCCGCCCTACATGAAGTTATCGCTCATCGGTAAGTGACACATTTATGTGCGCCTGATACTTCATACATTGTATGCCGACAGCCAACCGACCGTTTTTAAAATTGCTATTTAAGTGGGTATTAAATCTGTTGTAAGTGAATGAGTGTAGTGATAAGTTAAAATATTAAAGACAAGGTATGCCACTCCGTCGTACACCCCCCACCTCGCCTAGCGTGCTTCCTACAAATGAACCAGCGAGCAAGCTCAAAGTCCAGAATACTTCAGTATTGCAAAAAACACAACACTGCTCGTCTGAACTCATTAGTAATAAGCCAAACTCCGCAGAGGATCCTAATCGTGATATCCTCAACGTTACTCAACGTATTAAGCGGAAACGTACTGAGTGCAATGAAACTCAGCTAAATGAGTTTATGTCCGAAATGAAACTGATGTTTGAGGAAATGAAAGCACATCAATTAGCTCATGATACTAAAATGGAAAAGATCTCGATGGCAATTGAAGAAATTAGAACACAAAATATTAGTGTTCAAAACACTGCTGACTTTCTTGCGAGCAAATTTGAGAGCATTCAGTCACAAATAAAAAAAAATGAGAATGACCGTTGTAATGACCTACAATATATTCAAGGTCTAGAAGAAAAGCTATAAAACTTAAAACGCCATAAGCGAGCCTCCTCTATTGAAATTAAAAATATCCCATATT
Source organism: Napeogenes sylphis (assembly GCA_959347405.1). Taxonomy (NCBI): domain Eukaryota; kingdom Metazoa; phylum Arthropoda; class Insecta; order Lepidoptera; family Nymphalidae; genus Napeogenes; species Napeogenes sylphis. Next base: position 16,628,252 of record OY365786.1, read on the forward strand.
CATCAGGAGAGTCAAATAAGCCCTTCTAAAACATGTCTCCACCTTGGCAAAGACTCTCAATATACAAAATGAACAGCTTTGCGTAAAGGATGTCTTTCGTGTTAGCAAGAGAGATTCCTTGGATAAAACTATAATAGTGGATTTTACAAGTGTTCTTACTAAGGAACATATTCTACGGAGATATAAAGAGTACAACAAAACTAATAAAACAAATAAATTAAACACGGAATCTCTAAAACTCAATGGCCCACGCAAACCCGTCTTTGTCTCCGAAAATTTATCACCTAAAATGAAACGATTGTATTTAACTAAGGAATATGCTGGATCAAACAACTTTGAATTTTCTTGGGTATCAAACGGCAAAATATTTCTTCGGAAGAAAGAAGGCTCTACAGCTGTACCTATTAGAAGCGAGATTGACCTTGCAAACTTAAAGACAGACGTTTATTTATGACTGTTTTTTAGAAAGTGTCTGCCTATGTTTTTATTTGTTTTCTGTTGTGATAATTCATATTTTATACTCATAGTTTCAATATCGTTCTTCACATTATATACATACACTTTTACCAATATACACTTCACACTCTCACACACATTAGCTTATTTTATAATCGTCAGAAAGGTAAAGGCTGATTATCTTATTATTATTATTTTTCTTGCATTGTTTTGTTTAGGTCAAAGGTCTTCGGGATCTTTTATGGTTTTGATTTATACTGATACACACTTTTATTTTCTATAAAGTCTTTATTCCTTTTTTTTATAACATGCATTACACACAGCCACTTTTTCCATAGAGAGATAGAGGCATATCCTCTCATTTACATATAGATTATAACAGTGTTGCCCTTACACCTTCTCCTATTTTTTTTTTTCTAAAAACTTAAATTTTCCAAAAAAAAAAATATACTAACTTATACACTTTTAAATATATCTAATTCAATAAAATTCAAATTATTATTATTTTTTTTTTTACTTTACTTTATAACATTTTTACAATGAAATTTAAATTTATTTTTTATCAATGGTTTTGTAAACATATCAGCAATCTGTAAATTAGTAGGACAATATTTTATATCTAATTTTCCTTTCTTATAATTTTCATGAAGAAAATAGAATCTCACATCTATATGTTTTGACCTTTTACTAAATGACCCTGTTTTTATCAACTGTATAGAACTCTGATTATCAATATTTAAACTAATTTTAACATTATTTCCAATCAACTCACTTATAAAAGTCTTTAAATATAAACACTCTTTAACACAATCTGCAGCTACTATGTATTCAGCTTCAGTTGAAGATAGACTAACTATGGGCTGTCGCTTAGAGCACCAAGATATGGGTCCACCTGATAGCATTATTAAAAATCCAGTTGTGCTACGTCTGGTCTCAGAACATCCTGCATAGTTTGAGTCACAGTATGCATTTAGTCTTGTAACATCTTCTCCAGTTTTGTACATAATTCCTTTATGTCTTGTCCCATTCAGATATTTAAGTATCTTCTTTATTGCTAATATGTCTTGTCTTGATGGATTTTCTACCTTTTTACTTGATTCATTAACAGCTTGGCTTATGTCTGGTCTTGATCTGGTAGATAAATACTATAATCCTCCGACTAACTCTCTGTATGGAAACTTTGATTGGTCTGTCTCAGGTTCAGTTTCCTTCTTATCCATATTACATGGTGTATCAGTTGGTTTTGAATCATACATATTGTATTTTCTAAGTAAGTTTTCTGTATAGGTATGTTGGTGTAATAAAATTCCTTCATCTAATCTTTTTACTTCAAATCCAATATAATTGTTAGGTTTGTCATTTATTTTTATCTTAAATTCTTTCTCTAAATGATAAAGTATTTTCAAGAACTTGTCCTTTTCTTGTGATATAGCTAATCCATCATCTACATATATTGCTATTATTATTGTTTTGTCTTCAGTTACAAAAACACACTGGTCTGTTTTTGTAGGTATTAACCCGAGTTTTAGCATTGTTTCTGTAAATTTCTTGTTCCATATTATAGGAGCTTGTTTTAGCCCATATAAAGCTTTCTTCAAACGACATATTTTATTATTCTGTTTTTCATATCCCTCTGGAATATTCATATAAATATCTTCTGTTAATTTGCCATATAAAAAAGCTGTTTTTACATCAAATGTAATCATTTCGTATTCCTTTGAAGCAGCAATTGCTATCAAAGATTTTAGTGCTGATTGACTTACTACTGGGCTATATATTTCTTGATAATCAATGCCTTTTTGTTCAAAGCCTCTTGCTACCAGTCTTGCCTTGTAAATACCATTTTCTTTTATGCAGAATACCCATTTATTTGATAATATCTTATGTCCTTTTGCTCTTTCTAAATCAACTATTTCCCATGTGTTGTTACATTCCAATGATTCCTTCTCCGAATTTATGGCCTTCTCCCAATTCTTTCTATCAACGGATTTCATGGCTTCATTATAGGTAAGTAATACATAATCTTTCAGGTAAGCTGGTTTTCTCCTTTGTCTTCTTGAATGTCTTGTTTCCATTTCTTCCGTGTCATTTTCATTAATCTCAACTTCTTCTACTAACGATTCTGGAATGTTCTCTTCTATCTCATTACTTTGAAGTTCTAACTCCTGTATTTCGTAGTAGCTGTCATCACTTTCTTCTTCTTGATTTGTTTCTTCTTCACTTTCTGATATAATATCTGTTACAGCCGATCTTATGGATTCTTTTTCCTCATTACTCTTATTATCTTCAAGTATTATAATATCTCTTGCTATTTCTATTTTTCCTTCTTCTTTGTTCCATAGTCTATATCCATTACTAGTATATCCAATCATTATTAACTTTTTACTTCTTGGATCTAGTTTCTTTATATTTATATGTAATTGTTTCGCATATACTTTTGAGCCAAACTTAAGTATGTTAGATATATTAGGTCTCTTGCCATACCACATTTCATATGGTGTTTTATTTTCTAAAGATTTGCTTGGTAATCTATTTAATATATAGGTAGCACAGTATAAAGCTTCACCCCACATTTCTTTTTCTAATTGAGAATCAAATAGTAATGCTCTGGTTTTATCCAATAATGTCCTATTTAATCTTTCTGCCTTTCCATTTAGTTGTGGAGTGTATGGTACTATATAGTCTAATTTTATTCCTTTTTCTGTACACCATTTTTTAAAGTCATTACTAGTGTATTCACCCCCATTGTCACATCTTATGGTAGATACATTTTCTGCTCTCTCCCTTTCTGTTTCTTTTAAGTAGTGTCTCAAGTTGTCTTTCACTTCACTTTTATGCTTCAAGAGGTAGATTTTGGTAAAATGTGTGTAGTCATCCATGACTGTTAAGACATAACTATACCCATCATGTGTTTTATTTTCAAATGGTCCACAAACATCTGTATGTATTAACTGTAATGGTCTGTTAGCTCTGTTTCTTATTGTTTTAAATGGAAGTCTCGTTTGTTTTGCTTTTGTGCAAATTTCACATGTACCCATTTGTTTTAATCCTTCTATTTTTATTCCATCTGCCACACCTGGTAATATCTCTAATATCTTCTTTCCTGGGTGTCCTAGTCTTTCATGCCACTCTAATGCAGTGCCACTTTCTTTAATTAACAATGTTTTTTCTTTTGTATTTTTTTCATCTAAATTAATTTTATATAAACCACTTTCCTTCTTTCCTTTTAATATTAATTCTGATTCCTTATATATTTTAACAATATCTTTACTAAACACAACAGTTCCTTGATTATTGGTGACTGCATTCACGGATAACAAATTCTGTGACAAGTCGGGAACAAACAGGGTATTATATAAGTTGCAATTTTTTCCTTTCACTTCACCCATCCCATTCACTTTTATTTTTTCTTCATTAGCAGATAAAACTGATGATGACTTATTTTGATAGTTGGTTAATATCGCTCTACTGTTGGTCATATGTGCAGTGCACCCTGAGTCTACAATAAATTCCATATTTTGTATTCTTTGTTTTTGAAACTTTGTGAAAAATGCCTTTTCTGTTTTATCTGTGTCCTTTTTCTCTGACTTATTCTTATTTTTGAAAAAACAATTTTCCTCTTTATGGTTTATTTTCTTACAAATTGAACATTGTTTTTTCTTAAACTTACAATCTTTTTCTTCATGGTTATTCTTTTTACAAATACTACAGGCTTTACAGTCCTTCTTCATGTGTCCAGTTTTATTACATTTAAAGCATTTTATTATACTGGAAACACTTTTCCTAGTAGCCTGAAATGCTAAGTGTTTTTCAGTTTCATTGTTTTTCAGCATCCTGTTTTCTTCACTTAATATTCGGTTTATTAAGTTTGAGAGGGTTTTCTGATCATCTGATGTTGATTCCCATGCAGTAATAAAATAATTGAGGTTACTTGGCAAGCATGATAAGATTTTTGATATTGTCATTTCTTCATTGATATTCTCACCTAACTGTTTCAGTCTAAACTGTAAATTTTCTATGTCTGTTATCAATTGTGTGAGTGATCGACCTTCTTGTAATTGATAATTGAAAAACTCTTGTAATAATGATGCCTTGTTTCTTTTCTCAGAGCCTTCAAATATGTCACATAACTTTTTATACATTTCCAGGGCATTCTCACATTTTAAAATATGACCTTTCAATTTTCTGTCAATACTATTGATTATTAACCTTTGTACCTTAGCATCTTTGGTGATAAAGGCATCACTTTTTCTTTCTTCTAGTTTGACATTGGACGAAATTGCTTGCGTAAAATTTGCCGCTTTTAAATGAATATTAAATTCAAATTTCCAAATCAAGAACGACTCTCCATCTTTAAGTTTTTCAATTTGAGCCTCATCTTTCTCCATTTTGTTTTATTACCTCCTTTACCTCGTGTATGCACGAGTATCAAACTGTGTCTTTACCGGTTTTTATCGTATTTGTCTGGACAGCTCTGGGCCCATAACCTCTTCGGGATCTTTTATGGTTTTGATTTATACTGATACACACTTTTATTTTCTATAAAGTCTTTATTCCTTTTTTTTATAACATGCATTACACACAGCCACTTTTTCCATAGAGAGATAAAGGCATATCCTCTCATTTACATATAGATTATAACAGTGTTGCCCTTACAAAAGGGAGGTGCTCAACGCATCAGATTGTAGAATACTATTAACATTTGTTCTTTTTTCCCACACCAAATGAATAGTTCTATATTAACGTATAACGATATTGAAAGTGTATCTATTTCCCAGTCTCATTGTTGTGCACCTGAAAAATGCAGGGAATACCTTGGAGGTATGGGAGACTCATTTTTAGTTTTGCATATTAACATTAGAAGTATTAGTTGTAATTTTAGTGAGTTTCTTATACTGCTAAACAGAATTAACATAGTTTTTGACGTGCTCGTACTTAGTGAATGTTGGCTGAGTAAAAGTCACTGTCTTTCAGCATTACCGGGTTACACTTCTTTTAAAAGCACGTTTACAAACCAAAACGACGGAGTAGTGGCTTTTGTCCGGTCCGGCCTAACGTGTACACTGATAAAGCCAATGCTTATAGATGCTAATTGTCTCATCCTAAATTTTAACAATGAGTTTGCTGTAGTGGCTGTCTATCGGTCACCTTCATTTAGGAATGTATCCGTATTTTTGGAATCCTTGGACAACACTCTCAAGTCCTTGTCGAGTTTTAAAAATGTCGCCCTAGTAGTTGACATAAACATTAACATTATCCCTGGAAATGGAGACCGAAATGCAGATACCTACTTAACAACTGCAGCTATGCACGCAATGCTCCCCGCCCATGTATTTCCAACCAGGAATGACAGTTGCCTCGATCATGTCTTGCTAAAAACAAATAGACCCTCAATAGTTCTGGTGATTGACTCATCTGTCACGGATCACTCTCCCGTTATGTTATGTAGCAGTTGCAAAATAAAACAAAATAAAGGTACCTTCAGTAAAACAAATACAGATGAGAGTGCTTGTGTTAGGGACCTTACTAATTTTAACTTCTCCTCAATTATGTCCATGACTAACGCTGAAATAGCAGCCGATGCTCTGGTAAAGATTATAGTTGATATTATAAAGTCACACTCCCGAGTGGTAACTATTCCTAGTAAGCGACGTATTATTAAGCCTTGGATGATACCAGGTCTTTTGCGTTGTGTTAGAAATCGAGACCGCCTACACAAAAATTACAAAAAGAGTCCTAATAACTTTGAAGCTAAATTAACGTATACTAGATACAGAAACCATTGCAGGGATCTCTTGAAATCCGTTAAGGTAGCTTATGAGAAAGAGGAATTTCAAAGAGCAAAAAATTACCCCAGGGCCACATGGAAGGTCATTAAAAATATTACCTCTTTAAGCAACGAATTAACCACTGCAAATCCACTTTTACAGCTAGGTGCAAATCCTGAACTATCTGTTAACATAGTTAATGACTACTTTAGTGGCATTGCTGCAAAATTAACTTCGACATTTGATAACTCCTACAGAAACGATAATATTTCCTCCACCTCCGATAATTGTATGGTCAACTCAATGGCTTTAATAGAAACTGATATAGAAGAAGTTAACCGTATAATACTAGGACTCAAAAACTGTGCTGTTGGTTGGGATAACATTCCTTCTTCTTTATTGAAAGCTGCCCGTTGTGCTCTAGCCTCGGTTATAACACATGTCTTTAATTTATGTTTTACTACTGGATCCTTTTCTTTAGTATTCAAGGAAGGCATAATTCACCCCATATATAAGGGTGGTGATAGAGATAGTGTCAATAGCTATAGGCCTATATCTGTATTGTCGACACTTTCCAAAGTTCTTGAAAAAATTTTTAACAACAGACTTATAAAATTTCTTGATCACTTTAACATCCTTTCCAGCAATCAGTTTGGTTTCCGTAAAGGTAAATCAACAGAAGATGCTGTTCTATCGCTGACTAACACCATCATAAACAATGTAGAGTCCAAGCTTAAAACGATCGGTATCTTTTTAAATCTTACTAAAGCCTTTGACACTGTCTCTATACCCATTCTCTTAAATAAGCTTGGGAATATAGGTGTGCGTGGGAAAGTCCTCCAAATATTTAAAAGTTACCTTAGTGATCGTAAGCAACGGGTTCATATTCCTCCTTATGTCAGCCATGCTCTACCAATCACTTGTGGTGTCCCTCAAGGTAGTGTCTTGGGTCCTACGTTGTTTATTATCTACGTAAATGACCTGTTCCAGCTCTCCTTAAAACAATGTAAGATCCTGGCCTATGCGGATGACACCGTGCTTCTTCTTAGGGCTGAATCTTGGAAAGAGGCGCGTAATTTAGCTGAGTCAGCTATGTGTCAAGTAGTTCATTGGATGAATAAAAACATGCTGACACTTAACTTAGACAAGTCTATGTTTATCGCCTTTTCTGCAAGTTCACAAAACCTGCCGAATCAAACCTTTTCAATCAAAGCTCACCGTTGTTCATCTGCAAACCCCAGCTGCTCTTGTGCTGAACTAACCCGAGCATTTACAGTAAAGTTTCTGGGAGTCCATATAGATCATTTACTAACGTGGAAGGATCAGATAGATACAACTGTTGTTAGGGTCAGAAAATTAATATTCATTTTTAAAAAACTGAGAGCTGTTGCTGATCAAAACATCCTAACAACAGTTTACTTTTCTCTGGTTCAATCTATTCTTTCATATTGTATAACTGCCTGGGGAGGATCTGGAAAATCTCGCCTTCTTCGACTAGAGAGAGCTCAAAGAGCTGTACTCAAAGTTATGCTTTCGAAACCTATACTTTTTCCTACCTCAGAATTATATAGAACTGCCAATGTGCTATCTGTTAGGCAGTTGTTTATTAAACAGCTAATTTTACGTAAACACCAAACATTACTTTTCGTAAACAGTAGGACATTTACTCGTCGTTCTAGACGAATTTGTGAAGTCCAATTATGTCATTATGCACTATCTAGACGGCATTATGAATACCTTTCCATATACAATAAATTACACATAATATTAAATATATATCCACTAACATACTGGAATCGCAAAAAGAAAATTAATAACTACCTTAAGAACCTCTCATATGACGAATCAGAAGCACTTATATAGGGCTGATATATATGCTCACAAGCAAACGCATACACGCAAAAGCACACACACACTCACACAATACACACACACACACACACACACACACACACACACACACACACACACACACACACACACACACACACACACAACACAAACACGCACGCACGCACACACACTATTATTATTATATTATATTATTAACTGAATACTATTAACTTTATATATTCAAGTAATTACTTTAAATTTTGATGACATATTTGTTTTTAATTGTTTAATATTTATTTTTAATTATTATTGTCATTATTATTTTAATTCACTATTGTTGCTGAATATTGTATATGATCGCACATTCAATAATAATGTTATTTTCAAGTAATTACATTTGCTTGGTTATAGTTTCAGAATCGTTTATTAATTAATTTTAGTTGTATGCCTGTATAATTTTGGAACATATTACATGCACCATGTCCCGGAGTGGGCGTAAATGGCTGCGACACAGTGTATTACTAGTGTAGCCGTTTACGATGTAAATATTTTTGTGATTTTTTCTCTGTATGTTCAATAAATCTTATAAATCTTATAAATCAAATAAATCCCTGTCACTTGGCACTCCATTAAGCTACCAGACTTGGCAAAGTTGGTGTTTGAACTTTTATCCTTGTATATAAATAAAGTGATTGTACGTAAAATATTTTGTAATCATTTATTTATTATTAATTATTTTATTTTTATGTGCTTTAAAGAATTTTAATAATAACATATAATATAACGAAAATTTATGTTTAAATTATATTTGAGAACTTTAAATGGCTTTATTATTAATCTGACCGAATCAATGTCAATGATCAATGATTCGTATTAATTGAAACTATAATTTGTCAATGACTTTACCTACGCTTACGAGTGGATATCAATAATTCTGTGCAAAATTCTTTCATATTCGTTTTAAGCAAATATATATTATAATAATGACACTAACTAAAATTTCTTATGCAGGAAATAACAGTTAATAGCACTTGACTATAATAGGACAATGTATAACATATCTACACCATCTAGAAAAAAAAACTTTGTTCAGAAATACACACTTCTGTACTCTGTTCACCTAGGTTTCACATTTATTCAATGAAGAATGTAATAAAAATATTATTATGAAGCTATTATTATAATAAATGATGCTTCTTCTTTTTCTTCAACTTGTTAGTAACCGCTGAAGGAATCTGACTTTACAGACTTCGGAATAAGTGTTAATAAATTTATTACTTCCTGGAAATAATTACTGTTAAAATTCAGAAGAAACGAAAGTTAACTAACTATAATTAATGACTACTATAACTTTTCTAATATTTTATTCTCTACTGTAAATTAATCGTAACTCGTAAGCTAAGGACACTTTTATTACTCGGTGTAAGACTTAGCTGAACTTAATTTATACTATTCAGTTATGTTCTCGAATATTATTCTCGGAAAAAACAATTTAATTTGGTTTCGTATTTTATGTGTCCATGTTGTCAATAGTGTTTTTATATTTATATACTAGACTGTATATTATACTTTGAAATAATAATTTAAATTAGTTTCGTAAAAATGTTGTTTATGCTAACAGTAGAGTTTACTACTAGTACAATAGAGTTCGTTTAGGGATTGTCAAATAATAGGACGCGGGAATAAAACGAATCAATTACTCCTTAGTTGATAGAGAATGTTAAACTTGTTCAGTATGTTGATATAGGAGAATATAATATAAAGCAGTGCGGCCGGAAATTTCGGACCATACCGATAAACTGACTACATCTACCTAGAGACCCAACGTTAAATAATTATTAAACAGATCATACTCTAGCCTCTATAAAGCATTGTAACATAAGTGATATATATCGAGACGAGAAACGTAACTTTCATAAAAGTTGATTTTCGAAATGATAAGTCTTTGTAAATGATAAAGCGTCGCAGGAAAATGGTACTTAATTAAACAGTAAATAAATAAATATAAAATATTCATTTATGAATTAAAATTTTTTTTTCGTTGCACATTTAAAAAATATACTACAAAAATATATTGACTGCTTTTGTACTACAAACTTATATAAACTTTTATGGGTCACATATCTAAATGTATCTAAATAAGATTAAAAGTATAACATGTTTGCTTTATAACAATTCTTTATAATACTCTAGCCTCATCCGGAGTAGAATAGAGTGGATTTTTATTACATGCATCCTGTTCTTGCAAAACAATGACCCCACCCATTATATAACTTGACAGTCTCGTTATATTTCCGGTCACATCTATACGTGATATTGAATGAAACATCTAGCAAATCTATAAATAAAAGTAAATTACGATTATTAAATAAAAAAAATTGATTGAATTAAAATGTATCAAACATTATCGTATGTTAGTATAGTATTAATCCTAAATGTGCTATTTTTTTTATTGTTTATATTAGTTATAATAATATAACATGGAAATTGATTTTGATTTTATTTATTGCTACTTCTGTTCAATGTAAAATGTAGGTACAATTCACCTTTCTGTCTTTGAATGCCATTGAATGAAACATCTAGCAAATCTATAAATAAAAGTAAATTAGGATTATTAAATACAAAAATGTGATTGAATTAAAATATATCAAACTTTATCGTATGTTAGTATAGTATTAATCCTAAATGTGCTTTTTTTTATTGTGCATATTAGTTATAATTATCTTATTTTTTTTATGTACCTTTGTGATCCCTGTTTCATAATCGTCATTATTTTGTAATAAATTTACGAAGAACTAGAACTAGTTAATAAGGCTTATTAGTAAGTGCATAAAATATATGGACAATAAAAATACAAACATGTATAAATATAGACATGTATATTCCTATACAAATACAAATAAACACCTTAGAACTATATAGTCCGGTCAATTTAGACATTGACCTTTGCAAACATTCCCAGAAAGCTGAAAATTTGCATAAATGTTAGGGACACCATTGTCATAAAATAGTGAAAAGTCTCCGTCGATCCTGTCTGCAAAAAATTTTATTCAAGGTCAAAAGTTGCAAAAATGGATTTTTAGATTTTTCAGCGAAACGGTTAGTTTTATGATAAAATTATCCTTACACTTTTTTTAATAGCACCAACAATTATTGAGAAAAAACAATTACATTTTTTTATGCTGTATTATCCATAATATGTACATGTTTCCTTGACCTTGATTATTTTTTTTTTGCTTATATCGATTCGATATCGATATATAAACAAAATTCATGAAAGTCTCAGTGAATGTAATAAGAGGGAAATGTGGGTTTGAACAGTTAACAGATAAAGTAAAGTAAATTTTCTGAATGTTCAAAACTTGGGCATGACATTGCCATACAACCAAACTTACTAATCTTCTAAACGAGATCATATTTTAATTAAATAAAAGTTATCAAAATATAATTTGTTCACAATTAATTGACATTAATATAAGCTCCACAAACTCGTTTGTATTAGTCCTTATTATTAAAATGTTTTTATTAAGTTAGAAATGTATGAATGCTTTGAAATGTTGATGTGTATAGTATAAAAGGTAAATTTGGCATAATTGCAAGGTCAGGAGTTAAGTTACTATTCTTCTTAATTCATTAATAATATCGTACTTCGCGCTCCTAAAAACACGCTTTAGTGAGCGCGCTGGGGTTCACCTACAAGAGATCCTATTACCCGGAGTTAGCATTGTGAAGCATCAGGACGGGTGCAAACAAAATCTCACTACAGTAATTCCAAAGCACTTTAAGAGCCTCCGTCAGTTTATTATCGATTTCGCAAATATCTTCCGAAAAGAGGACGTGGCATATATTCGGTAGTATTGATCTGTATTCGATATAATTGGTAAATAATATAGGAGCCAGTCTGCTGCCCGTTTCTACGATCATAAGAAGTACGAGAGAACACGATAGAGATAAATAGGTTCCATAGAACTAAATTTACCTTTTGTGGTTTCAAACCAATATGATTTCCTTTAATGGAATTTCTCCCGCGCGCCCAAATTTCTGTGTACTGGAAAATATGAAATATTATTTATCGTTAAGGATTTTTTATATTTAATTTATATTATTTCATAATTACTTGTAAAAACTCTGTCCAAATTAAAATTATATCATGTATTGAAAATAATAAATAAATATTCGACTTTTTATTTCTCCCATCCAAAATGCCAATTTCAAATGTAAGAACTTAATATATACATTTTAAGAATAAAAATTTAATTAAAAGTTTAAAAAACCCCCGATACAAAAAGACCTCTAAAAAGAATAAAAATAATATTATTATGTACTTATTGAATTCGTTGCGTCCGGTCGGATGGTGTCTATTTTACGAAGTTAATCATCGAGTACTTAGACTACGATTAGATATCCTAATTTCTTTATTTGCCTTGTTAACTTACTTGCATTTTAATTTCTTCTTTTATTAAACGGTCCCCCTTCTAATAAAGTACTGTACATCAGTAAGTAAGTGTAAAAACCTTTTGGCCTTCATAACAAGGCTTTTTTCCTATATAGCGCATAAGAACCTCTCCCCCGCGCGAATAAAACGTCAATATCTTGGAGACGACTATTTCAATCAAACATGAATAAGACCCATCTCGACGAGCATAGCTTTCGATTAAAAAAACCGCATTCAAATCCGTCCACGTGTTTGGCCGCAAATTTGCCACAGACAGATACACAGATACACAGATTGACAGGTCAAACTTATAACACCCCTCTTTTTAGTCGGGGGTTAAAAAGATATTTGGTCAGACCGAAATTATTCGTCAGCAATAATAGTTCTCGTATACTGAGAAGTTCTTTTAATTTAAAAAATTACCAACACACAAAAAAAATACTATTTAACTCCTTATGCTTACAATGGTTTTGGGTACAATGTGTTTGGTTCTCAAATCATCATACAGACATATCATTTCGGTTGGAAAGTGGTGTGACAAGTGAGGTATAAATTATTTATAGGAACGTTGGCATGCTATTGTGTATATTTTTTCTCCTATACTAATTCGGGCTCTTCCTGTCAAATTTAACCACTTACGTAATCGGTTTGATACAAAATATATAATTGTATTTTTTAATGTTTTGCTTAAATTATAAGTATATTATTTTAGTTTGTTTTTTTTTTTCTTGATGGGCGACTAGCCTTGAATTTAAGTATAATAAATAGACATGTTTCTTAGATGCTGAAAAATTACACTGAAATTAATTAAATTATATTTAGAGCAAAATAAAAATCAGAGAATACAAAATATACACATGATAGTAAAAAGAAAAGTATTACAAAAAAAATCTACCAGAAACATATCATTATGCAAAGTCTCTTCACACGGCGACCTGAGCCAATTAAGGCCTATTTCAATTTTTCATGTTCTATTTTTAGTTAAAGCGAAGAGACTAAAGATTATACTGATGATAGCAGTGTCTGGCAATATTCAATTTACACATACAGTTTTGCACGTCATATGACTTATCGGTAACCAATTTCCTATTCCTCTAAATCCTATTTTAATATATCGAATCATATTGATTATTCGTATATGTGATAGTAGCACAAATATAACAATATTTAAATATTCCTTTGGCATCAAGCTTTACTCTTTTCTAATTTGTTCTGAAATTTGTCTCAACACTCACATTACAGTACATCCTAAGAAACTATAATTTCACTATAAATATTAAATAATAATCAAGGATACAGAACAAATTAAAAAAAAAGTCGACTAGTAATCTGAATCCATAGCAACAAATATAATTCATAATAAACAAAATATATATATTTTATAAAACTAACTTGCTTAATAACCTATACTCCTTACTACGTAAATCAAAGTTAGATGAGAAAGGTCAGAGACTTAGAATATATGGTCTTTCCAATAATTAATAATAACAAGCTTATATATTAGCATAGAATACACTCAAACACATATCCACACACATATGGCCAAACACTCCACACAAATAAACACACACATTTTTAACACCTCTTTTTACTACAAAACAATACTTTGTAATACAAAAACATGTTTTTAAAAACTATAGACTACTTTATTAGCCCATAACTAATGAGGTAGTGTACTTTGGATTAAGTAGCTCGATTTTTATTAATTATAATTGAAACCTTGTATTGCTTCTAATTAATTATCATGAGCCGTAAAACACTGTCGATATATTCTGCTCTTAAAATTGAAGTCTTTCAGTTTGTACGAGTAATAATTAATACATTATTATTATTTTCACTACAACTACTTAAAAAAATTGTAATTGCCTTATTATGTAGATAATGATGTTTCTTTTACAGGTTTCATCAGTATTTTTGAATTATTATTCAAACCAGTAGACCAACGGACGAAGATACAGTCAACAGTAACTTAAAGTTAAAGACAACACTTATCATTCTTTATCAAGTTGAATTTTCAAATAATAATTCTAAAATGATAAGATATTCTCTAGATGATATTGTAAATTTATTATCTCGAATTATCTCTAACATATTTTTCCTGGGGACGATATTAAATTCCATCGTAAAACGGAAAAATATGTCGCGTTATGACCACATTTCGTATCCCAAATTATTTTGTAATATTTAAGGTTTCCTATTCTTTTATTATTCAAAATTATTTATTCAAAAACATATTTAAATATATTATATTTGTTTTTCATTAATACTGAAACTATTTTTTCATTAATACTGAAACTATTTGAATATTATTACAATATTTTTTTTCAATGTGGCGTTCTAAAATCTCGCTACCCCTCAAAAGGAATTATGGTAATCCACAATGTTTGTTTCTATCAGAACTGTATAACTCAATAATTGTATTTAGATAAATCCTGTAGAGGTGATTTATATATGAATTATAGTGACATATATTTCGAACTAAATATAGAGTAAACAAAATGCAAAGCCGTGTCCGTATGAATAATATTGGCTTTATGTCTCACCGTTATATATGTTACAGCCAAAGTAATAAATCCGGATATTATGTATACTATTTAACCGTTATTTATAATTATAAAACAATGAATGTAATAACGCCTTTGAACCAACGACTGTTCGTTTTTAGAACAAATTTATTGCAAAAGTTGCGACGTTTCGACCGTCAATTTCGGTCATTTTCAAGCTTAAATTCTAGTATTGCTCATTATCACGGTCGACTAGTATCAGTTTCGTCTGACAACAATCTCTTTCTTTCTTTAACCTCACTCTCGTTGAGAAGTATACACAAGTTTTTACAGGTGTTATCTTGTTGTCAGATTTTATCATAATAACTTAAAAAGTAACAATTAATATAATAATAACAATCAATGCGTGTCGGTGTTGACAGACGACTGAAACCGATGATGACCGAAATTGACGGTCGAAACGTCGCAACTTTTGCAATAAATTTGTTCTAAAAACGAACAGTCGTTGGTTCAAAGGCGTTATTACATTCATTGTTTTATAATTTGAATTGAAAAACACCAACGTTATTAGAGTCAATATATATATATATATATATATATATATATATATATATATATATATATATATAAATTCGTTATTTATAATGTCTACTCAATTTGGATAAAGTGATAATTGACACAGAATTAATCACTTTAACTAGCAATTTTACATAATATCTTCGAAGACTTGGATAATGTAATAAAATATATAGGTACAACTAAAAATTATAAAATTATATTTCAATTTGCCTTAAGCATACCTAAATATATGTGTAGCAATATTATGCTGTTATTGGAAAGAAATAATTTATATAAAATTGAGTAATAATGAAATGTTTATTTTCAGAATTAAAATAAAATTTTCATAGATAATAATTATACGTTAATAAACGTTCTTGTAACAATATTAAACTTTAATTTACATAGTAAATTGTAAGCTATAACACAAAATAAACACAGAGACCAATACAAGTATTTGGACTCGCTCTATAAAGACTACAATAATAAAATATTTAAATTGAGGTGATATGACTTAACTGGGTCATTAATATTATTTATTCTTACAAGAGGGTTTCTTGTGACATTTTGAAGTTCGACTCTTGCATCTATTAGACACGCATTCTCCAGTACAGTGGCAATGCTGAAACCCTTGGCCGCCAAAATGTGACTCTTTTTGCACATTCTCTAATTCATGTTGTGGAACAACATTAACTGTATTAAACCTTTCCTTACAGACACTGAACTCATTTCTCGCGTAAAGTTGATTTAGAATACCATGCTTAGTTACTAACTTATACATTCCTTTGGTCTCCTGGAAAATTATAACAGCCATACTGTTTCTATCATCGGCTTTGGCGCGGTCTACATGATTTTTTAGAACTACATTATCACCTGTATTAGCAGCAGGGTATTTTACCGAAGATAGAGGTAATATTTTATTTGCTTGATTTTTCAGAGATCGTCCAACTAATTTTCTGATGTTTCCAATATCTTGTTTCTTTTTATCGAGACAAATTACAATTACTTGGTCGCTTGGCATTTTATTTGATGGATCTGTGGTATTTTCTGGGTTTTCATTATCAAGTTTTCCTGTCAGGTTATTTTGAATTTCATTTTGCGAATCAGTGTTTAAAATTGTAGTATTCCTTTCTATTTCTTCATCACCATTAAATACAGCGTTCGTAATATTTCGTTCGGTTTCAGTCTTCTCATTCAACTGGTTTATGTCTTCATTCAATATAGATTCCAGCTCCTCTTCACAGACAGTTGACAGTTTGACTAGCCCGTGTTTAGGAAGACAATTTAATCGACTTTAGCTTTTCAACCAAACATTGTTTCGTAAGGGCTACGATTTATCCCTGTGATACGCTCTGTTCTTCATAAATTTAATAATGCGTAATTCTTCAGACTATTTCGTCGTCTTGTTGGAATCCAGCAATGTACAAAGTATTTTTTCTACGTCTTGGTTAGCCTTTGCACAAGATCCTTGTGACTAAGAGTGTCGGGGTTTACCATGTACGATTTTTAATTCCGGCCACATCACACAGACTTCTTTTACCACTTTATTAGCAAATTCTTTATCATTATCGCTTTGGAAAATGCTAGGTGCTCCGAATATGGTAAAAACGTCTAGTAATTGATACGGTATCGCTTCTGCTCGCTTGTTTTTTAAAGAATGCAGCTGCACGAACTTTGTTAGGTGATCTTGATACACCAGAATGGATTTATAATCAAAATCACCTTGTGATTGCATGTCTATAAGACCAACTTGGCATCTTGAACTAAGCTCGTTGCTGATAATTGGTTTTACACCAAGATCTTTTTTTGGCAATCTTTTTTTTCTGACAGGATTCACACAAATTTATATAAATTTATATAAATATAGAATGTAAAAACCGATACGGGCAGGGATTCGAACCCGCGACTACTGGGACACCGTCCCGTCGCTCTACCAACTGAGCTGCCGTATCGCTGTCCGCTTCGGTGAATTAAGCATTCTATATGTGATCGTCTTTATCGGGACGGTGGTGGTGGTGGTGATTCACACAGATTCAAATATACTGTGACGAGTTCGGCAGTTACATTTTTATATTTTAATTTTAACTCTTTCATCATTCTGACTCTACGGCCGTATCCAATACTAATATGACAGTTGTAGATTATTTGAAAAGTTTCGTCTATGTAAGTATGCTTACATAGACAAAACTTAGTACATAATGGGATCATCTTCGTTTTTCACCAGAACTAATTAGTTTTTCAGATGTTCTAATTTTTACGACATCGTATCTTGCAAGGCGCTGGTAATCTTCAGGTGTTTTCTTAGCGATTTTGTTCTTTGTATGATAAAAACGTTTTTTAATTTCATTTGCCATCATCAAAAAATTATACGAAAGTGAAAGCTCGTGGAAATTGTGGCACATACGACGCGACCTCTCATTACAAAATGACAGCGCACACTATTTAATATCGTCAGTCACGGCAGCGAGGGATGAAGAGCGAAAGAGGTAACAAGTCAGTTAGCCCGTATTATTTTTATTACTATGGCTATATTTGAAACGATATTATGAATAATATCTGGATAAAGTGATTAATTTATCACATTGTCTAGTAATCTTTTCTATTATATATAATGACCAGTCATTATGTATAATAGCTATTTAATCACAATGACTGTAACATATATATTACTTCGGTATATAAAGTAAAAGTAAATATTGATTTATTTGATTTAAGTTTAGTACAATTTCAACTTTAGCATACAAAAGTAATAACTTCTAACTAATTTCTATTTATATTGTTAATAGTAAAGTTTAAAGGGAAAGTATATTATAGTAGGTTCTTACCTGTTTCATTACTTGTTGGCTAACAGACATCTAGTAATGATTCATGATGAGGTGGATACCTCAGGCGACGTAATGGATATTCAGCTTTTACCACAACGTTTGCTCAAAGGATTATATTAGGACCTTTATTATTCAGTGGATACGATGTTGGGAAATGGTAATTCTTAGTAAAATAGAGAAATTTTTTGTTAATTTTGCCATTAAGAATATAGAGGAGAGCTATATGAAATTATTATACTTCGATTTTTTTAAATGCCTTGGATCGAATCATATAAAATTATTCATTCATTAGTACTTAGGTATATATATTATTGTATCGTTTTAACTTGAATTCTGCAGCTGATGTTCGTTCAAAGCAATACATACATTGATGTTAAATGGCATGAAATCCAATTATAAACGCGCTTCTTTATTGTTTTAGATATTATAAAATTTGGCAAAAACAATTTATCTTACTTGTTGTTGTTATTTATCGCGTTATCATTTACTAAGTAACAAGTTATATATACATTTTAAAATAAGTTTGTGAAATGAGATGTGAAAACATTGATACCTCGTATAATGTAATATTACTTTTATAAAATAAATATTGAATAATAGTATTTTTATATAATTATGTCTATGTCATTGAATAAACCTTTTTGCGTCAAATTTTCAGCAAAAAAACTTCATTTTGAATAAAAATTAGGACAAAAGTTGAGTAGTTAAATTTGAAATCTTGATTCTAGTTTTACAAATGGTAAAATTATTCCTCATAGTTGTAAAACTAGAAACAATATACAGTTGAAAAATATATAAATATTTCTTTAGCAAAAACAAATAATTATCGTCATTTATTTGCGCATAAACGTAAGATATAGATAATATATTATATATAAAAAATCTTATTTTGCATATCAGGCGTGCCAATATTATTATTAAATATATTTTAGTCATAAATTTGAAAATAAAAAGAATATAAATATATTATTAAATTATTTAATGGATTATTGAATTAGTCAATCGTGGAAAGTTGTACATCAATTAATATCAAATAAATAAAATAAATGCTCAAGCATAAAATAGTTACTTAATATCCTTACATTATTAAAAGAAAAACCATATAATTTCATAACAACAAACATTATAGTAAAAAAAATAAATAAAAATATTTGCATGCAAGGTTTTTTTAATGAGTCCTAAATTCTAGAATTATGTATAAAAACGGGTTTATTGCCACGGTCAGTTATATTATTATTATTACCTCGATATTTCGAAGCGGTTACACGCTCCATGGTCACGAGTAGACTGGTATGGCGAGTGTTGACATCTTCTAAGGACAGACATATCTGTCTACCCTCTTTCGGATGCGTCGACTACTCTCACTACGACTGTTCGAACCACTACTATTGTCACTCATTTGTTTCTCACGGCACACAAAACTTACTGTGTCTGGACGCGAAAATGAAGTCGAACCTATTGTCTTTTTATGACTATTAACCACCGTATTCCACGCACTGGATAGTTCAAAACCGTCTTCCCTATTAAAATTCTGGTACTTCTTTATTTCAAGTGCCTCGCGCACTAATCGCGGTATGTAGTGGCGTTCCGTTGCTAGTACTTTAGGGTTATGTAATTCTATCCAGTGATTGGTTTGGGCCTGGTTTAAATGCTGTACTATAGCCGACTTGTTCACGTCATTGTTTTTTACAGCCCGGATATGTTCTTTCATACGGTCGACGATTGCTCGTTTAGTTTGGCCGATGTACGAACTTCCGCAACTGCAATCCACTTTATAGACTCCAGGAGTTTGAAGAGGCAGACGGTCTTTAGGTGAACGTAACAGCTTTCCTATTTTGCTATGGGGCGTAAAAACAATTTTTATCGAAAACTTCCCTAATAATCTGCCTATTTTATCGGTCACCCCTTTAACATATGGCAAAAATGCTGATTGTCTTTGTACCTCATCTTTTCTCTTCTTTGGTATGCGCTTTTTACAAGATGTTGTATTGTTGTATCCGTTGCTTCGTAGAACAGTTTTGATATGTACGAGCTCACGCGGTAGATGTTCTTCGTAGCATATGTCATACGCTCTGTTAGTAAGTGACTTTGCAACGGACTGCAGGTGACACGGGTGATGATGTGATTTTGCATGTAAATATTTGTCCGTGTGAGTTGGCTTTCTGTATACAGAGTGACCTAACTCCCATTTTCGTGAACTGTCACCATCACATCAAGAAAGGCCAGGCTTCGTTGTCTCTCAGTTTCAGAGGTGAATCTTAGTTTGGTATGAATGTTGTTCAGATATGCTAAGTATTCCTTTACACTGTCCTCTTTACCCTTTATAATACAAAAAACGTCATCAACATACCTTTTCCATAATGTTACAGTTGATGGATTCGCAAGAATTGTGGTGTTTTCGACATGTTCCATCCAAATGTTTGCTATTATTGGGGCAACTGGACTGCCCATTGCTACACCATCAATCTGTAGGTAGTATTGACCGTTGTATAAAAAGTAACTGGTATTGAGGCAATGATCGAGACACTTAGCTATTACCATTGGGATGTCGTTCTTCTGAAGCTTCACCTTGACAATCTCGATACACTTTCTTACTGGTACGTTTGTGAAGAGTGACTCCACGTCAAAACTCACCATTGTCTCATTGGTACTAACCGTAACCCTTTTTAGGATATCCACAAAATGTTTGGAGTCCTTAACAAAAGAAGAAGTCTTACCTGCTAGAGGTGCCAACACTCGTGAAACATATTTCGCTAGGGCATAGGTTGGTGCGTCTATTTGACACACGATTGGACGTAGCGGTGAACCCTGTTTGTGGATTTTAGGTAATCCGTAAAGTCGTGGTGGTTGTACTATGCATGGACGCAGCAAAATTTTCAGGTCATCTTCGGGTATGGCATCTTTGCATGAGACAATTAGGGACCTAGTTTTACGTTGGACCCTGGGAGTCGGATTGTAGTAGTCCTAAATTCATTTAATTATTGTATAAAGTTATTTTTATGTAGCCATTAGTTACACAAAAACCCTAAGTATTTTTGTTTATAAATTATTTAATAAACCTATCCTAGATACGACCCAGTAAATGGTCGCTGTATAAATAGTGGGAGTTGATAACAAATAGGGAATATACTAGAGAACTGGCGTGTTACTTGTTTGAATTGCAGGACGATGTCGGATGAATAAATATAAAAGGTTCTTAGAACAGTTTCATTTGATACATACCATACTTTTATCACCCGATCTCGATAAAAAATTTATCCTGAGAACGAAAAAGATTTAAACCTGAGAACCGAAAGTATTATTTGAAGTTGTCTATATACTTTACGTTGAAGCACTGTTTATTTTTTTTTTTGCAAAATAAAAAAAAATCGTAAGAATTTTTGAAAGAAGCCTAAATGATGACGCTTCCATCCCAATAACTTTATCTGGTGGTGGTTTAACTTTAAGTGGGTAATGAGGGAATAATCAATTGACTGAGAGATAAGACGGTTTCCCGGAGGTCACAAAGCAGAGGTTAAGCAAATAAAGAAACCTTCTTTGCTTAACATTAAGACCATATCAGAACATTAAATAACACAAGATATTATTAAAAATGTGTGAGAAGTGACCCAAGGAGCTAAAGTAAACATATTTGCTTAAGTATTGAATAATATTCGTGGTAAGAAAATATTATTTAAAAATAATTATTCTTTATTTCTTGACAGAAACAAACATATGAATTTTGATTATTTTGATTGTTTTTTATATTATAATTTAGTATTTAAAACACTCATAATTACTTATTTATAAGTTAATCAACAGTTAATTATAGTTATACAGTTTATACTATACCATTATATTAAAAGATACAAAATTATACCGGTAGGTTAAAAAGCAAATACCAGAAACAAGAGCTTTGACGGGTTTCATTAATCTCCTTTACTTTACGTGTCAAAATGTTGATTTTAGGTCTAATGTCTGTTAAATTGGTATTAATTATATAACAACATTAATTCCTGATCTTTAAAAAGTTTTGAAAAGAATGATTCCTTCAGAAAAAATAAGTAGTTTTTCTGAAGGAATCCTTAAGAATCCCTATGAAACCTTCTCTCTTTTATAATTTAAAATGTCAATTTAACCACCATCACTTATTTTAAAGGCGACTTTAGATTTTTGTCTTCAAAGCGGAAAGTATTCAGATAGAAAATATTTTTTTTTACGATTTTACAGTCAGCAGGACACGTAATTAGAGCAGCAGGGAAACGTTGAACATTAAACGAATAAAATGAAACCTAGTATTATATACTCTTAAGAAAAATATTTTATTGCGATAAGACATTACTCATTATAATAATGTCATTGCTACTTTGCTACTTAAGTAATTCAAAAAAATTTAAGGATGGAGTCAATTTTAACTTCAATGGTGTTTAAATATATATACACACTATACAGTACTGTACACTACTGTTTACTGTACTGTTTTTAAACATATTTAGTATCAGGCCAGTAATTTTTTTTATCTTTAAATATTTATTACTTTTTATTTATTTATTTATGTATTTAATCTTTATTGTCCAAAATAAAAAATGAACAATAGGCGGACTTAATGCAACAAGGCATTCTCTACCAGTCAACCCGAGGAAAAAAACATTATAAATAACATGAACAATAAGACGGTAAAACTAGAATAATCAAATTTATACTTAATTTATATTACTATTACAGTTATAATATTCATTATATCCAAACATACACACATATATACATATACATACACATACATACACAAAAATATACATATATATATGTACATACAAACATATACATTTTATATATTTTTTTGCTTTTTTTTTCTCACTCCTCTCGCATTAGGGATTATATTATCCCTGTGTCGTGCGGGGCTTCAATAACATGAAAGTAACAAACACAAAGAACCGCCAGATTCGGAACAACAACCTATGGATGATACTAAGAGTTGTCCCGTACGGGGATTGAACCCACTACCTTTGGGTTAGCAGTCAGAGTCGGTTAGTGACTACTCCGATAAGTCGTCTGATATTAAAACCGATTTATATTTCCTAATTTTAGTCATTTTATTTATTAATCATTGCGTTTTATTTATTATATGTATTTAAATAAATTAAATTCTCAGGTAGGTAGATTTCAGAGGTTGTAAATATCAACAAATAAAAGAGACTGATGAATTGAGTTGAATATCTAAATATATTGAGCAGTAAATATTTATTTTCTTGGAATACATAAATGCATGTGTTAAAAGAGAGCAAATCATAAAAGTTTTGCGTTTGATATCATAACTGGGGGATATAATAATTGCAAGCTTGCGCCTTCAACCGCCCCGTTGGTCGAGTGGTTAACGCAGACGCCTAGCGTGTCACTTCGCAATGGGTCTCGGGTTCGATTCCCGGTAGAGACAGACATTTATGTAATGAACATAGATGTCTGTGTTTCTGGGTTTGGTCGTTTATTAAATATATTCTCAGTATTTATACATGTATTACTATGTATTTGTATCGTTGTCTAACATGCTTAACACAAGCAAATAATTTGCTTACTTAGGGGTTAGATCAATATGTGTAATTTGTCCTAATATTATTATTATTATTTTTTACAACATTTACATTAATTGCTTGTCATAAACACTATCTGCCGAGGTTGGTAGTGTTTGACAAAATGTTTTTGTAAAAGTGATGTTACAAATATTGTTTTCTATAAAACAATACAATATTTAATGAACATCACTTTTATATTGATTAAATTTAAAATAAAAATGATTACAATTCAACAGCTCTGTTTTTAATTATTATTTCTGAAAGCCTAACGTTATTTCACGTAAATATAGTAGATAAATGAATACATGTGACCGAAAAGAAATAGAAATAAATTTGTTTTATTATTTAAATTTCTGAAAATGTGCAATATGCACATTTATAAATATTGTAACAGATATTTCTTATTGAATTTAAGTCTTTTATTATATCTGCACGAAATCTTTTCAGAACATAACAATTCTGTTAGGTACAATCACACGTTAATTCAACATTTCATAGCGGATATTACTTCATCAATGCAAATTGATTACCGGTTGATGCGAGCTAACTAAATTTGTACCTATAATAATGGCTTGCATACTATTGTGTCATAATATTGAACATTGAACATTGAATAGTAGAATGTAAAAACAATTGAATACAATGTTTGAAAATATCTATAAACATGTGTAGCCATGTTAAGCTTATTTAAATTTATATAAATATAGAATGAAAAATTAACGTATCGGTTTATTTTTCATTCCTAATAGATGTCACCACTAACCGATAAAGACCATCACATATAGAATGCTTAATCCATCGAGACGGACAGCGATACGGTAGCTCAGTTGGTAGAGCGACGGGACGGTTTCCCAGTAGTCGCGGGTTCGAATCCCTGCCCGTATCAATATAAATAATATAAATTGAATACAATATATAAAAAAATATCAAATTATAAACATCTTTTTAGGACTTCAGTGACTTCTATTAGGTGTTCTTGGTACTTTGGTTACCAATACCATACTTATCAGATCGGACTTGAGAGCTCAGTTCACTAGTTTGAGCACCGATAGTGTTGATAGGTTTTTAGTCCTATTTTTATTTACTGTTAAATATCAGGAGATCTGAGTGGGCCTTTAATGTTGTACCAATGAATACAAAACTAATTTTATTTATTTACTAGGTAACTAATTTTACTTAACCTTATACATATCGACTTATATGTAAGCAATATAGCTTTAACATTCAGTATAAAATTGGACTGTATGTAAAAGAAAACGTACATCATGTCAATGGAACCAATTAAATGTTCTATTAAAAAGAAATTCTGTGAACTTTCTGGATGAAGTTCTATTGTAGTTTGGAACCAATTGTTTTATATTTTAAACTTGTAAGGCTTAACCGATAGAAGCGTTTATACAATATATATAGAATACATTTATTCTAACGCATAAGACTGTGGGTACTTCTAAATTGATAAATATTTTTGTTGAATTAGATAGTCCGTAAGTTGAGACCAATACAGGATATATATAACATATTATCAATATGTCTGTCATTTTTTTATAAGAATCCTGGAGATGTTTACTTTGAACTGTACGTCAACCAAAAGAGTTTTTCAGTTGAAACCAATTTTTAAGCGGAAGATTTTAATAAAATAGGTAGATTATCATTTAATATTCTACCTCACCTGATTTATTTATCCTATTTTGGCTTCACAGGTTTATTAATAGAGGTTAAAAAACCACATCACACGTTATTATTAACGGGAGGTAATATTTAAAGGTTCTCAAAATTTTATAGGTAAAATAAATATAAAAGACAATTGACAATGGTTTGCGTTAATAATAAAAATGGTCCAATCTCTTCTTCTGTCATAATATTTTTTCGAAAAAAAGAAAACTCTGCTCACACGGTGCAAGTTAAAATGATTGTCTAATATTTCGAGGCAATGTTAAATACCTACATACATAATACCCAGGCCTCGAGACATTTTTAGAAACTGAGTGATGTTTTCTTAGCACCTCATTAGCACGAGCAGACAATTTGCTAATTGTAAAGCACTTCATGCAATGTTGACTACATTTTCCTATTGTACTGCACTGCCTAACTACATTGTCCCAGTGTGTGTGTGTATGTGTGTATTATTAATTAATATTAATTAATAATTTATTTAAAACTGCTTACATATTAATAAACAAGACCTATAAATATTATCATTTTATTACACAAAACTGTATAACAGAAGATGATCCTATAAATAATAATTTAAAAGCGTCATACAAACAGCGGACACGTTGATACGGGTAGGTTACAGTCGACTGAGGACTAAAATAGCACCTTAGGGAAATATTTTATCTGTCACGCTCTGAGAAAATCATAAATTGGGATTTCAATGAAATCTTGGATTTGGGTGATAAAGATATAGTAAAAATAAGCAAAAAATTTAATAAAAGTTTGTAAAATTATGTTATCAAGTTTAGAATATTCTTATAAAATCATATTATCAAATATCTTGTAAGCAGACAAATAATAAAAAATGCAAAAAAACAAAACTGATCAACTGAAAGTTTATTAATAGATAGATAGTTTATAAAACAATTTAATAATTAACTTTTCAATTACAATGTAGATGTCATCAAGAAAAGAGTGAATAGATTAGTCAGTTAATATGCCTTACCATTGGCTATCGATGACTACAGGTTCACTTTACATCAGGTAGAATGTAGTCAAGCATTAACTTTGTTAGTATAAGAATACAAGGATCCCTACAATGCGCTGCGAGAGTTGAGCACCCTCCCCCTTTTTGATGTTACTAAAGTCGGTCCATACCGTGTCCAAAGACTTCCAATGAAATTGCTGGCACCGGAAAGGTTAAGAGTAACGATTGGCGAGCGCGCGCAGGTTCAGTTAAGCTTAATTAGCTTTTTTTATTCTGTTTTTTGGAGTAGAAGCCCAGTCAAGTCCTTAACATGCGTGCCAATTTTGGTTTAAATTGGTCAAGTGGTTTTCCTGTGATGTTGCCTCAAAAATTGATTCCCAAACGGTTAAGATCTTCGCTTACGCTCAGCTTAATAAACATTATTGGTATTAACAAACACATATTTATTTATTAATCTGCCATCATAAAATACATATTTTATATCTTTAAGTCTCAGAATCGTTAAAGATGAATTTAATATCACCACAACTAATATTTTAGTATAATATTTAGAATGTGTGGTTGGATTACTAAAATAGTTATCTGAAATTCAGAACTATGCGGCAACTCAATTTCTAAGTAACAAGCTTTTGCTACTTAAAACTTAAATAACTTTTAATATATGTGATTAAGTGTTATAATATAGTATGAGTCAAAATATATATTAATCGAAACTAATAATTAAATATCTAACAATGAACGATGCTGTCTTAAGCATTATTTAGATTTTCGCCCATACTATTCAATATATAAAGCAGCAACGCATGATAAAACAAATAGGACAGAGGACACGTGGGAGAGAAATGAAGAGAGATTCATATCCGGCTGTTTCATTCTCCGGAACATAGATTTAGCCGATTCTATGTTGGCGCTACCCCGTTTGAACCAGTCCGTATCGGCTACATTCTACAAACTATAGCTAGAGCCTGGCGACAACTTACATAAATTTACAAGCTCGTTTTAGTTTTTTTTTATTTAAATTTAATTTTAGAATAAAATAATAACAAAAACATCATCGAAGATACTAAAATAGCTAAAACGAAATTTGTGTTTTTTAGTTTAGATAATTAAAAGATTATGTTTAAAAGATATGTTTTCTTCATTCAATAATTTGAATTTGAATCGTGATTGGTAGTAATAATGTCAATGAATATGAAAAAAAGTAAAAAGAAGGTCACTTAGATTTTAAAAGAAGCTTATATTCAACTCTTATATACAACTATTTTTAAAAATTCTTAAATACGCTTTTAATTTGGTTCAATTTACTTAACTTTGACTTAGATTAACTAAAATATGTGGTATGTATTATCATATCTCTATACTCTATCTATCTATCTATCTCTATCTCCATACCCAGAAACTGCTAAGGAAAAACTAAGATCAAACTCAAAATCTAAAAGGTTTACTTCTTTATAATCAATGATTCTTGCATTTATCTTTTGTTGGTTAAATAAATATTTATAATAAATTATTCTATGAATACAATTCGTACGTTTAAAAAGTCCCTTCTTAACTGAGTCTAAGTTTGAAAGAAAGTAGTCGGGTTTCCGATTCTCCCAATCACTATTAATCACTATAGGTAACTACTAATCACTAAATTGCTGTTACAGTAGTTAAGTTTCATTTTCTTGAGCATCCTGAACTTTAATTCCGGAATTTTAGGAACCGTTGAAGGTAGATAACTAACTACATGACTTAGGTACTTACAGACACTTACTTGTCTTCCTGTCAACTCGATTGCTGCTAAGTAATAGAAACGTCAGAATAAATTTAAAGTTTATAAGGCAAATATAATTAAAATTACGTGCGTAATAGAATCGGTAAAAAAAGTTCCTATCTCATCTCTTTTTGATATAAGAAATTATCTTTAAACAAAACGCTGTTGTGGAAATAATTAAAATTGTTTGTAATGGATATATTCTTTTAAAATAAACTTAATTTTATAAGTCACCACTCACCAGCCATTTTTAATTTATGTGCTTATCTGAATTTATTTTCATTGAGGAGCACATGACAATAAGTTACAATATACAGTTTTACTCACATTTTGAATAAATTAATTAATTTTAGAATTTCCATCTTATTTAATTCATTTAGTTTTAAGAAATCTTAATAACAGAATGAGTACTGACACATAAGAATATATGATTGCAATATGTGAAAACGAATAAAGTTTGCATGATCCAAGTTAAAAAAAAAACTACATTTATGTATGCATTACATTTTTATATGGTATACCTTGATCTTATCTTATTATGTTTTGATGAACAACATCAAAAAAGGAAAACGAACAGTCAAATTGATAATTTTTTTCTCCTCACATTTTATTTTTTTCTTTATAATGTTTTAATCTCTCGACTATCGCATAAAGCATTCGCTAATTCAAGAGGTCGGGGTTTCATTCAACGAAGAACGCTCCATTCTAATAGAAAGATTCACTATAGATGTCAATATAACCATTCATTTTATAAGAAAGAGTAAATTAAAGTTTCTATAAATAGTTATTATATTTTCACTTTAAAATGTCGAGATAGCATTGAATTAATTGGAATAAAATAAACATTATGATTAAAATAAAATAAATTTATAACTATACTTAAGTAATCATTATTTAATTTGAAATTTGTAATACTACACTTCACGTTTTGTTTTTTAAAGCTCCAATGCGAGTCACACCTAAATCCTTGTTACAAAAGAATATCAAAGTAGTTCCGCAAGAAAAACATTCGTAATATAAGAGAGCTCTTGGAATGTGTACATGTTGTATTTATTTAACCCTCCTTTAAATATGATCATAAGTACAAGATGGAGAAAAGGTTTCGATTATGTAAAAAATACTTAACATTTACATAATACTTTTTTTATATTGTTGTGAAAGGTTTCACTTTTATGAACTACATTGTATTTTGCCTTCGCCACTTGGGCTTGTTGTTCGCCTTCGGCGACCAGCCTCTTTAGCTAGGGCTCGATTAGGTTTCAACACAGTGTTACAGCGGGTGGGGGCTGCCATCCTTCCGCGCCTACAGATTTAAAAAGGGGTATATTTAGGGGTAGGACAGACAAGACTACGTGGGGGCAGGGTTGACTGAGTCGGTTTTGACATAAAAGTAATAAATATATAAATTAATGATAATTTATTTTATAAACATTTCCAATCACAAACGTCATTTGTCAAGTTTCCGCCATTAGATATTCGGGAATCTAATAAACAAAGTTGTTCCGAACTGTGTTTTTCTAGTAAAATAAAAATGGAATACTAATTTGATAATATACATAATTGATAAATATATTGCATAGATGTGAAATGTTATTTAAACATTGTGTTTTTGTGGTATTTAAATATTGGTGAAAATATGGTCAATTAATCTCACAAAAAAAAATATTTTAAAAAAAACTAAGCGTTTGCTCGAGCTGGAAAGAGTATTAAAAGAAAGAGAAGACCAACCCCAAACAACATAGTCTAACTTGAAAAATTCTAATTATAGTGGACTTGCTATACATAAACATAAGGCGCACACACAGACACACAAATGAATATAGTAGAATACTTAAATTTGAAACTGCTTGGCATAAATCGTCAACAATTTAAAGGACAAAGGGATATTTTATTGCCCTATTGGTGTAAGTACATTTAAATAATAAGGATCAAGGCGTTTCAAAGCTCTAAAACTCTGAATTTATATTTATTAAGCGGAAGCGCTCGATTTCTCTTTGGCACATAATGTATATTATATATTTTACACAATTATTTTTCGATATTTTTTATAGTTCTTACCTAAAATATTTCACCAATAGCTTTAAAATATAAATATATTTTATCAAACAACTCCTTATCCTTATCTACCTAAAATAATATGTTTTCTAATAATAAACTCATTGTTACAAAACTACTCTTATACAACGTTCAAAATTATGAGTGAACATATAAAACTTCATATTTTATCACCTTCTACCTACAAATATTAACTGAATATATATTACATTAACTACAAGAGTTTATTTAAGTTGCATTACATTACATTTCTATTTAAAAAAAATCATTAACAACATTTTAAGCAATGTCATGCGCTGCCTGAATAATTGATTAAAACCAGTGCTAAATACACCCTATTTATAAAAAAAAAAAATTTAGTTCTCTGTTTTGTCATCGCACTTTGCACCTTGCACGAATTGATTGATACAAGTGAAAACAAAATTTGCCTATCCTGTTAATTAATAAAAACATAAAATTAATATTTCTAAAAAGTAAGGTCTTTTTAAAAGAAAGAACGTTTTATTAATATTATATTACTTATTCATCCAGTGGGGTTTATCTGAAGTCGTTGAAAATACCCTCTAAAATTCTAATCCAACATTTACGGATTTACATCAAGTCATCTATATAAATTGGAATAGAAAAGGAAACGTTCCGAAACCTCGACGGTTTCATTACGCAATGTTTGTTATTTTACAATCTGCGCCTGAAGGATATCGTGAACTGTCAATTTTATATCTGGCTGTTCACTTTAGTTTGTGTGAATGTGTTTTTACATCGTTAGTAAAAATATTGTTCTCAGTATTTACTTGGAAGATAAATATACCTATTTGTTATTGGGCGTCCAACGGATAAAGCCATAGTAAAGCCAAAATTACATAAATACGTCATACAATTTTATTTAGCCATCACCTTCTTTACAATATTTATGAGAAGACGTCCCATTACACTTTAATACGATATTTTTGTTAAAAATTATCTAATGACATAATTTACTAGGAAAATTATTGTAATACGTCTACAATTAACATTGAGGTAAATATTCAAACAAATCTTGAAGTAGTCTGGCAGCAATCACTTCATAAATATTTGGAAATATTGTAGTGTACACAAAACTTTTTTAGTTGTTTTCTTAAACTTGTTAAACGAAAATAATAAAACCCGTTCAAATAAATTACTATCGACCGTCACGATAATAATAAATCATGTGTTTTCATATTAGAAGTTAGAGTAGAGTTTAAGTTTTCGATAGAGCTGGTTTTAAAATGATGTAGTGAACCAATTAATTATAGTCAGTATCGAGAGGTATGATAAGGTCGAAATTTCTGCATACACCGGCACATCTTCTATATTATTAATATTTTCTTTTCGCAATATGCCATCACATGCGATACTCCCAATGTCCCTATTCTGTTAGATAAGCGACGCCTCCCTATTTAGGTGTTTATACGACTGCACAAAATGATATGGATTCTACGCTGATGCTAACTTAATTCCATTTTCCCAGCCGAAAGCTTTTACTTTTGATAAAGTTTTGTTCTGGGAAGAAGACCTGGATACATTGGTAATCTGTCTACTAATTGACCTTTTTGGCTTTTTAATTGAAGGCTTCGTATGGCTTAAGTAGTCGGTACTTAGTAAATATTAGTTAAATATTTCCAATAAAAATATGTATATATTATATATATTGAGGTTTTTTTACACGGGGTTCATCGATTTTAACAGTGTAATTTAACGACATACAAAATTGCATTTGACACTAAAAATGTATGTCATTAAAAAGAAACAGTCATATCTAAAGAATGCTAAAAAATCTTCAGGAAAGACTTACAATGTTTGATTAAAGCCATTGTTCTTAGGTTCTCACTCACTAAGAGGCTTAATATTTTAATGTATTACTATTTATAATATCGCGAGTTTCTGCTTTACATAAAATTATTAATTGTTTTATTTTTTCCAGGTAACATAACTATTCACGTACGAACAAGACAAACTCTAAGCGACTTGGTGAGAAAATTAAACTTTGATAATAAAAGAGTTTTATTATATTTACGTAGGTTTAAACCACAATCTATTTTAAATGTGATAAATTATTTTTAAGAACCATTTTCTATGTATTTTTGTTATACGTACAATATAGATATAAGCGAAAAATATAAGGTACTTATATTTTTCGCTTATGTTATGTCATTTCTGCAATTTCTACTGTGACCCGGATTGTTTCTGTATACCGACGCTTCTATTTGAAGCGTCGGTATACAGAAACAATCCGGGTAGTTAATATGTATAAAATATCAGTAATACTACACACTTTCATCACCATAAATCTCAAGAGACAAATGAAATATCAATTATCAAATAACAAAGATAATAATATTAAATTACAAATTACTTGACATTTGGTTGGTATTGACACCAACTGTTGGTGTTACCATTAATTAAAAACATCACCGTAAAATAGTAACAGTATTTAAAATGTACTTCATTCAGATATCCGACAAAATAAAATATTAAGAAACACCAGGAGGAATAATAGGAAGTTTATTTAAATTACGTCTAAATTGGCCTTTTCTCGTTTATGATATTAATAAAACTGAAAAAACGAAAACTTTAGTCTTTATTAAATAGGTGTGTGTGTATTAGTATACACATGTAAGAAGTGAAACTTCTTTATGGCATGTAAATATAATTCACATTTTCTTTTAAATGTGACTTAGAAATAAAGATGGCGCGTAACAGAAAAACGTCATAATTTTCATTAATATTAATTAATTAAAACGTAAAAAGTGAATCGACTGTTTCTGACGTATCTGACAGACAAATGTACACAATCAACTTTAAAAATAATAACTTTAGGCTTCTTAACATGTTGGATCGTCACTATATCACAAATAAAATTATTCTTCATCATTGTTTCTGCTGTTTCGAGTTGTTGTTCGTTCTAGGTATAGCAAAACAGACCTTGTAAAGATCAGGATCCATTTCTCAGCCAAAACTCGTATTTCTTTTCATTCTTACTTCTTCTATTACAGACAATCAATGTATTTTAAAAATATTATAAATTACATTTCATAATTTCTTCTTCATGTTATAAAGCAAGCTAGCAAGTCCATAAAATCGTATTGTCTAGTATGTAATTACAATTCATTATTTAATTATAAAACTCTAATCCGATAATTTTATTTTTGGTTAATGTAAATTGTGTTTTGTAATCCACATACTTGTCATTTTGATTATTTAGTATTTCCATAGCAACATGGTGTAAAAGAGATGAAGCTATACGAAAAAAGCTGGCGCGCGCGTAAAACAGTTTCTGACTTTTGCTAGACTGCCGTGACCTATACTTTAGACTGCTTACAAAATACAGAGTAATAAATAATCGAGGGAGCAAAAATTTTTTTGTTTCGTTTATTCCGAGTTATTTATCAAGATTTTTTAAAAGTCGTAGAACAAATGTTGTTGGGATTGATGTAGAGAGGCTGCCTGCAAAAGGTGCTCAACTAATTAAAAATAACCCTGTATATATATATATATATATATATATATATATATATATATATATATATATATATATATATATATATATATATATATATATATATATATATATATATATATAAAAAAATATATATATATATAATTATTTAAACGCTATATTTTTATTAAACTATAATTAAATAATTAAAATAAAACTTTAAGCCCTCGAAGAAATTTGGCATTTAATTATTGTTTATTTCACAAAGTTGCTAAAACAACATAATACTTTTAAATTACGTTTCCACATAAACTTTATTTAAGGAATGGCTTCGCTTCACTAATTACAATGACTAGTACGAGTTACGACCGCCGGGCTGTAAAAATAAAATTATGAATAAAAATTCACGTTTCGCTTGATATTTTTATCTTTTGCAATCTTCATAATTTCTTTAACATTATATTGTAATTATGTACATGGATGAAATTCAAACAATTATTAATTATATAAAATGGTGTCAACCTTTTATCTTTGTAATGAAGAAACCTGTGTCTTTATATATTTATTTAAGCCGAAGAAACAAATAATAATATCACACAGAAAAAAATATTGAAATTGTTCTTCTAAAAAAAAACTATAAATAAAAATTATATCTTATAATGTTATCACGTTGTGATTTCTGTATATAATTATTTGCATATTATTTATTACAATTATTATGACGATGTCGCTCGCGGCACCGCCCGCGTGTAGGTCGCTTTTCGCGTATTCTGTGGAAACTACAATTATCCAGGCTTATAATAGACTTATAGTTAATTCTACAGCATCCTATTCCTGTGCCAATTTTATACATATAGCCATAACATTGCTACGATATCAAACTCAAAATAAAAACATACAAACACATTACACACACACAGCCATGACATTATTCAGATATACGTAATAAAGCATATGAATACGAAATATTTTTTATGAAATATTATGTTTTTGAGTAATGTTGAATTAAAGAATTTCCTTGTAGAATGCCAAACTGCTATACCATATGCTAAAATTAATCATAGCGAGTTGTAAAAAAAGTCAACGCCATCTGTTGAGATTTTATGTGACTAAATTTAAAATGGGCGTTTAATTTGTTATTTTATTAAAAGTAGAAATTTTATCTTTATCTAAATTAAATACGTTTATGTAAACCACATTCAATTGTATTTAAAAGTTTTGAAACAGTGCTTGTAGTAAATTTTCAATTGACCATAACTTCTTTTTCCTATAACCAATTTTGACAAAACAAAGGTTTAACAACGCTCCAGATTATATATTTTATAGTCCATTTGTGAAAACCGCGTTCAAATCCGTTGAGTAGTTTCGAAGTTATAACGAACCAGACAGACAGACAGACAGACAAAAATTCCAAAAAATATTTTTTTGGTTTCTGTTACTCATCTTTAATTACAGTATTTTGGAAAAATATTTAATGTACAGACACTTGATTTTTACTGTCTTATTATAAATTTGAGATATTTACAACTTTGTTATTGTTATATGATTTTATTTTAAAGTAATTTAATAAAAAAATATATGAGTACATCGATCAGTTTAATGTTCATGCTCTAATTATTTATATAAAAATGTGTCATATAAAGTGGCCATTCGGTTTCACTCCCTAGGGGTACGACGCAATGATTGATTGTGATCCATCAAAACGTGTCAACAAACGGCGAACAAATCGTATTATAAATTAAGTTTTTTCTTAATCTTTTTAAACAGTTATAAATTAAAATTATAATTTAAATACGTAGCATTAAACCTTAGCAATATTAAAATAAACTCAATTTAAATTATTTAAATGCTTTGAATAAATAAAAAACTTTAGTTGTAGTTTACGTATCCTTAGGATAAGTTTTTTTTTAGAATGTCATTTGTGGCAGTAGAAATATTCAATTATAAATCAGGATCTCTACGCATAGCTGTCATTTGAAAGGGAAAACGAGGAAATTAAAAAAAAATAGAAAAATATTTGACAGATATTGACATGGTGCCTAAATTTTAGAAATGATATTAAATCTCTTGGACTTATCTTCTTATTAATGTCCTTATAATTTTGAAATTAGTTTTCATAGTTTAAGAGGTATTTATTCTCTATAGTTATAATTTATCATGTTGTATGTATTTTATAAATATATGTCATTAATTTTTAAAATGTTTTTTTAATTAACCAACATTTTTGTACAGTTAATGCACACAAGGTTCTGAAGTGAAGTGTTACAACTGGTTACATTTGAATGTCTGTTGTAATTAATTCCTTATTCGTTCCTCGTGGAGCGTTCAGGTGAAAATTATAACCTAAACAAATATTTTTGTGTAGTTGATATATATAATTGACATTACTCACCAATATTATACAAAAGAACCTTTCACATATGTTTATAGTGTTCATTTGAAGTGTATGTAAATGGTGAACATTATAATTTTTTTTACTGGCTTGTATGTATACGGTTTTTTTTATGAATTAATTCATTTACACTTTGTTTTTCTTCGTATATATAACAACTTGAGTGTTTTTTACTTAATAAATTATACTATATATATACTATACCATAAATACCCATTGACACTAAGCAATTTAGACATTTATTGGGTGAGCCAACAAATGTCTAAATCGCTTAGTGAGTCATATATTTGTGTACAATCTTTTGCCAGTGTTCTTATCTGTGCTTATAATAGCAAGAATTCTGAAGGTGTTATATTCCTTTATAATTGAATTAGGCTTATTATTATAAAAGCAAGGATAATAAATGCAATCCCCAATGCATAAAATATCAGACAATAACGCGTGATTACGACAATGGAGCGATGTATTAAACAAAATAACGCCGTCTGGTAAATATGCATCGTATAGATATATTTATAAAACTATATATATAATATACATATATATAATAGACTCAATATATTTATAAAATGTATGAAGTAAGCTTTATTAACTTGTTAGTCTTTAAAAGTTATAGACTTCCGGCTAAGTATTCAAAATTTATAACTTTATGGAAGCTTAATTTCTTTGTTATATTTTAGTACATAGATACATCCAATTAAAATGAGGAAATTGTTCGGCAAAACCCGTAAATTTTATGATTGGAAAGAATATTTAAATTGAAAATGCTCAAGGTATCTTTCATTTTCGAAAAGATGGTTAAAAATTCATAAGAAATAAAGACTAACCAACTAAAATTAATGAAGATACAATAGCTTTTCGAACTTTTTACTCTGAACTGTAAATTAATCGTAGCTTAAAAGCCGTGTACATTTTGTTAACAGAAATATGAGTTTAATTTATTTACTTAAGGCTGTTAATATACATATATGTATATTATATGTATATATGAATTCACAATTTGCATTTATTCCATAATATATAATGTAACTAACAAAATTAAAACAAAACAATGTTTTTGCGTTCTTTAAAGCGTTTTAAAAATCTGCTCAATATCTAGGTTCTAACGATTTTACCGTTTGAATTTTCTGATCCGCCCAATTTCCATTCATAAATTTCATACAAATTGACAGAATATAAATCTGTACAAGTAGGATTTGAGTTTCAATAAAGCTTCTACAACCGAAATATATCTAGCATATTTGTGCTGGCTGATTACGTAACGGATCAGAATTTATAAATCTTTTGTTCATATTATTTGGACTTTATGTTGTTGATGAATTTATTTTATTCATTAATTAATTGTTCTCGACTTCTGGACTTCCGTTCTAAGACAAATTTCGTATCTAAAGCCATCAAAGAGAGTAAATGTAGCGAAAATTTGAGTTCAATAAGTTCAAATATAAGTTTCAGTTAAATATCTTCGTTGAACATAGTAAGTACCATAGATATTTTACGCTGAATGAATGAATGAAGCTAATGAACTTTATATATATATATATATATTTTTGTAGTTAAAGATACGTCAGCGATGCTGGTTTGACTTAAATTTAAATTCATATCTAATAAAATAAACATCAATACGAGAAGGATTGACCATGAGATCGTATTCATTCAAAATTCATAATAGATAGATAATTGATACTAGATACACATTTTATGAGTCATGTATTTGTTAATTGTTTAATGAAATAGAAGTCGTATTGTTTTTGGC
The DNA here is from genome assembly GCA_959347405.1 of Napeogenes sylphis. Classification (NCBI taxonomy): domain Eukaryota; kingdom Metazoa; phylum Arthropoda; class Insecta; order Lepidoptera; family Nymphalidae; genus Napeogenes; species Napeogenes sylphis. The sequence goes on from OY365786.1 coordinate 16,666,234, forward strand.
GCGTCAACTCTATCGATATTGTTGCTAATGTCCTGATATTTTAAAATTACAACGCGCTATGGCGGTTTTGATGTAATTAGATTTAAGTAAACGTTCAATATTATTGTACTTAATCGGATCATTTATAACAGGGATAACATAAATGGTTAGATATTTGGTCCAAATTATATGAGCCAATATTTAGCTATAAAGAGTGTTAAATGTAGTTATAAAGAGAACTATTAATATTTTTTTAATATTTTGTTTTTTGGACCAATAATAAAAACGAAGTACGTCTTAATAAGTCTCGAAGATCATATACAAAATAAATATAATACATATTAAATATTATAAACATTAAAGGAGTTACTGCTATAATGTTCGTTATATGATGTCGATTTGTATGATGAACAGCTTTTTCACACTAAAATACCTACTTATGGATGTGGTATTTTCATAATGTGTCATGTCATAATTAAAAAAAAAAAAGAAAGCATATTGTGATTATTCTTAGCCTTATATAGTTATCTACATTTTTGTAAGACAATTAATGAATAATGGTCGATTTTAAGAATAAGTAAAATTAATGCAATTAATTGACATATTTTATATTCCTTACTTAATATATGATTTTTTTTAAAGATTTGCTTAACGAATATACAACTAAGATTACCATTAGAAGTAATTATAAGAAATATAAACGAGTCCACAATAAATCCCTTAAAAATTAAAATATCTTATCATATATGTCTGTATGTATAGTTAAGAACAAAAAAAATGTAAGTCTGTTTCTATATTAATCTGGATTTGAATGTTTTTCAAATAAGCACACCAACATTTCATTTTAGTTGAAGGGTGGTGTGACAAGCCGGGCTTGAATTACTTATCAGCACAGTCGCATGCTATTGTGTCTATTTTTTCTCATAGCTATTCCGGCTCTTCCTGTCACGCTAAACTGCTTATGTAATCTGTTTACTATAAACTATATTATTGTTCTTTATATATTTTCGATAAAAAATAGGAATTTATTAAAAAAATATTTAAAATTGCAAGATAAGATAATACAAAAATAAGATTCTGAACATTGAGATCATCTAAAACATTGATAATTCCTAGGTATTTTTTTAATTGTTTCATGGTTGCCATTAAATATAAATATTCTAATGATTAAAAATAAAACAAGAAACATAGTTTTGAAGAACTTAAGAATAGGACAAAGTTGTGCTGTAAACGATTACCTTGATTCTATTTTTACGCTTGTTAGAAGTCTCTACAAGGTTAAAAATATGTAATATCGCGAGTACACAAACCTCTTATTTCGATCCACTTTGAAGTTGAAGATACAAGCTAAGGAAATTTTTAAGAGCCGTGGCTAAAAGGAAAACCAGTTGAGGAAAGGATGACTATTGGTTCAATAAGAACAAAACATTGAAAATATTAATTAAATAGCTTATCAACCTTATGAATCCATGTATCTAATATAGATACATAGCTTAATACTAGTGGAGGTGTAACCTGCTTAAATAAAACTGAGTTCAAATTGTTTCTTAAGAAACTAAAGGTATTAAATTTCAATAACAAAAATAAGGCGGTTGTGTAAATAGTGAAAGTTGATAACAAATAGGGGATTCCCCAGAGAGCTTCATATTTGAACTGCAGAATGATATGGGTTGAACAAATGTAACAGTGTAAGTGGTTCTGGGGATCAGTTTAATCAATTAAATTTATATAATTTAATTAATGATAATTCCTAACGGTCTTTTATTAGTTTCTCTAATATTTTTATACCGTTAGAGACTTTAAATGCGTATTTGTATGTAGGTATATAATATTCTTTACTTGTTTGTGGTGCTTTTTTTAAAATTTGATTAGTATTAATTATAGTTATTCAGTATAATACATTTTTTAAAATTATTTACATTTAAAGCTTATAAAAAAATATGAATATAGTTTTCGAAGTGGAATATTTAATTCCTAAAATAAAACAGAACAGAAGCCTAGAATTTTAATGTGTTTACCATAATTAATTTAAAAATAACAGAAACAAGAGTACAGTGAAAACTCTTTTAACTAAGACACATCAGATTTTTTGGTAAATATATATTTTTTTTATTGTTAAGAAAAATAAATATATTATTCTTTTGTCGCGAGGGTCTTCACAAACGTCTTCACAAACTGACAGGTAACAATAATCTGTGGATTACAGAATTGTCTCGTATGGGGATCGAACACACAACCTTTGGTTCAACAGTCAGGGTCACTAATAACTAAGCCTATTTTCTTCCTTCAATACAATCTATTGTATCCAAGTTTGTTTATTGATGTCCCTAAGAAGGTTAATGTCTTATAGTCAACCTTTTATTGAATATTTAGAAAGTGCATATTATTTCACAAGCATTTGTAACATATCTTTTGTAATTATTGAAACAAAAAAGTTATTTTATTTCATAATCAATAATTTTTAATAAGATTTTTGAATAAAAAGATTAAAATAAAAAAATATACTTAATGTGATTTTTGTGGAGAATTAAATATTCAATACTATTATTGTACTACAACAAAAACCATAAATTAAAATCAAACAACACACAACTTAATATTAAAAATCTACGTAAGGCCTCCATAGCGCTTTCTTTAAAATCTTTGTACTATGGAGGAATGTTAGAGGAACGAAAATGGAGACTAAAATATTATTCTTTGTTGTTTCTTTTCGTCCTGCAATAAACTTGGTAGCGCAGTGTACGTTAATATTAGTCTATAATACGTTTATATACACATCACTGTCCTTAATATTTAACAATATATTTTTAATATATCTAAACTGATACATTAAAGTTAATTACATCTTTATTCCATTAGTCATTTACACGTACTTTTGAATCGTAAATTACATTAAAATAGATTACAGTACAGTAAGTCTGTGAGTATCCTTTGCAGAAACTCAACAATTGCTTTTTCGAAATGAAATTGAACAATATTTAACTTACGACATTATAATATGAGAAACAATGCAAATGAGTCAACAACCAAAGTTGATTGATTTACTAAAAAACTAACTAAATTTTGACCATAAATAATATTTCATTAAATATTGAGAAGCGACCGTAAGCATACTAATTACTTTAAAAATATCTCTAAGATAATCTCTAGCATAAATAGCCCGCATAGCTCTTAATTGTAAAATAAACATTAAATTAATTTCAGCCGCTCTGTTCCCTAGTACAATACCATAAACTGAAATACTATGAAAATAACTCTAATAAGAGGCGAGTCGTATTAGCGTCTGGTAATTGTCTTACTTTCTTAATTGCAAAGACATTCGAGCTGAGTTTGCTTGCGAGTGTTGAGAGATGGGGGTTCTACTGGAACTTCTTATCTAAAGCTATACCTCAGACAATACTTCAGTAAGTCAGTTCTAACACTTCATTGATAATTTTGTGTTCATTTCAAAAGAAATTGTAAACTTTTTTCTCAAAGTGGAAATTTCTGAAAGAGAAAAGGAAATTTTTAACAGTCTTAGTCAGCGAGGCATGTAATTGGATTGACGTGAAGATTTTGAATATAAAACGAATATAATGTGTTCCATTGACGTAATACCACGTAAGGGAAATATTTTGGTGTCGTTTAGCAATAAGACATTACTCATTATAGTAATCTCATTGATATAATAGAAATTATTTAGAAAAATAAATTCAGGTTAAAATTGTTTTTTAAATTGTACAAAACAGTATTGTTTAGTAAGAAGCTAGTTTAACTATTTGTCCATTAAAAAAAATACATATATTTAGTCTAAAAATTATTGGGATTGGATTATTTGTTTATAGTTCCGAAATCAAATTTTTGTTTTCCATTTTGGCATTTATATTAAACACAGTGCTGTTTTTAGTTTTATCATATCTAGTATGAATTGCGAAAGAATTTGTCTTAAATTTTTCACCAATGGGATTTCGTACTGAAAATGTTACAGAAGGCTTACGGTGAATCGACTTTATCAAAAATTCGTGCTTATGAGTGGTACCAAGCATTCAAAAGTGGTCGAGATGTAATGGAAGATTGGCCACGCTCTGGAATACCATCAAAGTCTGCAACTGAAGTTAACATATAGTAACTGAAAATCCTTATTCGACTTTGAGAGAGATAGCTGCCGAACGTTCCGTATCTCACGAGTCGATCCGTACCATTTTAACTAATTGTTTGGGTTTGAAGTATAGTAGCTCGGCTAGTACCAAAAAACCTGTTTTTTTCCCAAAAACTCAATAGCATGAGAGTCGCTGATGACATGCTAGAACGATTCAATTCCGACTCGACATTCATGAATCCCATTGTTGCCGCCATTCATGAACCGCCCAAACTGAAGGGATATAAGCTCCAAGAGTGGCGCCTGAGATGGTATATGAGAGATGGTTAAATATAAATCATATTAATATATATAAGTAAGTTTTTAACAACAATAAGTCATTTAAACATTAATTTTTAAATTTTTCGTTTAATGTATTGTTCATATACACACAATTTCTATATTGAAATGTATGTGTTAAAAGAAAGCGTATACAAACATAACAATACAAATTTTGTTTGTGAGAGCGCTATTGGGCATAATAACAGCAAACTTTCACCTTTTTTACGAAAGATGATGCTTACATTTATTGCTTGCAATAAACAGTATCTGCTGTAATTGGAATTTTGGAAACAAAATGTTTTCATTAAGGGATGTTAATAAAATTGTGTTGTGTTTAATTTAAATTTAAAATGACTCTATTTTCTTTTAATATTGTGAAAACATACCATATCAATTTACAAAAATATAACATAAAAATATGGCTGTTATGCGACTAAAGTATCGCCTAAAGACGTATGCAGAACGGAGGTAGTATTTAAATACTACCTAAAGTATCTAAAGTACGTAGCAAAAAATATGTTATAATTTATATGAGGTTTTAAGGGTTCCTTGCCGTTAATTATAGCAAAATATTGAATTGTTTCTTAGCGAAATATATATAGATAGTACTAAATTTGGTACACGTAATGTTTGTTCGACATTAGTGCTATCCATCCTTTCATACTCTATTAACGCAGATTCATCACCGCTTCATGGAAGATAACTGGATTTGAATTTATCATATTTTCAAATTATTTTCAAATTATTAATTCAGCCTCAATGTTCTGTATTATTCAATACTATATTATAGTATTGAATAATACAGAACATTGAAACTTTTAATAGCTATCGAATCAGTACTGCCTAAGAAAAATTTTCAACGTCTTTTTCGGAACCTATGTGATATCTGTAACATTTTCCTATTGACCCAGGAAAAAAAGACCAAGTCGGAGTCTTATTATCAGTTTTTTGGATCATCACTACAAGTCGGAACATTGCCTGCTCTTCGAATTTATGTTGTGATAATAAATACAGATTGAGTTCATCTTTATGTAATTTAATTTTATTAATTTTCACGGTAACTTCAGAAATAAATAAATAATGTTATAACACTTCTTTTAGTACATTTTTATTTATGTCTTTCTTCAAAGTAATATAACTCTAAAGATAGACCATCCAATATCAAACTCAGTTGTACATAAGGGAATACTCTCACGTCTCCAACGGAGAAAATGCAAAAGATCTATTACAATGAAATTCCGAAAGGAGTGCGTGTATGAAGTTGGATGGCAGTTTGGAAGAAATTGTTTTATATGGTAAATTTATTTTGCAATTTTGAGCTAAAATTTTTCTAATCTTAATTTATGGTTAGTAGTTTTTTAAATATTTATAATTGGAAAACTACTTAAAAATGTTTACTTCCATTTGATATACTAAAATCTAAACTAAATAAATGTCGTTAAATTAGTTTTTCCATGACGTATATTCAGTTTTAATGACATTCGGTTATTATGAAATTTGTCAAATTCTGACACGGCCAGAGTTATGATAAATGATGTTCCGCATACCTTAGGGTGATAGAATTATAAGATTAATTTTATTTTGTTTTCGGAGTTACATTAACTGTAACATAAAAAAAATAAAAGGTCTATAATAAATGTTACATTTTCTGAAACTGTAGTTTTAGTTTGTAATTATTTAAAATTGACAATACATTGACAGTAGTATAAAAAATTGTTTCTCATCCTTTCATAAACATCATTCAAAATAGAAGAAAAACTAACCTCTTACTAAACTAAACGCTTAAGTTGTTCATGTCAAAACGCTTGTAGTAATATTTCAGGGTTAATGTTAAGTAGGGGAGAGGTGGCATGAAAGGGACACGTATTGAAAGGGACAACTCAAATTACCCGTAAAATAAAAAATATTTCCAAACATCATTATTTTTGTCGTATGGCAACCTTGAAGCAAGTTCTTTCGCGGCTAACTTCATACTCCTATCATTTCTGACATGGCGGTAAAGTTTGAGTGTTTTTTTTTGTATAGAATTGTATTTTTTTTGTTATAAATTGGAAACGTTTTTTTGAGTACTGCGATTTTCTTATTTAAGTGTGAATCACTGTTTAAAACAGCTTGGACATTCACAGAAGCAAAAACAGAAGGTTAGTAAAATTTAATTTAATATTGTAGATGTTATGGTTATGATGAACATTTTTGAATGATATTTATGAAAGGGACACAACAAACGGTTATGAATGGGACGTCCCCTTCATAACTGTCCCTTTCAAAACTGCTATTTTGTACCAGATTTGTATTTTTTTTATACTTATTTTGCAGTTTAATAATGCCACCTAAGAAGCGAACGCGTGTCGTTGCTCAGAAAATTGAAGAGGTAGTTAATGAAGTTATACAAAAAGGCATTTCTGTAAGATCGGCTGCAAAAATTATTAATGTAAGCAAATCCCATTTGCATAGATTAATCATGAAAGCTAAAGCTACTGAATGTACTCCATTTGTTTATAAACCAAATATTGGCAATAAAAAAGTTTTCACGGTAGAACAAGAATGCTCTCTAGTGGATTATTTAAAGACTTCTGCGAAAATGTGCCATGGCTTGACCACTAAACAAGTCAGAGAGCTTGCTTACCAGTACGCTGTACGTCTCAATCGGAGCATATCATCTTCTTGGGAAAAAAATAATAAAGCCAGTCTGGATTGGTTAAAGGGGTTTTTAAAGAGACATAATTCGCTGAGCGTAAGAAAACCAGAAAACACTTCGCTAGCAAGAACTACTAGTTTTAATAGACATAATGTTAAAAACTTTTTTGATAATCTGGAGAAGTGTTATTTAAAGCATGACTTTCCTCCACATCAAATTTGGAATTTGGATGAAACTGGGTGCATGACAGTCACTAATGCACCCAAGATAGTTGCCCAAGCAGGTGTTAAGAGAGTTGGCCAAATCAGTTCAACTGAACGGGGCACGCTTGTAACTATGCTGGGTTTCGCTAATGCTGCTGGTGGAAGTATACCTCCTACTTTTATATTTCCGCGTGTTCATTTTAAGGACCATATGCTTGAAAACGGTCCTACGGGTGCTTTAGGCCTCGCAAGTGTATCTGGTTGGATAACAGAAGACTGCTTTTTAAAAGCCTTAAAACATTTTGCTTACTTCGTAAAACCTTGCGCTGAATCACCGGCTTTAATAGTTCTGGACAATCATAAGACCCATATAACAATTAATATAGTACTGTATGCCCGAGCTAATAATATAATAATACTAACCTTTCCACCTCACTGCAGTCACCGCTTGCAACCTCTCGATGTGACAGTGTTCGGACCCTTCAAAGCTCGTTATAAAGCTAGCATGCATGACTGGATGACTTCGAACCCTGGCAAAACTGTTACAATTTATAATGTGGCTCAATTTGCTAAGGATGCTTTTTATACTGCTTTCAATATGACTAATATAACTTCAGGTTTCAAGAACACCGGGATATGGCCAATAAATAAAAATATTTTTTCTGATGAAGATTTCTTACCTTCTTTCGTGACAGACCGACCACAGTCTCTAAAGACCTTCACTGGTTCAGCTGCAAACTCTGACGAATCTTCTTTAAATGAACTAGAATTATCTCAAACCTTTTCTAACTTTCTTAATACTAAACTTGATTTACCGATTATTTTAAATCAGCCACAAGCTGGACCTTCTACTTTGATTGACCCTCAACCTAAAACATCTGCCACAAGAGAGACACGACCTAAATCTGTTGCTTTTATTGAGCCACAACCCATAACATCTACTTTTAAAGAGATACGACCTGACTCTTCTAATTCTACCTACCCGTTATTAACTCCGGAAGCCGTTAGACCATTTCCTAAAGCTTTACCTCGACAACCTACTGGAAAGCAACGTAAAGTTAAAACCTCAATTATCACTGAAACTCCTGAAAAAGATAGATTGCTGTTAGAAAACATGATGGACATCTTAAAAAAGAAAATACCAAAGACTGAAAAACTAAACTTAAAACATGTAAAACAAATTTTGAAAACCAATTTAACAGACCAACAATCATATAAAACTAAAAGTTACGAGAAAGTTAAAAATAAGAAAATTGATATTAAGGAAAATGCCAAAGGTAGTCAGAAAAAGAAGAAATTTGCACAAAAAATCGCAAGCAGTAGTAGCAGTAGCGAAAATTCTTCATATGATATTTCTGAAGATGAAGAAACCCCAAGAAGACAGCGTACCATTGCAAAAGATAAAACAGGCGATAATAACCAATGCAATGTTTGTAAAAGAAAATATTCAGAGAGTAATGAAGATTGGTTTCAATGTAAAATTTGCATGAAATGGGCACACGATAGTTGTGGAATTAAAGGTGTTTTCAATTATTTTTGCTCACTATGCCACTAAAAAATAACAACGATGAAAATGATTAGTAGATATCTAAGGTAATTTTAGGTTTTTTTTTACTATAATTTTATGAAGACTGTTGAGTAAGTCTAAGTCTTAAAAGTTATTTTAAATTGTTGATTCGTTCTTAATTTTATAAAATTATTTAATTTCTTTTTATTTACTAGTAAAACGATGACAAATAAGTGCCTTGATAAAAGATATTAATAATTGTTAAATTAAATTTTTCTCAGAAAAATATTTTAATATTGTTGATTTTTATTTAGGTTATATAAAAGAGTTTATTACTAGTCTTTAAGATTTATACAGTAAGATTTAACAATGTTTATTATTCTAGTGACTGTTAAATTTGATTTAAATTATATCTAACTAGTTAACGTCACACATTTACTCGTAATTTGGCACTGTCCCTTTCATAAATAACTGTGTCCCTTTCAATACCGTCCATTTATGAAAGGGACAAAATACAACTTTTTTAAAGATGCAAAAATAAATAAAAATATATATATTAATGACCATTATTGCATTTCATTTCAATTATTTAATAATTAACGTTTCCTATTCTATTTCTTTCTGTTCTAAATATTGTCTCCTTCACTTACTAGGACCTTAAATCCAAAAATGTCCCTTTCATGCCACTTCTCCCCTACATACATAATACTAGAGCTCAAGAAACTTTTAAGAACTGAGTGATGTTTTTTGAGCACCTCATTAGCGAAAGCAACATTTTGCTAATTGTGAAGCGCTTTATGAAATGTTACTGTGATACTAATGATGACACTATAAAGTATAAGACTGTAAATCAAAATTTTATAATTAAATATGTATAACAAAAGTCAATAAAGTAAGTCAATAAAACTTTGGGTTGAGTACTAGCTCCACCTGCATTAAATAAACTCAAACTTTACTGCAAAAAAACAATTGAAGAATCCCGGTTTCTTACTAGCAGTTTCTCTTAAAGGAGAAAAGTTTCGCACTCCAGGCTAATCTTTGCAACCAACTTAATTTCATTTTTTTTATTTCAGTGAAGTTGTAAACCAAAGAGAGAGTGAACCAAATAATTAGTATAAACCTAAAGATATAATTGCATGACAAAACTATTGTTTACACTATAGTTAGGTATGTAAGGTAAGTAAGTAAAAAGGTCTTTGTGTTAATAGTAAGTGAAATATCAATGAAAACTTTACAAAATACAAAATTCTGTAACAATTTTCGTAACTTTCAGGACCTTTAAAAGTTAAACTTAATTTATTTTGATAATTATTTACATTACATTACAACTCATATTTATTTAGATATCAGATTTTGTAAGTGTAGTTGGATTATTAGAATTCTGAACTAGAACTGAAATTCTAAACTAGTTTGTGTTAGCTCTGAATTCCTAAGATACAGAAGAATTGCTTTACTCTTATGAAAAGTAGTTGACAATAAACATACTATAAAAAACTCGGCTATTACCCGCGATTTCGTCGACTTCTTTTTAGTTAACTTCATTTTACTATTTTAAATTGTTTTGGGTACATAAAAGCCTCCCATTATGAGTTATTAAATATATTTTCCGTGTGCAGACATCAGTTTTATTATATTTATAAATGAGTTACAAAATTAAAGCCCAGTCTGTTTCTACATTACTAACATTTAAAAAAGAAAGTGATAGCTTTCACATTAATACACGTCCTATCCAAGTGTAAGCGAGCAGTTCATTTTTATTTTATGTTAGTCTCTTGTTCAGGACAATCTTTATTACTTCAAATTTGTAGCTACTGTTTTTTGAGAAAGATGGTGATTATTCTACGAGATAACAATTTAACGATTTTTATTTAATATTTATAAAAAAATTATGATCTACTACAGTTGAAGTTCTTTCAAAAATGTCTAACTATCACAAAGCTTTTTATCATTTTCCATACACGCACGCTCAAATTTCACACGTCATTAGATCTCTTATGAATATGTTATACACCCTTTCTGTACAATATCTATCAGTGTAAAAGCCCTTTTATCACTTAAATAACCTCTTAGCATATTCCTACGAGGTTTTATTTAATATTATGATACTTGACTCTGACCTGATGTAATATTACAGATTTAAATTTAGTACATTTCTGTTGAATATTTCAGTTAGATATTTAATTTATTTAATTTATTTTAATTTGATTTTCTTATGTTTTATTAGTATTCTTATAAAACGTAGATATTTTACAAAATTTTGATTTGGTTGTTTTTGATGTCGGCTATCAGTGGTGTGTTCGTGTTTAGTTGTATTAACGAATTCATATAGTTATATACACTTTTTTCTCCGCTTTGTTGAGAGTAAATATAACCTAATAGCATGAGCAACGTCCGATATTATAAGGGGTTATAAATCCCATTCTTCTCGGAAAGAAACATAAGTTCAAAACGTAAACTTCGGTAATTGATCTAACATGGTATTTGTTTGAAAATATCTATAAACATATATAGCCATATTAAGCTTATTTAAATTTATATAAATAAGGAATGAAAAATAAACCGACACGGGCAGGGATTCGAACCCGCGACTACTGGGAAACCGTCCCGGCGCTCTACCAACTGAGCTAATATATACCAATAATACCAGCTGAGCATATAATGCTTAATTCACCGGGGTAGATAGCGATACGGTAGCACAGTTTGTAGAGTTTGTTTTGTTTGTAGAGGTGTTTTTAATTCTGCTATGGTTTTAATTTGTTAGCTCCCGTTATAAATTAAATTTAGCGAATAGAACGAAATCTTGTTTTGTTTGATAAGTACCTTCTCACGTCAGATTAATCTTGAGATATCTGTTCCCAATTTACCCTTCAACAAGTTTGGGAGGATCTACTGCTAAGATAGAGACAGTATCCTAGAAAATATGAAGTCTAAAGCTTGCGCTGTCAAGAATTTCAATATCCTAAAAGATATGGTATATAAAATCTTAACAGATGACATTCCGTAACCAAATTCTTCGAATAGTATATTTATAAATAAATGAGTGTAACTCATCCAGCTGAGTGAGTTGTTTCACATTGTCTTGTTATTAACTTCTTTTAATTTTCTTCAGCTCTGCTATAAATTAAACCTTCGCTTGCAACTGACACATGCCGCGAATTCTTGTCGCCTCTATAAATTATTGAGATAATATTTTTTTATTATAAATGCTCACGAGTTAGAATAAAACATGATATCGATAATTATTAATGTATCATTTTCTTGGAAACAGTATAAATGAAGTTTTATATCACTTTAAGTAGATTCCCTCCGATATGCAGAAACCTTTTCCGAATCAAGTTATAGACCTTGCTTGTTAATTTTGTTATTGGAGAAAATATATGTTACGTTATTTTTTTAGGACTATGATGACTATGATTCTTCGGTGTTTGTAATATCCGGTAAGAAGAATTTACTGAAACTTTGCTCTATATAATAAAAAAAAACATATTCTTAAAGGTTTTTATGTCATAGTTTTTGTAATAATTCTGTAAAAAATCTTACTGAAACTTTGCTCGACGGGACGGTTTCCCAGTAGTCGCAGGTTCGAATCCCTGCCCGTGTCGGTTTATTTTTCATTCTATATTTATATAAATATATTATGGTATTTTTTACGTCTTTCATTATTACTACTATTTGTGTTTTTAACTGGTTTACAAATTATAAAGAGAGAATTGTCCTATGTCCCAATTATAAGACTGATATATGCAATATTTATCATGATATTTAAGCATTTTAAAGTTATATTATTATATAAATTTATTATTATATTAAGTTATATAATACTATATATTTTTGCAATAGTGTTGTAAAAAGTAAAGTTATCGATAATTTAATCCAGTGTTATTCTAATAAATTCAGCAACATCTATGTGATATAACTAACGAAAAAATTGGAAATAGAAAAAGAATCAGCAAACTAATAAAAACATTTTAGACCTCAATGTTTTAGTAACATCCTTTATTTGATAAGTAGTCTACAATAATATGGCTGTAGTTCAATTGTAATTTATTTGTCATTTCTTTTGTAAAAGGTTGTCGAAGTGGTGGATAAATAATAAAATATATGAGTTAACCTGACCATATTTTTTTTTACTTGCTTTTAATTAATAATTTGGTTTAGTATTTTTGTTTTATTTCTCGTACCCATTAGTTTTAAATACTTCCTAAATCATTTTGCAGAACGAAAAACAGCTTAACGTTATCGCACGCTGCGAAATCCTCGAGATGATGGCATTTTTCGATGTATCTCGTTCTAGAAAGTAATGGAAATAACCTAACCAGCCATTTAAAAATGGTAGGTACTAGCGTGGAGATAAGGATTCCTATCGCTATCGCGGATAAGTTTACACAATATCACATCACTCGAACTATATGCAAATAGTCGCACAGAGTTGCTTGCTTGGCGTAATAGAAAAAAAAAACAAAAATAATATGCATAGAGGTTTAGGCCCAAACTTTCATAAACTATAATAATTTAGATTACGGTTGAATTTCGGCCGCTGAGCGACCACTAGTATCTATTAATAAGTTACTCTATATGGAATATTGAATCCAAATATATTAAACTCATTCATTGTATGATGGAAAAGCTCCATACACGGCATCAACATGTAATAGGACATTAAGTTATAGCACTCAAATATAAATCTCGCAGATAATAATATAATAATATATCCTGGGGAGGTTCTACGACAGCCGCATAATAAATTCGTTTACGGCCCAATGTCGGAATAAAATATGCACTGAAACCTTCAGGATTGTTGGACAGTTTTATAGTTAGTCAGTTTAGAACTGCCTCTCTATTTCTTCTATTAGCACTGTATATGTTATAAGGTTGAATTATAACTGTTATGTAATTAACCAATAACGAATCATGAAATAAGACATACGTGCATAATATGCTTGCATGAAAGTTCATTAAATCAAGTATGATTAAAGCCATTTTACTAGAATTTAAGATCAGATATTTATTTAAATTTTACCCGTAAGTGTTTTATTAAAATTTACGAACTTACACACTCCATTTGTACTTTAAGCAAATTTATCATTCGTTTTTTTTAATATTATTAAGTATTGAGGTAAAGTTATAATTTATATATGAGACTAATTAAGAATCCAAGCAAAGCGTTTAACCGGAAATAAGAATGACTACGCAGCTACTAGCTTTATGATACTCTTAACTTTACGACTTCAAATTAAAAAAAAAAAAACAGTTTAGGATAAATATATCCATTGCATTATCACTTTAGCGGTAACTTTTCAGTAGGTACTCACTTTTTTACTAATAGTCGAGAGTAAGTAAATAAAAAAAATACATGTATATTCAAATTTTTTTTACACATAAATAAAAAATACTAAGCGTTTTAGTGTTGATATTTATAATTTTTATGTTATATATCATATTTTTTTATTTTATAAACAGAGCCAGTAACTGTGTTATACGAATACAAAGTTTTTTGATGATATAATAAAATAGTTTTAACTTTTTTTTAACTTGCACAATTCATATTTAAACATGTTCTATTATATCAGATTGCGTAGCGTGACTGGATAAAATATTAAAAGTAAGGCTATTGTTTGACAGTTGTATTCGATGATACCTATATTATATCGTCTTCTCCTGTGGAGATTGCCCAAATAAGACTATTACTTATGACTATATTTTATGACATTTTATTGCATTTTAAAATGAATTAAAAACAAATTATATATAAACAAAATAAATTAATGCAATATTATTACATTCTTAATATATAAAAATAAATAGTTATTGATATTAAAAATAATTTTATATTTGTGGTTTTGTTATGTATTTTGTTTTAATATTAAAATAAATAGTTATTTTAATATTTTACAAAATTTCAAAAGTACAATATTTCACATACACATACAAGAATGATAGAAGGTATATAATTTATCAATAACAGCTGCTTATAAGTTTTTTTCAAAGAGTTATCCATGTAAATAATATTAAGTTTGTAAAATATATGCATTTGCCAAAGGTTGTAGAATAGAATTAAAGACTAAACAGATTTTTTTTTTCTTTTTTTTTGTGTTATCCACAATTTCATAATTTTATTATTAATAAATAATGGACCATTACAGAGTTGAATATACCTAATATTTGGTAATATTATTAAACATTAGCAGCTGGCTAACGGCACAGTATAAGACAAACATACATCTTTGTTACGACAGAATAATAAATTAGCTAAATTAGTGAAACAATCTAGTCAACAATCTAGTAGGATCTTAAAATGTGGCATTGTCAGGTTGAATTTGTTCACGTTTCCTTACAAATGATCCCATTAAACAGCTGTGGAAAAGTACTGCATTACCGTGACAATACTCACTTATTGATAATTAACTACAAGGTTCTGGTTTTATATGGCGCAGATGCCTAACGTGTCACGGCGCAATGGGGCTCGGGTTCGATTCCCGGCAGAGACAGGCATTTATGTGATGAGCATAGATGTCTGTATTTCTGGGTTTGGTCGTTTATTAAATATATTCTCAGTATTTATATGTGTATTTCTATGTATTTGTGTCGTTGTCTAACACCCTAAATACAAGCAAATATTTGGTTACTTAGGGATTATATAAATGTGTGTAATTTGTCCTGATATTATTATTATTATTATTTATATTATACATTAAGTTTTCAATACATTTTAAGCCTTGTAATCTAATTAGTTGTTATGGTTGAGAATGATGAAGGCTCTGGCAATTGGCTGGCTGAAGGATTGCAATTTGACGTAATAATTCCTAAACTATGACCAATTTTATATACAGTTCTTTTTCTATCTAAATAAAGAGAATTGTTATATAACACTGGAAGAGAATGTATCTACATTCCACAAATGCAATATATTCTTATTTAAAATAAAAAACTTTACTCTCATTTAAAGATCATCTAAAATTCCAAATAAAAAAAACTCAAAAAGAGTATTGATGAAAGATTTTTTTAGTTTATATGAATAATTAATGATGTGAAATATCGTGGTGATGGAGAGAGGACAATTAGAGCAAAGTAATTGAGACTGCGGTGAGACTTGTCAACTCAGCGATCCATTCAGGTCCTACATCTAGTTACCAGAAGTAGTTCGTTTTAATGATTGGGTTATCAGGGAATGATATTTTGTTACTATTGTATAGTTTGCTTTTTATAAACATTCTTAAACTAAATAAACATAGATTTTTTTATCGTTAGGAAGGAATAACCAAGTATACAAAAATACGATTATGATATTGTTACTGTAATACTAAGATCAAGACTGACTATAGTAATCGTGGACTATAATAAAGCTGACGAAAACTATCCCCCGCTCTGAGATAAACCTGTTAATGAAATATGTTTGAATGAGAAACCTTAAAAAAATTGGTTTTGATATATTATAAAGCATTTACAATTAAATCGACATTCAAAATATTTTTATTTATGAAACATAATTTCTATATTTCACGTCTTGTGAAGACGTAAATTTTAAGTAAGTAATAGCAGAAGTAGTTATTAACGTGAGAACCTGCTTGGCATCATAATTAGTAGTCGTATTTATTTACATTTAATAGGATTACACGAGTTAAATGTTAGAAACGTCATTACAAGAAATGCAAAAAACAATTTGAGTCTGTTATTTTTTAGTGGTATTATTATTGCTTCTCTTTGAACTTTATCGAGTGAAATTTCATTTTGTGTTAACAAATTAAAAATAACCGTTATTTGTGCCTTAATAGGTAACGAGGGTTGTGTTCACCACAATTTAACTACAAATTTGTGGTGGACATAAACCACATTTGCTTTTATTTGGTTATCATTTCATTATAATATTTATTAATATTTGCACCCTGAGCTTTACACTGCTTGTTACATTTTATATAAATTTAGACATAGTTTTATTTTAACTTATATGTCATCATGTTATATAAAATAAAATATACCTAACTCGTATAATTCCAAAGAAATTGGAAAACTTTATAGTGGTATTTATTACATTTATTTACTTTGAAGAAGGTTTCTTTCCCCGGGGAAATAGAAATGTGTAGAAATAATGCACCAAATGTAATTTTACCATATGCTAAGAAAATGATATACCTCAAGATCATTTGACTTTGTTTTTCTTATATATCGTTAGAAAAAAATAATATTTACTTGCTTTATTATTATAAATAGGTTAGCACGTTCCAACATAAAGGATCAAGGGATTTCAATAATTTAACTTGTATATTAATTATTGTTAATTGTTTTAAATTATTTGACAAATAGCGTTCAAATATATTTATATTTAATGAATTTTACAACATCAACAAATTTACATTTACTTCTTTAACATTCAATTACTTATACAAAATTGATTTTACAATATATTCAGTACCTACATACGTAAAGGTTCGGAGCTCACTGATATATACTTAAAATTATTTATTTTTTTAATTATTACTACTAATAAACTTACCATTTAAAAAAATAAATAAAATACTGTTTGTGGGCTCTGAGCTATGTTTTCTATTTTAAATCGATGTAATACGTCTATTGGGGAACTCGACTTGAACAAATAGCCAATACTTTTTCTTTCAAATCTTTGCTGTAAATTTTCAGACCATATTAAATATTTCTTATTTATTCATTATAGTTATTAGGGAGATTATTAAGTATAACTAGATTGTTCTAATACTTTAGAAATTATTAAATAGTGATTCGAAGTATGTCGTTGTAAGATGTAAAATATACAAAAGAAATTTAAATAATATGCAATTAAAAAATAACATTTAATATTTAATTTTGAATTTGTTTATGTATGTATTAAATGTGTGATTATTTAATAAATGAAAAATCATCAACACAGGAATCAATGAGGTCAAACCTGTTTGAGATGCAATTGCTTTTAAATATATTATTTGCATATTTTAGGATATGATAGTACAAGCACGATTTATTAAAAAAAATTAAGTATAATATAGCGATAGTCAAATTGTTACGTTTTGTTTGTTACCAGAAAGCGTATTATGGTGTATAATTATGTATATATATATAAATCTATATCCGCCTTTTGCACTTGTTTATAATTTACTTGTCTTTTTTTTATTAAGTTACTGTATAGTATTGTTGTTATTATTCTTGTATTATTTTAGTTGTTATTTGAAGTGTAATAAGGAATATTATCTATCTATCTATCTATGTCAATATATACATAAATCCTTTATGTATATATTTACGAGGACAAGTCTGAGGGGTAAAGTACTAGCATATTTTAGCTATAAAGCGGATCGGATGATGTAAGCAGCTAAGCTTGCTAAATAGCTATCTAGCAAACTAAGCTGCTTACATCCGGTAGAAATGCAGATTTTTAATAAACCATCTGATTAGGTGTGTATGAATTCATACTAATTTAATTTTAATATAGCATCTATTATTAACTCTGCAAATCGTTGCAATTTTATATAACTTTGTACATTATTGTTGCAATCTTGAAATTTAAAACGTATCCCGTACTTATAGAAGAGCTTTAATTTGTTTGTACATTTTTCCTCCCGTGGGATAAAGAAAAAATATACTTTTATCTTTATTATATCTATCTGAGAAAAAATCTTCTATCTAAAAAGAGAGTTGTAGAGTCAACATAGTTATATCACTGTCGTAATCCTAATGATAGTGGTTCATTACGACATATTCAAAAAAAAAATCACCAAAAATGATAGTTTCGTTTTTACAACGGTCGGCGTAACAACGTTACGACTATTCTAGCAACAATTATTGAGTTCCCAATATTACCTTATTGTATTTCCTGGACTGTCTCCCGCCATGGCAATCACTCAATAACATGAAGTTGTCCTAGCATTACAATTGTAGGTCTCAATAATAAATAGTTTCTTACATTTCAGTCAATGCTAATAATGTAAATAATAAAAAGTTAATATAAATAAGTTTATTCCATGTCTGTTTTAATTTTATTGATCAAGATTGAGAATATAAAAATTAAAACCACACAAAAAAGTAAATTGAAACACAAAGTCAATTATTTAAAATTACGTGTGTCTAATATTATATTATTTTCTAGCTGTTGTCCGTGGCTTCGTCCACGTAGACTGCAACAAATAATATTTTTGACGTATCTGCCGATACGTCAAAATCCTTTTACACTGTAGCGGGGAACATAAAAATAGCATAATTGTCTGTATTTTTATTAAACTACGTATGTTTAAATAACATAACACTCCTTCTAAAGTCGTCGGCTAGACGACTTATACGGGTAGACGAATAAGAAGGATTTTCATGTGAATATAATATGCAAAATTCAGTACACCAAATGAATAAAAACAGGATCTTCCGTGGCAATTAGTTATCACGCTACAATCTATGTTATGTGACAGATAAAACCACGTGCAAAAGTTAGTATTTTCATAGCCTATTTGTTATTTTGGTACATATTGATAAGTTTTAGCAAAATCCGTCTAGTTGTTTTGGCGTGATTGTGTAATAAAACATCACAGACAAAATCCTGCGCAAAAGTTAGCATTTATGTAGCCTATGTGTAATTTTAACATATAAGCTACAATATTGCTAAGTTTCATCAAAATCCGTCTAGTAGTTTTGCGTTATTGAGTAACAAGCATCACAGACAAAACCATCTGCAAAAGATAGTACTTCTATAGCCGATGTGTTATTCTGGTAAATAAGCTACAATATTGCAAAGCATCAAAATCCATTCAGTAGTTTTGGCGTGATTGAGTAATAAGCACCCAAACAACATTCGCACTTCTTTATTAGTTCGCTCTGTCACTTATGTATTAATCAGATTCATGTAGTATGGTTCAACTCAATTTAATCTTTAAAATTCTAATCTAACATATACAGATTTTCATCGACTCATCTATACAAAATGGATGGTCGGAAATTGGACGGATCAGAAACCTCGACGTGTTTATTACATGACTTTTCTGAGCTAGTTATAATACCTCTTGTTATTTTACAACCCCAGTTTGGAGGATTACCTTTTGTTTCTTTTCACTTAAGTATATTTTTTTAAATAGCCTTATATACAACATAAGCTTATGTTTATTTCTAGTATTGATATTATAATTTTTGGGAACTTGATTTTAATATTATTATTATTATTGTATTTAAGCTTTTAGTCTCAAAATTTAAATTAAAAATAAAATTACACATCTTGAGTGTAATTTTCTCTCTTGAGTGGGCTTGGAATTTTTTTGTTAAATCATAGTGTTAGTAACATATAATATATTCGTATTTATTTTTAAAACTGTTGAACTTATAGGAAGCAGCGTATTGATTTTCGGACTTCTGAAAACAATAATGGTATCATAATCTATTTATTATTGAACTACATTAGTTATATTCTACTTTAACAAAAAAGAGAAATAGACATAGGTATTGTGTTTCCGACAAATATCTGTGGGGAATAATGGGATTCCTAGTTGATATTTTTAAAAGTTCAGTTTGTTATTTTATGTAAGAGTAGAGTCTGATTTTTAATACCTCAAACAAACTGTTTAGATTCAAAGAGTGTTCGTTACATTGTGATAGAGTGAGTATATCGATCATAGTCATAGTGAAGGATACTTATAAAAATATTTATTTTGTAGGTATTTTTGGAGTGCTAAAATATAATTTTAAGCTAACCGTAGAGTCGATGTACAAAATAATATTTCACACAAATAAATGGTTGCTACCGAATGAAAGGTCTTTCCTAAAAAAAATAAAATATGTTCTTAAGGAAAGACAAAGTTTGAACAGATTATTTTGGCACTTGGCTGTTAAGTTATAAAATGATTAAGATTATAAGCAAATCTTTTAAATGATTAAAATATAAATAATTAATTTAATTTAATTTCATTCGTAGTTGGATAAACCGCATTATGAAAATATTTATTAATATAATATTTAATAGTATATTAGGTACTTCTGAAATTATTTTTCGCATTGCATTTTTCGGTCTGCCCACTTTAATCGCAAATTTCTCCTCTTTGGTAAGGAGTTCCAAATTTAATTTTTTAAAGCCCATTAGACGAGTATTTTTGTTTCATTGACCGTAATTCATTTGTTTTTAGTTTTCTTCTGTTTTTTCTGTTTGCGTTACTCAGTTACAAAATGGAAAACTTAAAATATCGCAGTTGTATCAATATTATAGTTTTCTCAAATGTGGCATGCCTATTACGGTAGATATCAATTACCAGCAAATGAAAACCATGATGGAAAAGCTATCTGCTAAACTAAACAACCTAGGCTGGTCAATCGCTCCACACCACTGCTGCTTCAAGGCAACACTAGTCCACACACTGCACAACAGACGGCTACCAAATTAAAAGATCTTCAATCAGAAAACTTTTCCATGGCACTCCCACTTATCCTAGGACTTGCTCCAACAGATAGAAAACCATTTTTTTTTCGAAATTTGGATAACTTTTTACGAGGGAATAAATTCAACTACGACGGGGCAGTCCAATTGCCTTCAAAGATTTTATTGATTCCCGTCCGACTGGTTTTTTTAGTAAAGGAATCAATGAACTACCTATAAGATAGCAAAAATGCAAAGAAAACAATGGTTCATAGTTTGATTAATAAAAAAACATTATATTAAAAAATAATGGACTATTTGTTCCTCCCATACAAAACACCAATCTCATTTGTAAAGAACATGTAATGTACATGTAGATATTACAATTAAATGCACATATTTTTTAAACGACATTTCTTTATGTTTATGTTTAATTATATTAGTATTTTAAATTGGATGACCCATAGTTTTATTTTATTAAAGTATAAAAAGATTATTAAGTAGCATATATATTTGGAACGGATAAGAATTCGGAAAACATTTTATACAGATGAATGGACAATACAATTTAAATTGATATCATTAACATTCAGTCTAGCTTCTCGGTGATGGAGCTGAAAGAATTTTAGGAGCCATTCCCTGCCTTCTGGATATTCATTTGCCATTGTAGTCAAATCTTTTCTCAAAATAAAAATGTATTAAATAATTTCAGTGTACTCTAGCAGGTGTATAAAAACAAAATACAATAATAATATAAATCCATCTATTATATCCATATATTACAATAATATAATAAGCCATTCACAGCTAATATTAAGCTATTGTAATTTAAAATTTAATTATTGTTTGTTTTAGCCTACTTTCCATTACCAACACAATATTTAGATTTATTATTTTCCTTAATTCACTATTTTATTATTAAAGGTTTTTTCGTTATTAGTTATTATAACGTTAGTTAGTTAAGACCGCCGCAAAATAGTCGAGGACTAAATGCTATATTTAATTATTGAAATATATAAACAAACGCTTCATATTTCCATATTTTAGAATCATCATATAAAATGGATAGATTTTGTAACTTACGAAAAAAAACAAACACTGAATTACTGAGTTACTGAAATTAATCTTTGTGACTCGACAAGTTTTCGTATTTAAGAGTCAGTCAGTATTTTATATTTTTACATACATACCAAAACTTACAGATTTCAAAACTTTTAAAATTCATTTTCATGTTAGGTTAATAAACTATGTTTTGAAGGTATAATTTAATTTAATTTAATTTAATTTAATTTAATTTAATTTAATTTAATTTAATTTAATTTAATTTAATTTAATTTAATTTAATTTAATTTAATTTAATTTAATTTAATTTAATTTAATTTAATTTAATTTAATTTAATTTAATTTAATTTAATTTAATTTAATTTAATTTAATTTAATTTAATTTAATTTAATTTAATTTAATTTAATTTAATTTAATTTAATTTAATTTAATTTAATTTAATTTAATTTAATTTAATTTAATTTAATTTAATTTAATTTAATTTAATTTAATTTAATTTAATTTAATTTAATTTAATTTAATTTAATTTAATTTAATTTAATTTAATTTAATTTAATTTAATTTAATTTAATTTAATTTAATTTAATTTAATTTAATTTAATTTAATTTAATTTAATTTAATTTAATTTAATTTAATTTAATTTAATTTAATTTAATTTAATTTAATTTAATTTAATTTAATTTAATTTAATTTAATTTAATTTAATTTAATTTAATTTAATTTAATTTAATTTAATTTAATTTAATGAAATCGTTTTAAAGATAGAATTTGTAGGCTGTTAAAAAAAATAAAAAAACATTCTTAAATATATCACTATAAAAGCGCTTAAACAACAAACAATATTAAAGACCGAATGTGTGTGCGTTGTATCAAGGATAAACTGCAAACGCCTGGTTTACATTACATAATCATGTCGAGATTACGAAAGCTCAAGTGGGTCTTTGGATAGTAATGCAGTACTTCCGCTATCAGTGAGCTTAGATAATCCACTTTAGAAATGCTGCTCTAAACTCGGAAGATCTAACAAACTAATTATCTTTGGAGTGTCGAGTTACGAACCAACCAGGGTGCTCTAGTCTGGTGTCCTACAAACGATAAAGGCAGAGACGACATTTAGAACAAATGTTTTTGGGATTGATGTAAAGAGGTTACCTGCAAGAGGTGACCAATTAATTACAAGTAACCCTTTATATATATCATAAATTATTATTAATTTTTAAAAATTTAAACCTCTATTTTTTATTACTTAGATTTTTGTAATATGTGTCATTTTTAAGCTATTTAAAAATAGTCTTTTTAAACGCCAGTTATTAAACATGTAATAGGATCTTCAATGCAAAAATATTCTTATATGCCATACTCTCTAAACTTGATAATAAATAGTGGACTATGGTTTAATTTATCTAAACAGTTTCAGATCGGATCTAGATGACGGCCAATCTTCAGTTCTGTAGAAATAAGAAATGTTCCTAAATTATACGTAAACATTTGGAATCATTTGATCAATTCTTGGGCCCTTATCCTAAAATTTGAATTTGTCATAATTCATAGTAATGTTACTATTCTTCATATTTAATATAAATCTAGTTGTGATTAAATGAAACAATTTTTTTTTCTACAAAATTACCATACTGTGGAAGGATGATACAACTCTAGGCGAGTCAGACTGCAACGCTATGAATAGTTAATTGACAAACAATTGAAGCAAATATTGACCATTTCTTAATGTCTGGGGAAACAAATTAGGAATAATTAGCTCCACTGCCTTAGTGTAATGTTAGATAAAATTCTAATTTGACAAAGCGCTTTATTGTTTTTAAACTGATCATACTATATCCATCAATATAATATTATTTTCCTTATTATTTGTTTAAAACCATGACATACAAAACGTTTAACGCGTTTCATCCTCTAGTGGTATAAGGTACGAAACGATGATTGATTTTATCAAAACCTGTCATCGCATTTTCAAATCGTTTTTATCTATATTATACTTCCTTTTACAGACTTTTTTATTAATCTTAATGCATAAAAGGGCAATTATATTTAGAAGGAAGTGAATGACTGTCACATAAATTTTCTCCGACCCCACATCCCCACTGAGATTTTTCAACGCTTTTCTTACCATACGTCATATCAATGAAGACTTGCTTCTTTTTTAACCCTTTATCTATAACCAACCACATTCATACATATGACTTTTCTCTAGTGCACAATTTAATGTACTGTACAACTCATTTATTCAGGTTTAGCGAAGATTTATGCTAAGAATAAAAAATATTTCAATAGCAAAAATAATCTATAAAAACATCAAAGGTTTCATAAAATTTAACAGTGTATAATATTTTATTCCCTATTATGTCTATGTAATAGTCGTATTAGTAATTCAACTATATTAAAAACGGACAAGACATACCTCTCTTACTAATATTGAGTGAACCAGTCTCTTAACATTAATAGACGCTTTCACAAATGTGTACCCGAATTACATTGAATTAATGAGATCTACAAAAACATGAGATCTACAAAAGATTCTGGTCCCTATAAAAGTTTTATTAAGCTACCAAGATTAGATTCATAGACTGTTAATAAAAATATATGTTTTCGTGTATTTACAATAATTTTTTATCTTTTAATCTAAAGAAAAAATTGTTGTATTAAATAAAAAGAATCTCATGATCTTAAAAAAATCCTTACAATCGTTTTTTCCTTCATGCAAAAACCATTAAACATAACAGAGATAAATCTCGGATAAATGGATAGATAATAAATTAAAACATGCTTATTCAGATATCCATATAAGGCCGTTTGAAGTTCATGCATAACCATAACATATAACCAAGGCTAATACTGAGACTAAAGCAAAAGTGCTATTGAGCGACAAAGTAATTTTTTGCGTATATAAACGAATACGTTATGTCGATAATTTTTCTTTGCGAAATTGTGAGAACAGGATACTAACAATTTAAGACCAAAATATTGTCGTTATGACTAACGTGCATTGTATAAATATATACAAAATATATAAAAGGTACAATATGTAGAGTCGTTCGATATTAACATATTTTTTAAAAGGTTACAAATATATATATTTTAACATAAACACTTTTCATTTACAAATAAGCTAAAAAATGTTAATATTGTTTTTAAGTAGAAATAAAAAATATTAAGAGTTGATAAGACTTAACTAATAATGCAATTAATGTAAAAAAACCATGTATGGTTCACTTGGTCTTATTATATATATATATAACCAAACCTGATAACAATTTGAATGTATTTTAGTTTCTATTTGAAATCCGTTGTTTTCCATTTGAAAGTTTACAGGGACGTAAATTGGTAGGAAACTAGTTTGGAATTTGACCCTGTTTAATCTACTCTCATTCTGAATTTCAAATAACTATTCAAATAATCCAACCACACTTTCAAAATATAATACCCGAGTAGACATGAATTGTGGTTATAATATTAAGTTTAGCTCTTTAAGGTTGTTACTTTAGGATATGAAATTAAAGCAAAATATATGGAGAATTATAAATTATATGAAAATAAACTGTGATAGTTATAGCTTATGACCTTATAAAATGAACCCCTTTTATGACTTATAACGAAACGGTGACATAACAAAAAAAGTATAAAAGAATAATTTGTATTGAAATAAAATAAAACTTCTTAAATTAAACATATTATTGTGATAACAAAAAAATTTAATTCAAGAGTTATTAGATAAGTTTTTCATATTATATTTTAATTTTTTTATTTGAACCAAGGAGTGGACAACTTCTGGCCATGCAGTATCATTCTGTAAAGCGTTTTACCATTAGCAAATGTCAGTCGCAGCTAATGAGGTGCTCTGGACTTATCATCTCGAATCTAAATTGTTCCTAGCTATATGCGCTGTTAGAATTGCAATTTTCATTTCAGCCTTTTAGTGACACTAGGGTGAGTCGCCTTCTTTTCTATCTCTAATTTAAAATATAAATCATACTTCAAATTGGAGTCACGAGGTCAACGTTAAATTTAATAATGAAATAATTGAAACTAGTACATATTCAGTATAAAAATATAATATTCAATATAATTTATCTGTTATAAATAATGCTGTTTAATTTAATACTTGTTAATTGGAAATAGTAATAAAAAGATTGAACTTCAAATTTATAGTATGTTTAATGAAGAAAAATCAACAATTCATCTTATATCACAGAAGAATTGTTATTAGTAGCATATAAATTAAGTTATTAGAAGTTAATGTCTACGTGTCTGAAATTACACTGAAGGTGATTTACTGCTTTTACTGCTTCTTGTTTGCAATTTACTGCTTCTTGTTTAAAACCTTTAGTGTTACTGACCGTAGATTAGTTTTATTAATTGCAATTGTGTGTGTATTTATTGAAAATAAACAGTCTTCAGAATCCGATTTTTTACCTTATTTAAATATGTAGAATGTTTAGCTTGGTATAACAATGTAATGTAATGACGGTTTATAATAATATGCTTAGATTCATAAGTTTCATTCACATTCATTTAAATGTTTAGTTTTGCGAGTTCCCAATATACAGACAACCGGTTTTTTTTAGTTGTAGAAGTCTTTTTCCAACACTTTTCTTATGGAATAATTGTTAGTTAGATTCCTTACTTTATGAACAAAAAAGGAATATTATAATAAAGACGATGTTATGTAACAATTATATTTAAACTGTATACCTGAGCAAACGCTTTTTAATATAACTGTATAAAAATAAAATTCTTAAAAATTCAAATACAAATGGATAGTTATACCTTAAATTTTAATTTTAATTTTCTGTGTTACTTACTTCAAAAATATATTTAAACTTATAAAGTTAGCGCGGATACTCGTGATAATATTGGATGAAGACTCCTGCATGTTGGAATTCCTTATTTGTTATTGACTTGCTCTAGTCATACAAAAACTTCTTGCTAGACTATTTGCTCACGAGTCGGACTGCAATATCCCTGGATTCGCTTTTACTCTGATTTCTTTGATTAAATTACTACAAACTGTTTTTAATTTAACGGTTGGATTTAAATGTTACGAATTACTTACTAATGAAAATCTGTAAGAAAGTTATTTTTTTTGTTGTTTAAGAGCTCTTGTAACTAGTTGCAGAAATAAGTTTAAAAATGATACATATTCCCAAAAAAGTGTCCAGTAACCAGAACCTCATTGCGGTTATATAGTGTTTTGTTTTCATTGAATAAGTTTAATTTTTATTGACTCATTGGTAATTAAGGATTAAAATATGTTGTATTAAGTCTTTTAAGTTAAAAAGGATAAAATTCAATATTATTCATGCAAGCTAAAAAATATGTTAGTTATAAGAGAATTCAAAATTCTATAGAAAATTAAAAAGTGCAGGATCTTTTGGTTACTTTTAGAGATCATATTTAATTTCATTTCTTATCGTAAAATATAATATACTTTTCAAGTTTCTAAACATTGGCCTGAAAATAATTTTAAATAAAATTTATTATTGGTAGCAGTTAGCGGCCTTAACTAATTTAACAGTCATGAGTTCTATACACACATGCAATATTTCTTCATGTGATACATATTATTGTTCAGAGTTTGAATTCTTTGTGTCCCAATTTCCTGCATGAAAAATTATGTTAAACTATATTGTTACATAGAATATAAATTGTAATATGGTATTATTATAAAACACAATTATAATTACAGACACCAGTGCTAAAACTGAGGATATTTTGATGAAAATGCCAAAATTTCAGATGAGTTAAGTTACAGTTCTTTGATTATTAGATCGTCTTACAAAAACCGAATTATTAGATGTAAATATAGACTTTGAACAATGATACTAACACTGCTTTTGAACACCTTTTTGGTATTCCTGGTACTTTCTGTAACTTTGATAATAAAACAAATCTTTTTAACGCCAAAAATTCTTCTGTCTTTATATCTGACTCAAGGTAGAGTCAGCATAATTTTATTTATTAAATTCTATCATACGTCAGCGCTGCCTGAACTCCTCTATTCTCACATCTTTATTCACACAATCCATCCATCTCTTTTTTGACCTCCTTCTAGCCATTTGGCAAATTAATCTTCGTAAGTCCCTTCAACACATCGTTTTCATCCCTTCTCATTACATGACCATACCACGTTAAGCTCACACTTCTTATCATTTTTATAACGGTCGGAACTTTCAAACTTTCTATAAAATTCTCATTTTTATCTTACCCGTTCTTGCACATTTTAATTTATTTTTTTTAACATGCATCGGTTTAAAAGATTTATCCTTTAAAATATATGATTAAAATAAGCAATATATTTCAAAAATAAAATATTTTCTACATATTTACTTATTTCCTTAAAAAAATGTGTATGCGTATTAGAGAAACTTCTTTATGATATCCACGTCACTATTGAGTTTTAGAAATAAATTAGGCATGTAACAGAAAAACGTGATCCGCTAAGCGTTCAAAACACTCACGCTACGTGTATTCAGATAGAATTTTGTTCACAGTAAGCGTACCTTTAGGAATAAATATGAATAAATATGTTACAATATGAATAAATATGAATAAAATGTTACATTGCTATAAAATTTCTCCCATCCGTCAAATTTTCATTTCAAAAAGTTCATAAAGAAGTTTCATTTCAAAAAGTTATTGACCAATGATTTCAATTATCATATTTTTTGAAAACGCGACTGTTTGTTTTATAAAACAATTACAATTTGTTATTAAAATAAGTATCTTATTGTGTACTATAATACTATATAGATAGATTATACAAATATGAAAGCATATTTGTATATCTATCTATATAGGTTAAACTTGGATTTTATCGACATAATCTTTAACGAGGTAATTAGTAATCGTCGAGGTAAGTAATTCGTAAGATGTCGATTAAGTCGTAATTTCTTACGTGAAATTTTATTAACAATTTACCAAAATGTAGGGCGTTTAATTTTGTCGTTATAGAATATTAATTAAACTGATCCTTTAAAAAAATACATAACTGATTGAAATTACCACGTTAATAGTTTAAATCCCATAATTTGTAATTAAAATATACTGAATACAAAACATTGTATCAGAATACGTATTTTGTTTATAGACCATAGCAGACGTTTGGTAAACCAGACTCAAGTAAGATAACAAAATTAGTTTTATAGGTGTTACAAGTGCGAGTTTGAACCAAGTTAGTGATAACAATTAGTTGTATTATGTCTCAGTTTTCACTTTCTTCTAAGATTTTTATTTTTTTTTTCGGAATATATTTTTAGTAATACTGCAGATGTGAAACACTGTTTAGAATTATTAGACTAGGTAAAGTGTAAGAAGTCTGACGACCAATATCAATATTACTTATTATTGTTATTACAATAATCTCCAAGTTTTATCAGAATACTATTCATAATAGTACCTACTATGTAACTATATACTGCCCTTGAGCGTTATTACTTTACCTTGCAACGGTTAAGCTTTTTTTTATATGAAACATTTATAATTAAAATTTATTTTATTTATAAATTAAAATTTATTTTCTATTATCCACAAAGAAGAGAAATTTCCTTTCTGATATGCTCAAAAAGTTTTTTATTTTATTATATTACATTACTATATTATAATAACAAAAATTATTGGTAAGATTTTGGGTTATTGTTGCATGTTTTCTAATGAATGTTAGAGCTACAACATTTCATTCATAAGACTTTCATGTGAGACTAAATAAACAAGTTTTAATTATAAAATTAACAAACATGTTCTTATATTATTAATGTTGATACTTTTTCAAGCCAATGTATTCGAAAAAATCATGGACTAGAAATAACCTATCAACCGAAATTGCTTTTGATCAATAGAGGCCTTTTAAATAGGTCCATCAACGAATTTTATATTATGTGTGTGTATGCGGTTCTAATCGATTTGTTAGCTGTCAATATCAAGTCTTACGTAAGTAAGTGTAAACTTTTTTGTATGGAAAAAAATACAACAAATACTCTTGAACATAACTAAGTTGTATTTGAAATCAATTTGAAAAACATTTAGATATATTTAAATCAGCTATTTTTTTTGCTTTTTTTTTTCTTTTTTTTTAGGACAAATTATACACATTGATCTAACCCCTAAGTAAGCAAATTATTTGCTTGTGTTAAGGGTGTTAGACAACGATACAAATACATAGAAATACACATATAAATACTGAGCATATATTTAATAAACGACCAAACCCAGAAACACAGACGTCTATGCTATCATCTATATTAAAGACATGAATCCTGTTTTAAAACCGATAATTGTTTAAATCCCTAATGATTTTGTGTGAAAGCTTAAGCGAAGGGTCTCTTAAAATTTGGTTTTCGACTTGTTGCGAAATTAATTTATTATGTCGCTTAATTAAATTTGTTTGGGCGTTTTTGGATGTCAAACATTAATTGGAATTTATTTAATGTACATTGTGGTTGACATTTTATTTCTTAGGTTGTATTACGCTTGTTAATTTTATAATGTTTATGTATGTCTTGTTTTGTATTGTGATTTTTCGTTTTAATTTTTAATCTAACACAAGAAAATAAACTCCATCACAATGCCAAATTGAACCAAAATAAGAACACATAGATGGTAAACGAATATCTGTGAAACACATAATAACAAAATTCTGGTATGGGAATTATATACATTTCAAGTTCTTTAAAAGATAAATGACTATTAGTTTATTTACCGTTTTATTATAGCTCAGTTCAATAACCTGTTGCTTTATTTAATCTGATTTAGTAAGTTTTCTCGCAAAATAATTTAATAATGTGATGAAAATTTAATTATGTTAAGACTGATTTCACGTTTAACTTTTTTTTTCGCGGCCATTTATCCCAAGTGATGATTTTAATGTCGGACATCATAGCGATGATTTTATGCGATGACAATTGCCTATTAAAAAAGACAGTATGAGCAGTATTATCTAACTTAATTGATTATTAACTACTTATTTTATAGATATTTTTATCTTTCTCATTAATGAGAAATTAAATTCACTTTTCATTACGGTTACAGAATTACTTTCGTATGCCGGCCTGAAGGTTAACAAAATTGTTGTTATTATTAAGAAATCTTCACTCAGCACTTAGTAAACAATAATTTTTATATTTTTTTTATAAAACAGTGGATTTTGAAATATTTGAATGGCATTAATCAAACGCCTTGACAATCACTTCTACTGGATTTATGAAAAAGATAAAAAATTAACTTATGGAGGAAAGACCATCAAGAGCGAATACAAAGGAGAGGATATCTTGTTTCCGCGTATGCCGATGATTCTGAGATATTTGCTAATCCATGTTAATCAATCACAATTTTCCGTGCATCAGGATTTTGCGATGGGTGTAAATAACTAGATCAGCTGTTTAAAGTCTGTGGAATTAACATCAAGTTTCCCTATCGCGTGCATAGAGATAGCATGTTGCCGAGACATTAAATGAAAAATAAACTGTCGTGCTATCAATCACCTACTAAGTAATATTACGACAAACACCTTTAACTATACTTACAGTTATACTATGTTTACAGTTTATTTAGTAGGAAAGTAAAACGGACGACGGTTTATTGTTTTGACTGATGGACACAGGCGGCTAATAATCTTTTAGTATGAAAGAACGTGGCCGAGACGTTAATGAAAAATCATGTTTTAAACTATTAATTGTAATATGTTAAATAAAACAAGATAGCTTAGGGAACAGTTTGTAAATGGTAGTTATAGTCCTTAGTATTTCTAACCTTTCTAATTCATTAAAATAAAACTTTTTTTTCGGATTTAACTCGCATATATTGGATTAAATATTAAATTTACATTTTAAATCTAACCCGACGTTTCGAATGCTTAGCAGCAATCGTATTCACGGCAAAACGAGATGGAGGTGTCTGTCAGTAAGTCAGTTAATTAGTCATCTACCTCCAACGGTTTCTAAGCTTCCAGGTGTACAGTTCAGGATTCACACAAAACGCACTAACAGTATCTTGAGGTTTTACAATGCGGTCACAGACATAGGATTTTATATTTTTCAAAAGCTGGTCCCAGGTATTAGATAATCCTCAACCAACTTATCTATTAAAATTAGGATGTTTTCTTAATTTCAATAGCCTAATGAACCATTCTTGGAATGTAACGTTGTTCTTTAGCGAGGATTTTAGGTTTATCAAATCTTATATAATGATTGGGCTTGTCCATGGTATGTTCACACACTGCAGACTTCGATATACGCCTATGCTTGATATCCGATACGTGTTCCTTAACTCTTTTACCCATGCTCCTATTTGTTTGATCTATGTATGACAAGCCACAATCGCAGTCAAGTTTATATATTCCAGCACATTGTAAAGGAATATTACTTTTGATAGGTCTCAAGAATTGGCTCACTTTCCTTTGAGGTTTATAGATAGTTCTTATAGAAACCTTTTTAAAATGTTGTCGATTCTGTCAGTAACTCTTTTCACATATTTTAGTAGGGCCAGTTGACGCTCAACTGTGGAAACCACATCAAACCATCAGCTGCAGTTCGCCCTCTAGGTGTTCCGCATCATAGATGTATTGTGCTCTCTGAAACAAAGATTTTCCAACGGTAGCTTATTGGCTAGGGTGGTGGTGTGATTTACCATTGAGGTACCTATCTGAATGTGTGGGTTTCCTATAGACAGTGTGTCCATGTAGATATCAGCAACTAGGGGGGAGCCGGGGAACCTATAGTTGCCGGTATCTACATGGAGCACTTCAAGGCGAGAGCCTTGTCCTCTGCAACGGATATACCGAAAATCTTTAAACGGTACGTAGATGACACCTTCACAATAGTACCTATGAATCAAACATCTGCTTTTCTAGAACAACAGCTTAATTCCATTAACAACAAAATACAATTTACAATGGAATTGCAGTCAAATAATACTTTAGCTTTCCTTGATATTCTTAATATCAAGAATCCTGACAACACATTAGGAAATTTAAAATTTTATTGAATAAACGCAAGTTAAATCATCCGTAAAAATAGTTTTATTTCTAATTCATACTATTCAGTTCTCCCATTTTTCGCAGCAAAATGACTTTTTAGATTCTATTTTTTTATAATAATATGGTTATTGCTCTGTGTATAACGGAGTTAGAGATGACAATTAATTTTTTTATAGTAAATAGAAAATATCATATTTTATTTTTAAGTTTCTATTTATTTATTGACCTCAAACAACACAATTACGTTCTAATAGCCCCATATAATTTTGCAATAAAGTGCAAAAGTCAGAAATGACTTTACCGCGAAATAATTTGCAGCATACTCATTACATACCTTAATACCCTGCACCTTTGTTTATTTATTTAGTGCTCGGCCTTAGAGCTCCACTTAGGTCTACTTACCGCAAGCAGAATACGGCTTACTTAATTCTAAGTCTTGGTGGTTTTGAGTTAAATATTCTCTTGTAATTTTATGTGATTGTGACGAGATAAGAGAAGGATAACAATTTTTTTTTTAGTTATTATTTTTTTGTTTGTATTGATTATAGAGACTCGCAACGCGCGCTCCTAATGAATCGAAATTAAATATGCGTTATATAGTCTTCGTTATTATGTGATATAAATTTTTAATACTGGCTTAAATATTTTTCCAGGATGTTTTTTAATTCATATGATTTTTTATGGTATCGGGCGCTATCGGTGTATCCTCCTTAACAAAGTTTAATATATCATTTAGCTAGAGTTCAGATGCTTAATCACTCAAATGCCAAGTAATATAAGTGATATACGAGGTGAGTGAGAAAGGACTATCATATAAATTGCTGAATTTCTTGTAATGGTAAGAGTCAAAATGATACTGACTTAAAGAAATAAATAGGTCTCCCAGTAAACATTTGTATTGTTAAGATTTGCTATGATGTTTTATAGTTAAGCTGGAGGGGGCGATTAAAGACAACGCTTAAAGACGAAACGTTCTAGAATTTCAACTTTGTGATTATGTTTTCGCATATGATTAAGCAGTTTGAAATTCTACAAAGAAATTTTTTAATTAAGCATTACTTAAAAACATAATATTTGTCAAAAAATATTTCGTAATCATATGCTTTATTACGTATGTCTGAATAATGTGTGTGTGTGATGTATATGTATGTTATTATTTTCAGTTATATATCGTAGCAATGTAATGCATATAGGTATAAAATTGCCACCGGAACAGGATACCATAGAATTAACTGTAAGTCTGTTATAGGTCTGGATAACTGTAGTTTCCACAGATTACGCGAAAAGCGACCTACACGTGGGCAGAGCCGCGGACAACAGCTATTATATAATATTATATAATATTACTTATTATTGGGCTTGTAATACTTCAGAGATTTATCACATATTGCATCCAAATTATGGTAAACCAAATATGAGATAAAAGCTTTTATATCAGATTTAGTTCTTTAGTATCTTTTGCGTATTGTCAATCATCTTTTCTTTATTATATATATTCACAGTTGATACGATCATAGAAAAAATTTAGGTTAATGAATGAAAAACAAATACATGTTTAATAATTGTTTTTTTGATAGTTTTTTGTTATCCCCGAATGTTTTTTGTTATGTTCGATTTTCTTACAATTAGAATGTTAGAGGCTATCGATGAATACGTTTAAAGGTTCACATTGTTCTATGCAAGATAAATAGTATTTAGATTTTAGACATTATATAAAAAAGCCATAGTGCATTTTAGTCCTAAAATATATGACATACTATATTTATTTTATAAGTCTTTTTGTATATTTAAAAAAAAAGCATACAATATGTTTTTAGTTCCAAAACTAACATCCAGTGAGCTTGAAGTTATTATCGTTATATGACCCTGTAGTCAGTCTACTACGTTCTTCGGCCCCAAGCGTAGCTCAATTATCTCGTTCACGCTCGGCTGTCCTTCAGACCTCCACTTACTACTAACCGCAAGCAGAATACGCCTTATTCAATTACGTTTCTAGCTGGTTCTAAGCTAAGCAGAGCTCATGTTTTACACATATCAATTATTTATATATTGTTTTGTTATGGTTTTTTTGGATATGTGCCCAAATCCTTTATTTTGAAGTTAAGTATATCTAATAATATTTGTGGATCGTTTTAATGATCATATTATACATAATAACATACATGTTAACAATATTATTTTTTCCAATCCATAATTATCTATTCTCTGATAGAGACCAATTGCACAAAGTTAACATAGCTGAAATAAATTTCTGTCAATGATATGTTGTTTATTGGCTCTATTTCCTTGAGAGAACATGAGCTCTATTGTACCATTTTAATTGGTACAAGAGGTTCAAAAATAAAATCACAACTTATTAAACATTGAATAAAACTCGTAGAGTTAAATCAG
This sequence comes from Napeogenes sylphis, assembly GCA_959347405.1. NCBI lineage: Eukaryota > Metazoa > Arthropoda > Insecta > Lepidoptera > Nymphalidae > Napeogenes > Napeogenes sylphis. The sequence goes on from OY365786.1 coordinate 16,701,730, forward strand.
TCACATTACATAAGTTTGTAACTTATTTTTTTTTTATTTTTAGTATTGTTTCCTTTTAGTCTTGTTTTTATTAAGGAAATGTAAACTTAATTTAACTTATATAGGGGTTATATTCATGTTTCATATGATGCATTTTTCTTCGCCATCAAAGTTGCAAGTATCTTTCGGTATATCAGGGTAGAGGGTTTAGGGTCTCTCTAAAGCCTTATTACACAAGTAATAGAATAAAGAGTGAAGATGGATTTCACAGCGCTTAGTGAATGTAATAAGAGTAACATTCTAGTAATGAGATATTCTTTGTAACCGAGACAACGCCGCTGGGAAGAAAGTGCTTAAGTTTAAGGAATAAATAGTCATCTCTGTAAACATTTTCGGGTATTGTTAAAAAAGTATTTTCATCTACAAAGAGTGGTTTGATTTTTTTATATATAAGGATTTTTTGTTATTATTTTTTTATTACAAAATATAGTAATATTTTTGAATTATTTTTATGAATATAATAGAAAGTGCGAAAAACTCACACACCTACACCATACATAATTAAACACACTTATTTTGGTATACTCTTTTTTATATGTGTGATTTATTGAGTCTCAGATCTAAGTATAAATGAAATTCAAAATAATATTTAATTATATTCTGGAACATTTGCTGTCATTTGTATAATAAGTATTATTATAATATATTTTTTTAATTTAAATTTAAGTAAAAGATAGTTTGATTGGACATGGTCATGGCTCATACAAAACACTATCGTATTATTATAATTTTATCAACAAACTTTTACAATAGTCTAGTCTCTTCCGAAAATATGAGGTCGTAATAAAGTGGGTAGGATATTGAAATAAAAAGAATAAAATGATTCCTGGAGTCCAAATCCTACGATAAGGTTTTTGAATAGTGTTCATATCGATTATTAGTGAAAAATTAACAAATAGAGAAGGGAATATATAAAAACGCTCTAGTGTTTTTCGCTATAAAAAATAAATGTTGTTAAGTTAATTACATTTTAAAAGTTTTTTTAGATATCACATCTTTAAATGACATAATATTTCTATGATATATCATTTCTATGACAAAATATTTCTGTGAATATGGATAACTCTGAATTAAAACTTGTCAAAGTTCTAAGAATTCGCTTTCCTAAAGTAAAAGCCAAATGGATAATAATGTAAAAAAAAAAACAAAATTGATCATAATGCCTTCTGAGGCAAACGAAGGCTAGAAGCCCCAATTCAATATTCTTACCATTAATTTGGCCAACACTTTACTGTAGCATTAAAGTATCTTCATAAAATAGACAGATTGACGTCTATGTAATCTTGAGTCGATATTTATTAAATACTGGGTGATGAGTTTTATTCAGAACAATATTTTAGGATACTATGAAAGTAAAATTAACTTTCGAAAATGGTTAGAATTTATTATCTTATTAAAGTCTTTGATAAGTTTCAGTATTTTTTTAATTCAGTTTCCATGGTTGAAGTACCTAAGGTTTGATTTGAAAGGATTTTGTCACGTGGACAATCTATCTGTGATCCACAGATTGGCGTTCTAAGTCTGGGTAAGTGTGTTCTTCATGAAATCACCAGCGACTAAGGGACTTCTTATGCGGAACTTCTTTTAACGTAACACAACAATATTTGTTGAAAGTAATAAACTGGTATGAGCTTTTGTATTTTTAAATATTTTACTAACATTTATAATTGGGTCACGTTTTTTTTTGTAATAAATGTGGTAGAATACGTACAAAGTGAGAACAGTACTCCATGTGTGGCCAAACCTTCGCTTTATAAATCATGAGACTTTGATTCGTCAAGAAGTACCTACTGCCTCGCTCATTGATCACTCCCAGTTTCTCCAAAGCCATCTTGGCCTTGTTGTACCGCTAAATTGACAATTGTTCGATATTTCCAGGCGTGTTCTCGACGAGCGATGATACGACAAATGGGTTTTGTTTGTGGTAAACGCGCAAACTTGTGCCTTCTGGGCATTAAACTTAACAAGGTTCAGTTTACTCCATTCTGAAATCTTCTATAAGGAAGCTTCAACATATGACACAAGTTTCTTTCGGCACTCATAAAAGTTTTCCCGAGAGAGTCATGAACTCTAGGGATATACTGCTGTATATAGCTAGAATATCTACCAGCTATACCCATATGAACGAAGCTTTTAAAGAAGCACGTTATACCATACACGATCGAAGGCTTTTAACATAACCAAACTAACTGCCTCTCCTTTACTTATAAAGGCCGCAGCCCATCGGTATGTTAGATACACCAGAAGCTCGGCCACTAATATACCATGGTGATATTGCCGGTAACGACCGGCAATATAGATTGCCTGTTAATGGATTAACTTGTAATTTTTAAGAGAAATCAGGAATTGGCGGTTTATAATAGTCTGGATTATTTTGGAGTGAAGATTTGTTGCCTTTTTTAGGGATTGGGTGAACAAGGGCACTCTCTTCAATGAGTTCAAAACAACGCCTTTAAATAGGAATGCTAAAATAGATGTATCAGTATAGGAGTCAATCCAGAAGCACATGTTAGGAGGACGATTGGAGAAATAACATCCAGGCCGCTCTACTTATGAACTATCAACGAAAGTAGAGTTCGTCCTTTTTTTTTTTGTCAGAACACAATATCTGGCAATGATTTCTGACACCTTGAGAAGGTAGACGGTGTCTTTCCGTTGTCGTCCATAGTCGAATTTGAGAAAAAAATTGTGCCAAGAAGATTGGTTTCTGGTAAGTTCATTAAGATACTAGTTCTAAAATGGATACAAAAAGCATATATATCTGCTTTCTAACACATATTACAAATTATAAGTCAAATTTTTTCCCAACTTAGATAGCTTTATAACTTCAAAGTACTATTAATACATTTTATACAAATGAGGTAATATAAATGTTTATAAGTAGGATTGAAATTTAAGAGGGATTTTTATGACCCAAAATACGCGGCCAGTACACGTTATACTGTCTAAATAAGTAAAGAATTAGAATTAATAATAAAATATTTGTTTTATTTTAATATAAAAATCAACCTATACGGGCAGGGATTCGAACCCTCGACCTCTGGGAAACCGTCCCGTCGCTCTACCAATTGAGATACCGTATCGCTGTCTGCTTCGGTGAATTAAGCATTCGATATGTGATCGTCTTTATCGGGACGGTGGTAACATCTATAAGGCTTCTTTCGAAAATTAGGTTTCTCAGAGGTTGCGGGTTCGAATCCCTGCCCGTATCGGTTTATTTTTCATTTTATATTTATATAAATTTAAATAAGCTTAACATGGCTATACATGTGAACAAATAATATGAAACAAACATCTATAATGTTTGTTTCATATTATTTGTTCATTATTAAACTTCATAATTTCTAGAAATTTTATATTATGCGGCAATTTCTTTTGTTTACTTATAAATTTATAGACTTGAAAAGGACCCTTATCGCCCTAAGATGTCTTTAGGAACAAAATCCGGCAATATTATAAAGAGAGTAAATGTTGAGGAAAAATGGTTCCTTAGATCCTCCTTCGATCTTTTCTTAGATAATAAAGTTAAATATATCAATGGTTAACCTAAAGAGAGGTAGAAACTTATTCATGATGTATGCCAACGTCGTATAAATCTGTTTTTTTAATTTATGATAGTTTAGTTACACAATCAAAACATGTACAATTCACATTGGCGTATTTGTTTATTGTTCAGTGAAATTGCTATTGTCCTAATATTTTGTAGGTTGTAATGTGCGATACCGGTTTTGGAACAATTGGATTAACAATAATATCAAGAATTAATGTACTCAACTATTATAGATTATAACAACTTTTAGAGATTTTATTGAATTAATTTTGCTATATTTTTAGATTTCTATAAAAAATTTAACTCAAACTAGAATGAGTTCGAAGATATTAGAATTCACAGTATTGTAAGAACCCTATTGATTTTTTATATTCTGTAATGTAATGAAATTCCAGTTAGATGTATGTTTTTAAATCCATAAATATAAGCATAACTGGAATGCCATTTATAATACTATATATATATTTATATATATATATATATATATATATATATTATAATCATATTCGTTATCACTATGTTGGTAATAATCACCTTGACGAGTGTAGGATTTTATATTATACTAATTTATTTTTAATTATAGATATATTTGTTTTTATATAACATATCTGGTATCATATTTGCAGTATATGAAGTGTGTGATTGTGTTACATATAAAGTTATACAATAATCGATTGATTGATGAATAATAATTAAATTAATCTCTTTATGTCCCCACAATTTGATTCAGCGGTCAAAATTAATAATCAATTTAGTACCATTAGTTTACTGAAGTGATTACCGAAGTCTCCCAGAGTTTTGTTTTGTTGCCCATGCAAGTGCAAAATAAGTGAGTAGGTAAGTGGTATATTGTTAATAGATGTAAGAAGAAACTGTAAATTTCTAAGTGTTTCATAGTATGAAGTATATTGTAACAAGCTATTTTAAAAGGATGTTTAATTTGACAATAATCTTTTTTTCCATATACAAGTATTCTATATGATATTAATTATGTTTTTTTAATAAAAGGAGATAACGAATGAAGCAAATTTAGAAGCGCTATAGCAAGATTATTGACTTTTTTCAGATTGATTTCAGAATGATTATTGATCGGTTATTTTTATTAATTTCTTTATATTTCTTTGTATATACATATATTATATGAAACTAGTCCAAATTAACATAAATAAGTGATAAAATATTTTGGTAAAGAAAATCAAGTGCAGACACCTCTATTAACTACTAGCCATTTATTGTAAGGTGTTCGTGTATCTGTTACCGTGTTTTGTTCCAGCAGGTATGCTATATTAGTTACAAAATATTTAATATATTTATTAATACAATATAACTAGAGTTATCAACTATCATACATTTATGTAGACCCTTTTTTCTTTTTTCCACAGTGGGGATTTTATTGATACCACCGACATAAACTTTTTTATCTTTTTATTATTTCGATCCTATTTTAAAATTTCCAATAATCTAAAATAAGTAAATGCGACTATGTGTTATTTCCTTACAGCTTAGCTTACATGGAAATTAATATACGTTCTTTATCATATCAAATTGCATATAAATAAAGATATTTTAAATATAGAATTAAAAACTTAAGACTAAGACTAAGACTTATGCTATTTTGGAGACTTTTCGGTTTATTTTATGTGAAACTTGAAAAAACTTATAAAACCTTTTAATCGAAATAATTATATTCAATCTGACTGTAATAAATAATAATGAATATTTTTTTATTGCAACATTGGGTTTTAATTTATACATTTTCTGTATTTTTTTTGTTTACAATGTTGCCATTATGAAATAATACAAATGGTCAGTACAGTTGCGTATAAGTATATGTATTGGATGCCTATAGTAAAACCTAAAGCTAAACTGCTTACGCTAAGCTCCTTACGACACCCAATCCTTGTCTTACTCTTTATACAAAGTCGTATTTCACGAGCTACCTTATATGAGTAACAAAGGAATTCTAGTTGTTTTATTATATCCTGAAATATAACCATACAGGGAATATAACCCAAATTCAGTCAATTTGTTTTCCGAATTTATTTTATGTACATTTTGTATAAAAAAATGAAACTTAATATTTTTACTTTTGATCTCAATCACACACAGACACATAAGTTTTTTTTCAAAATTAAATTTTCAAAACAATAGACCATTCGTAACTTTCATTTTTATCTTAATGTATGAACTCCCTTAAATGCTTGCGTGAGATATTTAGTTGATAGTAACTATTAGACTCAGTAAGTAAAAAGACTATCTCCATTTTGTACTTTTACTTTTGAGGTACACTTCACTACACTAAATACAGTCTATACAAAAAAATTACTAAAAGTTTGAAAGCTGATTTTGTTTGAATGTGTTTATCATTTAAATGACTACTACGATTTTCTTATATCTCATAGAAAGTATGAGGAAAGATAAGAAGAGTGTAACAAAATATTGTATTTCAATCTTTGCGACCAATACTACGAAATTCCTTTAAATAAATATACCTAAGTATTAGAAGTTCATCCTACAAAAATATACTACGGCTTTATTTCACAAGGAAGGAAAAGCTAGTATTATATAGATACACCATTTCTTTGTAATGTTATTTCATTCTTATATAATAATATGATATTTTCGAATTTTCTTAATTTTGTAGTTTCATCCATAATTATAATAATAATTATGAATATTGTATTCTATATTTCCTCTAAGAACGATATTAATTCTATACTGACTACTGAATCACATGTCGCATTACGACCACATGTTGTATTCTCTGTATTATTTGTTTTTTGAATATGGTATTTCGTTATAAAACCATTACAGCCCTTCAATAAATTCGTATGCCATAACATATATTGTTACCCGAATTTAATAACTCAAAAATAATAGTAGGCAATATGAAACATTATTGCGAAACTTATGTCACGTATTAATCATAAAGTTTAACAGCAAACGAGTATCCATTTAGTTTCATGTCTAACTGTTATTAATATTACTACTGTGTATGAACTTAAAGTAAACATTGACTTTGTCAGATATATTGCGAGCGAGGCAATATTTGATTCTAGTTTTGAATAATTCCAATAAATATTGCATATAAAAGTATTTACTACTTAATTATACTTATGTTCTTGATAGTACATGTAGGTGTAAGTGCTAACTGTTTTATTACTTTTTGGTTTACGCCCATTATAAAATTATTGCATCTGGCGCCATAATGGTTATTAAACTTTTACCACAGCGCTTTCCCAAAGGATTAAATTATGACTGGACCCCTATTTCATTATTCAATGGATTTGATGCTGGGAAGTGTAAATTCTTAGTGTTTGAGAAGTATTTTTGTTCCTTTCTGGCTAATTTGCGACTTGGGATATTATGAGACTATTCAAATTTCCAAAATATCAGAGGAGTTTTCTTCAGAGGTGATTCTAGGTCAATACGACATGGGTAACTTCAACAATAGGGCAAATAGTAAGTAACAAATAAAAATACCATTTAATCAAAGAGAACCAAGAGAATTTGTAAAAAAATGTATCATTATATATAAATTTATCTTTATCCTTACGGATGCGATATTTTTTATGTTTTTTTTTATAAAAAATTGATACTTGTTTCTTACATATAAAATATAAAGCATATTTTATAGAATGACAATGAATAAATACTATAACCGAAAAACAGGAAGTTTTTAAATTACTCTTAAAAATGCCAATGAACAATGAAATTTTCAAATAAAACAAGAATTATCGCGTAGGAGTCTCAATTTAAAGGAAGTTAAAATAATCTTCAAAACAAAAAATATTAATATAGTTGTAGGGTGAAATCTTAATCGGAGCACCCTCATATGGGAAGTTCCGCCGGGGTGTCACGGTGAGTGCGAAAGCGATCCCGTGGCGTCCCACTAAGGCGATGAGGTCAACCGTTGGTTTTTTAGTGGAAAGCCTTAAAAATGGCAGAGTCTTCTATGCTGCCGCGTAGTCCTACATACCCCCTCGTCCATTACCTTCCTGGCCAATGGGACGATGAGTAACTCATTTTACCAACGATAAAAAAAAGAGGGTGGATCTTTTAATTGTCATAATAACTAGTTTGTCAATTACCACGTTCATCTTATATTAGTGTTATATTGTTAGGTATTATCTTAAATGTATGTTACATTTATTAATGAACGATTCTAATGTTTTGAGCTAAAGTCCACAAAACTGTTTAACTGAACGTTCATATTCATCTCACGCCCCTTTTCAGAGCATTATCTACACTAAATAATATTATATTTATAGCACAATTTAACTATTAATTAGAAAATAACCATAATAAGCCCAATATATTAGAACTCTCTTACTGCAAAGAATCAGCAATGACAGTCGTTCTATTCTTTAAAACACCTTATTGGCACTGTTCACAAATACACTAAACTGTTTATCATTTAAACTCTTAACTATCACTGTTACACAACTTAGTCTTTCAATCTCACCCTCAGCGGTTTATTATAACTGTTACACTTTTATCATAATAGCACCACCACACAACTTGTACTCCCAATATTTTATCAATTAACTTATATCTTATTTTTAGTCAAAACCAAACTACCACATAAAAGCTAACAAATAGTTAGCTACTTTGTTGTTTACAGCACTATACAGGAAGTACATAAATCTTTGTTACTCCATAATAATAAAGTAGTTAACATAAGTGAAACACTCGTTCTTAAAATGTGGCTAAATTATGTTGAATTTATTCGTCTCATTTACAAATGCTCCAATTTACAAGCCGTGGAACAGTATAGGATATTGTTAAAAATATTCGCATTTACATTCAACTTTTTGATATTTGCCTATTTTTTTTTTTAGATTTTATTTTCATATCCTACGTACATTTACAATTTATCATTAAAAAACCCCCACTTTTATATTATAATCTGAAAGATTTTTTATATTATAATCTGAAAGAATATCTTAATTTTTTTAACTTCGAACAAACAATACTTACTAGGTATGTTAAATTTATAGACCTAGTTACCAGAAATTGCTGGCTTTACTGTATTCGTTATCAAGCAATAGTTAGATTCTACAGTAACGTAAATTTAAAAAATGCGAAAAAAACTTTTTTTATATCTTTTCATATTAAAATTTGTAACACGTATAATAATGTGATTTTTAGTTTGTACATTATTTCTAACCATATTTCTTAATATACACATTATACACAATATATACGAATTACCATAAATTTAAAATCAATAATATATTATTATAAATTAAAAGGAAATTTGAATATATATATCCACAAGAACATATAACAATATAGTAGAATATTATGTAAAATCAAAACCCTATGTCATAAATTGGCCATAATTTTAAGAACAAAGGGATATTTTATTGCCTCATTACTATAAGGACATTAAAATATAAAGGGCTAAGGGAAGGTTTTAATGGTCTTCATGTAGGATTGTTATATTTAGAAATTTTCTCTTTTTCATTTTATTTTTATTTATATATATATTTAAATAAAAAGAATAATATATTATTTTATTTATATTTAATAGTAATTTCATTATTTTATAAAGTTTTACTTTGAAGTGTTTGGAAAATAACGATAGAATGACACATTTCCAAGTGTAATTATATGTGACTAAAATTATCTATTTAATTTTTTTATAGTATTATAAGTAGTCTTATTGTGAGAGGACATAAACATATCAGATGGACAAAACATTGTCATATATTTTTAATACTTGAATTTAAGTTCAACTTTATAAACCAGTGAACTTGGCCTTTTTCACAATTTTTGTAGGATCAAGATTTAAGCCTTAAGGTCATTTGCTTAGGCTATTTACATTATCTTTGTCAACCTCACGCTTTAAGTGTAACACGTAACCAGTATTTCGTGTTTTCTTCACCACTAGGACATTTTTAGCCCCGCCCCGTTTGTCGAGTGGTTAGCGCAGACGCCTAACGTGTCACGGTGCAATGGGGCTCGGGTTCGATTCCCGGCGGAGACAGGCATTTATGTGATGAGCATAGTGTGTGTTTCTGGGTTTGGTCGTTTATTAAATATATTCTAAGTATTTATATGTGTATTTCTATGTATTTGTATCGTTGTATAACACCCTTAACACAAGAAAATAATTTGCTTACCTAGGGGTTACATCAATGTGTGTAATTTGTCCTGATATTATTATTATTATTATTATTAAACATTTTATTCAGTAATTTAAATCAGGAACAAATAAAAAATCATTATACGAATCAAACTACTCCCCAATTAAAAAACCAACTACTGAAACTTTCATTTTTTTTAATACAAAACGTTAAGTCAGTCAGGGTCACTAAGCACTACACCAACAGATCATCTAGCTGCGATATAATCTGAATAGTTGTTCAAAATTTATAGCAACACAGCTATTTAGCTGAGTCGACAAGTTCACTGGAGCGCGCAATTACTTGGTTCAGATTGCATTCTAAAATTGCCACTAACACTTAACTCAGATTGGAATTAATCATAATATTTTCAATATTCCTTAATTTTATAATTGTTTAAATTTTGAGTACATTGTATTTGTGACATAACAAAGTATGTATTAAATGTAATTGTGTTGTTTAATATAGGCCAAGACTTTTCATGTCTTTTAATGAGATTATTTGTAAAGTGGAATTATATAGAATCTACAGAACTTTATTATTTAAACCTTAGACAAATTTATAAGTAAAAGCCTGTATTCGTTTTACTTCGTGTATTAATTAATCTTTTTACCAAGTATCGTTGTGGTGTGGTTGTTCTTTGTTGAGATGATCATTAGATGGGTTTCAGACTTCGCTAGCTTTTAATGCTCGGACTTTATGGAATCTGTATTATTTAAGTCTAGAAATTCAAGGAATGCTCTTAAGCTTATAAGTAGTCCCTCTATTTCTTTATTAACACGCACAATATTTGGCCCATTAAGCACAATATTTGGTCCATGACGTCATATGTCGTCGCACATCTTTATTGTTCTATTATAATAATGTCATAAAACAATTTATATAATAAAAATTCCCCTGACCACACCAATTATCAACAAATAAGGTTTTTTCAAACATAGATAATAAAATATTAAGCGCACAGACCACGAATTACAACTAAATCCAAACATCGGCTTTCTAATGTTTTACCGTTTTTTGTTTATTTGGATTTGATTCCGGATTTCAAGGATACTATCGAAATCTGAAATCGTTATAGTTCCAAGAAATTCTATATAGATCAAAGAAACTTATAAGTATAAACTGACACGACAAACAGATAAAAATACATACATAATTTGTTGTTACTATTCGTCTTTATAAGACTGCGTTCGAATTATATTGATGTTTGTTTCACGATATTATTTTCTAATTTTTCCCAATAACATTTGACGGAATAACGGAAGTTTTTGTTTAATGATAATAAGATTAATTTATAACAGACCATATAATAATTTTCTTAAAGAAGTTCATTTTACTTAAATATCACAATGAAGATACATAATGATTAAAATATATTTCAAGTTAATATAGGAAATTCGTTGTTTTGGACTTGAAAGTTATTTATAACTTAGAAAGACGTAAATTGGTAGGAAACTTGTAGAGAAATTGGTCCCATTTAATCCAGGCTCATTCCAAACTTCAAATAACTATTGAAATAATCCAACCACACTTTCAAAATATTATGCTCAACTATCTCCTTAGGAATCGTTATAATAATAAATTTAATTTAAGGATATAACTTTAGAATACAACAATTTTTAGTAATCTAGTTCATGTGTTGATAAAATTAAATATAGTATTCTAATAAAACAAAACGCAACAAAATCAAATGCATTTTATCTAAAAATTGGAATTATACACATTTGAAGTGAAAAGGTTTATAATTCCTGACTATTAAGTAGCATTTTGTAACGCGCTTTACAATTAGCAAAATGGCTGCGTCATCTAATGAAGTGCTATGGCTCCTACTTCATTTATATCCTCAATTGTTTCGAACTATGTTCGCAGGTAATATTGAAAATTTCATGTTAGCATTTTGATGGACCCTAGGGTTAACTAATAATTAAACTTTTGTGAACCATGATGACTATTTAATGTATATTAAGCCTGCTGTATTTATTTAAATTAATCGGAAATTGCCTAATTAGCCGGCTACATAAATAGAAATACACATATAAGGGTAGACTATAATTAAACTGTTTGAATTTTAATTATTTCAAGTTTGTACCTGTATTTTCAAATACATTGGGAATAAACAATTTTGTATAGACTTCACCAAAACCTGTTGGTTACAAAGAAATATAGACTTTGTTAAATTTGCATTTTTTTGCAAACATGTACATATAATACATTTATTTACATTTGAGATATAGATTTGTGTAAGTATTATTAACTTCTTAGCGTATCTAAAAAATTAAATGTTATTTACGACATAAAAATTTGCATGCAAAATATTCTGGGTTGAAATACACTTCACCGTTCGAAACGGTTCCGATATCCGATGAAGCTTACTGCTACATGATGAATTTTTTATTTTTTATTGGTACCACTACTCACATCAGAACTTATATCCAGGTTAATTACGTGCGAATTGAACTGTAATATCCTTTACTCTTTTTGTATGATATCTTGTAGTAAAATAGGTCCTAACTAAAGATAAGAGTTAAATACTATTAACACAAAATGTATCAATACATCAAATTTAATTTGGTTATCGAATTTACGAGGAGTTTAAAACAAATTCAAATTGCCAAATTACAAAAAGTGTTTAGTAACAAGAACTTATAGGTCTATTATGTATACGTTTATCCATTATTCTAAATTAGAGTTTTTAACTTATTAAATAGATTCTCTTTCAATTCTTCATAATTTAAGAAATTATGAAGTTCTAGCATAAGATAAAAAATCTTAGGCTTGTTTATTATTTATTATGGGCACACTTTTTTTTATTTACTATCTAAAACTATATTAACGTTTTAAGTGGCGGTTATCTTGAAAGTAATTTCACACAACCTTTTATAGGTAGAATTGGGTTTTGTTATTAGGTTAGGACCCTAACTAATTCAAAAGTTTGTACGTGCGTTTAGTATTTATTTAATTATACGTCCCTCTGGTTACTAAGGGATTACAGTGTGATCTATGTCATGTCAACTTTGTGTAAATAATTAATTATTTTGTAAATATATTTTGTTTTAACATTGGTTAGGATTTTCGAAAGAAACCTAATAGATGTCACCACCGTCCCGATAAAGACGATCACATATAGAATGCTTAATTCACCGAGACGGGCAGCGATACGGTAGCTCAGTTGGTAGAGCGACGGGACGGTTTCCCAGTAGTCGCGGGTTCGAATCCCTGCCCGTATCGGTTTTTTACATTCTATATTTATATAAATTTAAATAAGCTTAACATGGCTATACATGTTTAAAGATATTTTCAAAAATTGATTTCGGTAGTGGCATCTTTTCAATGTTTATCTATACTGCAAAGTTAGAAACATTGGTTAGGATTTTCGAAAGAAACCTAATAGATGTCACCACCGTCCCGATAAAGACGATCACATATAGAATGCTTAATTCACCGAGACGGGCAGCGATACGGTAGCTCAGTTGGTAGAGCGACGGGACGGTTTCCCAGTAGTCGCGGGTTCGAATCCCTGCCCGTATCGGTTTTTTACATTCTATATTTATATAAATTGTATATAGATCTCAACATGAAATTATTACAAAATTGCGGATTGCCATTATCATAAATTAATATAAACAACATTTAAATGATAATTGGGAAAAGATAGATGTTGCATCACGATTCATTTTCCAAAACGGACCACAAAAGTTAAACGTCAAATAATTATATATTAGCATTTTTTATTAACAATGATATTAACTGCTTATTGACACTTTTATAAATTTCTAGTTTTTTTTTTGTAAATTTGTAAATTTTGTTCCTACCGTTTTATTATATTTCCGTGAATGAAAAGCACACAATTAAATAAAACTATTTCTTACAGATTCAGCTCATATTTTATGAAATTTACAGTTCAAACTCAACTTGACGTTTCGATTGCAGCAATTTTGCAGAAATCATTTTTACGGGAATATAAAATGTAGGTGTATCTACAAGACAATTACTTAATTAGTTATTTACCTCTAACGGTTTTAAGAATGTGGGTAGACAAGATGAGAACTTTACTGGGTTGTATATGTTGGTATAATCTAAAGGTGTTGCTTAGACCGGGTTTGTGGTTTAACAACTCTAATATTCTGCTGACCTCGATGTAGGGTCTATCCTTGATATCCGAGATTCCTTAGTTTTTGTATGGATGTACTTCTTTATGTGACCAATATCTGATAATGTACTATTCAAAACCCAGTTTATCCGTTAAAAATATGTATCTTAAAGATTAAAAAAAATGACATTATATTAGCTGCAAAGAATCATTTTCAACATGTAGATACAATAATCAATATAGAATAATAAATGTAGATACAATAAAAAAATTCTAAATTGTTAACGTTTTAATAACCTAAGCTTTTGCGATCTGTCGCTATAAAAGCTATTAATAATATTCCCTGGGGCATCTCGCATTGCTATTGATTTGTGAATAAATCTCAAGAATTGTATAGGTTTCAACATTAACAAAAAAATATTTAGTATGTTTACTATAACCTATTAGGTATAATCGATTTAGCAGTTTCAATTGATCTTACAACTGAAAATGAACATACAAACTGACAAAAATATCAAATAAATATTTATATTAAGATCGTGTTATCTATCTTCAACTTGATACAATCTTACAACTGAAAATACTATTTGTTTGTAAATAATACAAATTACAAAAAGATATATACAATCTTAGAGTTATTGTACTCGTAACATAAATTTTCACTTCAATCGTATATATCTCTTGAATATTAAAGCGGTCTAGTGCTGTTATTATTCTAGGAGCAAGAGCTTTGCTAAAAGTGGAATATCAATTACCTTATCATTATATCGATTGGATATCATGATGTTAACCAACTTATTTTAATGCGATTGTTGTAAAAAAACTTTTTAAATAATAATAATATCTCTATCCAAATTACACAAAATAATCTGACCCCTAAGTAAACAAAATATTTGATTATGTTAAAAGTGTAAGACAACGATACAAATATATAGAAATACACATTATAAATACTCTCAGTGAATTTGATAAACCAAACCCAGATATACAGATATCTAAGCGTATCACACATGCCTGTCCCTGTCGGGAATCGAACCCGAGTCCCATTGCATCGCTATACGTTAGGGTCTGCGAACACCACTCGACCAACGGGGCGTATAAAATAAACTGGTAGAAATAGTTTTTAAGTTTTCTAGTTGCATAACAATAATAACATATTGGTCCATAAATTACCTATAATGCTTAGTTCTTAATTTGAATTACATAGACAGTTTATACATTACATCTTATAAGACATTACACGTATTAATAGCAAATTTAGAAAATAATGAAACGCCTACAATACTCGACAAACTGAACATATTGTTCGAACTCCATTGGGACTTGTGTCAAATATTATTAGAGGCACAGTTCAGTTTCTTATTTATTGTAGTAATTCAGTAGTTTCTCGAAGTAAATCTGATAAACAGCGCAGTCAGTTGATTGTCAAAATACTTTAAGGCTTTCCTAATTAAAAATGTATACAATTAGTGAGATCGGGCTTACCAGCTTCCGATTTTTATAAGTTATGGCTTGAGTTTTAGCTTAATCTCCAATCAAAGGCAGTGACCATTGATAACATAATAGGACCAATAAATGTTGTAAGAACTTGTTTGTTACTAAATAATGAAGTTAAGCGAGCTTCAGAAATCTGGAAACTGTACTTATACTTTACTGGAAAGTTAGGCGATAAACAAATTTATCAGGCAGCTGCTGTAACCGCCTCAGGATATAATATGAGACATTTATATTATTTGACGAACATAATACTATTTTTTATTTATACATCATATAGACCTTATCAGTCTAGAAGTAAGAAATATTACATTATATTATAACTGTATTCTTTTTTTTTAGGTAAGAGGACTACTTACAACTAAACGAAATTATTTTTACAGGACATGGGTATGGCTTTTTAATTTAAAAAAGTTTGCATGTTTTCTTAGTTGATTCACATTTGTGTATCAAATATGGAAAATAATTGAAGCGAGCTGAAAGAGAAAACTGATAATATGGTTAGTTTTGCAGAATGTGTGCAAGAAAATAAGGAAATGGATAGTTATTACATATTTCCACTTAAATTTAATGTATTATTTTATAAAAATAGCATTATTCAAATAAAATCTGACGATTATAATAGACTAATACAGATTTATTACCGTGCCGTAAAATACTAAATAAGCAAGCAGGGGTATGAAAACCGCAAAAACTCTAATTTGTTTGCAATGTCATACTAAATCCTTTGAAAATATAACGGGACCCTCAAAGTCCTTTTAATCAAAAAGTTTTAGACAAAATTTGTCGAATATAAAGAACAACAAAAAGTATATCTTTTCAATGGGTGTGATCGTTCTGGAGATATGATTTTATTTTTATCTTCTTGAGTTTTCGGGTTGATTCATGTGATCATAATCATTGATTAATCAAAATTAGTTGAGAAATGGGATCACTGCGAGAGTACCTACATATATATACCCATATACAAATAACAAAAGTATTTCCAATAGTTTTGAACCAATAAAATCAAAAAGGCGCATTTTCAGCAACCTATGGAAAAAATTAATTAAAAATGGTTCTATTTTGGACCCAGTAGATTTTGAAAAAATACAAAAAAAATGTGGTTGTCTTTTTTTAAAAGAATACACATGTAATTCGTCAAGGATTAAGAATAAAATATTATTTATAAACTCTCAGGCTGCTTTCATTGTCCAAAACATTTATTAGCAATAGAATAAGAAAAAAGTTGTTTAAAAAAAATAAAAACTTACTTCAAAACTATATCTACCTCATATACATAATGTAAAAGTTTAAACTAACACAAAAAGTTGAAAATAATATTTTTATGACTTCAAAATAAAGTTTTATTAAAAGAATTAACGAAATTATTGAAACGTATATAAGTATCTATTAACTATTTAAAATCCGTTATTTTTGGCTATTTTAAAGCTAATAAATTGCAATAATTGTTTAAAATCTACTAATATTGTAATTATAATAAGTTACAAAAATGTAAGCAAAATAAATAATTGCTTGGTTGCTAAGTTATTGTAATTATTCAAGAAGATTAGTAAAAACTCGGTCTTATTAAAAATAAACCATTCAATGATTTAAAAAACCTTTTTAAGGAAATTTTAGCGAAAGATTCTGGAATATTTGGTTTGGCAAGAGCCGGAAGCCTTATCGTAGGAGTTAATAGGCTTCTTTTGATTATCTTAATATGCCCTTTTCCCCTCTACGTTTTAATTCTCCTCTTTCCAAAGGCTTGACATTTTATTTTCTCAAGGTGAGAATATCTATGGACGACGGTAACCACTTACTGGTGGACAACTTGCTCGTTTTTTTCCAAACGACACAAATATATTATGTAAATATAATTGATTAGGTTACAAAAGTTATATGATTTGGCCAATAAATGGCCAATAAATTTTGGTTCACCTATAAATTTACAAAGAATTTACATAGATTTTCCTATAGTACCATTTGGGTACGTGTGCAATGTGGTAAGAATTTATGAACTCCTAAACTTCAAAATTAGCTTTCACCAAGTGCCTGAAGTTCTAAATTTCTTCATATTAACCCATGAAACTATGTACCCTAATGAAAATGTTCAGTAATTTAAATCGTTTAATATTATAAGTGCATAAAATAAAAAATATATATTTTAATTTATATTATTAGATAATAATGTTATGACAACCACATTTCTGAATGATTCTGAATAATTCTGTCTATATGTGCAAATGGCAGCAAACCAGCCGCCCGTTTTGTTTCTTTCTCTTATAGATAAACGCTTAATTATCACATTATTATGATAACTTAGTTATATTATTGAACGAAATATGTTATATATAAATATTGTTATATGAAATATCTATGTTAAATGAAAAAGCAAGAGTTTTTTGTTTTGTTTAGTAAATGAGAATTAATTATATTGATTGGGAGAAACTACTACTACGAGTACTACGAGTTACTAACTAATACGAGTAATTATCGATTGTTTTCGTTATTTACATTTTATAAGCAAAGGGACTTGCTTAGGAGTAGGATGGCGGAGCTGTTAGGTTACATTATTGTTAAACGACTATTTTATAATAATTCGTAATGTTTTGATTCGTTTCAATATTTTGATGGTCTCTATATTGATCCATATAAATTAATGAATTACTAATTTAACTGTAATAAGAAGAACCAATAAGGTGTAATCATTTAAATCGTTAAATTAACTTAAATAGTAATATCTAGAATTGTTATGTCAAGTATTGGTTATTTTCGTATGCTTAAAGTAGTTTATTTGACTAAGATTATTATTTGTGAGGAGGGACATTTGCTTAATTAGTAAATACTTGAATAAGCTCGAAAAGTTAGCTTTGAGCATAAATACGCTCCTTTTGTTTGTTAAAATGTTGCTCAATTGTAATTTTTTTCTCTTCTTTAAACAAAATTTTTCTGAGACCGTCCTTTGCGTACCGCTTCAGTACTTGTTTTGATTTTACCACCCTATTCATCTTGAATTTATCAGTTAAGAAATGACCAGTACGTCCCTTATAGGCTGAAAGTTAAAAAATACGCGAATGGTTCTAGGAGCTATCTTCATTTCCCGAGATAAAATATTTTGCTTTCGAACAGGATTTCTTCCAATTCTTTCTCCATCACAAACAGAGGAAGTTTCATTGTACCTATTAATAACCCGGTACACAAACATTTGACTAATACCAAGTATATGGAGAGTTATTAAAATTTCACTTGGCTCCATAGCCATTTTTTGTAATGCAATCAAAGTAATTCTGTTCTCTTTATCACCCCATTCCATTTTAATATTGAAAAATATTGTACAATGTATCGGCGCCCAGATGAGAAAACATAATAAACAATCTTATAACAATGACAGATTTTAAATTCAAATATAATATTTTTTTATTTTTAATTTTTAATTGTATTTTATTTGTAACAGTATTTATGACCAGACTAAGTATAAAACATCAAAATGAAAGTCCACAATGGTTCATATCTATCTCTAAAGGATAATCCAAAGAAAGCATTTTTTTATATTTATATTATTTAATAATAAGTTACTAACCAAGCTTTTTATAAAATACAACATTATTTTTTATCCAACTATCTAGTTGGATAAAAAATAATCATCATCGGCATTACACTTGTAGCACATTTCATGTAGATCCATTTTATCCATTATCCATTTTAGTGATCCATTATATCCATTAAACATTTTAGTTATCCAACTATCTAGTTGGATAAAAAATAATTATCATTTGCATTACACATGTAGCACATTTCGTGTAGATCCATATTATCCATTATCCATTTTAGTGATCCATTATATCCATTAAACATTTTAGTTATCCAACTATCTAGTTGGATAAAAAATAATTATCATTTGCATTACACATGTAGCACATTTCATGTAGATCCATTATATCCATTATCCATTTTAGTGAAATGCTGTGAAATGCAGTAGCAATATAGAAAATATCAGAGATTATTAAAGTGGAGGCATATCGTAAATATTGTATACAAAGACATCCTGTGGTATAAACTCAATATCAAACAATCTTCGCTGCCCATATTAGTATATATATTGTACCCCTGCAAAGCAGACACGAGGCGTTATTTTATGTATAAAGGATGAAAGTCATTTTAAAATTTATAATTTTCGAGTGTTGTTTCATTAGTGTATTTTATATTTAATAAAATAATATTATATCTGATAAGTATATTCTGAAATATATAGTTTAGTTTCTAATAGTTATTTATCAAATCACTGATCAGAAAACTCTAAATTTTTAAATAGTTTCACGACAACCACGATAAAAAAAGTTATATGAAGATAATTCAATGTCAAGAATTATATTTTGAATTTTTTTTTATATCTTTCACTATGTTAATGAAATCATAAATATTTGTCTCTTAAAGTACTGTAGTGCCTTTATAAGCATATTATATATAACTTAAATTAATAAGGCAAGACAAGTCAAGGTAAGGTATGTTATCTGTAAGTGCAATAAATATATTATAATACTGACCTATCCTATTCGTGCTAATGTCTTCTCTGATTTTCCAAGCCGAGGCCAGGGGAGGCTTTAGCTATACAAATTATTGCTACTATGCTACTATGAAATTTAATAATAGTCTCATAATTTTGCAAAGTGAAGTCCAAAAATATAGTTTTATATTTAATAATAGTCTTTTATTTTAATGTTTGCGCCTTTTTTATTATTATTTATTGTTGGCCTTCCAGAACCACTTAATGCTCTCTACAATCAGAATACTTCTTATTCATAAATCTAGCTGGTTTTGTGTCGACCACATTGGATATAAGGAATAAATCAAAATGCAAGTAAGTTACTAAGGCAAATAACGAAATATCAATATCAATATCAAAAGTCTAAGTCTCCATTCATTAACTCCTCCGACGCAACGACTTCAATAAGTATGTGCCTATAAAAGAAAAAAAAAATATTATTATGTAATATTATTATTTTTATTTTATTATTCATAAATCTAGCTGGTTTTGTGTCGACCACATTGGATATAAGGAACAAAACAAAATGCAAGTAAGTTACTAAGGCAAATAACGAAATATCAATATCAAAAGTCTAAGTCTCCATTCATTAACTCCTCCGACGCAACGACTTTAATAAGTATGTGCCTATAAAAGAAAAAAAATAATATTATTATGTAATAATATTATTTTTATTCTTTTTGAAGGTATCATTTTTGTATTCGTAGGTTCATTAAGTACATAGTAATTTTTAAAAGCAGAAAAAAATATTAAAAATTAAATAGACCCTCGATACAAAATAACCTCCAAAAAGGATTCAAAATTATCTTCTTCAAAATTCCTAAAGATCTAAATTCCAATGAATCTATATCCATTGAAGATATTTAAATAAGTTTAAACATAAATAGATAAGACGAAGCTTCTTAGCAATCCATGGATTCACCGTGCGGGTGCCGGGCCCATCGCGTTGCAAGGAGAGGAGTGCAAGCAGTGCCTGGGACTTGCGACCCAGGAGTAGGTTTAAGGGGCCCCTTTATTATGCGCAAAAATGCTCACCTTCACCCTCCACACTCCTCTCCCTACCTAACCAAATTTGGAAAGAACCTACTAATGCCGCCTTTGAAGTACGTTCTAGAAATGAACCGATGCTTGTTCTAGAAAGGCCAAGATCTTTAAGTAGGCTATAGAGAGATTTTGCTGTTATACCTCTCGCTCCCACTTCTACCGCGTATAAACTAACTATAAATTTATTCCTGATCAGTTCGTTGGTTAGTTCGTAATACTTATTGAGCTTGAATGTGTGATCCCTTGGGATGTTTGTTTTCCAAGGAACAGTAAGCTCCACAAGTATCACGCGCCTCAGATGTTTCGAATACAGGAATAAGTCCGGTCTGGATGACGAAACACCAACATCCCCAGGGATTTTGTAATGCTTTTCATACGTGTCCATCATGAGAATCCAATCAGGAGCCGCGCCTAATATTGAATAAGGCTTCGCTTTTGATTTTTTGGAGGAGCCTTCTTTTACGAATTCTATAGATCGTTCGGTGGTTGTTATACCCTTCCGCGCTCTTGCTACTGAAAGACTAACCGCTTCCCGTATAATTTCTAATACCTTCTCGTGGCGACGCGAGTATTGACCTTTATCTAGAAGTACCCTACACCCTACTAATAGGTGTTTCGCGGTTCCTATTGCCTCCCCACAGATGTTGCAAGACTTTTCGGTGGCTTTGCCCCATCTTACTAAATTACTTTGATCTGGGAGAGTCATTTGGAATGCATTAAGATAGAATTTTAATAATGCTGGGGACCAATCATAAATTAAGGTGCGCCACTTCAAAGCTAGTGGAATACAAAAATCTCCTATGGTCACCCATTCGTTTTGAATTTCTAGGCTCATCGCGTGGAGTCGGTAATTATCGTTTTCGTCTTGTCGAATAAAAGATTTTGTTATGTCTATGTCTTGAACTTTCCTACTTGATCCTAGCCCTACTTTATTTGTTTGAGCACCTATCATAAACTTTTTATGGAATTGAAGTCGTGACTCGAGCTCTGAGGCAACTTTGTCTTTTGGGAGAGAAGTTACAGTATCATCTTTAGATTTTCCGATGATATGTCTTTTGGTAACTCTTAGATGTTTGTAGAGCTCCGATGGTTTCTTTAACAAACTAATTTAAGAATCGATGTTTATATAAAAATTAAAAAAACCCCCGATACAAAGAAAACCTCTTAAAAGAATACCGTTGTACGTACGTTGACGATGGTGTCTATTTTACGAAGTTAATCATTGAGCACTTAGACGATATGATTCGATATCGTAATTTCTTTATTAGCCTTAATAACTTACTTGCATTTTCATTTCTTCCTTTATTAAGCAGACCCCCGATGCAACGTCTTCAATATGTAGATACATAATAATATTATTTTATTCTTTTTAGAGTTTTTTTGTATCGGGGGTTTTTTATTTTTGATTTTTTTTTCTGCTTTTTAAAGTTATGTTACTGGTTTCCCTATTGTACTAAATGAACCTATGGACACACAAATTTTCATTTGTTTAAATATTTCTATCAATCTGTCCTAATATTATAAAGAGGAAATATTTGTTTAAATTAAATAAGCTCGGAAACTACTAGACCGATCTAAAAAAATAAGGATCCGCGTGAAAATTTCGACCATGCAATAAATTATAAAATATATGTTAAGTAACATGATTCAAGACTGTTTCATATAGGTATATACGAAGATTAATAAATATAAACATTGAGAGTTCAAATTATTAGCAATTACTAATAACACTATTATGAAGGGATTTATATTATCACTAACTGTTGCCCGTGACTCTTTATGGCTACGATCATAAGCCATAGAAATATATTTTTTACAGTCTACGTGGACGCAGTCACGGGCAACAGCTATCCCTAATAAAGTATTTTACCTGAGTAAGTGTGAAAATCTTTTGGCCTACATAACAAGGCTTTTTTGGAACAGCTAATTGTTGCATAAGAACCTTTCACTAATAAAACGTCAATATCTTGGAGACGACTGTTTCTATTTTGACCAATCATAGCTCAGAACCATCTCGACAAACACAACTTTTGGATAAAAAAAAACCACATTCAAATCCATCCACGTATTTGGCCGCTACATTGTCACAAACAAACACACAGATACACAGATACACATCGACAGGTCAAACTTTTGACACCCTCTTTTTAGTCGGGGGTAATAAAATGAATATATATTCTTAACTTATTCTTATTCCTCTTTTAAGTCGGTTTTAAAAATGATTATTTTAAAAACTTTATATGAAAAAAAACTAGGAGGAGGAGGAGAAAAATATTACCATTTATATGACTTTTGTTCTTCTAACAGATATGGGTTTTGAAACTTTTGGCAAAATATTTGTCTAGTTTATAAGTATATACAATAAGGTAACCACTTATTAAATTAAGCACTTAATGAAATAGTTTTAATACTCTGTATTTTTAGTGTAGAAAACAAAACAAAAAAAAATATATTTAAATATGTACATAAATATTTCTTAAAACTTGTACAATAAAATACAATACAAGTACATTGTTTTGATGTTAATAAAAAAAATAAAGATACGAGACTAAGGGCTGGTAGTAGGTACTTCAATTAAATTATTTTAGCAAAGAAATTTTAAATTATATTTTTATCAAAATATTTGTTTTAACAGAGTGTTTTTCCTATCATAATAAGATCCAATTGTAAGTAATGGCATTTTTTATTACAAGTAATATTATTTGATATTGACCCAGCTAAGCGGTTCAAGGGACATATAATTACACATAATGTCCCATAATCACGTTATCTATGATACATTGTCATAAAGAACTTAGTAACTATCCTGAGATATAATTACTATTTTCCTTTTTTTTTAAAAGCATCTCTACTAATAATGTAGAATGAAAAAAAAATACAATTCAGAATTCGAACCTACGATTCTAGGAACCCTGCTTGTCACTCTGTTGGTGTCTCAATAACGCAGTTAATTCAGCATACTACATATAATCGGGTTTATCGGGGCTGAGACGAAATCATCAATGCAGTTTATTTTTAAGATTCTAATAAATATTTTTTACTTTGCGATACGAGAACGATATTGAAAAGATGCACAACCATAAATATTGTTCGAAATTTAAACAAACTCAACACGGCTAAACATAATTAAAAACAATTTAAACATCTATACTAATACTAGCGGATCCGACAGACGTTGTCTTGTACACGCGTCTTTAATTTAATAAATTCAAACATTAAAAAAGTATATATTAAAAATTTATCACAATATCTAACGTCATTATATGTACATTTATCATAATTCGACCAATCGATACATGAAGATATTTTGTTTGAATGTGAAACATGTGAAACATTCCAAAATCACCACCTACTTACTCATTAAAAATTAATCAAAAAACCATTTTCCAGTGAACTAAATTGTGAATCTTAACAATTCTCAAGTCCCCTTGAACACACACAAAGAATTTCATAAAAATCGGTCCAGTCGCTTAGGAGGATTTCAGTTTCACACAAGAAATATATACTATACTAGCGAACCCAGCCCGCTTCGCTGGACTAACCCTTACTTTACCTGGTGGCGAGTTATATCAATGGGAATAGCATATTCGTTTTCTTCGAGGAAAAATACATGGTCATACCAATTTTTATGACAATCGGTTGAACGGGGCGGAAGTCGATATTTGACAGCGCCGCCTGGTGGCGATTTACATCAATGGACATAGCATATTCGTTTTCTTCGAGGAAAAATACATGGTCATACCAACTTTTATGACAATCGGTTGAACGGGGCGGAAGTCTATATTTGACAGTGCCGCCTGGTGGCGAGTTACATCAATGGGCATACCATATAAACCTTCTCCGTGGAAAAATACATATACATACCAATTTTCATAATCATCGGTCCAATAGTTTCTGAGTTCATCGATTTCATATATACAAACATCCTTCTATATATATAGATAAAGATTACAAAAATAGAGTAGTTTTTTTTAAGTTTTTTCATATGTAGATAGTAATCTACGCCCCCACTACATCAATTTGAATTATCCTTTCGCTAATAGAAAAATATTTTCTTTATAGAAATAAACATATTTCATTTGATGGTTACATATAGACCTATAAATAATCAAAAGTTTTTTACATGTATACCGAGAGTAATATGAGGGTAAAATGGTAATATATATCTAACAAATTTAATATTTAACAAAATAATTGAATATACTTAATGATAACAAAGTAAAAAAAATAATAGTGACAGAGCAAACATTTTCAAACATGTTTTAATGTATATTTAAAATGTTAATCGTTGTTCAATCAATTAGCAAGACGGAAACTACTACAATACCAGACTAACAATATACACTCCGTGTTATATGGATTCCGTTTTTAATAAACATTCCGTTTTATTAGCAATAATTGAGTGTGCTTAAGTTGTTTATTCTCAGATAATATTATAATAGCCATTTGTTTATCAAACAATGTAGTAGACCATTTCATCATTTCTTTCATAAAATTTAGAATAACAGGCTACTAGTTAATTAGAGAAAAGAAAGGCAAATGAAAAAATTTACACATATATCTTATCAAAATGTTTATTTTGATAAATTTATTAAATAAAAAAAAGTTGTATTTCCTATATATTTTATAAGACTTAAAGGGCGTAAGGGTTAATATATACTTACCCTTACATGGGTAAGTATAAGCCCCCTTTTAAAACACCGAAATTGAAGCAAAAAAAACTACTTGTATAACCTAAAAAACTTCGTATGTATACTGTTATACAAATACTGTTAAATATATGAAAACAATACCATAAGATTTCATAAAACATTGTTATTTTCTTTTCTCCTCATGTAGTGACTTGACGTGACTCTAACCATCCCCCATTTTTACTCTGACATAATAAACTTTTTCAGGGTAAAAAAAAGTTTAACTAGAATATATATCTATGGAACATCGCCAACGATTGTTCTAATTGATTGAT
Organism: Napeogenes sylphis; assembly: GCA_959347405.1. Lineage (NCBI taxonomy): Eukaryota > Metazoa > Arthropoda > Insecta > Lepidoptera > Nymphalidae > Napeogenes > Napeogenes sylphis. Next base: position 16,727,569 of record OY365786.1, read on the forward strand.
AGTCCTTCATTGATTCTTCATTGATAAATTTAATATAAAACAATTTTTATTTTGCTTTTCTAGAACATATTTTATTTATGCTCTCTGAATAAAATACATTGCTATAGTCTAAGGATTCGTTTCCCTAAAGTTAAAAGCTAAATGAAGCATGAACTAACTCAGGTCATTAATTTTCTTGGATAATATGTACCTCCTGAGGCGTACGAGGGATAGCTGGGATGCCCCAATTCACTGATAGTCAATGATTATATATAGGTATCTAAATACCGAGAAAGTTCTTCAAGCAATATAATCGCAATTTATTTATGACGATTAACGATGCAGATTGACGAATATGAAAACCAACCAACCACATTCATTTAACGGTCTTATACAAGCAGCTTTTTTGGAGACAACGTTCGTAATTTTGAATTTTAAAATTTTTGTCAAATATTATTGTTTATTATTAACTTATGTTCTTTTAGAATATGTAACCAAGTATTAATATGTAACCAAGTATTAATATATGCAAACAGTATTGTTTGCATATATTTCCTGTGTTGATTAACTTCTCTATGATGAAGTACTTAATAAATTATAGCTCTATAAAAACATGAATCTAAACAAAAGCTATCAAAATTATAAAATACCAATTTGATTTTACTTAAATACAGTGCTAAAATGCAAATGCTTATTTCCCATGACCCAAAATAAACAACTAAAGAACAGAAAAGACTGAGCTGTTTACGTACAATTTTTAAAATCTGCTTAATAATACGCTCATACCGTGTAGTACATACAGAAATACCGTGTGTAGTATATACAGAAATAGGTACAGGGCTATGTTTGATATCCAATTACAGTTTTTGACGCGTCCTCCGATACCAGGAAGGGCAAATAAAACATTCGAGTGCAACACAATCATGTTCATCCTTTTATCCCAGTGGCATTCACCAGTATAACTGCAAAACTCTCAAAAAGGAAAGCGAACTGTCCATTCAACTTTTAAAGTCCTTAAGCCCGGGTGCCAAAGGAGCGAAGAACGTCTTTTATAACAATGAAGTGGTAACCATCTTTTAGGAATTTATTTTTTTATAAAAAAACCAAAGTAACATTTAGACAATTTCAGAAAGAAATTAATTTATTTCCTCAGAAATACTGTGTAAAAAATAGGATGTCTGTTCTAAAAAGAGACGTTAAAAATCACCAAAATTTGAGCAAATATAAATAAGAGATTAATATTATACTTATATATACTAATATACTTATGATATACACATATACACCTTAAAACATAATAACTTGTGTAAAAAACTTTTTTACCTACATTATACCTAGTAAATAGTATAAATTATCAATATTACCTAGCCACTTTTATTAAAAGCTTTCCGAAACGATTTTTTTTCCTTTAGTTGTAAGTATCTATCCAATACCGAATCTCTTTACATTACGAGCTTTAGGATACATAATATTTCCTATTATTATTTCCCCGGAAATTCACTCCGCGAAATATATCAAGTTAAAGAATCCACGTGTACACAAAATAGATATAAAACTACATAAACCAAGGTAAAAAAATATTAAAAGACATCATTATTTTCGATATCATATTACGATGTTCAAAAAAAGACTAGCTCCAAATATATTCAGCACGACCTTGGGAAACGCTTTATAAGTAATATTGTTTTTTAAAAATGAATAAGGTGACAATAAGATGTTAAGGTTAAAAAAATATGTATCAGTACATTATGAAATAATGTTAATCAATTGAATTGAATGAACGAGTGACGTGTGTAAAATAGAATGAGTCATAGAGAATGTCATGTGTTGGACACTGTCAACCAAGACAAGGTAGTAATATATCTACTCTAAATAATAAGGTAATAATAAAGTCAGTTTGTAGGTAACGGTAATCCCTATACTTAAATATTTAATCTACAACATCAGCGACTCGACTCAATGAAAATTAAGAACTAATTACTGATAAAGTTCTGCAAAAACCGAACAGTAACACATATTTCCCAAATATTACGGAACAATGTAAAATGTATAGCTTATTTATTTTTATTTTTTGAATAAGATTTTGAAGAAGATTATTATTTTTTGAATAAGAGGGATTTATCACAAGTTTAAATTATTTCTTAACTGCGTCTAATCTAGTGTTTGATTTTAAAACAGCTAAGTTGGTTTTAAAATTTTAACGTTTCTTTAAGATGAATACATTTACTGAGCTAGGTTTAAATTATGGTAAAGAAAACTTTATTAAAGAGTAGAGCAGAGAAGAGCATAATTACTTAAAGAAGGTGAATATAACATGTAAGTTATTCATAAATTTAAAACTTATAAATAAAATATATAATTATATTAGAAGGATCCGTGTATGTATACTATATTCACCTAAAAATTGAATTTCGTTATACATATCTTTCATAGACGAAATACAGTAAGTACATCATAAAATAATTATCAGGATCCAAAAACCTGTTTAATTTGTAATATATTTATTTCTACTTTTAATATAAAATACCCATTATGAAGTCTATAGATAGAAGACCTTGGAATGACATACACCGACTCTAATTAATTGGGATGAGAAAGGTCAGGTGGTTGATGTTTTTGTTCTTATATTCAAGATTGTTTATTTAAAAAAAACCTCATAAGAACTTAAAATTATATTACTTATATATTTAACAACTTTTTAAATATAAATTATTTATTTCGTTTCTAAAAATAGGCATTCAGTAAAATGTGAAACAACAAAACATATTACGTTAAGCTATTTAGTAATTATATTGTATTACGCTTAAGATAATAATTATTGTGATGTGATTATTTACACAAAATTTTAAAAATTATTTATGAACAAAATTGTATACCATTTGCAAAAATACTAAGAATGTGGGAAAGGATATTAAAGGTATTAATTATATTATTAAGTTTTCTATAAATCTCATCTGCAAATTCTAGTACATTAATGTTATTTTAATGGTTATGGCTACTTGAAGAACTTATTAAGAATTGGAGAAAATATAAGGCCGTACAAAAAATTATACTCGATATCAGTTAAGCGAACATCCACCGAGCAAATTGTTCTAAATACATTACTCCCTGTCTGCGAGTGCAAATTAATCTTTGCTTTAGATCGGCAAATAATTCCAGAGAAAACCTGGAAGATGATGTTACGAAACAAAACTACTACTATAATTTGACCAAATTGAATAAATATGTATATTTTTTTTTGGAGTTCGTTTTTAAGTTTATTTTTTATATCATATATTAATGTACCACTTAACACACACACATGTTATATTTCTATAAATTGCATAGCTCAGCAATAAACTCGGAGAAAAATCTAGAATGTTATCGATATAGAAAATGTATCTCGTCCTTTCATGAGGCTACAATATTTTCTAAATAACTTATAGGAAAGCTTGTGATGAAAATCAAATCAAGAGGTTTCTGTTATGCTTCCACTTAACTAAGTTAGAGTAAAAGAGTTATGGAAACACCAAGTGACGGTTGGTTTCTAAAACGATTATTTAATTAAAACATGGTTATAGTATGGCTTACATTTATAATAATCTATTGATCTCGGCATTAAACAATCAAAATTATTAACAAGTGATTTTTAAAGTATACATATACTATATGACCACATAGATTCTAAAATGATATAATATTTTCTTGGTAGTTTTGTCCAAAATTATTATCTCGAATATAAACATTTTAATGTTACTTTACATGTTTAATATATTTCCCCTGGAAGCGATATTAAATTCCATCGTGAATAATAGAAATAAGCAGGATTATTATGACCAAATTTGGTACACTCGAATATTCCAATATTAAGGTCTTCCTATTATGTACGTTTTCATTGCATAGAACCATTCCAACACTTTACGGATACAATAGTTTGTTGTAAAGTACCCTGTTATATAAAGTGATGATGTTATAAATTTGCAGAAGACAGCATAATTATCAAAACATAAATAGATTTACACCCATGTTAATTACAATATATATTGTTGTTAAAGTTACCTCGTAATAAATCTGAAATCTGAAAAGGTGTGTGTATATGTAATATCAGCTTCTATAACAACATTAACTGTGTAAAATACAGCATAGATTAAAAAAGCGCTTAGTGTACTAACAGACTTATAACGTTTTAGTTAACACAGCTTTTACCATAGCACTTTAACATAGAATTAGATTAGGATTGGACCCTACTCTACAAACAGGATAATTTTATAATTTGGGCGGTGGTTCTTACCTATCAGAAAAGAAGTTACATTTGGCCAATGCTTCAGGTCTATCTTCTGTGAGTGTGGTACACAGATAGTTGAATCTGCGTATTCGCCTCTTACTACATATATAGTATCAGGATTTTTCATATTTCTACAAGAGATTATTTCTATAGAAATGTTTTTATAAATTAACATTTCTTCCTTATCTCTCAAAAGTTTCATATTTAATTCCTTTTACATATAAATCTAATTTAAAAAATATGTATATAAAATATGAATGTTGATATGTTGTTGTTATTTTTATATACTTACGTCTGTATACAATAAATTTTTTCACAATTTTATTTTTTTTACAAGATTGTCATACACTTAAAAAACTTAAGGGTGATGATAATAACATAAATATATTTATTAATATTGTTGTAACTATAATATGAATAACCTCAAATACAATTATTTATTTTTGTGATACCTTAACATGTCCGAATGCTAGTTTTGCTTGTAATATTAGATCAATTGTTGTTAATTAAAATTAAATATTTTTTATTAAAATAAAATTAAAATGACAACATTGTTGAACTTTGCAGAAACTAATTTAATTTGAGGAAACTTATTCCCTATTTCGATATTATTATGCAATTCGTAAGACCAATAATATTCTAGGAGATTTTAGATTTTTCTTTTCAAAGTGATAAAACTCTGAGTGCAAAGATAATTTTAACGGTTTTACAGCCAGCAGGGCATGTAATTGTGAGGGCGGGGAGATGTTGAATATAAAACGAATATAATGTGCCCCAGTGACGTAATGCCTCGTAAGGAAAACATTTTGTTTCTGTCCACTAATAGATATTACGTATAATAATTTATTCATATAACAGATTTGGATTTTAAACTCAATTTCACCTTTTAACTTATTATATAAATTAAAGACTTTAAAATATTTAAAGAAAATATTGGAAAATAATAATAATATGATTCTTTTGAGAATTATAGAAATGATTTTTGTAACTGTTAAGACGTCCATTTAATAAATCTGTGGTTAATCTAGATCAGAGATTCCCCAACTTCTTTCGTCTAACGCCCACTTTCAAAATCAGTTATTTTGTAACGCCCCTAATCTGTTATTAAAACATATACAACAATTAACAGTACTGGCCAGCATTCGCTGCCGTATATAAGAACCGGTCGGTTGATGCTCTTTTATATCAGCCCTTTGAGTTTGGGCGACATTCTGCGATCACAGATTACACACGTAACCCTACATCCGGCCTTAGACATCGTAAATGATGCCTCCAGACTCGTGCATAACGGATCCAGGTCACCTGAACTTTTCCGACTTAACAGCTGGCTCAGGACTTATATGGATAGAATTCGAGTCTTGGCTCTCGCAAGCCATGTACTCGTTCCTCAAATTGTTTACTTTAAGACCGCCGACTGTTTACGTCAAAAGATTTTTATTAATTACATATTTGTATGTAACATTGAGTATGTACCTATGATTATTTGATTCACTTCTTGTGATTGTCGTTTGTATGAAACTTTCATAAACAGTTTGGAAAATAAAATACGTTCTTTTGTCAAAAAAACATGTACTAAAATTTGGAAATAAAATGGTAGGACATCTGGGATGTCCATCTAAATGCAACATCTGTACTCGTGTTGGTAAGACGGCCATGCCTGCGGTACCTTTTTTATTTCTTTTAAACCTGATTCTTAAATGAATTGAATTTTTTACCAGATTCTTTTAGTGCCACAGCCAGCGTAATCTGAAGTTTCCAACATTATTTTTGTTTTAACTATTTAAAAAATATTGTTCATCTGTTTAATAGCCACTAATAGTTGGTTTATGGTCTAAGCATATGGCCTACTTATGTCATCTCGAATCGACAATCCAGCATCATGAGCTAGTTTACCCGCCATATTATTTTACCTTACTTCTCCTTCATCACTCGATGTTATTATTAACTTATTACTTAATACCATATTCCTCATTAGTTCCAAAAATTACAGCATGGTCGACGATTTTGGTTGCTAAGGTCACTATATATTCATTCATTCAGAGTCGTTTTTGGATACTGTATTTATTTTAGAACTGAATGAACTTCCTCCAGCATCGAGAGACAAAATCTTATATCGGTAAAAAAGGTAAAACTTTTAAAATATGAGTAACCTAAAGTTACAAATCATTTATCGCCCCCCTAAATGACACCAGTGACCCCCAAATCTTTCTCGGTCCCTTACCTTAGAGGGGGCCTCTAGGCCTCCAGCGAACACACTTTGGGAAAGACCGATCTAGATCCTCTCAAATATACAAATTTTGTAACATTAACATACTTAGTCTAAAATAGTTAGTTAATGGGTCATAACAATTTATTTTAGTATTGCATTGCATATGGGACTTATTAAACGTCAGACTCTAGTTGCCGTCAGAACACTCCATTGACACTTTTAATATATACCTATATTTTTATTTATAAAATTTATTTTGCTTAACCTATTGAATATTTAATAGTAGACTGCTACTGTGTATATGCAAGAACACTTATTGTATTTTATAACTCATAGTTCCAAGTCTACAATTTTTTTTTTTAAATCGGGGAATATAATATATATTTTAGATATTTTTTATGCATATTCAATGGAATATCTTTATATAAATTACATAATTTCAATTATATTATTTTTTGAGAAATTATAAATCAGGAAAATAAAAAACCTTTAAAAATAAATAAGAAAATTAAATGAATTGAATTTTTTTTTTCAGTAATACAAAAATTGAATATGGTACAAAATGAGCAAGTCATAAAGTTTCGTTTGTGACAGAGCTAGTGGGTATTATGACATATTATGATATATATAACACTCAGAACAATAACTAAAGCATAGAAGTAGCATAAATTTGAAGACTTAAATTGTGCGTAATAGTTGTCCTCTTTTATCATACTGTAAAAATATATAGTAATGAGTGAAACAAATGTAACGCTGTCAAAACAGGAAAATTTACACTTTTGAATGTCACTTTGGAGCCCATTTTGGAGTCCAATTTCACCATTATGATGGTAAATTGGAAAGTACAATTCATATTTGACTTATTGGGTATGGACAATGTTTACACATTTTGGTTGTGTTTGATGTCGGCTGTCAGTGGTGTGTTCATGTTTAGTTTTATTAACGAATTCATCTAGTTATTCACATATTTTCCCCGTTTCGCTGAGAGAAAACATAAGTTAATCATATAAAGAATGTCGTGTGTTATAAGGGGATGTAAATCCCATTCATCTCGTAAAGAAAATCAAGTTGAAACGGTATCTTTTCACCGGTAAGTGATCTAACATGGTATTATTTTATGTTTTGCTTAGTTACAAAATAACTATTTGTGCTTTTTTAACTGGTTTATATATTCTTAAGAAAGTGTTGTCCTATAGTTCAATTATAAGACTGCTATATGCAATATTAAATATAATATTTGAACATTTTTAAGTTTTCTATATATTATTGTAATAGTGTTGCAAAAACTATTGTTATCGATAATTTAATCCAGTGTTATTCTAGTAAATTCTGCAACATCTATGTAATATATCCATGGATTATTGTACCAGATTTCCCACGGATGTCAACAGACGACAGTTATGGATTAACAAAATTGCACCAAAAAAAACTTTAAATGAAAGAAGCATCACAGAATTTGTTCCAAACACTTTAGTTCTCAATGCTTTAAAAAGATCGATTGCAAATGGCGTAGATTGAAAATAGTTGCAGTACCTTCACTATATCTTCACAACGAAAGACCTACTATCGTAAGACAGTTTGATTTTTAAATATTGTGTGATGTATGTATGTAAGCGCAAAATATGTTCAAATCGTTATTTTTATATATGTGTATATTATGTGTATCTGTGTAAATTTGTATCTGTCTAACGAATGAACGGATTTAAATGTGGGATATTTTTATTAATCGAAACCCTGGTTCGTCAAGATGATCCTCTCCAAGATATTGATGCTCTTTTAGTGTAGTTGAAAGGTATTAACAAAGTATGTAAAACAACTGAAAAAATACTGCGAGAGTTTGAGGTACGTATAGGCATAAAATCATTGGGACAACCTAGGTACTTTTTGTCAATGATAAACAAAATTTCGGAATTATTACTACCAACATCAATTTTCCATGATTTGGTTGAACATTCATTCGATAACCATTTACTAGATGATCATAGAAATGTTTTAATAAAATTAATCAGCAAAGAATTTTTAACAACTCGTATCCATTACAGTACGAAAAAACTGTCTAATCATGCAGAAAAAATTAGGTCTTTTTTTACTAAAACTGCAATATTCAAAGGACAATAAATGTCGCTCCACGAATGACGTGGGCGAGAATGTAATAAGTAAAATTTTTGTTGCCTGGGATCAAAACATCTAATTGTTATCGCACGTGAAATCATCGGTTAGGAGATAGCACTTTTCGGTGTACCTCGTTCTAGCAAATGATAGAGAAAACCTAACCAGCCTTTTAAAACCGGTAGGTACTACCATAGAGATGAGGATCACTATCGATATCGCGGATAAGTTTACACAATTTCACATCACTAGAAAAAATTCTGTTATCTACGGCAGTGTACGCTTTAAAAATCGGAAGCTCCTTCTATGCTTTAGTTATTATTCTGAGATATAACACAATGGTGACAAACAATGATAAAATAGCCGTAACTACATTAAATTTGTAGCCTATTGGCAAAGTCACCAAAGATTATAGTACCATTGAATGCCCACAGCTTTTTTAATAATATCAAACTAAGAGAAATGGTGATATACAATACATTAATATACTGGGCGATAAAAAAAATGTTGAAACACATGTTAAATATTAAAAAAAACTAGTATTTATAATTTTGGCTTTACACGAGAATTTTTTTTTATTAGCATGTAGCCCGTAATGTTAACGTCATAGTTTCCAAATTAGTTCTTATCGTATTTCTTTTTATTTAATCCATTTCGCAATTCGCTCAACTAATTACATTCGTTCTTTTATTCACACACGCTCGCTCTAATTTCAGACGTCATTAGATCTCTTATGGATATTTTATACACCCTTTTATATTAAATACATATATAACAGTAAAATACATATGTAAAAGCACTTTACCGCTTACTTATATTATGATCCTTGGCCCTGAATTAATATAATATTACTGAATTTGAATGTGTACCTACTTCTTGGTTGAGAAATAAAGTCTTATCTATCAGGTCTACTACTAAACCTGATACTATTAGGTTTGGTTGTGATAAGAATAACGTAATAAATAGTTATCATTTATAAACACAAATTACATTATACCTATATTTTTCTTAATTTGCTATTAAATTCATCTTAAATGTCGATTAAAAAATTAATTATATATTAATATATATTAATTGTTTAAGCATTATTTAATTTTTTATTTTTACGATTTTTACATTTTTACTATTTTTACTTTGGATTAAATTTTGTGTTCTTTCAAAACAAGACAAGACATTTTATCTATTTCATTGTGTCATCATTATCTTAATATGTGAAACAAATATTTTGTACCTATTTTTAAGACTTGGAATAGAGAAAAGGTGCACAAAGTTACATTCCTATATAATAATGTGTTAGAAAAACATTAAATTAAAAAGACATTACATACGCAGTATATGTAATGTCTTGGTGATGTAAAAATATTACACACTTACAACTTCATTGTTTGAATTATCAAGTATGTACTTAATATACTATGAATTAGTCTGTTATTCAATAATTAATTGAAAAGTTGATTAAAATATATATTATCCAAATAATATTGATCCAAATCCTCTAAGACATTAATACTAAAAATACGGTATGATTACACTGGGCTACCGTTAAATAATTTCATAACAGAATGTATTAAATTAATCAACACATACTAAAGAAATAACTTATTTTAAATGACATTTAATAATTTGACAGAATATAACATAAAAAAGTAACCTTAAAAATTACTCATCTTATACCTTTTAGATGGTCCGTATTAATTGATTTATCTTAGATATAAAGTACAGAATATATCTTTAACTACTATATTTGGGGTTGAATAGAAAATTTAAGTCAGTCGGGATGCTGCGACTGATGTAGCATACGATCAATAGATCCAATCCATTGGTCTAATCACCCTTATGAATCTTAAGTGCTATTGTTGAGTAAGAGAATATCTTTTGTAAGATTTGGTCGATCTTATAAAACGTAGACATTTTACAGTAAATATTAATATATATAAAAATATTGGTAGTAACCTTTTTTCTCTGCATGTTAAATTTTGCGCAAAAAAAAACCAATGCTGCATATAGAGACCACTTTATAATATTCAGTATTATTTATGAACCATAAAAAGTTTATTATTTAACTTTGCCAACTTTCATATGTAAAAAAGAAAGCTTTGTGAAGTGCCAAAAGACAAGGATCATTATTTTTTTGGGTCACTGGAGGCTAACAAAGGACAAACCTTCTAGCGACGTTGCAGCGCTTCTATTATGAGATTAAGCGCTTTAATAACCTGCGTATACATATTCACCATTTAAGAGGTTTAAATATCTTACTATTGACACTTCATTATGATTTCCTCTCTTATAGTTTAAGTAAAGTATAATACAGTAAAACAGTTTAAGTAAACATTTTTGTACCGAAATGGAAATTATCTGTTTCATGGTTTTAAACATTTTCCTATAAATTTATCGTGCTTCTACATTATAACATAGTACATCTTTAAATAACTAGTCATAACTTAGAATTAAAATTAAATATTTCGGGGCTTAAATTTTATCAAGTGACATAACAAATTAAAATAGGGTAACAAGCTAATAACAACACTTCTAAAATCTCTCGCTTAAGCTTTCATTGTAACATAAGCCAGTGTTAACTCCATCTCCAGCACTGACCTACGTTTGTTTATAACCACCAAAAACGCCTTTATAAAATTAATTTGTATAACTCATAATTAAAGTTGACCTAAATGAGGAAGGAGCAATTTAAAAGCGGGTAAAAGCCATTCGACACTTAATTTTTTTTATCAACAAACAATGTAGAAGAATTATATGGTTATCTAAACAATGTCATTGAATCTAATATCACTAACTTTTGTAAAAAAAAAAAGAGTTGTTGTCCTATGTTTTACGACAAAAACTTGAATTTTTCATTTTTACTAATAAGATTAGGCGGCATTAGTAGGTTCTTTCCAAATTTGGTTAGGTAGGGAGAGGAGTGTGGAGGGTGAAGGTGAGCGTTTTTGCGCATAATAAAGGGGCCCCTTAAACCTACTCCTGGGTCGCAAGTCCCAGGCACTGCTTGCACTCCTCTCCTTGCAACGCGATGGGCCCGGCACCCGCACGGTGAATCCATGGATTGCTAAGAAGCTTCGTCTTATATTATAGATTTTAAATATTAAACTAGCCTTGTTGAAGACTTTTCTAACAATGTAAGCACTAAAACAACTGTAACTTAAGCTTTACAACTCGGGATCTTTCAACAAAATTAAAATCTTTTAATTTAATTGTAGTTATTGCAAAACTAACAGCAAAACAAACTTGAAACGTTAAGTGTACACGGGTAAAAATAATAAAGCTATTCGATTTAGAGTGTAGAAGCTAGCTAACACTGTACCTCAATTGGTAGAGCGACGTAACGATTTCCCAGAGGTCGCGGGTTCGAATCCCGGCCCGTATTGGTTTATCTTGCATCCTATATTTATATAAATTTAAATAAGCTTAGCATGGCTATACTTGTTTATAGATATTATCAAACAGTGTAGAAGCAGGTATCTGTCGTATAGGATATATTTTACGTATTAAAATTTTGCGTTCGAAAAGCGTCTGGTTTTGGTTTTTCATTTCAAGTCAATTGAGTCAAAGTGATATCAGCTACAATTAATGTATTTTTTAAAAGCGTTCCCTAAACTTTTTAAATCCAGAATAGTGATTGCTAATGCTAATTATTATTTAATAATTAAACCTTTAAATCCTTCTTACAGGGAAATACCTCAACTATAATATTACTAACAAATTTTACGGAAAGATAGAAGTTTTTCTTTAGTGAGTCATATTGGAAAAATAGCTGGGAGAATTAAAATTTTGATCATATCGAATTGGAAATTTGTACTTTATATCACAAAGTATAACCTTTTTTCATTAAATTATCCAAAAAGTTAATAACTACAAAATGAATTATTTGTTTGAGAACTGAAACGGTTAGTACCAATAAAGGCTAATTCTCAGATATAAACAATGATGAAGAGACTCCCATAAAGGTTAATAAATGAACAATGAGAAAATTTAAATAAAACGAATTCTAAGAATTTATATTTAATTGCCTCCAAAAGTTGTAATACTGACTCATCGTAATAATATCAGAAAGATAAAGGCAGGATATGGAAAAGATTAAATCAATAGTTATGACAAATAGATAAATTTTATTGATAATTCCAGAAATTCACAAACATCAAAAATTATTATTTTTTAACAGGATAGATAATAAGCGAAAAACTTGTCACTTTGCGTTGAATCATACATATAAGGTTATATAACAAAAACGGAACTCTAAAATATATTATGCAATAAGAAGGCAGTTAAACACCGCTACTATTTTATGTAATAAAAAATATAAATCACATTATTTAGCTTTAGCTCTCCATATATTTTTTATTTATACAGGGCTAATTGCAAACTGGTAGAAAATCATAAAGCCACATATTTGATTTTCTTAAAAGTAGCCAAGTAAGCGTGTCACGTTAAGGATGAGTTTCCCGAGGTTTTATGGGAGTAAGAACAACAAACAAATAACAATGTTACGTTATTTTGTTAATTAATTGTTGTGAATATAAAAACATTCTATGGAAAATAAAACCCTTTTATTCTGAAATTCATAAGCAGTTTAATTGACAAAAGTGAGGGTGGTATTTTGCTTAAGGTATTTTTTGTTGTGTTATATATCATCTAGGCTACGTATATGTTTTTTGAGTTCTGTACATTTAGAAAAAAAAAATAAAACTATTAACTTAAACTTGTGTGGGATTATTTAAATTTCATAATTGCTATATTTGTAGAAATCAAATCAACCATGACCCTTTGCTGGTTTTTAAGTAGGTAGTCTTTTAAATGGCAGCGTCGCAAACACCTTCCTGGCCGGGCGGGACGATGCGTAACGCATTTTTCCAACGAAAAAAAAAAGGACATACATACATATTTATAAGATTTTTATAAAGAGTTACTTATTTTATTAAATCTTACTTACTCATTACACACACTCAGTGCACTGAAATATAAAATATAATGTTTATTTGACAGCTTGTCCGCTTTATAATCTGTTATGTCAATAAAAACCCTGCAACCTCTGGAAAATCATCTCGACTGAAAACGTCCCCACTCTGCCAATTGAAGAACAAGTATCGCTGCCACTTTATTTAATTAATATTCTATATATAACCGTCTTAATCGTGGTGACACCCATTTGACTTCTTTCAAAAATCTAACCAATGCCTTCTACTATAAATTGGGTCTAAGTATGCTTACTACATCTTGACTCAAAATACTAAGTCTCAAAGTGACTCCGTAAGTTTTTTGTTACAAGTTTGTATAAAAGGAAACTTCCTATAATTTTAAACCGATAAACTATGGAAAGAAAATATATAATTAAGAGAATATGAGCTGGTTGGATACTTTTAAAATATTTTATGCCTTTGGAATTAATTATATTTTTTTACCATTCTTTTTCCCAGGAATATTGATTGAAGAAATTGAAGGTAATATCCCCAAATTTATTTTGTAATTTTACTCCATACATTCATATTATATTTTCTCTGGGGATGATATTAAATTCCATAAATAAAATAAGGAACAAAAAATGAAGAAAAAAATATGACGTTACATTATTATACATGGCTCGTTCGTTGTTTAGCGATTTCTCATTGTAATAAGAAATCGGTAAAGAAAACTACACATCATTTTCTACATAAATTTAGCTGAAAACTTATCAGAATTTAAGTAGCATCTTCCATGATGACAAAAAAATAGTCAGTTTAAAAAATATATTATATATATTAACGTTAGTTATTGTGATGTTTCGATATAATATTTATTTAGCAGTCTTTTGTAAAGTGAATTTTTAATCAAATGATTATTAGTAAATGTTTATGTATTTGTTATTTTATATATTTTTTCCAAGCTTCGAAATTGTATAATATTTTTAAAAACTTACACAGTATTAAAATATTTATAGCAATCTATGGTCAACAGATTAGGATGTAATAATATATCATAAGCATAACTTCTAAGAATTATTAATAGCTTTAAACGCGAGATGAAGGTTCTTACCAAGATTATTAGAAGATTATTGATTAAAAGCTCTAAGTATAATATTGCTGTGACACGCGTTAATTATGCAAAATTATTACATTAGAACACACTGAAAAGGTATTGACAACTTTAATTTTATAATTTTATTGGACATACATTATGTTAATAAATACTGGTGATTGCTATTAAATTGTTAATCGCTATACTTATAAAAGATCATGTTTAGTAAGTGGCCTGTGACTAGACAATTATTTTATAACATGTTATGACAATTAGCTCTTATAACATGATATCCACCTGTGTCAACGTAATGAATATTTAGCTTTTACGTTTACAAAACGTTTGAAGAAAGGATCAGGTTGGGACTGAACCCTACTGTAATATTCAACAAATGTGGTATTTTAAAGCAAATGTTTATGGTAATGTTACTTTTATAGTTTTGTTCTGGTAATTTTTACTAACTCTGACATATTCTGTGAAATTAAGAATTACTTATTTGATTATTTATTGAATAAAAATACTTTTATTTAAGTATGATAATTATAAAATGTACAATACGTGTATATAAAACGATCTTTACTATGTTGCTTACATTGTTTTACATCAAATGGTTATTTCTATAAGAATCCTTCTCATAATAAATATAAATGACTGTTTCTTTTTTAGCTCTAGTATAAATTTATATTGATTATAGTCTCTTTATTCTTTCTTTCTAATAGCAGCATAGCTTATAAAGAAAAGGTAAAAGAACTTTTCACGTTGTTTTTAAATATAATAAAAAACATACAATTTTCTCATAGTCACAATTTATAAAAAATAAACAGAAAATATTTTGAGAAAAAAACCACATTGTAAAATATTTTTAACATAATATTATTATAATAACTTAAAAAATAAATCAATTATATATTTTGAATGTATTCAATTTACCAAATTTCATAATTAAAGTTAATGAGAACAATCACAAAATCAATTTATTACTAGAAAAGCAACAAATCTTAATATAATAAAATTTCCTTATAGCTTGTTAAAAAAAAATATCGAACGACACGAATATGTTTCAGGTATTTATTATCAGTGAGTATTAAATATTAAGTAGTGTTTTAATAATAATTAATTCTATGAACATTTATGTAGTTTAAATTATTAATTATTTGAATATTGGTACCTACTAATATTCACTATTAGTAAGAACATACTTAAAAAACTTAAATTACTAGGTAGTCCTAGTAATTTAAGTTTTTTGTTTCTGAAACGTAATTAAAGGAAATAAATTAAAACATAAAAAACAGCTCAAAAAGACTCACCTTCAATGATTAGTAATTGAATTTTATTGTGAACAGATTTTCACGTCTTTTCTTTGAATTCTTATCCATATGCTATTAGATTTTGTATTTTATTATATTTTTTCAGTCACTTCCTATTTTAATCATTTATTAATTTCAATAAATAAAATAAAAACATTATAACAGATTTTTGTTAAGAAAATTTATCAGCGTTGCAATGATGCAACTTTATCAAAATTTTATAAATTTCTCCGCATTGCGGTTGGCAGAAATGATTACTTAGACGGAGCATATGGATAAAATATATGAACTAACCATAAGTTTTTCACAGAAGATATAATCCAAATATAATAAAATTATTACATGTATAATTGCACAATATGTGATATGAACATAATATAATATGAATCATATTCTTACCGAAATCTCATGTCATGTAATAATATATTAGTAATATCCACGGCTATATATATGATTGCCGCATATTAAACTCGTATATTGCATAATCATAAAATTAAATGTTCACTAAATTCATCAATGTTTTTTTACTCTTTTTACGTTAAAATTTTATAATGTATCAATGAATCGTGAAGTAAAGGAATATGTACATAATAGCAAGTACGATTTTATTAGCCGGCTAAGTTCTTACTAAGCAGGCAATCAGCCTAACGTAAATAAATAAAGGCCAATTTAATCAAAATTAAAAACTAACATATTTTTACTTTTCTTTTATTTATATTTATCATTTATGGATAGAGTTTCGGATTTATTCTTGGATATGAATTATATATTTTTGTTTATTTGTTACAATTACGTATGTTATGAAATGATATATAATTAATATAAGTCGTTTTTATAATTGTTATGGTCTATTTAAATTTAAATAATTATGCTTTCACTTTACAGGTAAAATAGTATCTGGATAATAAAATTTTGAAACTACACTACAGCTGCTCCAAATTAGAACGGTTTGAGATCGCTTTGATCATTTTAAAATTTAAAAAAGTTTCTCGTTTTAAAATATTTAAGTTTTTATATATTAGGGTTTCAAGCTAGCAAATGATATAGTTGATAGGTTGATAGTAAGTGGCTTCGTCTATGCGACCCAAAAAAAGTTGCAGATATTTTATCACCAGGAGAACTGGAGAAATGAAGTCGCTTAGTCACAAGTGGTTACAAAATATCGAAATATATATGGCGTACTAATGCATCATGGGAAATTTCAGATATACTTTTAATTAATATTTCAATTTACATCAGCACTTACTAACTAATTTCTTTAATAAATAAAAATAACGTCATTAAGAGCATTTTATTAATTAAAAGAAAAAAAATTGAAAATTGATTCTAAGCAAATATTTTATTTACTTCCAACATGGTTCCAACTTTAGTTTGACCCATTCATAAATTTAAAAAGTTACATATATTTGGTACATGAACATTTATAGAATAAATATTTACTTATATCTATTGAATACTGCATATAAAACTTTAATTAAAATATACATATATTCTAGGTTTTTTTAAGAAACAAGAAAAAAACCTGATTTATTTCTATGCTTAACTATTACTATTTTAAATACAGAAGACAGAAACGGAAATATTGACATTATTTATAGCAAAGATCTTTTTTCTGCAAGAGTGCTTCAAAGAAAAGTCTTCGTGAATACTTTTCAAGGAGCATATTTCAATAAATTTTAAAAGATTGTTTGCAACTTTTAAAATTCAATGAAGTATGATTTGTTTATTTATATAAAAGTGTCGAAGAGTTGTGAAAACTATCTAAAGAGAGCTACTTAATTACAATATATGATAATGATCTTACACGAAAAACCCACTGTCTTGATTTGACTTGCACAATTTTCATGTTATATTACATAACATAACATAAAATCAGCCAATAGGCTGCAGCAGTCCTGCAGTGTTCTGCTATTGACAGGCCTCCTCCAGCGTACGCCATAGGACCCGATCTCCAGTTTTGGCCATCCAGTCACTACCAGCTATACCCTCATCCGTCCGTCAAATCGTTAAAATCATTTTATTTGAAATGTTACTCTGATTTAGTGAGTGAAATATATGAAGTGTTGTAAGCGAGCACAAAAAAAAAATAATTGTTACGCTCACGCTAACAGATGTTTTTTTCCAGATTTAAATAAAACTATTTTGGTCAGATTGAAAATGCTCGTATAGGTATTATATTTTAGCACATTCCGAACTATGGCTATTGTTTGAAAATTGTGTTTGAAGATGGCTTTAGCTCGGCTCATCTTGTTACGATAAACAAATTAAGTTAACGATTCAGTTATTCATCATCCAATAATCTTTTTAATCTTTACCCTATCCTGTAAAGCAATGGCTAATTAAAGAGATTGGCAGTTGCAATCAACGAAGAGCGCTCCATTTGATAGAGATTTCCATTAAACAGAAGTCTATTTACTAAATATATAACAAATAATTCTATTTATTATATTCTATTTATTATATACTATTTCCATTATACTTGGATATGCATTCGCATATCCAAGTATAATGGAAATAGTATCTAAAATTTATCATGAAACGCTGGTAAAGCGCATTTAAATTCTGTATGTAGAGAATTTATGAGAATTTATAATAAAACAATGACTCTCTAATTAAAACATATTTTACTAAGCCGTTCAAAATATTATTAAAATTATACTCTTCAACCATTAACATATAATAAACCGTTCCAAAATTAAACATCTAAAACTTACTGATACTAAAAGAAACATTAGCTATTGGCTACAGCACATATTTAACAAACATATATCTTTGTTACCTCGGGATAACAAAGTAGTCCCATAGGTAAAACAGTCGTAGGACCGCTCAGGGAATGTGGCTTAGCCATGTTGAATTTATTTAAGTCTCCTTTACAAATGGCCTCATTCACAAGACGTGGAAAAGTAATGGAGTATTATACAAATAGTCACATTTACATTTAACTTTTGGATATTTACCTAAAAGGTTTTACCTTTTTATTACGTAGCTTTATTGAATTTTATTTAAATATATTTTAGTTCCATCCTATTTCAGTTTCAGTATTGCAATTTAATACCGGCTTGTGGTTAAATGTGGCCCGGCTTAAATTCTAGCCAAAAAGGTATTTTTTTTTTACGTATATTATATATTAGTTTGAACATTGATGATTGTATTTTTTATTATCTAATAAACGGTTTTGTGTACGTTATACCGTGTAAAATAAATATATTAACAACTATAACAACAAAAACAAATTTATTTATTTAGAAACATGTAATCTATGAAATGTTTGCCAGTTTTAAATAAAAGCTTTGGCTTAATTGTTTTTATTGCAAATATTGACTTTTTAAAATAATAAAATTATACTAACATAAAAAAATTGATGATACTTTCTTGGTAAATGTGATGAAAACTTGTTAAAGTTAATGGTCTGAAATCGTGGCGTTGTGAAGGACAATCAACGCGACATAATGGAGCGCTGCGGTGAGATTTATCTACTCAGCCACATTAGAGAGCCAAGACCTAGTTACCGGATGTAGCTGGCTTTAATCATTTTATTATTAGACAATTATACATACTATATTGAAATAAAACATAAAAAAATATTAATGTATTACTATATTATAATATATTTCGATAATATAGTAGAATAAAACAAAAAAGATATTTTATTATATTTATTAATGAGTATTTTTCGTGAATCTTATTACAAAGCCTAATATTTTAAGTGACGACGATATTAAAGCATCTATATGTGAAATAAAACTTAAACTTGAATCAACATTAATTTTTAAATCGCGATTTTTTTTGCTTTTTGAGGCAAGTGATTATTCATACGATAACAGAACTTGTTTTCGGATATTTTTCCACTACATATTACAAAATAGAACTTAAGATTATTTAATCTCAAATGACTTTTTAGACACCAAAATTCAAACCTATTTAAATCTTGTTGTAAAAGAATCGCGTCCTCTACTGTATTTACTTTTCTATGTTATGATGAAAGGTATCTGATTATATGTACGAGTATAATGCAAATGCTGTTCAACTCTATCGGATAATTTTTCATTTCGTTTTTCTGAATTCTTATGAGTTTAACAGGTATTTATTCAGCTCGTTCATAATTCCTAGCGTTACGTCAACAAAGAGACTGTTATGCATGTTGGAGATAACAACTTCAGAAGGTAATTTGTGTTAATCTTAGCGTGTCAGTGTTTATTTAAATTTAAAGTTAATGAATTTTATCAGAATAATTCTAGAGATTTAATTTTAAAAAAAATGTAATATGGAATTTTAAAAAAACCCTAAGATATATTTATTTAAGAACATTACCGTGGTAAACAAAAGTCTGTTTCGTATTATGAAGATATAAACATACTGTAAATATATGACATCGATTATTTAATATAATTGTCAGGTTAAAACTGACGTATATTATTTTAAGGAATATAACAAAAAGGTATAGAATAAGTGTCACGGTTTTTGGTAAGTAATTCGATGAATATTGGAAGATGGAACCTTATATTGAATATAAATGTTATATTTGGTACTTGATGAGATGAGAGTTAAATGTATAACCCTTATTTGTATTGACGTCGTAAAAGTAGCTGACTATATGTGCCACAGTTGGGGTCACAACCAACATCTTTTAGTTACTGAATCATTACAAAGCTATAAAATAGGAAAAGCCTTAATTTGGAAACATTATAAATTGTAAATTTTTATAATTATATATTAACTATTTTTGACTTTAAATAGTGACTTAAGAAACTACCTAAATTACTAGTTAATAGTCATAACTAATATAGGTCCTTTGTATATCGAAGAATATGTATATTATGGGATCATTTTTTACTAATGGTTTCCTTTTGACTTCGTCCGAGACCTGAGTAGATACCTACTACTGATATCAAGTTAGTCAAGAATGTGTAGATGATAGATATATGTGTCAATATTAAATTTTATTAACTATTATCCCTGTATTCACGTTCTTCTAGTAAATCATTTAAATTAATAATACCTAGATATGGCATTCTTCTCTTCCAGTTATTAGTCTAACCAGGTACTGGACATTAATAGCCTCTTTTACGACTTTGACCTCGAATTATGTAAAATTTATTGCTACGTAGAGTGGAGTCATTTTCTTAATTTTAGTTGTACAGCTACCATACCTTTTATACAAATATTTGAATGTTGGTTGTAAAATTATTAATAATAAAATTATAAACAAAGATGTCATACGAAATTTTGTCGTTTTGTCCATCTTAGTCAGTATATTGAAATATCATGGATTTTTTGGAAGGTTTTGTATCAATTGAGTATGTCAATTATGTTTGCCTCGCCAACCTCATGATTTACCTATAACATATAGCCAATAGCTACTTAATATTTTGATAGGTACCTACTAAATATTTTTAGTTTACCGCCACGGGCAATCGTATAGCGTATTCACAGCTATAGATTAACATTGTTTTAGAGCACTGTTGTACATAATAAGTTCATTATATATGAGATATAGTTTATTTGTAATATTACAGTAACAAAAGTGGACCCAATACACAAATCATTTACTTTCCTATCGAAAGCATTCACCGTTGAGCAGTCGACCGGGACACATGTCCCTTTTACCTGCTCCGCCTATTCGCGCCACCTACGTGGGCCGTCACGCTGACCGCCCAGCCACCTGCACCGAACACCTGCACCGACCGTTCGTACACCTGCGCCTGTCAAGATAACGACCTCCATTGTGTGCAAGCCAGCGGTGTGATTGTGTTTGTGTGTGAGTCATCGCCGCAAGCACACCTGCGGGCCAGCGAACCTGCATAGGGGTCCAACAAGTCCGACGTCGCCCTAGTTAGGGTACGAAACGGAATTCAAAGACTTCGTCGTAATAGCCTGCGTCGTGTAAGTACACAGTCGTTCGCGCCCGAAGCGCCCGCGTCCGCGTCGCCGTCGTCCGCGCCTTCAGCGCCCGCGGAGGCACCTTCAGCGCCTGCGCCTTCAGCGCCACGGAAGTCCCCCGCGCCGCCGCCGCTTTACATAAGGGACAAGTCTAAGTGGGACACTCTGTCCGCACTTATGACGGAGCACAAGCTCCATTTCACGTCCGCCCGAAATACCGCCGACGGTATCCGCGTTCAAACCGCGTCTTCGTCGGACCACCGTGGTCTGACTCGTATCCTCCGCGAACGTGGTTACGGATACCACACCTACGCGCTAGAGATGAACGCCGCTTAACGGTGGTCATCCGAGGGCTCCCCGTGGAGCTCACTACTGAGCGGATTTTCGAGGACCTTAAGTCCCAATCGTTCCCCGTCATCTCGGTGCACCGCATGTACCGAGCGACCACTAGGGTCCCGTTCGATCTCGTTCTCGTCCATCTCGAGAAGGAAAGCAAATTTTTAACGTTAAGGCAGTCTGCCAACTCTCCGGCCTTAGGGTCGAACCTCCACGCGGTCGCGGTTTTCCTGGTCAGTGTCATCGCTGCCAGCTCTATGGGCATTCAACGTTTTTGTCACGCGCGTCCAAGGTGCGTCAAGTGCCTGGACGACCACGCGACAGCCGACTGCTCACGGAAGGGACCGGTCCCTGAGGATCCTCCCAGCTGCGTCCTGTGCGGACAGAAGGGCCATCCTGCGAATTATCGCGGGTGCCCCAAAGCGCCGCGCAGGACACAGCCGGCAAGGCATCCTCCTCGGTTCGCACAGCCTCCATGGGCTCCTTTAGCAGGGGCAGGGGTCCGCGGCCCCTCAGGCATCCCAGGCCCCTCAGTCACCCGCGAACGCGATCGCGAACGCTTGGGTGAAGCCTCCGAGGATTATCCCACAGCCCGTCCCCCAGTCGTTGCCGCCGCCGCCAGTTCGTAACTCCACCGACAAAGTTGCGAGTTCGCTCGCGTGCGTCACGAGCCTCTTCGGTGTAATAGACATCGAAGAGCTCCTAGTCTTTTCGAATGAAATGAGGGATTCCGCGCGGAACCCTCCTGCGAGGATGGAAGTGCTCCTCAAGCACGCCGTCCTAATCAAATCGATATACGAACACACGATGTCAACATGATGACATCGCGTGGAAGGGTAAAACCTCGCTCTCTGACTGTCGCTACATTCAACGCGAACGGGCTACTTAAGCAGATAGATCTAGTGCGCGACTTCGTGGTCACGCACCAGATAGACGTTCTGTTAGTACAAGAGACCTTTCTGAAACCGTGTAATCGTGATCCGCGCATCGCAAATTACCGTCTCGTTAGGAACGATAGGGCAACCGCGAAGGGGGGAACCATCATCTACTACAGAAGGTCTCTTCATTGCACTCCGCTCGATCCGCCCCAACTAGTCAACGTAGAAGCGTCATTATGTCAGGTGGGTATGACCGGCCATCAGTCGATCGTACTAGCATCCGTCTATCTTTCTCCCAATAAAGCCTTAGTTGAGAGGGACCTTAAGTCCTTACTCCAATTAGGTAACGCAACCATTCTGGCCGGCGACCTAAACTGCAAACATCCCCGCTGGAACTCCACTGTCGCAAACAGTAGAGGAAATCTCCTTGATAGGCTAAGTTACAAGGCTGGTCTCGACTTCGAGATCACCGCGCCTTTGAGTCCCACGCGATACTGCGACACAGACTTCCGACATGACAGACCCGACGTGCTCGACATAGTACTCTTGAAGGGCGTGACACTCCAGTTACGTTCTATCGAGACGCTATCCGAGCTAGACTCTGACCATCGACCGGTCCTATTTCAGCTAGGACTTCCTCCCCTTAGGGAACCCGCGACCAAAACAATTATTAACTGGACGAAGCTTCGAGAGCAACTCCATTCCCCCGTACCAGCGCACCTCGACAAAATTCCTGACCAGCTTACATCGGTCGAGGACGCTGTCTCAGCCGCGACTAACTTCACAGAACATTTGGTAGACAGCATAGGAAAGTCCTCGAGGGAGGTCCGAGTGAACTTCGAAGGTTACCGAGCACTCCCTCCGGACATTAGACTTCTCATCACCTGTAAAAACGCCGCGATTAGAGCCCATGACCGATACCCGACAGATGACAACCGACGGAGGCTGCGCCGTCTCCAGAGGGAGTCGAGACAAGCTCTCGACGACTTCAGAGATAGCGGCTGGGATAGGACGCTTGCGACGCTCTCTCCAACACACCAGGCATTCTGGCGGTTGCAGAGAGCGTTGAAGGCGGACACTGTCTCAGATATGCCTCCCTTGGTTGGACCTAACTCCGCCATCGCGTTTGACGACCCTGACAAAGCTGAGTGCTTAGCCGACAGTCTAGAGAGCCAGTGCCGTCTGTCTGCCCAATCGGTTGATCGCGATCATGTCGAAATAGTCGACAAATCGGTCAATATAATGTGTTCTCAGCCACCGGCCGGTCCGCCAATCAAGGAAACGAACTTAGACGAGGTGACGTCCATAGTTAGGGCGCTTCACGTCAAGAAATCGCCAGGTCCCGATAGGATCACTAACAAAGTGATAAAGCTTCTTCCGCCTCCTTTAATTTACCTATTGGTTACCATTTTTAACGCTCTACTGGCCGGTTGCTCGTTTCCGGCCCAGTGGAAAGAGGCCATAGTGATAGGGTTCCATAAGCCGGGCAAACCCCGGCATCTGCCTAGTAGTTACCGTCCCATTAGCCTTCTTAGTTCCTTAGGGAAAGTATATGAGAGAATCATCCTCTGTAGACTTAGATCGGAAGTCGAGAGACTCAAAATCATCCCAAATGAGCAGTTCGGCTTTAGAGCCAACCATTCATGTTCCCATCAGGTGCAACGCCTCACGGAGCACATACTGACAGGGGCCACTGTGAGGGCCAAGAAGCATAGGACAGGAGCGCTCTTCCTCGATGTAGCTAAGGCGTTCGACAGGGTCTGGCACAATGGACTGGTGTACAAGTTATACCAGTTCAAGGTGTCGGACAGACTCGTACTCATCATACGGGACTACCTGACGAATCGCTCCTTTCGCTACAGCGTGGAAGGCGTCTTGTCAACCCCCCGCCCCATCAGGGCGGGTGTTCCCCAGGGTTCAGTTCTCTCGCCCATCCTCTATTCCATCTACGCTAGCGATATTCCTAGACCGCGATCTAAAGTGCACCTTGCCATGTACGCGGACGATACTGCGCTTTACACGTCCTCTAAGGATCACTGGGAGATATACCAACGTCTCCAATCCGCAGTCGACTCCCTTGAGAGTTGGCTGCGGAAATGGCGGATCGAGGTAAACCCTGAGAAGAGCGTTTCGGTGCTCTTCGAACGGGGCCCCCCAAGGATCCTCCCGCGAAACAAACTCTTTAATAAACCGATACCTTGGAAAGACGAGGCAAAATACCTAGGAGTTACGTTAGATAGAAAGTTAGTTTTCACTGCGCATATTAGGACCGTTCGTAGCAGAGCGGCCTACATATTAGGTCGTTTATATTCGCTGTTAGGAAAGCGGAGTAAAATGTCCCTTCGCAATAAGGTGACACTTTACAAACTTTACTTTACACTTGCATACGTTCCGTCATGTCCTATGCGAGTCCCGCTTTTGGGCACGCTAATCTGAAACCCCTTCAGGTGATTCAGAACAGGTTTACACGGATTGCAACCGGGGCGCCGTGGTTCGTACGCAACATCGATCTCCATAGAGATTTAGACCTTCCGACCATAGCTCAGTACTTCAAGGGGCTTTCCCAAAAGTACTTTGAACGTGCTGAGCGACACCCGAACCCACTGGTGGCTGACGCCGCAGAGTATAGACCACGTAAGACTACTTTAGTCAGAAAAAGAAGACCCAAGTCGGTACTCGTTGACCCCGACGACGCGTTCACAGTAGGTAATAACGTGTACGCGTAGGCATAATTGACACCACACAACATACAGACACACACCGTCTGTACCGGTATAGACGAGGTCCCAACTGAGTAAGTGCTCCGTTGCTCCGGCGTTCTGCCGTCGGAGGACGCTAGTGTCCAAATTTCCTTAGCTTCCCTCCTGACTAACGACGCCCCGAGCCGAGGTCCGTGTCTCAATCTGAGACGCCCTCGGGACGTCGTTCCCCATGGGGGCCCATCTGGCCCCCCCTTTTTAAGGGTGGGTCTCCTGACCCACCCGTTCCCCTGGTGACGCTGTAATAGCCAACAGGGCTAACAGCATATAAGACAAAAAAAAAAAAAAAAAAAAATATCGAAAGCAGCTATTACTGGTAACTTGGTATAAAGTATAATGAATAGTTTAGTTGACAAGTTTCACCGCAACCCTCAATTACTTATTTCTTACGGTACTCTAAATTTCATTATCCCTTATACCGCAAGAGTATGTTCTTCAATTGAAATAATTAATAGCTTTCGTAATATACAAATGTATTTCATAAATTATCTTCAAATGACGATAAATTTATATTATAAGGAGAGAATAGCTATCTAGGTTTAATTTTTTAATACACTTAACAAAATAATCCGTTAAGGTAAGATATATGCAGATACAAAGAATTTATATATCGTTAAATAATAAATGTTTTATAGAAATAAATCAATTTCAACCATTTTTTTTGTATCCTAGGATAAATAAATACAATAGTCATATAGTTTAAGAATACCTTTAATTGTACTGTAAACATATTGTGATTATTAATGAATAATATGATAATAACTAATTTATACTAAAAGGTTCGTACTACTATAAAAACGCAGGAAAGAACTTCTTATTTATTTTTGGGGTATTTTCTTTTCAATGTCAGTCAGTCAGTCAGTCAGTGCTATTACAATAAAATAATAATTAAAATATTACATGTTTTTAAAATTAAAGATCCATGATCCTTTAAATTCCAGGACATGGGTTCTGAACTTTGTCAGAATTTAAAGGCTCAAACTATAAGCATGTACAATGTCAAGGATTCCCTAATAAACCGAATTTGCTAAGTTACCTATACACAGTCAGTTTATATATATATATAAGGGATTTATTTAGTCGGGCGGTAGCTTATGTTGTTCAGTTATCACATTACTGGACTAGTCGTTGGCCGTAGTATCTGTTCTAGGCGCTGTTATTGGTTTATTTTTTAAGACTAAGACTGTCCTTACAATTGATATATAAAAGTAAAAAAAAAAATCTACCGATCTTTTAAGTTTACGTACAAATTGTATTTTGGTTCGAATCTTTATTTGATTATGAAATATTATTAATTTTATTTTACTAATTATCCAAATAAAATGTGTGAAAATATCAATATCATTGTTCATGTGTATCAATAGTGTTGTCATTTATCGGTAATTTTTTACACGGATCAACTCGTCTAATGCTTTCGATGCTCTTAACATTCCTTTGTTTATTCACTTCCGTTTAAAATGAAAATTTATTGGAATAAGTATATACTTTTTTAGTTTTTACTATATTTTAAAAAAAAATATTTTTTATAAATGACATTATTCTGAGATAAAATGACATATTTAGAGGAAGTTATTGAAAAATGAGTTATCCAAACTATAATTATAATATAATAATAATAATTTCATTTCAATATCACACAATAAAATTCAAAAAAAATTAAGTTTTAACTATTGTTAAGACTTGTTTCAGTAATACACAGTACTTGCACTTCAATGTTTAATATACAACCATTTGTAATAGAATGGGCGAGAGCAGCACTTATAACTCGTTTTATAATATTTTAACACGATAATATTTCGATGAAGGTAATTTACAATTTCATAACCAACTTACAGATGATATTATTTATACCTTATAATAAGTTCTAATAAAGATTAAACATTATGTTAAGATATTCTATGCTTCCGATTCTTAAAACATTTAACAGTAAATACTAAATAATATTTCATAATTATTGTGTAGGTGGCGCTACTGTTGAAACTTATGAACTAAAACAAGTAAATTCCAATGTAATTACCATTTAAATTATTATAAATAAATATGACTAACACTATGTATTTCATAAATAGTTTTTGTAAAAAATTTGTAGCTTGGATTTAAAAACATGTCTTGTATATTAATGATCGATAGCTTTTTCTAAGCGACTTTTTAACTTGCAGAAATATTTTTGCCAACAAGCACAAATTACACATTTATACAATAAAAATGTCAGCCGTTTTTAAAATTGTATACTGACTTTTGCAATTTATTTATAAGTATAAATCGAAATGATATTCGTTAGGTTAAGAACTATAAGTATATTACGTAATTTATGTGTTCTAAATTTTAATTCTAATATACCATAAATGATATGATATCAAGCAATAGTTATTAAAATAACATACGACGTACTGTTCACCTATTTACTACTTAAGGAATTCCATAATAAAATAATATTTACTTTACAGTCTTAGGTACAATAATTAAGTGAAGTATTAATTAATTTGTTAGTCTGCACCTCTAAAGTTTTTCTAAACTGTATATCAAAGCTAAAAAGTCTTATTCAACTTAGATAAGTTTGACTTAGTTTGCGGTGTACCTAAATCTTAAGTTCTATTTACGACATTAAAACTTTTGCGTTTTCATCAACAATGCTTTTGTTGAAATACACTTACTCTTATCTGTTTACAATTTTTTTTATCATCACAATATTCGAAGAAACATACTGCTGCAGGTTGGATTTTTTTTTTGTTTATGGTTTGCATGACTCGAACAAAAAAAGATTGCTTGACTTGGCTTGGCTTTTTATCTTACTGCAATATCCCTTTCGGGATCTCTTTTATTATGATTTTTGAAGTGAATTATATAAATTGTAGCTTGCGTTATGGTTGGCGTTATGTATTATATTTAATAATAATAATAATATCACAGGACAAATTACACACATTGATTTAGATCACACATAATTTTTCACAAATATTTGCTTACTTAGGGGTTAGCCCCTAAGCATACAAAATATTTGCTTTTGTTAAGGGTTTTAGACAACGATACAAATACATAGAAATACACATTATAAATACTGAGAATATATCTAATAAACGACCAAACCAAAAAAAACAAAGATCTATGCTCATCACATACATGCCTGTCCCTGTCGGGAATCAAACCCGAGGCCCTTAGAGCCGCCATACGTTAGGCGTTAGTACTAACCACTCGACCAACGGAGCGATTAATATTTAATAATAATAAAAAATATTTAAAGGCACACATTTTTAAATAGGTTGGAAATAAAGTATTTAGTAACGAAAATATTATTTGGGTATTCAATTTTGTATGAACCCATTCTAATTTATACATTATATAGTTTCCATTAAATAAGTTTTATATATTCTTTGCGCAGAGAATAAGTTAAAATGAAATCTATGATTCTGTTGAAAATTAATGAGTGAAATTTGTGTATTATGATTGCCATATCTAATTTCATTAACTATTTCAAATTATAATACAAAGTTCATTCATTATGTATGTTATCTAATTTTATTAAGAATTTTTTTCCAAAGAATTAAAATAACTCTTCTATTTTGCTTTGGATTTTTTTCAATTTGTTCATTGCATTATTATGAAGCCGGGAAGCAAAAATTCCTTTAATGTAACAAGTTTATACAAAGACCAGTTAATATTGTTTTATTTAATTATGAGAGTAAGATTTCTTTTAGCTCAAGGGTGTAATTACACTAACAATTCTTTACGTTAAAATATTATACTAGAACTTAAATAGATATAAAATATTATAATATTGTTTGTAAGTAAAGTATAATAAAATGATAGTTTGAACTTGAATATGAACTATACTATAGTATATGTATATTAGTAAAGGAAACAATATTTACATGCTATATTTAGATACGAAGATATGTTACAGTAGTTTAAAAAAGATATAAGTAATCAAAAGATAAATTTATATTATAAGGAGAGAATAGCTATCTAGGTTTAATTTTTTAATACACTTAACAAAATAATCCGTTAAGGTAAGATATATGCAGATACAAAGAATTTATATATCGTTAAATAATAAATGTTTTATAGAAATAAATCAATTTCAACCATTTTTTTTGTATCCTAGGATAAATAAATACAATAGTCATATAGTTTAAGAATACCTTTAATTGTACTGTAAACATATTGTGATTATTAATGAATAATATGATAATAACTAATTTATACTAAAAGGTTCGTACTACTATAAAAACGCAGGAAAGAACTTCTTATTTATTTTTGGGGTATTTTCTTTTCAATGTCAGTCAGTCAGTCAGTCAGTGCTATTACAATAAAATAATAATTAAAATATTACATGTTTTTAAAATTAAAGATCCATGATCCTTTAAATTCCAGGACATGGGTTCTGAACTTTGTCAGAATTTAAAGGCTCAAACTATAAGCATGTACAATGTCAAGGATTCCCTAATAAACCGAATTTGCTAAGTTACCTATACACAGTCAGTTTATATATATATATAAGGGATTTATTTAGTCGGGCGGTAGCTTATGTTGTTCAGTTATCACATTACTGGACTAGTCGTTGGCCGTAGTATCTGTTCTAGGCGCTGTTATTGGTTTATTTTTTAAGACTAAGACTGTCCTTACAATTGATATATAAAAGTAAAAAAAAAAATCTACCGATCTTTTAAGTTTACGTACAAATTGTATTTTGGTTCGAATCTTTATTTGATTATGAAATATTATTAATTTTATTTTACTAATTATCCAAATAAAATGTGTGAAAATATCAATATCATTGTTCATGTGTATCAATAGTGTTGTCATTTATCGGTAATTTTTTACACGGATCAACTCGTCTAATGCTTTCGATGCTCTTAACATTCCTTTGTTTATTCACTTCCGTTTAAAATGAAAATTTATTGGAATAAGTATATACTTTTTTAGTTTTTACTATATTTTAAAAAAAAATATTTTTTATAAATGACATTATTCTGAGATAAAATGACATATTTAGAGGAAGTTATTGAAAAATGAGTTATCCAAACTATAATTATAATATAATAATAATAATTTCATTTCAATATCACACAATAAAATTCAAAAAAAATTAAGTTTTAACTATTGTTAAGACTTGTTTCAGTAATACACAGTACTTGCACTTCAATGTTTAATATACAACCATTTGTAATAGAATGGGCGAGAGCAGCACTTATAACTCGTTTTATAATATTTTAACACGATAATATTTCGATGAAGGTAATTTACAATTTCATAACCAACTTACAGATGATATTATTTATACCTTATAATAAGTTCTAATAAAGATTAAACATTATGTTAAGATATTCTATGCTTCCGATTCTTAAAACATTTAACAGTAAATACTAAATAATATTTCATAATTATTGTGTAGGTGGCGCTACTGTTGAAACTTATGAACTAAAACAAGTAAATTCCAATGTAATTACCATTTAAATTATTATAAATAAATATGACTAACACTATGTATTTCATAAATAGTTTTTGTAAAAAATTTGTAGCTTGGATTTAAAAACATGTCTTGTATATTAATGATCGATAGCTTTTTCTAAGCGACTTTTTAACTTGCAGAAATATTTTTGCCAACAAGCACAAATTACACATTTATACAATAAAAATGTCAGCCGTTTTTAAAATTGTATACTGACTTTTGCAATTTATTTATAAGTATAAATCGAAATGATATTCGTTAGGTTAAGAACTATAAGTATATTACGTAATTTATGTGTTCTAAATTTTAATTCTAATATACCATAAATGATATGATATCAAGCAATAGTTATTAAAATAACATACGACGTACTGTTCACCTATTTACTACTTAAGGAATTCCATAATAAAATAATATTTACTTTACAGTCTTAGGTACAATAATTAAGTGAAGTATTAATTAATTTGTTAGTCTGCACCTCTAAAGTTTTTCTAAACTGTATATCAAAGCTAAAAAGTCTTATTCAACTTAGATAAGTTTGACTTAGTTTGCGGTGTACCTAAATCTTAAGTTCTATTTACGACATTAAAACTTTTGCGTTTTCATCAACAATGCTTTTGTTGAAATACACTTACTCTTATCTGTTTACAATTTTTTTTATCATCACAATATTCGAAGAAACATACTGCTGCAGGTTGGATTTTTTTTTTGTTTATGGTTTGCATGACTCGAACAAAAAAAGATTGCTTGACTTGGCTTGGCTTTTTATCTTACTGCAATATCCCTTTCGGGATCTCTTTTATTATGATTTTTGAAGTGAATTATATAAATTGTAGCTTGCGTTATGGTTGGCGTTATGTATTATATTTAATAATAATAATAATATCACAGGACAAATTACACACATTGATTTAGATCACACATAATTTTTCACAAATATTTGCTTACTTAGGGGTTAGCCCCTAAGCATACAAAATATTTGCTTTTGTTAAGGGTTTTAGACAACGATACAAATACATAGAAATACACATTATAAATACTGAGAATATATCTAATAAACGACCAAACCAAAAAAAACAAAGATCTATGCTCATCACATACATGCCTGTCCCTGTCGGGAATCAAACCCGAGGCCCTTAGAGCCGCCATACGTTAGGCGTTAGTACTAACCACTCGACCAACGGAGCGATTAATATTTAATAATAATAAAAAATATTTAAAGGCACACATTTTTAAATAGGTTGGAAATAAAGTATTTAGTAACGAAAATATTATTTGGGTATTCAATTTTGTATGAACCCATTCTAATTTATACATTATATAGTTTCCATTAAATAAGTTTTATATATTCTTTGCGCAGAGAATAAGTTAAAATGAAATCTATGATTCTGTTGAAAATTAATGAGTGAAATTTGTGTATTATGATTGCCATATCTAATTTCATT
Source organism: Napeogenes sylphis (assembly GCA_959347405.1). NCBI lineage: Eukaryota > Metazoa > Arthropoda > Insecta > Lepidoptera > Nymphalidae > Napeogenes > Napeogenes sylphis. The sequence goes on from OY365786.1 coordinate 16,760,187, forward strand.
AACTATTTCAAATTATAATACAAAGTTCATTCATTATGTATGTTATCTAATTTTATTAAGAATTTTTTTCCAAAGAATTAAAATAACTCTTCTATTTTGCTTTGGATTTTTTTCAATTTGTTCATTGCATTATTATGAAGCCGGGAAGCAAAAATTCCTTTAATGTAACAAGTTTATACAAAGACCAGTTAATATTGTTTTATTTAATTATGAGAGTAAGATTTCTTTTAGCTCAAGGGTGTAATTACACTAACAATTCTTTACGTTAAAATATTATACTAGAACTTAAATAGATATAAAATATTATAATATTGTTTGTAAGTAAAGTATAATAAAATGATAGTTTGAACTTGAATATGAACTATACTATAGTATATGTATATTAGTAAAGGAAACAATATTTACATGCTATATTTAGATACGAAGATATGTTACAGTAGTTTAAAAAAGATATAAGTAATCGATCTAACATGTAACATTACTTGTAACGTTTACGTCATTGTTATAATAATATAGATACTATAGTTTAACATTATTTTTTTTATTCTTTTTATACCTTCTAACAACCAACCATAAAAGCCATAAAAGAAACCTTTACATTATGTATTATTTATTCGTGAATTATTTTAGTATAAATCAAATAAATGTTTGCTCTGGTAGTGTAGAACATAAAAAAATGTTTTATTAGTATTAAATGAGTGGTCGTTCTGACTTCGACACGTCTTTTCTTTAATCAACTACTTTTAAAATTAAGCTAGTAAATTTAATATATCTAAAAATTAAATATATAAAGTAAAGCGAGCTAAGTACTAGTAAGAACAAAGTAAGAGTAAGATTCTGTAACTTATATATTTATTTATATTTATAAGGAATTCAATTAATTTAATGTAAAGAATTATTCGGTATTATAACTCTTTTTATAAACAAAACAGTGATTTAAAGATTGTTCAAAGTATTTGCCTGCCTAAAATAAGTTGCTTATATGAATTGAATTTCTATCACTCTAATAAATATATATATTTTTTGTTTTTTTTTAATTTTTTAGATCGAGTGAACGATCCATATTGTTAGACCAAGAAGAGTAATTTCTACTATAAAATACAGATCATAAATAAGCCTTTTTTTGAAAATAGTAATCATTTTTTTTAATTACGATTAACACAATTTTTACTTTCTTGTACGAATTTTTTTTAATTCTGCAGTATTTTCAAACCCTCAATGAATCTCAATATCTTAATTTATGTTTTAAAAATATATACATTTTTAAAAAAATTAAGTTTTTTATAATTTTAAATAAAAATTGACTATCCGGAGAGGATCTTATTTATTATGATAATCCTGTCCGAATAGATAATTTTTATTTTAATTCTCTATAGAATTCAACTAGTGCAAAAATTCCAAACATCCAGTTTTAGAATATTTATACCCATGTTTTGTCTCAAAACGTAAGATATTAAAATATAAAATTTTAAATAAGCATAACGTTGTACATGAACGCGGGATGAATATAAAAACAAACGTGCAGTTTTTATTTATGAAACAGATAAACACTTTGTAAAATAAACGTAAGTTTATAAAGAGTTACAAAGATATTGTAACTGGACCTAGAAAATCGTTTTTGTGCATTATATACTCAAGAAAGAATAAAATTTTGTAAGTATTTCAAATAATATTTATTGATAGATTATGCTGGAAAATATGATGTTGTGATTCATCAAGATTTTTTGATATTTGTAGCAATAAAAATAACCCTGTATTACATTGAGAGTGGTTTTTGAATTAATTTCAATGATTGTTACGGTTTTGGCACACACGGTGAGTTCTTAAAACATTTTATTTACCTTATTTAGGTATAATCAGTTCAATTGCTTTACACTATACGCGAACATACAATCTTACAAAGAGAAAACAAAAAAGTAAAGAAAAATAAAGATAAATTTTGTTTACAATAATAAAGTTTGATTTTTTTAAAATAAAAAGAAATTCTCTCCACAAACGTATTTCTTTTGGATTATAAAACGGTCCAGCATAAACCTTATTTGTGCAAAAGCTGAATATCAATTACCTTATCACCATATCTATTGGATAGCATAAATTATAATTTCTTTTTGTAAAACACTGTTATATAATAGAACAAACACTGTAGAATAATAGAACTATAATATATATATAATAATATAACTATGAAACATTTTAAACCTATAGCTAGAACATTTAGAAAATGACAGTTAGATTCTGACATCTATGTCTTTTATACCCCATGTTAAAAGATTTAGAAATATATCGTTAAGCAGTAGACAAAAATCGTCGTATCGTTTAATTTAATTAAAAACAGTTTACAATTTTTAATAAAGTACATTTTATTTTTATTTTATTTAATATTAAAATGTTGTAAATTTATTTGTTATACTTAGTGCGCGACCTTATTAAGATTAATCGTTTTCCGACGGAGACACATCGGAAACTTTTGGGTCTACCTATAATTACTCCTTGATAAACAAACAATGTTGTTGCAGATATTATTATACCTACTTACAAATCAATCTAATACAAACTATTCTTTAAAGAGAGCACTTTGAACTTTTACGTGAAAAATAGTAAATAAAGTTTTATTTAATTTTAATAATTTAATTTTTCAATGCATCCTTTTACATTAATAATGTTTTTGCTTATTAAGTTATTCATAAATCCAATTGCGTGTTTTTTTATGAATTATACATTAAACATTACTACAGTTGGTATAGGTAAAGTTAATGTTGACCAGAGCCGCTGAGCCCGCTGGGTCGTATCAAAAGTCTGCTCTCCTAAGGGGCCTGACCGGTGGTCTCCTCTCGGGTAGACTACCGCGGTGGGGCTGGACACGATCGATGATGGTCGAGTCGGATTTTACTCCTAATTCCCCGAGACCGAGTCCAGCCAGAAGAGGGTCTCGGCCCCCTTCAGAGGCAGCAGGCTTGGGTAGGGGGCAGGGGATCCCTCCACATTCTTTCAAGCCTGCGAAAAAGGGATGGGTGCTGCTCGTTGCGGGGTGCCCTTTCCGTGGATCACGTTGGGGCATCGCGGTGAGTGCGAAAGCGATCCCGTGGTGTCCCATTATGACGGCGGCGGCAACCGTCAGGTTTAGTGAGTAGGAGTCTCACGTAACCACCTTCATCATCCCCTGGATGGAGGTGTGTATCCATGAGGATTCCTGACGTTAAAAAAAAAGTAAAGTTAATGTTGGGTTTCAGCTAACTCTTATAGTAATTTTGTATTCTGAAAATAAAATAATATCCTTGGTTTTGTATTTTCTTTTATTTTGAGGTCTGGTTCTGGGGTGGTTCAGTATTTCGTTTTGTGTATTTTGTGTAAATAGTGGTAGGCGGTATAGTCCTTGAGAACCTTATGTAAGCTTTAAATAAAAGTATTTAATTTGTTCTTTGCTGTATTGTTTTATTTTTATTTTTTATTTTTTATGCTTTGTTATTGTCTGTTCTTTAAAATTTAGTAATTTAGATTGACCTCGTCATTAAAATTATCTGAAATATATAAATGTTTTCATTACTTCAATTTTAAACTTATTTTTTTATTCTAATACTATCTGATTCCTAAACATAAAAACTACAAAATGCTAATTTAGTTGGACTTTTATTTAAATAGTCAATTAAGTGTTATCAAATATACCTGCTCTTTCAAAGAAATACTTTAATTTTTTATTGTTTTGTGTAAACAAGTTACATATTCTGACATGAACACTGCCGTATTAAGTTTTATTATTGACAGATGGGTGAAAACCTTGCCGGCAACCCGATGTTAGGGTCTACTTGGTTAGGCTTTACTAGATGTTGCTTATGATGTTACTTAAATTTAAAGAAGACAGCAATCCTGTGATTGCTTCACATTAAAATGTTAAACACCACATAAAAATATATTTTATAAAAACTAACTTTTAACTAAATTATAGAACAATACAAGGTACAGAAACCTGTTCAAACACTTGTTTCTTGTTTATAACTTGATATTATTTTTTTGTTAATTTAATGTATGTCAAGTCTGGGCCTAAATCAATTAACTGCTGGGAAATAAAAAAAATGTTATGTTTAAAGTACAGGATACAAACCCTCTGCAATAGATTTATTTTTTTGTATGTTTGTATACACGCAAAACAATATTATATTGATTTAAATAAAAATTTCGAGTATTTATTCTCTAAAACAATATCAGTGATACAATGGTGATTTTTTTCTTATTTTCTAAGTCAAAAAGTGGTTTTCTCTATCATTATAATAAATTACATAAATGAATTTACTTTACACATTTCATAAGATAATAGATGGCTTACAGTTTAGGGCAGATGTGGTTTATGTTTTACAATATGTTTTTATTTTTGTTGTAACCAACGAACGTTGTTGTTGTGTGTTGTGACCAACAAACTGTCCAGGAACAAATTTATAGTTAGCTCGTACGCGGTAGAAGTCGGAGCGAGAGGTATAACAGCAAAATCTCTCTATAACTTACTTAAAGACTTTGGCCTTTCTAGAACTATCATCGGTTCATTTCTAAAAATTAATTGTATTTAATTTATTTTCAGGTAAAATGAATGACTTCACAGGGATGAGTGACTTCACAGAAAATCGGTATGATTTTTAAATGAAAAAGAATAGATATTTTCGTGGTTTGTTTCTTTTTATACTTCTCAAGTCTATATCGTTTTAATATAGGTTTATCATAACATTATCACTGTATATAGATGGCAGTCTATATGACGAATGTTTTCTTGTATGAAAGTTTCATACCTCATGACGTAGTGAGCTCTAAGGGTGTGGAGTATTTCTTAAGTATTACATGATGGATTTCAGCGACTGACGAAGGCATTTAGTGAATATTATTAGAGCTGTTATCATTATAGCTTAATTAACTTAATATAATTGCCAAGTCCCTTTCTTAACCGTGACTTATTCTAAGTAATTAACAAATTTTAGTCGTCTAAACCCTGAGATAAAATGTAAGTGGCGAACAATTACCCTCAGGTTTATTATCCCTCTTCAAATAGATTATCCTCTCATTATTGAATGTTATTTAATAAGAGCTGAATTAAACACTAAAAACACTTTAAATGAGTTATTGCATCTGAGTACAATTTTAATTTCATTGTTAAAAAAAAGAAACATAAAAAATGTAGATATTTAATTAAAATTCTGGTGATTCTAAACTTTTATACAAATTTGCGCATCATTTTCATATCAATAGAAAAACCGTCAGAAACTAAGGAGTTTTAATAGGTAAACCAAATAAATGATTGTAGATAACATCTTAAAAATATACAGAATAAAATAGGTTGTCAGCTAAAGATTTTATTATTTTTTTTTTTTTATATGATCTAGGGCAATGCTTGACTACATTCCACCTGATGGTAAGTGGAATGTAGTCTTAGATGGTAAGGCGCATTGCCCTAGCAACCTATTCACTCTTCTCTTGAAGACACCCACATTATATTTGGCCGGAAATACCGACGCAGGCAAATTGTTCCAGTCCTTCGCTGTACGCACTAAAAATGAGGAAGCAAAGCGCTTCGTTCGGACAGGTGGAATGTCCACAACAAAAGGATGGATACCTGCCGTGCGTCGGGACGTCCGGTGATGGAAGGGGGACGGGGGAACTAAGTCGTGTAGTTCCAGCGCACACTCACCAAAATGTATCCTATAGAATACTGAGAGGCTAGCAATTTTACGCCTGTGTTCAAGGCTTTGGAGGTCGGCTTCGACCAATTCGGGATCGCCTATAAGCCTCTTTGCTCGCCTCTCAATTGAGTCCAGAACCGCAAGATGAGACTTTGCGGCACCAGCAAATATGTGTCCACAGTACTCTACACACGACCGGATCTGTGCTTTGTATAAAACAAGAAGCTGTCCCGGTGTAAAGTACTGCCGAACCTTCGCAAGAACGGCAAGCTTTGCTGCTGCTGCTCTTGCTCTGGACTCAATGAACCGACCAAAGTTGAGGTTCGAGGAAATCTCTAAGCCTAACAACTGAAGCCGGTCACTGTATTCCAAGGATACATTCCAGAAAGTAGGAGCCAAGGTGAAAGGGCTCCTTTTGGCGGTGAATAGACACGTCTGCGTTTTGGTGGCGTTGAACTTGACAAGATTGGCATTGCTCCATGCGGAGACTGCCTGAAGTTTGTCATTCAAACGTTGCACCATGGCTTCTCTTTCAGACTGTACTTGATCTCGACTAGCCCGAGTACTCGGCAGATATCTTTCTACAACTGTGCTGTCGTCTGCATACCCATAGATACCGGGCTTCAACAGATCATTAATGTGCAGCAGAAACAGAGTTGCAGAAAGAACGGACCCCTGAGGCACTCCGGCATTTATTGTCAAGGGTTCCGAAGAACACCCGTCGACAACCACTCGGAGAGATCTGTGGCTCAGAAAGTCCGTTACCCAGCCGATCAGACCTGGAGATATACCGTACGCTGAAAGCTTGCATATAAGGCTCGCATGCCAGACCCTGTCAAATGCCCTCGAGACGTCCAGAGAGACGGCGACCGCTTCTCCGTTCTTCTCGATGGCCTCGCCTAAAATGTGAGTAGCATACACTAGGAGGTCCCCAGTAGACCTATTACGGCGAAACCCGTACTGTCGGTCACTGAGGAGATCGTTACCTTCTAGGTATGCTAGTAGGCGCGAGTTCAATACACGCTCCATAATCTTGCAGAGTATGGAGGTGATTGAAATCGGTCTGTAATTGACAGGGTCGGCACGGCTGCCTTTTTTGGGCACGGGTTGCACATTAGCAAGCTTCCAGGATTTCGGCACTATTCCAGTCATGAAAGAGAGGCGATACAGACGTGTCAGTACAGGAGACAACTCAGCTGCGCATGTCTTGAGCAGAATGGCTGGTATACCATCAGGACCACTGGCTTTATTCACATCTAAACGACACAATGTTCTCCATACCTCTTTGTTAGTGATGCGGATTTCAGGCATCAAAATACCGCAGTGAGGAAGATGTGCTGGAGAAGCATTGCCAGTGTCTAGATGCGAATTATCAGCAAACAGAGAAGCAAGTACATTCGCTTTCTCTGTTGCTGTGTGGGCCAGGGATCCATCCGGCTGCAGCAGAGCAGGCAGTGAGGGTTGGCAGAAATTCGACTCGATCGCTTTCGCAAGAGACCAGAAAGCTCGACTGCCAGTTGGTCTGACAGAGAGCTTTTCGCCATTCTTAGCGATTCGATCGAGACGAGCCTTCCGCAATGCCTTTTTGTAGGACTTGGCAGCTTGGTTAAAGGCTCTCTTCTTTATACTTACATCCGGAGTTTTGCGGCTTCGAGCATCAGCCCAAATAAGGTATGCCGAATGTTTTCGGTCATGTGCATGACGACATTCGGCATTAAACCATGGGCGAGCTTTGCCACCGATGGGGACGTCAGCAAAAGGAATAAAATACTCCATTGCCTGATGCACCACATCAGTTATAGCATCCGCGCAACTCGACGGATCCAAAGAAGAGAAGCAGACCTGCCGCCAAGGATAAGACGCAAAAAAGTGCCGCATCTCATCCCAATCTGCTGACTTGTATTTCCATACTCGCCTAACACCATGTGGTTCGAAAGCTGGTGGGGAATATGTAAATACAGATTTCACCAGACAGTGATCGGAGGTTCCCAAGGGGGACGTGACCTCTACACGATACTTGTCCGGATCAGTTGTCAGCAGAAGGTCCAGGCAATTGGCTGTATGGCCTACCACATCTGGTACCCTTGTCGCTTGCCTCACCAGTTGAAAGAGGTCCAAGGACAACGCAAAGTTCCGCGCTTCTCTTCCAGCATGGTCGGTCTTCTGGTACGGGAACAGCCAGTCCTGATGACAGGCATTAAAGTCCCCCAGAAAGACGAGCTGCGCCGAAGGGTACTGATACAGAGCCATATCTGCAGCCTCACTGAGATACTCAAATAAACGAGTTGTCTCCTGGTCACCGCTGTGCGAACGGTAGACACAGGAATACAGGATTTTTTCGTTTCCTGTGTCCACTAAAACCCATAGGGAAGAAAAAGTGGGGTCTTCAAGGTGACGGAGACGCTGAATACAGAGGTCGTTCTGCGCATACACACTGACTCCGGCCCGTGAGCGAAAGTTGTGCTCTAACGAGTAACCGGGATAATCCAAGTATGCAGCGCTCAAAGGACATTGTATCTGCGTCTCCGTCAAAAAGAGCAAGTGCGGCTGCTCTGTCTCCAGGTGGTGGTGGACAGCTAAAAGATTTGAGTGCAAACCCCTTATATTAGTGAGGTGCACTTTATATGAGGAGGAGTGCAACCGCTGCCTTAACTTGTTCCCTTTTTTTAACTTTTTCATAAAAAAATAAATATAAAAGTGAATAGGGATGGGAAATGGCAGTTGAACGAGGCGGTACGTATCGAACCTGACGTCGAAATTGGTGATGTCTTGCCACTGGGAGGCTAGTCTGGAGACTGCGGGGACGCCCGAACCCCCCCAGGGATCGCCATCGGGCCTCCTCGTCTGGTCGCCAACCAGCACGATGGAGCCACCCTGGGATTTTTCGCAGCTGGCGGGGCAGCCTTTCGTGGGTGGCTAACCCACTAATTGGGCCCCCAACTATCTGCGGGCGGCCAGCGGAAAGCCGTCGCTTCGGATCCCGCTACCCTCCTCGACTAGACACCCGACAAAACAAACACCAACCCGACGTCAAACCGGTTCGCCAACGCACCGCAACTGTTCAGACCCATTTCCCATAAACGGCTTCATCGAGCAACGTGCCGGAACACGACTAGGTCGCTTTGCGGCACGACTCTGCCCGATGGGTGGTAACTTTGCCGGCGACCGGATGTTATGGTCTACCACCAAGAATTTCGGTTGCAAAGCGACATAATGGCAACCTAGAGTACTGGTTCGAAATTCACCATTTAAAATATGTAAAAGTTTGCTTTTATTTTGATAAAATATAATAAATATTTTTTTATAGCGACGATGCTTCTTAGCATTCCATGGATTCACCGTGCGTGGCCGAGCCCATCGCCTTGCCCTAGAATATTTTTTTTGCGAATTAATTAATACTTTTCAGGTTTCTGTACCCAAGGGGTAAAAACTATTACTTAGACTTTCCGTCTGTTCGTCTGTCTGTCTCCAGGCTGTATGTTATGAACCGTCGTAGGTACAAAGTGGAAGTTTACTAAGTTGATGTACTTCTGTAGTCGTTATAACAACATATACTAAAAACAAAAATATAATAAATATTGAAGCAGGCTCCCATACAAAAGTTGATTTTTTACCTTTTTTTATAGATAATAGAAAGCGACCTTTCGTGTGAGAGTCCGTGGGAGTTGGTCGAATTTTTATTAGCTTAGAAACTTTTTATTCAATATTCAAAGGTATTTATATCCTTCCATAACAAAAAAAAAAAAAAAAAAAAGTTCAAATGTGTGTATCTAATGAAAAAACATTAATCTTATTAAAAATATTAATTAAATAATATTTTAATCAACAAGTTTGTTAAGACAGAACCTATTTCCTTATATAATAAGATCCAATTATAAGTTATTGCTTCTTCAGTTACAACTAACACATTTTCTAATTAATCAAGCCAAGATTCTAGGGTCATACAATTAGTTTGAATATCTTATAAACGCTTTATCGTTGGTTAAAAAGTCTTGTTTTGAAGGCCAAAAGGTTTTTACACTTACTTACTCAGGTAAAGTACTTTATAACAGATAGCTGTTGCCCGTGACTGCGTCCAAGTAGACTGTAAAAAAATATATTTATATGGCTTATGATCGTAGTCCTATAAAATCACAGGCAACAGCTAGTCAAATTCAAATTCAAAATATCTTTATTCAAGTAGGCATTTACACGTACTTTTGAATCGTCAATTACATTAAATTGGTGATAATATATATCCCTTCATCATAGTGTTATTAGTGATTGTAAATCATTTTAACTCTAAATGTTTATATTTATTAATTTTCGTACGTATGAAACCTACCTAGCTACCTACCCATATGAAAAAGTCTTGAATCATGTTACTTAATACATTTATAATTTATTACATTGTCGAAACTTTCACGCGGATCCTTATTTTATTAAATATAGTATATATATTTCTCATATTAAATATAGCCTTTGTACATCAGAGGGATAAAGTAGGATTCTGAAGGTAAAATATTTTATTAAATCGGTCCAGTAGTTTCGGAGCCTATTCAATTCGAACAAACCATCAAATCTTTCCTCTTTATAATATTAGTGATGATGATGATAATGATTATAAAATAAAGCCAATGTTCATCAGGGATAATGTAGGAATCTAATGCTAAAAGATTTTTTTCAATCAGTCCTGTATTTTCGGAGCCTATTCAATTCAAACAAACAAATCTTTCCTGTTTATAATATTAGGATAGATTAATAGAAATACTCAAATAATATATTAAAAACCCCCGATACCAAAAGACCTCTAAAAAGAACAATTTAATATTATTATGTACTTATTGAATTCGTTGCGTCGGGAGACCGTTTAATAAAAGATGAAATTAATATTCAACTAAGTTAACAAGGCAATTAAAGAAATTACGATATCGAATCGTATAGTCTAAGTTCTCAATCATTAACTTCGTAAAATAGACACCATCGTTAAAATACGTACAACGGTCCCCCGACGCAACGACTTCAACAAGTACATAATAATATTATTTTTATTCTTTTTAGAGGTCTTCTTGTATCGGGGGTTTTTGATTTTATTATATTTAGATACTGTTATTCTAATATTATAACAAGTTAGTTTTTGTAAATTGATTTATATTTGGATGGTATTCACAAGAACCACATCAACTATGTGAATTATCCAATCACTACAATAGAGTTACACCCTACCCTTCCACTCAGCAACTATGACTGCACTACGACTGGAGGAGGCCATTGACGTACTACTTCTTTCTGCGTCCTAGCTTCCTTTAGAGAATCGGGTCTGCTCAGGGGCTGCCCTCTCGTTGCCGCTCTGCGCCGCCATCACAGTTTCACAGAAGGAGATCCGTGATGGCGGCGAAGGACGTCGAAGTTAAAATCCTAATGAAGCATTATCTACCTCGGATCATTAATTTTATCTGACCAGTAACTCCCGACGGTGTAAGTAACGAGCTGTAGCTGTGATGAGCCAATTATCTGATATTCGGTGAATATTTATAAGATGAGGATATGACGAAAGTATTTCCAACATTTATTCTTTAACAGATCTTAAGAGATAATTTTGACATTCCCCAAATGTCACCATTTTATTATTCAAAACGGTTACTAACAACTAATCTTAATAAATTTTGCTTGATTATTTTTTAATTAAACAATTATTAATCTATTGTAATATCTTGTAGACAGATTGACTTTTGAAAAAGCTTGATCGAAGATTTATTAAATAATGACTTATTTATTTTATTTTTGATCAGCATTCTGAAGACAACCGTAGGTATGACTAAAAAAATATAATGATTTTATTTTAAAAACATTTTTAGATATTTTCCATAAGGTGCAAAAAATTTTCATGGATGACCTTTTTTGAACAATATAAAATTTTGTTAATAAAAATATTTATTTTATTGAGTATTTAAAATTTTACTTTGGTGGGAGTTTATTTTAAATAAGAGAAAACGAGATCGCAATTCTACAAAGAAATGAACACGAGATACTTATTTTATATAAATAATGAAACTTGAATAATTAATAAACTTCTGTGAACTATCCCTTAGTATTCTTTGATCTTGCTAAAAAGTAATTATTTCATTTTTTTAAGTAAACTCTATAAATATAAATAAACTGAGAGTTCCATAGATGATTATTTTATAAGTAAAAATTTTTAGAATTATAAAGTAATAACTTAATAAAGTAATAACATCAAGTTTTATTTAAGAAAAATCTTATTAAATAACTTGTCATTGTTTGAAGTAATTAACGGTGACAAATCTAACATTAATAAGAAATAACTGTAATTGCTGTTATTAAGTTAAAATTACAGATACTTTTTACTGAACAATGATATACCAAGAAAGCCACTCAATTCATCCCACAACATAATATTTAGTGCATTAGAGGTAACTGTCGAGCTAAAGTACAATAGTTTGCTGGTATATTAAAAATGTTTGCGGTAAGAAACATGTGATTTAAAAAATAATTAATGTTTGTTAATCTTTCACAATGCAGGGCACATCGGATTGTAAATAGTTTTATCTTATTCCATAGTACTTTTGAAAACTTACCTATGCCTTTAATATTATTTTATCAAATTTGTAAAAATCTTTATTTTTCTAAATTGTTATATTGTGTAAAGTTTTCTAGGTATTTATAATAATTATTTATATTAATAAGTATTTTATTGAACATTTATATTTAATAATTAATACGGTAGCTTGTTTGTTCTTTAATTTGGGTTTTTCATTGCTTAATTTAGTTTTAATAGATATGTGTATAATAATATCGAAATGTTAAAGAGCAATTATCACAAACACCAAACACAAGAGGTCCGACCAGTATAATTAATCTCGTTGGACCTTTACGTGTCATAATGTTGATTTTGGGTCTACTGTTGGATGAATTGCTGTTAATTAAATAACAACATTATGTCATGACCTTAGTATAAACTTATTTAATCGGAGGGATAGAAATGGAGTCGAATTTCATAATGAAATTTTGTTCGACTTATTTTGTAAGCAATTTTATTTTTTTTGTCTTCGAAGTACTTTCTGTATTCAGAGAGAACAGATCATTTTTAAGGGGCTCACAGTCAATGGGGCACGATATTGAAACGACAAGGTTTTATTATATGTATAAAAGATCTCTTTTATACATATAATAAAATTGATAAAATTGTCACTGATCGAAAACTGTACATGGAAAATATTTTCAAAAAATCATAGCGGGATACCGTTATATAAGCAAGAGAACCAAAAATAATGTTTTGTCATTTTTTTGTCATTTTGTCTATTCGTCTGTATGTCTGTATATGTCTGTTTTGGCACGCTAATCTCAGAAACGGATTTATCGATTTGAATGCAGTTTTCGGGAATCTATGGGATTTACTGCACATTTTGTGTGTGTTTTTTTAAAATTTAAATCAATTAACAAAAAAGTTAATAATCTCTTATTTTCCTACCATTGTGGCAAGATATTTTTGATATATTTTTTTTAATATTTCAGGTAAGAATAGATACATATTGATAGTACGTAATGATAGTAAATATTGATAGTACGTATTGATAGTAAATATTAATAGTAGGTATTGATAGTAAATATTGATAGTAGGTATTGATAGTAAATATTGATAGTAGGTATTGATAGTATACATTGATAGTAAATATTGATAGCACGTATTGATAGTACGTATTGATAGTACGTATTGATAGTACACATTGATAGTACGTATTGATAGTACGTATTGATAGTAAATATTGATAGTAGGTATTGATAGTACGTATTGATAGTAAATATTTATAGTTCGTATTGATAGTAAATATTGATAGTAGGTATTGATAGTAAATATTGATATTACATATTGATAGTAGGTATTGATAGTTTGTATTGATAGTAGGTATTGATAGTTTGTATTGATAGTTTGTATTGATAGTAGGTATTGATAGTTTTTTTTTTTTTTTTTTTTTTTTTTATACGATCTAGGGCAATGCTTGACTACATTCCACCTGATGGTAAGTGGAATGTAGTCTTAGATGGTAACGCGCATTGCCCTAGCAACCTATTCACTCTTCTCTTGAAGACACCCACATTATATTTGGCCGGAAATACCGACGCAGGCAAATTGTTCCAGTCCTTCGCTGTACGCACTAAAAATGAGGAAGCAAAGCGCTTCGTTCGGACAGGTGGAATGTCCACAACAAAAGGATGGATACCTGCCGTGCGTCGGGACGTCCGGTGATGGAAGGGGGACGGGGGAACTAAGTCGTGTAGTTCCTGCGCACACTCACCAAAATGTATCCTATAGAATACTGAGAGGCTAGCAATTTTACGCCTGTGTTCAAGGCTTTGGAGGTCGGCTTCGACCAATTCGGGATCGCCTATAAGCCTCTTTGCTCGCCTCTCAATTGAGTCCAGAACCGCAAGATGAGACTTTGCGGCACCAGCAAATATGTGTCCACAGTACTCCACACACGACCGGATCTGTGCTTTGTATAAAACAAGAAGCTGTCCCGGTGTAAAGTACTGCCGAACCTTCGCAAGAACGGCAAGCTTTGCTGCTGCTGCTCTTGCTCTGGACTCAATGAACCGACCAAAGTTGAGGTTCGAGGAAATCTCTAAGCCTAACAACTGAAGCAGGTCACTGTATTCCAAGGATACATTCTGGAAAGTAGGAGCCAAGGTAAAAGGGCTCCTTTTGGCGGTGAATAGACACGTCTGCGTTTTGGTGGCGTTGAACTTGACAAGATTGGCATTGCTCCATGCGGAGACTGCCTGAAGTTTGTCATTCAAACGTTGCACCATGGCTTCTCTTTCAGACTGTACTTGATCTCGACTAGCCCGAGTACTCGGCAGATATCTTTCTACAACTGTGCTGTTGTCTGCATACCCATAGATACCGGGCTTCAACAGATCATTAATGTGCAGCAGAAACAGAGTTGCAGAAAGAACGGACCCCTGAGGCACTCCGGCATTTATTGTCAAGGATTCCGAGGAACACCCGTCAACAACTACTCGGAGAGATCTCTGGCTCAAAAAGTCCGTTACCCAACCGATCAGACCAGGAGATATACCGTACGCTGAAAGCTTGCATATAAGGCTCGCATGCCAGACCCTGTCAAATGCCCTCGAGACGTCCAGAGAGACGGCGACCGCTTCTCCGTTCTTCTCGATGGCCTTGTCTAAAATGTGTGTAGCATACATTAGGAGGTCCCCAGTAGACCTATTACGGCGAAACCCGTATTGTCGGTCACTGAGGAGATCGTTACCTTCTAGGTATGCTAGTAGGCGCGAGTTCAATACACGCTCCATAATCTTGCAGAGTATGGAGGTGATTGAAATCGGTCTGTAATTGACAGGGTCGGCACGGCTGCCTTTTTTGGGCACGGGTTGCACATTAGCAAGCTTCCAGGATTTCGGCACTATTCCAGTCATGAAAGAGAGACGATACAAACGTGTCAGTACAGGAGACAACTCAGCTGCGCATGTTTTGAGCAGAATGGCTGGTATACCATCAGGACCACTGGCTTTATTCACATCTAAACGACACAATGTTCTCCATACCTCTTTGTTAGTGATGCGGATTTCAGGCATCGAAATACCGCAGTGAGGAAGATGTGCTGGAGAAGCATTGCCAGTGTCTAGATGCGAATTATCAGCAAACAGAGAAGCAAATACATTTGCTTTCTCTGTTGCTGTGTGGACCAGGGAACCATCCGGCTTCAGCAGAGCAGGCAGTGAGGGTTGGCAGAAATTCGACTCGATCGCTTTCGCAAGAGACCAGAAAGCTCGACTGCCAGTTGGTCTGGCAGAGAGCCTTTCGCCACTCTTAGCGATTCGATCGAGACGAGCCTTCCGCAATGCCTTTTTGTAGGACTTGGCAGCTTGGTTAAAGGCTCTCTTCTTTATACTTACATCCGGAGTTTTGCGGCTTCGAGCATCAGCCCAAATAAGGTATGCCGAATGTTTTCGGTCATGTGCATGACGACATTCGGCATTAAACCATGGGCGAGCTTTGCCACCGATGGGTACGTCAGCAAAAGGAATAAAATACTCCATTGCCTGATGCACCACATCAGTTATAGCATCCGCGCAACTCGACGGATCCAAAGAAGAGAAGCAGACCTGCCGCCAAGGATAAGACGCAAAAAAGTGCCGCATCTCATCCCAATCTGCTGACTTGTATTTCCATACTCGCCTAACACCATGTGGTTCGAAAGCTGGTGGGAAATACGTAAATACAGATTTCACCAGACAGTGATCGGAGGTTCCCAAGGGGGACGTGACCTCTACACGATACCTGTCCGGATCAGTTGTCAGCAGAAGGTCCAGGCAATTGGCTGTATGGCCTACCACATCTGGTACCCTTGTCGCTTGCCTCACCAGCTGAAAGAGGTCCAAGGACAACGCAAAGTTCCGCGCTTCTCTTCCAGCATGGTCGGTCTTCTGGTACGGGAACAGCCAGTCCTGATGACAGGCATTAAAGTCCCCCAGAAAGACGAGCTGCGCCGAAGGGTACTGATACAGAGCCATATCTGCAGCCTCACTGAGATACTCAAATAAACGAGTTGTCTCCTGGTCACCGCTGTGCGAACGGTAGACACAGGAATACAGGATTTTTTCCTTTTCATGTGTCCACTAAAACCCATAGGGAAGAAAAAGTGGGATCTTCAAGGTGACGGAGACGCTGAATACAGAGGTCGTTCCGCGCATACACACTGACTCCGGCCCGTGAGCGAAAGTTGTGCTCTAACGAGTAACCAGGATAATCCAGGATAGTACGTATTGATAGTTCGAATTGATAGTAAATATTGATAGTAGGTATTGATAGTAAATATTTATTGTAAATATTGATAGTACGTATTGATAGTAAATATTGATAGTACGTATTGATAGTACGTATTGATAGTAAATATTGATGATAGGTATTGATAGTAAATATTGATAGTACATATTGATAGTACGTATTGATAGTAAGTATTGATAGTAGGTATTGATAGTACGTATTGATAGTGCATATTGATGGTACATGTTGATAGTCCTCCCGTCAGGGAATAATAATATACTTTCCAGTAAAAAATACGTAATTGGACTATTCAGTACTTAGACAGACCTACTCAGTAAAAAAATATCTGTGATTAAAAATAAAAAGACATATAAAAATAAACTACAAATACTCCTACACGCAAAAACTACTTGCCGGAATTTGGTGAAACTTTGAACGGGTACCTTTTATCGACATCGGAATCCATGCGTATGAAGTCGCAAATAGTGTTCCAGTGACGCAAACCACGTTAAGAAAATATTTTGCTATATTTAGCTCATTATTTATTATTCAATACTGACATTGGTATGATAAGTTTATCAATGATATTCAAAATATTAAGATTTTTTTGTCCTTATTTTAAGTGATATGACCTTAATGGATAGTTAATCAGATCCAAGTTTGCTGTGCACGAAAGAGAGAAAATACACGCACGGCATCAACGCAGGCAATGTAAATGTTTTATTATAATGAAATCCCGAGGATAAGTCGAGCGTACATGAAGTCGAGGTGTATTTAGGAACCAATTGTTTCATAACATGACGTAATAAAGTGTATTTATTTTTCCTTTAAAACTGTTTGTTAATATAGTAAAAGTAAAAATATATTTATTCTGACGCACTAATATCTGAAACTATTTAATACAATATTTATATATTTGATCGCTCGTATATAAAATACTATACAATATACTTAACTCTATATATAAGGTTATTAGCCTTATCTCTTTTGTTTTAGCCTAACTTGACAACACACATTTATTAATATATATATAGGATTTTTCAATTGTGATAGGTAAACTCCAATTTTCCCTTATAATCCATATGAGAGTTGCGATCAGTAAAACTAAATATATTATGGTACATTGAGACCTCACGCCATGTTTATTAAAAATTAAAGTATGTTACTTACTTACTACTTACTTTATAATACTTGTTGACTTTCAATAACTTAATTATTTACCTAATATAATTAAATGTGCAATTCTAAGCGAGGGTTGTGATAAATAATTCTTTTTTTTTTCTTTTTTTTGGAAGAATATTTTAGATCAAGCTTATTTTCCAACTTTTTCTGTAACCGTATCTGCAGAAAAGTTCCAGTCTCATTAAAATAAATGTTTTTTTTTTCTTATTTTATAAAATTTAATTTAATTTAGTTGACATTGATGGCACTAAATAAAAAGTTTTTATCACTCACAGTATCTCATTAAAATTTTGTCAAAGAAAGGAACAACTCACTGTCTACGTATTTCACGGTTAATGTTAACGTACGTAATTTAAAACTTTATATTTAACATTTATATTGTAGTTACAAATCATAGATTTTTTTTTATTGTCAATATTTTTATTCATTAATCTTTTAATTGTTTACAATCAAAGATTGTGTTACATGTAAACTACGTTTAAATTACTACGAAAGCATTATCTAGCAACTACTTTGTCGGTAAGATTTTCATTACTTTTTAACGTTAAAACTTAACTAATTTAGTTGACTATATTACTAAGTTATACTATTATGTTACTACTATTATAAGTTTCGTACATTGTACCTAATAATATTATTACAATCGTACCTAATAATATTATTAGGTACGATTCAAGTCAACAAAATAATTCACTTTACAGTTTTCGAAAGTAAAATTCTGCGATGTTATCATACTTTCTGAAATAATACTATGCCGTATCATTAAATTGAATTATGGTTGTAAATGAACATATTAGTGGCTTTTGTGTCCCTGAGATAGTGTATTAAAGATTTTTTTTGTCTGTCTATGCTGTTAGCCCTGTTGGCTATTACAGCGTCACCGGCGGAGCGGGTGGGTCAGGAGACCCACCCTTAAAAAGGGAGGGCCAGATGGGCTCCCATGGGGAACGATGTCCCGAGGGCGTCTCGGATTGAGACACGGACCTTTGCTCGGGGCGTCGTTAGTCAGGAGGGAGCTGACTAAGGAAATTTGGACACTAGCGTCCTCCGACGGCAGAACGCCGGAGCAACGGAGCACTTACTCAGTTGGGAGTATTAAAGATTGCAGATCAAAAACCACTTCTATATACGACTGTTACTTATTCTATTGCATTTCATTTATTGCCAATACTTACACGTAATACCGTTATTTAAAGCCTATACGTATCCTACCGGTGTAGTGTCAGTCATAAGATAAATTTTTGTACCCTTATAATGTAGGTCTATTTTTTTTACAAAGTATTAAAATAAAAATATACATAAAAGGCATTCAATCGTGAATCGCAGACTTTGACTTTCAAGCTAATTAAACACTACTAAAAATAATTTTAGAGAGAAGGGTCAACTTTGTAAAATATTAAATATTGACAAAAATGTTTATTCTTTTATGTTATTATTAAAATGAAAAGTAATTTGAATGATAAAAAAACATTTCGGAACGTTATATTTTTAAATCAACAACAACTGATTAACAAATAACTTATAGTTTTTAATTAATAAGAACCGAAGAGCTTACTTTTTTAATTCTTAAGGTTGCTAGTCTATAACCAGCGCACTCGCAGGCCATATGTACCAACTACATGGCGCTTTTCATTGTTACAAAAATTTACCTCAGGTACTTTTCATATTTATAGTCTTTCAAAATTGTTACATTACTTTAATTAAACTGAGAATCCATTTTTACTCCAATAAGTTAGTTACTATATTTTATCTATTAAACTCTACGCATTTTCTAAGTCAAAGTCAAACATTCTCTATTCCATGAAAATTATTTCCATTTACTTAACAAGTCAAAATAAAAAAAAAAACAATTTTGAGTCGTAAAAAAGTCGTAAACCCGTTCAATTAGTTGCGCACATGATAAGATAAAAAAAACTCATAGACACTTTTTTCAGCTGCCAATTCAATTTTTTTATGAGGTTGGCTTACAATAGTTTAGTCCACGGCCTTATTATCATTTATATAATTCTTGATGGTATAATAGGCCTTACCTGCATTACTTTCAACTTGAATTTTGGAAGTGAAAGTTTTTGAATCTCTGCAGGGACTTTATTATAAAAATGGACACATTGTGCTTAAAATGACTTATGAATGAATATAAATGAGTGTGGATTGGAACAAGTTTGTCTTTATTTATTGTATTTATAGAGGGCATATCATTTTTTGAAATTTATTTTCTAAGTTTTTACGAATGTATTAACACAGTAAAGTTGTTTTTTGAGCCTGGGACTTGCGACCCAGGTGTAGCTTTAAGGAGCCCTTTTATTATGCGTATACACGCTCGGCTCCACTCTCCACACTCCTCTTCCCTATCTAACCAAATTTGGAAAGAACCTACTAATGCCGCCTTTGTAATACGTTCTAGAAATGAACCGACGCTAGTTCTAGAAAGGCCAAGGTCTTTAAGTAAGTTATAGAGAGATTTTGCTGTTATACCTCTCACTTCCACTTTTATTTCCTACAAGCTAACTATAAATTAATTCCTAGACAGTTCGTTGATCATTTCATAATATTTATTAAGTTTAAATGTGTTATCCTGGGGGATGTTTGTTGTACGCGATTAAATTAATTATACGCGAGATAAATTCGTAAAAATAGTTTCATTTCAATGTATACGTAATATATTTATATTTATTATTATATTTATCAAAGTTCAGTCTCAGGAGCAGGTCAGACACTAGTCTCTTAAAACATTATTACATAAGTGATATACACTAGAGGGTGACGAGGGACTTTACGGCATTAAGTGAATATCATTAGAGATATATTCCAGTAATGAGACCTCCTTTGTTACCGAGACAGCGCTACGGGGAATAAAATACTGAAGCTTAAGGAGCAAATAGCTCTTTGAATATTTTTGTATATTAAGTAAAGAAATATCATAGTTTTGTTTTCGAGAAGAAATGCTATTTTTTTTTGTTCGTAGAGTGCCATTAAAATAAATTTATTAAAACACAGATGAAAAAAAAACCAATCTACCTGTACTGTCCAAATTAAAAGTAAATAAGGGCTTCACTCTGGAGAATCAAACTTTGACTTAGCTCAAATATTTAGTTTATCCTGACAAATATTTTAGTTCGACTTACTCTTATTGATGTTCGAATTTAGTAATTTCATTAAAACTACTTGATTTTCAAACATGATAGTGTGTTTAACGTGTTTATTGTACTCTTCTATTGTGAAGAATAATAACATTTTTATAACATACTTTTTTAGCTTAATTTTATATTTTATAATATATTTGAAGAATAGTGTAGAATGGAATTCTTTAATTCGGTTTTTGCAAAGAAAGATAGTTGTTTTTACTTAAGGTTACTTTTTTTTAATATGTTGAATTCTTTTTTTACTCTAATAAGACTTCTGTTATGCAAATATAATATAATCAAACTCTATCAAATAACTCACAATATGTGAAATATTATTACCTTAGAAGTGTTGAAAGTTAACCATAGATCGGATTTTATTATTCAGAGACAAATTTATTTGAAGTAATGATAATGGAGTAAGCATAATGAGGATACAGATGTGTAAAATCTTGAATTAAACGTAAATATTAAAAAGATTGCTATTCTGTCTAGTCGTAGACCATTCTTTAAATATAGTTGAATTGCCGGAATACCATTATAGGATTCAGATTCTCTTAACCCACTGGAATTCCGAATCTAGATATATTTATGAGATTTATCGATTTTATCCCAGCTTATGCACTATAATTATGTAATCCATATTTAATTTTTCATATAAGTTTTTATTTTATTAATATGATTATTTCAAAAAAATATATTTCTATTGAATAATATAAATAAAGTTCATTATTTCGCAGTTTTCCTATAAGAATATATTTTTGTGTAAATTTTGTGT
Organism: Napeogenes sylphis; assembly: GCA_959347405.1. Classification (NCBI taxonomy): domain Eukaryota; kingdom Metazoa; phylum Arthropoda; class Insecta; order Lepidoptera; family Nymphalidae; genus Napeogenes; species Napeogenes sylphis. Next base: position 16,781,721 of record OY365786.1, read on the forward strand.
TATTTTACTATGGTATTTTGTAATTCCTGAACCTGAAAACATTCTTTTATCACTGACATTGACAATATACAAACAACTGACAAACAGTACACATAGATCGACAAACTGTGAATCACAATAACGAATTCCCATGTGGAAATCAAACGTACAATCACACAGGAGCAACAAGTATCCATATTCTATAATTTATATTTGACAAAAATAAGAAATATAAATTTTGCAGTTCCTTCAAGTTCCAAGTACTTCCACGTTTGAACTTTAAATATAAGAGCCTTTCTATCTTAAAAGTCGATCTTTATTCTATAAAAAATTTATAATCAATCAATTAAATTTTTCTTGTCTTTCTTTTTTTATTTTTCTTCATATATAGCAATAAGGAGTTATAATATTTATTGTTTTAAGTATTTCAATTGTATATTATAATTATTTGTTTTTTTTTTTCAAATAAATTAAGGTAGGGTAGGGTCGGGCTAGTAGAGCGTAGGGGTAAGTTGGGCAATCAAAATATCTCGAAAACTATCCACCGCACGCGAACGCAACTTATAGCGAAAAGAAAGTGTTCTGGGAAAACAACTTATCCCCAGAACAAAAATAGCCACTGGGCGATCGAGAAAAGTACCCAAACGCATTGTTTATTTTGTTATTAAAGAGTAAAATCATCTTAAGCCGTTATATTTCGTCTGAGAGGTAAGTGTTAATCTTCTGTAAATTTATTGCAGTTTTGATATTTATAGAGAATCTGGATATAATTCTAACCAGTTTTTCATCAATTCACTTTTGCTTTAAAATTTCGGGTTGGGGTTACTTGAGCTATAGTTGCCCAACTATCCCCACGATGAAAAAAATGTATGTTTTTTTCTTACTATGGGGACTCATAAAAAAGACTACTAGAGGTTCCCATATTAGTCAAGACTTAAATAGGGCTGCCAAAGCTGTGAGTGAAGAGGGAAGAAGTGGCTTTGCCGCTGCCAAATAATTTGGAACCAAACGGATGACATTATCAAGGTTTTTAAAGAAATTAAATGAAGGCGGTGATACGTCCATGGATTATGCAACACCGAGGCATGTTTTTTCTGCCACGCAAGAAGACTCTTTAAAAAATACTTGTTACAAACGGTATCAATCTTCTATGGATATTCTCCAAAAGACGTTCGTCGCCTTTGAGAGTGCTGTTAAATTTGGCAATAAAGTTCCACCCTCTTGGACTGTAAATAAGATGGCCCAAAATCCTCCATGATTTCTTAAAATTTTTATTTTACTTTAGGTATAAGCTATGTTAAAAATAAATACACAAATATTAAAGTCTGATTCTAATAGTTAAGCTAATCTAGGAACGTTGCTGTTTTGTAGATTCTGTTTTTACCTTATTGTTGCAAGAAATCTGCTTTTAGATTTGATGTTTTGTCATTATAAGATTGTAAATAAAAGTTAATTATCAAAATGGAATTTTATTGTAAATCTAACTAACATAGGAGCTATGATTTGAGTAAACTTTCTAAGTGCTCAACTTACCTCACATATGGGGTACGTTGAGCATACTTGACTTTCTGCATTAAAATACATGTAGTTTTCAAATTCGACTTATTAGAAATAAATTATTAAGGAAACTAAGCTAAGGGATAAATTACTCGTCCATCAGTATGCATCATAAGCCATTACGAATTATCGATGAAGAACTATAACCGATTAAGTGAAAAACTGCTCAACTATCCCTGATTACTGAAAAGTAAATCTTTTTAGGGAACATAACATTTTCAATAACCTTTAGTATGAAGTTTCTATCGTAATAGGCTCAAACTTATAATAATTTCTAACAAGTTCCAAAAGTTTTCAAAGATGTTACAAATTTTATTACTCAAAATATATTGTTACGCGCGACTTCCTGAAAAATTATGTAAAGTTTAAGTATCTCAAATCTTTTAGAATAACAAAGAAGCTCTTTATATTTGTTTAGATTTAAATATCATTAATTTATATTTATGAAGGTACGTACGTGCCATTCCCTATTTATAAAAGATCTAATAATCATGAATTTTTTTTGTTTATCGCGAACTTATTTTTACGGAAAGAAAACTATTAAAGTATATTAAATGTCAAAATTTTGATAAAAAAGTACACTCGTAAGTACAATACAAATTTCTTTAACAGTACAAGTATCTTAAAATGACACCTAACAACACACCTACATTAAAAAATCGGAAGTTCTCAACTTACCTCAAATATCCTAAAATTCTACATTGCTCCCTGACAACGCATGTGTCTTGTAAAGGCTTCGTTATTGAAAATATTGAATAATTGCGTTTCATTTTTTGTTGTAGATATAGGTGTATGTCATATAAAAGTACTTTATTAATGTTAGTTAATAATGTTACGAAATATTTTTTTTCTTACATTTTGATTCTGTACCTATATTTTATTTGACAGCAAAGCGACTGTCTGTTTTATTCCCTGCTTCCGTTGCTTTTCCTAATGTACTTAATCACCGCGTTAAATGGTATGTAGAGTAGACAAAGTCGAGTGAGGTCATATATAATGAAATCATTTTTATTCCCTGTATGATATTTCCAACATTTACCATGGATATAGGTATGTAATGAATAGATAGGGAAGTAGATTTGTCAGAGTGTGTACAAACATGTTTCAATATTCAAACCAAAATACTGTGTGAAAGTTGCCGCAACCCCCCCCCCCCCCGCGGGACCCCTCCCCCCATCCATGCAATGATATATAGTATGTAACAAGCTCTTATCACATACAAAGGTTAAAATCCGATATTGTTTAAGTTCCAAGTCCTACTCTTAGAATTTGGTGCGGTTGTCTTGTTCCCTACTTTTTAGCAGCAAATTTTTGCCTTATAATGTAAGATTTATTTTACTACAAGTATTTATTTTTAATAACTTGATCGAAATAGAATAAAAATTTTATTGTATTTATTCGATGTATTAACATATTCAAGAAAACAAATCCATAAATCAATGAGCTATTGATTGATTCCTGTGCGAGAACAATAGACTGAAAATATGGCCAGAACTCAAAAACAAGTATAAAAATAATAATAATAAAAATAATAATTAAAACCTTATTTCTCAATATAACATTTAACTCAATAGTCTTAAGTAAGTAGAGTAGAGTCTTATACCGCTTAATAAAAGTGTACTCAGCTTACGAGTTACGATTAATTTACGAATGAGCATAAAATGTTAGAAAACTTATCACGACGCCATTAATTTTAGTTGGTTAGCCTTTATTTCTTGTGAATCTTTAACCGTATTTTCCAAAGAGGAAGCAGGTTATTAAAAGTGCTATAAATAAAAATATAAGTTTCAATTAGTTCTTTGTTTAAAAATATAATTTATTTTTTTGTTAAAAAAAAAAGAATTATTGAAGAAAATATTTTTTTACTATTTCATGTTATTGGTTTCAGATAACTATAGGAAAATGTGGATTTTGTTATGAGGTAGTGTAGCGTAAGTTTGTGGATGGTTATCTTGGCAACTGTACCTATACCTACTGTTCCGGTAGGTACCTACTTTTTTGTTATTAGAAATTCCTCCTTTCGTATCTTAGGCCCCAGCAAGAGACCCTAGAGCAGCATGGACTAACTTTTATAAATATAGAGCACTTGGAATACACCTTATTTATTCTACAAATGCATCCATTTTATGAATACCAACAATAAAATCGGAGACAGTATTTGCCCATAAACAGTAGCAATAAATTTTGCCAAGAGTTTTCTACGGTATTAAAATATTTTAATAGTGTAGACAGATTGCTGTCCATAAAACCTTGGGCCGACGTTTATTCAAAACTAAGTGTTGGGGTTTATTCATAAAAGCAATTTAGGAGATGACAAACGTAAATTTGACTTTTAAAAATATCACTGCCACATTTTATTAACTTTTTCAAATCTGTTTCTTTTTTAATCTGTCCTTAATTTCAGATTTTTTTGATATTGTTAGAATGTATTTAAAATAATAATTTAAAGTTGTTTTAAGGTCTGGAATAAATAAAGAAATATTTAGATACCTGTTGACCTTAGAAAGACAGTCTGTCTATACTTGGTGCTTGCGTTTTTGACTCCGTGTTTCTTTGCCGCAAAATTATTAGAAGACAAAAATGGAGAGCCAAAAAAACCCTTCTACTGAACATATTGGCTCTCAAAATATTAGGGAAAAAGGCGAATGCATGGTGCAGGAAAAGCAACAAAATTATTTGCCGGAATCATATTGATATGTGACATAGCTTTATCTAAATGATTAAAATATTTCTATGATATCATTATAATAATAATGATATAACAGCTAATCAAAACTCATAAGTCAACTTTACGCATGATTGATTATCTTTTCAGTACAAAAAAAGGATCATCTTTCTAGGCTTACAGGATTATTGCGGAGACTATTTAAAATAATTTAAACGAATCTGCTTGGAAAGTAATTATTTAATAATACTATTGTATGTTTAGTTTCATGTTTTATTTTTTTTCAAACAATAACTCAAATCACAACTTATAATTTCCATCTAACAATTTTAGTGGGAATTAGATTCTTTGAATTTACAAATATTGGATTTAAATTATGAAAGAAATCCAATAAGACCCAAAATATGAATTGGGTGATCTAACAGCTAAAGGGCAAGGAAGACAAGACCATTTAAATAAAACTTTATACTTGACATAACAATTCTATATATTATTTCGTATAAATTAATAAGACAATGATTTAATTAATTAGACCTTATTGGGTCTTCTTATTTAAGTTAATTCTAGAATTCATTAATTTATATCGATCAATATAGTACCATCAAAATATTGAACCGAAGCAACACATTACGAAATATTTTTAAAATAGTAGTTTAACAATCATGTTACCTAACAATTTCTATAAAATTGTTATTTATTTGAATTATTGGCTTAGGATTACTTATTTATTAAAAGGACAAACTTATACAATTTATTGATATACCTTTTTAAAATGTATTTTTAATAAGTCATATTACAAATATATTAATAATCTTAATAAAACGAAAGGGTTATCCTACCATTCGAAGTAACTATAAAACAGATGAGCTTACAAGATTCGCAGAATTTGAATTATTTAATCCTCGATTCTTGAACTGACACCGAACAAATCGTCATAAATTAATATATCACCGATCCTAAAACGAGAGTACAGCCAAAGCTTTATTTAAATATAGGATCCGCAAAAAAAAAACCGGTCAACTGAAATATGAAATTCAGAAAGTAACGCATTAAATAATAGCAGTTTAGTTTATCACTTGAGTGGAGTTACATATTTTTTTCAGTTGGAGTATTAAGACAAACGAGGTTCGATTTTTTTTTATCGGTACAGTTGCATGCTGTATATTTTTGTTGTGTAGAAATTTATCTCTTCCTGTCCGGCTAAGCCGCTTACGAAATCCGTTCCATACAAAGTATTTTTATTAGTATGATATGCGTAAATAAATATTATGTTTCTTTAAATTGAAGCACTGTCTATTATTTCAGGTAAAATAAATGTACATGTTTTTGATATGAAATAAAATTAAATATTAGAAAAATATCTAAACAAATTGAAAGTTAATGAACATATAACATAGTAAAATAAAAATATTTCTAATAATATGTCTTCTTTTATTTTTTTCTCTTTTTTATCCTTTTTAGTCATAATGCGATAGTGTTTTTGTATCGGGGGTTTTTATTTTTTAGTTATAGTAAATAGCCTTAAGTGTGTCCTGTTTTTTGAATAATAAAGATTAAATAAATAAATATCGCTTGTAATTTTTTATTGCATTGAACATCAAAAGATCATTAAGTAAGTTTCAATATTGACTAGATAATACATGTATTTATTGCTGTCATCTATGATTTGGAAGGAACTATTCGAATAAAAAGTACTGCTGAAAATTCATGTGAAAAAACCGTTGCAATGTGCTAAATCCGTTATTGTTATCTATATTTTTAGCATTGCAAAAGAGTGTTCTGTTCCGTTAATAATTAAAAAAAAATACTGTTCATGAAATTGCAACAAACACACTAAACACGTGGCGTTCAGTGAGAGAAGTCGCAGGGGAAGGCTTGCGTCGACTGTAATGGAGCGCCATAAACTGTATACCAATGGTTTCTGGCTTAAATTCTTCAACAGCTTTCTCAGTAGCTCGTGCCGTCTTTCATCTAAAAGAATACATATGCTTTTTAAGTGATATAAATATAATTTAATTAATATTCTAGAAATTCTTTTTGAATGATTTTATTACCGTAACTAACCATTAAAAACCATTAGGCTTATCTACATTCATTACTTAATATAATAGTAATATACGAGAGATAGTCGTTTAAGTTTCGTCTCTAAGCAAGAAAAATATATTTTTGTTTGGAAATGGCTTTGTTATCTTGGCTATGGTGTTTTAGAGTATTCTCTATTATGAGTTACACATTTTTGCATTCGCAAAAACTACTTCTCATAGCATAAATGCAACTTCGAACGAGGTATCTCTAAACATGCGTCTTAAAGTTTTCAACCGTCACTTCTGGTATTGAAAGTAGAAAGAAATCCACGCAGTTGTCTATTAAAGCTCGGGAATAAAAAAGAGTTATAAGGTGCAAGTACAAGGTTTCCTTTGTCAAATATTCAGTTTTTAGTTTTATTCATTGCCATAATAAGGAATGATTCGTTTTCAGCGATTGGTTTTCCTGACCATTCAGAATTAACTATTCTACGATTATCTAAAGGCACAGTAGTAATGAATTACAAATGATTTTGGAAAACTTTCATGAAATTCAACGTTGAGCAAACTGCGGCCCCAACTGAATTTATTTAACCAGCGTTTTAGAGTAATGTGAGATGTCGCTTCATCACTAAAAGTTACACTGTTGACGAGATAATCTACGTCGAAAATCGTAGAAAATCATCGCACGAAATCAAAATTTGTTGTGTTAGAATAGCAAAACGTGAGTACATATACCATAAAAAACTATCAAACATTCCATTAAAAATGTCAGATTGACTGGAATTACATTAGTGTTACTATTGGCACTAAATTTAAACGGCTACCCATGTATCCATTAAATAGATATCCCATTGTTGTCTGTATTAGTTCCATACTTACCTGTACAAGTAATAATTTTGTCGGCCATATCGTTTTTTAACATCTCCAATTCTCTTATTATAAACTCCATTATTATTGACGGAAAAAACAGTATCATATAATTATATATCTCATGTAGTAACTTTGTCACGATCAACATTTTGAATTGTAATAGTTTCTATAAAAAGTACTATGATCAATACACACATTTTATAAATAAAACATTTTCATAAATATATATAACTTACGTATTTTTTAATCAATACCGCTACTTTAAATAATACAACGGTGATATTTATAAAACCAAGTGTCAGATGAACAAACATCTAAAATATAAGAAAACATAATAAAATGTGTGTTATAATGAAATCCTCAGTATCATTAAATTTTAAAAGCTATACCTAATGAGGACCTGTTATTTTCTATAAGAAACAAAGTGACCAAGTCACAATTTTTGTTTAGTTAAATTAATACTCATTTCCTCATTAAATATAAATGATTATTAAAAATAATTTTGAAATTAAACCATTAGTATTGTTAAATTTAATAAATAAATTATAACTGTAACTCTTATGTTCACAAAATTTAATAATTTTATAGTATTTGGTTTTATAAAACTACGCAAATGGTGCTCTTTAAATTAACATTGGGTAGGATTATTAACACATTTCTGTGATGTCTATAGAATACCATAGACCATAAAAGTGGTTGTGGTTATATTTTTAAAGTCGTCTATAGTTTCAAATCATAAAATTACAAATGGATCAGTTTTTCAGTTTATCAAATAAACATAACAGAATATTACCATTGGCTTCACGGCCCAATCTGTTTTTGTCAGGGAATCTAAGTTTTTGTAATACATCTTCACATATTTTCTCCAAGAAAATGTAGCTGTGGTATTCAAGGCCTCTGTGCGTATTATTTTGCATAGAAATTTCATTCTCAAGTAGAGTAAGAATAGGAAGTCTTCCCAATTCATTACAAACACTCAAAATAATTATAAACATGTAATCCAATAGAAACTCCGTACACGTATCAGATTTCATATAAAAATAAATTAAGAAAAAATATATATGTAACACTAGTACAATTATAATATACGCCATTGTTGCAGAAATTATTTTGGGATATTTTTTTTTGGAATACGAGATGTCATCAATCATAACATCAGATCGGCAATATTCTAAAAGATAAATATTTCCTGTTCTTAGCGCAATAATAAAGTAAGTTGTGTATTCCAAGGCTCTTAAGCTTTGGATAAATGACCCATATTTTAATATTCTGCAACGTATTCCCATGTATATGAAGAAAGCACCCACGCACGTTACAATGAATTTCATCAATACCATCTTCCAAGTTTTACAGTTTTTATCAATAACATTATGATAAAAACCAAACAACATTCTTAATTTCAATAATGGTTCGACGTTTAAATAAAATTCACGTTGATTATTCATGTCCACTAAAATGACGTGATATATTTGCCACGACTAAACTATAACTAATACATAAACATACTAAATATAATTAATTAACTGAAAAGGTTAGTAAAGTACTTACATTAGTTATATTACTTTTATACATTGTAAGCATATTGATATGATCTCAACATTTTTAGATATAATTATAATGTATCTAATTTGTAGTCATAAATTATAACCAATATGTTTGAATTTGTCTTTGAACACGTATAAGGTATTAAAAGGTGAAAAAAATATATTGTCCATCAATTTTTTTTTGAGTCGAGTATATTTTTTGCTTTTTTATCATATTCATTGACATGCCTTTTGTACTGATGTGGAAAGTTCTAATGCTTCCTCTCTTTTATCTCTTTCCGTTACATATTAAAGTGATGTTTAAATAGCACAGACCAATTTTTGGTACAAGTATTTTTTTGTCAGAAAAGCCGACATAACTTGATTTTTACAGGCTTATTTTATCTGTTAAGCATAGAGGCATTTTTTTCTAATCTTGCCTGAGGTTCCGACATCAGATATCTTATGATTATTCGCCAATTTTCGTACCAAAATAACACTAGTATCAAAAGTATCAATTGTTTAATTTATGTTTTTTGTAATTAAATCTGATATTACACTATCCTCTATAGAGGATATAGCCTATCATTATTTCAATAATTACATTATACTTACTTAAAATCTTTACGAAAATACTTTTTATTGGTGCAATATTTCCAGAATTTGATGAGTTTAAATTTGACTCGTATTGTAGCATAATCAAACGCCATGAGCTCAGCGCAATTTTTTTTTAATTATCGTAAGTATTATAGTACCTAGGTTCCATTCATTGTATCATATATTCAAAATTTCTCTCTTTCGAAAGATAAGCTATCCTATGAACATACTTTATAATTTAAGTGTCTAAATGGTATAAAAGTAAAAAATAAATAAATAAAACAATAATTCATATTCACTATAAAACAATAATTCAACTTCAACAATAAAACAATAATTCATATAAATATATGCAGTTTGTCATATTCACACTGAGATGAAAGATTCAGTCTCCGTCTTGACGTAGCATGACATGAAAACGGAGTACATCTCTACATAGAGCCTTATCAGTATGATAAATGTAACAAGCGTGATAAGTAACTCAGTAAGAAATAATGTATGATATTCATAAAAAATCGACTCGGTACTTGGTTAATTTTTATTAAATTCAAAGTATTTTTTAACATTATAAAAAAGACATAAATTGCACTTAAGAAAAGTCAAACTCTTATTACACGGTTTCAAGAGATTCGTCCCTATTTAACCATGGACCATCGTTGGTTTGTCCTTTGAATGTAGATAAAAGGTTTGAAATGATAGATCTAATAAAGTCGATAGATAACGCAGGTTTGAGTTCTATTGTTGTAGATGATTATTTCAATTTATATTTATTTAAAGTGGCTAAAAAGTTAGTGGGGAAGTAATAGGTATATATATATATATATATACCTATTACTATATATATATATATATATATATATATATATATATGTCGGAGATGGGAGGTATATTAGATGCTTGTTCGGTATTGATGACGTCTTCTTGTACAGGATCCGAAGCGTAGGTCTCAAGCAATTAAACCACACAGACACAATATGACAATTACTTGTATTAAATGTAGGTAATCACAAATTACTTAGTAGGTATACAATTATCAGAGTTCGTGAACCACCGGTCCCGTTTGGGGGGTCCGGACTGTAAGACTCACACTAATCAATCATCCTCTCGTCTCGATGCTCTCGGATATTTAAAACGTCTCCGGTGCCCCTCCAAACGATTCCGATCACGTGACTCAATACGTCACGGCGTTCACACCCCACTATTACAATGATATCAATTGAGTTACTAATTATCGTTAAATTATCGTGATCTGCGACACGGCCATACTGACAAGTCACACGCCCTCGTGTGCATATGTATCTGAAATCCAAACAATATACAACTGTAGATGTTGCTTTGCTCGGCCTTTCTGACCACATAAAAAAATCATGAATCTTTCTAAAATCGATAGTTATGATAACTAAAGCCGTTACATAGAACATAACTCAATCAAAGTCATTCCATGGGATTCAAATAATTGGAGTCAAGATAGACATCCCGTATTGGAGTCAAGATAGACATCCCGTATTGGAGTCAAGATAGACATCCCGTATTGGAGTCAAGATAGACATACCGTATCGGAGTCAAGATAGACATCCCGTATTGGAGTCAAGATAGACATCCCGTATTGGAGTCAAGATAGACTACCCAAACAAGAGTCAAGATCAACATTCAAAACTTCAGAGTCAATATAGACATGCTAGGGTGTCAAGTCAAGATAGACAACCCGCATTGGCGTCAAGATAGACAACCCGCATTGGCGTCAAGATAGACAACCCGCATTGGCGTCAAGATAGACAACCCGCATTGGCGTCAAGATAGACAACCCGCATTGGCGTCAAGATAGACAACCATCATTGGCGTCAAGTCAAGATAGACAACCATCATTGGCGTCAAGTCAAGATAGACAACCATCATTGGCGTCAAGATAGACAACCATCATTGGCGTCAAAATAGACAACCATCATTGGCGTCAAGATAGACAACCATCATTGGCGTCAAGATAGACAACCATCATTAGCGTTAAGTTAGACAACCTGCACTGGTGTCAAGTCAAGATAGACAACCTGCATTGGCGTCAAGATAGACAACCTGCACTGGTGTCAAGTCAAGATAGACAACCTGCATTGGCGTCAATTCAAGATAGACAACCTGCATTGGCGTCAATTCAAGATAGACAACCTGCATTGGCGTCAATTCAAGATAGACAACCTGCATTGGCGTCAATTCAAGATAGACAACCTGCATTGGCGTCAATTCAAGATAGACAACCTGCATTGGCGACAATTCAAGATAGAGACAGACAACCATCATTACCGTCAAGTCTCTCCTAGATCCCGTGGTTCCTACTTAATTTACCTGTGGTACGGTTAAAATTTAATGATCTTAAAGTATAACGATATTCCTTGAAAAGTCCCTTTATATTCTGGATCTAACTTAGTCTGTTTATATTTCTCATATACGGTTACGTTTGTAATAATAAATAGTGAAAATAGAATTAAAAAGCGCCTATCCATATTCTTAATAGCCTGACTTGAATCTAAACAACCACTATAATTTATTTGATCATCACAATCAGAATTCTGTATCAAAATAAATGACCACTAAACTAAATAAAGCGCCGCTTTTCATTACATTTTAAACCAAAAATGTATTCTAAAAACATAATAAAACACAAAAGCATGAATTCTTATTCGTCCCATATGGCTTTTCACTAAGCCCTACCAACAAACCTCCTGTTTGTTTCATGGCATTGCTTTCAATTCAGAGTACCACGGACTCCCAATTGAACTAAGATTCACTACTATCACTTTTACTACAAGCTCTACTTCAAGTGGTAATTAACCCTCTGGCATCGCTATATATCAAAAATAAAGGCTTTTTTAACTTTACCTATCAAAAGCTCTAAAGGAGAAACTTTTGCAACCCTGGTCATTGTACAATTTGTCGCGGGTTGAACTTTAACTACGGCATCTTGCCCCCATCGAATATTGCTAGTCTCTGTTGCGGAAAACATTTACAAGACGTAAATAATAAGTTCTTACTTTTGCTAAATTAACTAACCGCTGTATTTTACAGTATTTACGGGCCTTGATCGACAATAATACGCATTTGCAATATACGATTAATTAATAATTGTAAGTTCGTGATTACTACACATGTAGGTAGACAAGAAATAAAATGTTCCTATTAATTAAATAATGTTCGAATTACAGTTTTTTTTTAAGTCCTGACTGGTCTTAACCGGTTAAATCTTTAGAGTTATCGCGTTACCATTGTTTACCGAATTTAAAACAAAGTTATTTAAAACAAAAGTTTAAAACATTGTTTTCCGATTTTAAAACAAACACTCACGTTTATAAAAATCCGGGATAAAATAATTTATCATAATACGTAACAAAATGACGTAACAAATTGAAATAATTATCAGTAAAAAATAAAAAACAAGATCGTGAGGGTTGATCGCTAATCTCAATACTAGTTATCTCAAAAACAATAATGAAGTGCTTACCACTATATTTAATCGCTTAATTTTCTTTAACTAGCGAGTATTTAGCGCAAAAAATGGATGTAAATCGAAACGAATCACCTTTATGCTGTGACGTGATCGATGGTGGATAAATTGCGCAGACATCAACGCGTTACTCGCACCGCACTATACCAGCACCGCTGCCAAGGCTGTCATCGTCACGAAAGCAGTCCCCACCATCAGTACCATCAGCACCATCAGCGCCATCCTCGCCGCGCCATCACCGCCATCAGCGCCGCGCCATCATTGCCTTCCGCGCCGCGCCATTACCGCCATTCGCGGCACGTTGTCACCGCCATAATTTCTCATTTCTTTCTTTCTTCATTAGCAACGATTTCTTCTTTAGTAAAATTCTTCCAACGGTTATCACATAATCTAATAAACGACTTGCATAAGCGATTAAATAGGTATTTTCACTCGATTTTCTTGATATGTGGGTAGATCTCAATTTTAAAGTTTTGAGATAACATAAATTTAACTTGATTGATTGATTGATTTACAACCATTGATTATCAACTATTGATTGACTGTATTGATTCTGGAACTTCATTATTATTATCTTGTAGTTTGCGTTTCAAATAATAAAATCACTTAACTTTTTTGCTTGATGTGATTTCGTAGCTTCAATAAACTTATCTCGCGGGTAGTTGGTGGTTTTGATGCCCGAGTGAATCCCACTTCTGATGTCGGAGATGGGAGGTATATTAGATGCTTGTTCGGTATTGATGACGTCTTCTTGTACAGGATCCGAAGCGTAGGTCTCAAGCAATTAAACCACACAGACACAATATGACAATTACTTGTATTAAATGTAGGTAATCACAAATTACTTAGTAGGTATACAATTATCAGAGTTCGTAAACCACCGGTCCCGTTTGGGGGGTCCGGACTGTAAGACTCACACTAATCAATCATCCTCTCGTCTCGATGCTCTCGGATATTTAAAACGTCTCCGGTGCCCCTCCAAACGATTCCGATCACGTGACTCAATACGTCACGGCGTTCACACCCCACTATTACAATGATATCAATTGAGTTACTAATTATCGTTAAATTATCGTGATCTGCGACATATATATATATATATATTACAGAAAATTTAGCACTTTATACATAACATATATAAATTTTGTTTCAATATACTGTGAAAGAGAAAAGGATCATATAAATAGTCATTTAAAAGCGTCAGACAAACATCACAGACACCCCACCAAACCATTTTCAAAACAAATAATTTCTTAACAAAACATTAAATAAATTAAAATTTAAAAGAAACCTTCCATACAAAAAGACCTCGAAAAAAGAATAAAAATAATATTACTACGTACTTATTACGTACTTACAGAAGAACAAGAAAAAATATGGTTGCCTGTAAAGTCGGTTTTACGGGCGAAGATTTACGTGACCACGTCTTTTTCTCGGTAGAATATTTATTGATATGAATATTATTAAATTGCAAAATATTTTAATAATTTGAGTGATTTTGTTGAGGATAGGACGATGAAGACGTTGTCACGTAAAATCATTTTATATATTATTTATTTTATATTATTTACAGACTTTTTCGATACATCAATTAGTTGCGGAGATATCGATCATTGAAGTTATTGTTTGCTACCAGTATTTTATATATTTATTTTTTTCAGTTATAAAAAAATACTATTTCCAATTGTGTCTACCAAGTATGGTCACATGTACTGGCCTACATATTAAATAATAATAAGTACAGATAATGTTATTTGACGTCACTTATGATTTTATATATTTTAATATTTTTAATTTTAAAGAATTAATTTGAAAATCAAAACACTTATTCAGATCGAAGGTTCAAATTTTTGCTAAATAAATTTAAAATTAATTAAAATTTGTAATTGTAAATAATGAAGTTGAAAATTAAAACATTTACTTAAATTAGATGTTAAAATTCTTGCTCAACACATTTTAAATCAAGTTTTCTTATATCTGCCACTTTTTCTTAATATTTGTAATTTTAAAGAATCAATTTGAAAATCAAAACATTGCTCGGCGGACCGATCATGTTTGAGTGGGAGAGAGACGCAAGGCATTCTATGTGTGTGTGACTCATCGTTACGTTACCGGGCGTTACACTTTTTCATAAGTGACTCCCAGCTTAACCTAATTTAAGACGTTGTCACGTCAAAACCTTTGAACCTACTAGAAAATTCAACTATTCTGTTTTAGTTTTCGAGAACACAATGTTTTGTTGCTTACAAAGGATAGACACAGCTCTAAATAACGAGAATAACTTTTGAAAAAAAATAAATAAAAGACTTCTTTCAAAAATTTTTTCATTCTATTCTTTACATTTTAAGCATTGATATCTGTAAATCTTTTTCAATATTAAATGTATATTGTTTTTCTTGTTACTACTTGTTAAAACTTGTTATCTAATTCAGTGTTGTGACACAGACGTCCATTTTGATAAACGAAATAAAAACGTTTTATATAACGATTCATCAATCCAGTGCCATTATTAATTGCAAACGATTGCCATTATTAGTTGCGAACGAATGCCATTATTAGTTGCAAACGATTGCCATTATTAGTTGCAAACGAATGCCATTATTAGTTGCAAACGATTGCCATTATTAGTTGCAAACGAATGCCATTATTAATTGCAAACGATTGCCATTATTAGTTGCAAACGAATGCCATTATTAGTTGCAAACGATTGCCATTATTAGTTGCAAACGAATGCCATTATTAGTTGCAAACGATTGCCATTATTAATTGCAAGCAATTGCCATCGAGTGGTTAGCGCAGACGCCTAACGTATACAAAGGATAGACACAGCTCTAAATAACGAGAATAACTTTTGAAAAAAAATAAATAAAAGACTTCTTTCAAAAATTTTTTCATTCTATTCTTTACATTTTAAGCATTGATATCTGTAAATCTTTTTCAATATTAAATGTATATTGTTTTTCTTGTTACTACTTGTTAAAACTTGTTATCTAATTCAGTGTTGCGACACAGACGTCCATTTTGATAAACGAAATAAAAACGTTTTATATAACGATTCATCAATCCAGTGCCATTATTAATTGCAAACGATTGCCATTATTAGTTGCGAACGAATGCCATTATTAGTTGCAAACGATTGCCATTATTAGTTGCAAACGAATGCCATTATTAGTTGCAAACGATTGCCATTATTAGTTGCAAACGAATGCCATTATTAATTGCAAACGATTGCCATTATTAGTTGCAAACGAATGCCATTATTAGTTGCAAACGATTGCCATTATTAGTTGCAAACGAATGCCATTATTAGTTGCAAACGATTGCCATTATTAATTGCAAGCAATTGCCATCGAGTGGTTAGCGCAGACGCCTAACGTATAGCGGCTCATTGGGGCTCGGGTTCAACACCCGACAGAGACAGGTATGTATGTGATGAGTTTAGATGTCTGTATTTGGGTTTGGTCATTTATTAAATATATTCTCAGTATTTCTATGTACTTATATCGTTGTCTAACACTCTTAACACAAACAAAATTAAATTACTTACTTAGGGGTTAGATCAATGTGTGTAATTTGTCCTGTGATGTTATATTATTATTATTATCAATAATGTTATATTAATAATATGTAGTGTATATAATAAAATCATACTAACGCAGATATATTGACGATAGACGTAGTTAATATGAATTATTAATGAGCTAAGATCGTCGCAGTAGTGATAGAAGAGAGGACAATCAGCGCGAAGCACTTGAGCGCTGCGGTGAGGCTTGTCATCTCAGCGAGTCATTCAGATCCTAGACCTAGTTACTAGAAGTAGCTTGCCTTAACAAAACATTGAACCTAACAAGTATTGTTTTATTTTTATAAATTTTTATGAAGTTTCGTGAATAATATAATGCTCATTATACAAATATTTGGTAAAATTATAGATATGTTTTTGTTAAGGAATATCCAAACAAAATGTAGTATATGATAACTAATGTTGATGTTACTAGTATTAGTACAGAGAGTATAAAAATATTAGGTTGTTTTAATTTTTTTGTTTATCACATATGTGACAATACAACTGCATTAGCCGCCGATTGCAAATCATTCTTTAAAAACTTCTTGTCTATAAGATGTATGTAAATGAAATATTTGATATCTGAAACATCATACAAAAATAATAATGGTTGTTATAATATACTCTGAGGAAAAACCTATGAATAAATCTAGTCTTATTATTTTATGAACCCGTGATTCTTACTTGAATGAGATCCGAAGTGTAAGTGGTCATTAACTTCAAGAACCTGGTTGGCATAATAATTAAAGTAGTATACCTTACATACAATAATAGAATGACAAGAGTGGAAGTGGAGGTTATTTATATAACTGCATTAATTACATAGAATTGACTGATGCTTTTTTTCATCAAGTATATTTATAGTGATTATTTTGAATCCATTGAATAACTGTCGTATTGAATGTTTGTACTATTAATGAACATATTTTTTCTTGATTTTTATTATTTTCATAAAGTGGTAATCCATTAATAAGAAACCAAAAAAAAATTTTTTAAAAACACTTAGAGGGTCAAAACGACATTTAAAAAGAATAAAAATAGGTAAATAATAATTTAAGTACTTACTGAAATCGTTGCGTCGGGCGAACCGTTGTATAAACGTTGACGATGTTCTCTATTTTACAATATTTTAGGCGCTAATGAATGAGGACGTATAGTGTACGATTAGATATTATTATTTCGTTGTTTAGGTTTTAACTATCAATATTGTATAAGAACGTTTGCCAGCGCTAATAAAAGCTCCATATCTTGGAGACAACTGCTTCTATTTTGACCAAACATAGCTAAGAACCATCTTGACGAACTAAGCTTTCGATTAAAATAAACCGCATTTAAATCCGCCGTCACAGGTCAAACTTATAACACCCCTCTTTTTGGGTCAGGTGTTAAAAATGTAGCGTTATTTTGATACGTTCTGATATTATATAGAACCAGAACCATACCAGAACATATCAAAAAGAGTAAACCTGTTTTTATACAACAGATTAGGTTCCACTCATATTTATATTAAATTTAAAACAGTTTTAACTGAAACCCGGTGAAAGTATAAACTCTCGCAAGTATTTTTTTGTCCCTATTATGACGTCTCTTGAGCTGGAGACTAATTTATTCAGCGCTTTCATAATTTCTGGCCCTTGTTTGTTTGCAGAGACTGTATTATTCTACGTGATATCAACTTCACAAGGCAATGTTTGTTAGCGTTAATCTTAGCATTTCAATGCTTAAATTTGAGGTTAACTTTGCCTTGAGCTTTGAGGTTACATCAGATTTTTTATGAAGTTTTATAATACGCCTTGAATTAAATAGGTATATTCAGAGCTTCAGCCAAAAAACTAAACTCAATTTCATAATTTATAAATAAGAAAAGACTACCTGAGAACTTCGTATCGTTATAGGTATTTCTTTTCAAATGCTTTCTTTTTTAATTTTTAACAAAAAAAATAAATGAAATTAAAAGTATGAAATAAAACCAGATATTTTTGATATTTTATACTTTGAGGAAAAATTTTCTTTTCCAGGGGAAAAAAATAGTTTTGCATTGAATATTTGTGTGATATGACAAATTGCTGATTTTGAATTTTTGTATTTTATAGAGTTATGTATTTCTTATATGGGTTAATTTGTCATTACGTTCACATTTTATTTATTTCTTTTATATTGATTTTTAGTTACAATATCAATAATGAAAATCTTTTAACTAATGCAACACAATTTACACAAATTAACATGAATAAATTATGTATATTTACACATATTTAGTGTATTTTACGCAAAATATATAATTATTAACGCAGTATATAAATACACATAAAAAACCGAACGAACGAAACCTTAAGAACAAAAGGATTTTTATTGCGTCGTTAATTTAAGTACATTAAAATAGTATGCGTCAATAGAATTCGAAAGCTCTGAAATTATCTGGAATTTTTATGTTTCTGAGTTAACCTTTTTAAAATTGTTTGCTACAGAATTGTATATCGATAACCATTTCAAGGTTTCAATCTAATACATTTTGCAAAAGCTGAAAAATATATTTAAAATATCTAGTAATAACATCAACCTACAATAAAAATAAACAACACTTCCTAACTTACAAAACTGACTTCTGACTGACAGAGCGTCGTTAGCGTTTAGAAAACAAGTTTCTAAATAGCTCCTGAATAGCATAGTGTTAGTCATAATTATTTATAATAATTCAAATGGTAAATACATTGGAATTTACATGTTTTAGTTCATAAGTTTCAACAGTAGCGCCACCTACGCAATTAATTATGGAATGTTATTTAGTATTTACTGTTAAATGTTTTAAGAATTAGAAGCATAGGAGATTTGAACATAATGTTTAATATTTTATTAATTATTATAACTTATTATAAGGTATAAATGTTAGCATATGTAAGTTGGTTATGAAATTGAAAATTACCCTCATCTAAATATTATAGTGTTAAAATATTATAAGGGCTGCGAGTTGTAAGGGCTGCTCTCGCCCATTGTATTACAAATGGTTGGATATTAAACATTGAAGTGCAAGTACTGTGTATTACTGAAAAAAGTCTTAACAATAGATAATTATGGACTTTAGTGTATGGCTTCTTTTGTACTTTAAGAATTTAAATATATTACAAAACACAATCCTACAACAAAGAAAATCTTTTATGTCTATCTATGATATTAATTATAAAAACAACATTGTCATAAATGTTTTTGGACAACTAGATTAACAATCTAGTTATAACATAAACAAAAACAAATCAATTGAAATCAATGTAATAACATAAATTCTAGTACAAAGAGCAATAAAGAAGCAGTTTAGCAGTTTCGAAGCTTTGTTCATTATATTTTTATATTTAATTTCTTAACTAACAACTTCGCCATTTTGTACAAAAAAAATACATCAATTTGGTAGGCGTACTGTTGAATGTATAACAGAATCAACAAAGCTAATATAAATCTCTGGATTATCCATAGTCTCAAAATTGGGTGAAAAGATGTATGTTCTAGCAGTTAATATGGTAATTTATTTCATTGCTTATAATGATATTTTACAACCTTTTACTTAAAAAAACAAATTGTCTTTTTGAAGTGAAACTTCTTTATCGGGGTTGGAAAAAAATTTAGTGTTAACATTTTTTCGTTACGGTGACATTTTTCCGTTACGCGCCAGCTTTTTTCGTACAGATTCATCTCTTTTACACCATGTTGCTATGGAAATACTAAATAATCAAAATGACAAGTATGTGGATTGTAAAACACAATTTACATTAACCAAAAATAAAATTATCGGATTAGAGTTTTATAATTAAATAATGAATTAAAATTACATACTGGACAATACGATTTTATGGACTTGGTATTGAAACTAATAAATAAATTCAAGATTATAACATGAAGAAGAAATTATGAAATATAATTTATAATATTTTTAAAATACATTGATTGTCTGAAATAGAAGAAGAAAGAATGAAAAGAAATACGAGTTTTGGCTGAGAAATGGAGCATTGGGGTCCTGATCTTTACAAGGTCTGTTTTGCTATACCTAGAATGAACAACAACCCGAAACAGCAGAAACCATGATGAAGAATAATTTGATTTGTGATATAGGGGCCTACTATGAACTCTTAAAAACTATCATAGTTTTAAGACGTTTCGTAGCAATATTACAATAATATTACTTTGATTCGTACCATGAACTTTATAAAACAATATTGTTTTATTCCTGCTTAGTGACGTAGACGTGACGTAAATGAACGAATGCTTTTCTATTCCTGCAATAGGAGGAAAAGAGACATCACTTTTATTTCGTATAGCTTCATCTCTTTTACACTATGTTGCTATGGTAATAATAAATAATTAAAATGACAGGAATGTGGATTTCAAAACAAACAAACCAAAAATAAAATTATCGGATTAGAGTTTTATAATTAAATAATGAATTGTGATTATATACTGGACAATACGATTTTATGGACTTGCTATTGAAACTAATAAATAAATTAAGATTATAACATGAAGAAGAATTTATGAAATATAATTTATAATATTTTTAAAATACATTGATTGTCTGTAATAGAAGAAGTAAGAATGAAAAGAAATAAGAGTTTTGGGGTCCTGATCTTTACAAGGTCTGTTTTGCTATACCTAGGACGAACAAAAACTCGATACAGCAGAAACAATTATGAAGAATAATTTTATTTGTGATATAGTGACGATCCAACATGTTAAGAAGTCTAAAGTTATTATTTTTAAAGTGAATTGTGTACATTTGTCTGTTTTTTTATGGTACTTATGTGTTTCTTTTATGAGAATATTATACGTCAGAAACAGTCGATTTACTTCTTACGTTTTAATTAATTAATATTAATGAAAATTATGACGTTTTTCTGTTACGCGCCATCTTTATTTCTAAGTCACATTTTTCCGTTACGCGCCATATTTGAAATGAAACTTTTTTATCGACGGATGGGAGAAATTTTATAGTAATGTCAAAAAATTGTAACGTTTTTCTGTTACGCGCCATCTTTATTTTTGCTTAAACTTTATCTAATTTAACTTAATTAGCCATTCCTGTAAAGTTGTAATTAGTGAATCATTTTTCAAAAAAATATGTCATAAAGAAGTTTCACTTCTTACATGTGTACACTAATACACACACACATTTATTTTTTTTACCTAATGTTTCCCAAATAAGTTTAAATATTATTATAGACAATAACGTAATTAAGATTATTAATTTTACCCCGTTTTAAGGGAATTTTAGAATCAGAATTACACAGGGCAACTCATATCAACATTCTAGCCAAACTTTTAAATTCACCTCCTTATATGTCGTTACAGTATTGGTAGACAACTAACACATGTCGTCAAAGGTAAATTGGTTTACTTTCCATAATACTACGTCTTACGGTATTCATAAGTATCAAGGGCAGAATTAAAATATATTTTCATTATACTAAAGAGAGCAGTTTCTGCTACATGTAACATAGATCCTCGGAAGTCTCTAAACTAAACAATCAAAGACTATAAAATTTGAATTGCAATGTATGCCTTTTTATTTCTTTTCCTTAATACCTTATTTGTGTGTCCGCGTTATCTCTGATATAAAATCGTTTTTTCGTCAATTTCGTCAACATAAAAATACCTCTAAGATATTACTATATATACGATGACATAATATTTTAATGTTGTCGTATTATCTCTAGTTGTCAGACATACATCTCCTCTGGAGATACAGGAATTAACTTATTATTAAATAATTGATTAATAATTTATAATTTAAAAAATAAAATATTTTAAGTGTTAAACCTTAATAATAGTTAAAAGTTAATTAGCTATATTGGTAAATTAAAAGTCTAGTGAATAAATGTGAACTTGTATTTATTTTTTCAAAGGGTTAATGTTTACAAAAGTTAATAATGAACGTCCTCTCTTGGAAACTCAATAAAACCTTGTCTGTGAGCTCTCGAGGCCTGGATATTAAACGTTTTCTATTTTCAGTCGATGTAATATGGCTTTCTTAAACACAAGTTGAACAAACAATAAAGGTAAAACTTTTAGTAATAGTTCTTTCATAATAAACTAAAAAGTATAATGTATATATGTTTTATTTTCCAAATAAAATTTTGTTCCTAAAATTATGGCAAGAAATTCAATAAATTTTCAATAAATTTGATATATAACTTATGATTAGTAATCATTTTAATACACTAGCGACTAGTAAAGAGATTACAAGTCGTTTGTTGTGAGTAATAAATATACCAATATGCAAAGTCCAAGCCGCCTACGAGCTTTGAAAGAAGGGGTTCCACTGGAGCTTTCTGTCTAAAGTAATACCTTTTTTTTTTAACGTTAGGAATCCTCATGGATACACACCTCCATCAAGGGGATGATGGAGGTGATTATGTGAGACTCCTACTCACTAAACCTGACTGTTGCCCCCGCCGTCATAATAGGACACCACGGGATCGCTTTCGCACTCACCGCGATGCTCCGACGTGATCCACGGAGAGGGCACCCCGCAACGAGTAGCACCCATCCCTTTTTCGCAGAAAAAGTTTTTTCCTAGTCATACCTAAGAAAATTCTTGAGTTAGTTAGTTCTAACACTTCATGGTTAAGGAGCAAACTATACATAAACCTACCCTCCAATTATAGAAAAGTTAACATATAATGTTGACCTTTTACAGTAGGAAGTGTAAATTCCATGTGTTTAGTTTTCTTAGTATTTAACACCAAATTATTTATTTCGAACTAAATTAGAACACTGTTTTCTTCGTCATATTTAGCCCTACCAAGCTCAACTTTAAAAATAAAGCGAGGTAGCATTAGCAAAAATTAAAAACAAAACTGGAATTTGAATCGATTTTTATAGAAATTTAATTAAATTTACATTTGTTATTATGTTATGTTAACGGAATATTTTTTTTCCAGGTATGATGACTTATAAAACAGACAGGGAAAATTCGAAGCTACTTGCTAAGTCGTTCAAGATACAAAAAAGTGGTTTGTAGTTTCATAATACATTCGTTATCATTTAAGCCGCGTTGTGAATGTCTACGAATATTATAAGGAATAATATTAATATTTTTACAAATATTATTTTAATGGTCTGTAAAATATGATATGAATAAAATACGCGTTCTTTTTAATATTTTTAATCATAAATTGAAAATAAAAACGATTTTGAATTCATTGAAATTCAGTCTTGCTTCTTCGTGATGGAGCTGAAGGAGAATTCCATGACCGCTTTTTATACCTTTGGGAATATTAATTTATCACGCTACTTAATAATTTTCAGATGATTATTTGTGATCAATGATTCAGTAATTTTAGTGCGTATAGCTATATCTCATATAATCTATATTAAAATTATATAATAATAAGAAACAGAATAAAACTTCAATAATGCCATAACAAGCCAGCCATTTAAAATGATAACAGTGATAACCTTAGTAGGTTAAAAGGAGACGAATAACAGTAAAAATAATAAAAGAAATATAAAATCGTAGCTAGTTTTAATTTTAACAATGTTTGTTTTACCAAAACCAAGTTGCTTTAGAAATAAAATATATTTTTTAATTACACTTGAATATTATTTAAAGATTACTTCTCTATACTAATTATAGCGACAGATGCTAGTAGTAACAGTTTTATATTTTATATTCAAAAACTAAAATGTCTTTGAATAATCAAGTAGTGTTTCATTCGCACACACACACATATTCGCTTCATTATAAACTATTAGAGTTTGCCTAAGAAATGAAGCAAATGTGTATTTTATAATGCATATCTTTATATTGTACTAATATAATATATATTAATAATAACAATAATCATAACATACAATAAGAGGAATAAATTAATTTGCAATAGGTACCAGTTTAAACATATTATATATTATAAATATTACTTGGGGATTATTAAGAGGAATAAATTAATTTGCAACACTAGTTTAAACGTTTTCCTTGGGGATTATTAAATAGACTGTTACAGATCTAGATAAACTTAATAGACTTACATGAACAACTTGAAATAAGAACAAGATCCACCACATTCAATCCGCAATAGAAAGATTTAATCTTTAAAGAAACCTAGGGTAGGGAAGGCAAGGATTAATAAACATCAACATGCATACATACAAATATACATGAAAAGATTAATCTTACATAAGGTACACCTTTACAATTAAAGAATAATAGCACGCGCACAGAAGATATAGTCGCAGACCAGAAAATCAACAATTGGAAACAAAAATCACTACATGGAAAACAATTGCTAGCCTCTCAGTATTCTATAGGATACATTTTGGTGAGTGTGCGCAGGAATTACACGAGTTAATTTCCCCGTCCCCCTTCCATCACCGGACGTCCCGACTCACGGCAGGTATCCATCCTTTTATTGTGGACAAGAGACAATTGAACATCACAGGAACTTTCTATCTTTAGCTATTAAACAGTACATAGAAAGATACAATAATGTAGCCAAGCAAATACATGTAATATTTGCAGTATTAATAAACTTAGTATTTATTAAAATGCAATATTATGATTTTCATGCAACACGAATAAATTTAAAAAAGATTTTGTTAAATCTTACCAACTCCATTGTAGGTTAGTTTAACTATAAGTACTTATTTAAGTAATGTCAAAATGATATAAAATGTACAGCATACTAGCGTTGTTTAAAGTTCAATGTGACCCTTGGGAAATCTTCCTGTCACTCTACCAACTGAGCTACCACATCGCTACTAACCTGGATATATGTAGTATTTTATATATTATCGTTTCCATTGGAACGAGTGGTACCTATTATGCCACTTTACAAAAAATCCTAACCAATATTTTTAACTTTTCAGTAAAGAATAACATTGAAAAGATACATTCGAAATGTATATTTGAAACATCTAAAAATTTGTATGATCATGATATGCCTATTTAATTATTTTTTTTTAATATATTACGAAGATATATATAGTTAAACGAAAATTGTCAAACATTTAACAGACCTTACAAATTAAAACATCCAAGCGCGTAATAAATTACACTCCGTTCAACATTAAATTTAACCCCGTTATCAATAGAAAAGACATATATATATATATATATATATATATATAGTACATAGAGTATTCTAATTATTAGGCCAATCAAGTTTTTGATTTTAGTAGCCGCCTTCGTGACTTTAACCTCAAATTATATAAACGAATTCTAATATGAAACCTGAACACCAGAGCCGGGGTCTGTCATATTTTTTATTACATAACCTAGTTTTAATAACTCTTATAAAAAATATTTTGAAAAATGTATTATAGAAGTATAACAATAAAATAATTTATCAATGATCAGCGGTTTTTATAATCGTATGAAACTTTAACATTTTTGTCATTGTTAATTGGTAATTTGGAGTAAAAGAGTTCAGAGGGATAGGTAAGTTAAAGTTTTAGGGCAACTGCATACGTAAATTACGTTTCCCTAGATAACCTCATAAATTACCTGTGAAATTTGAACAGTAACTGATATTTGGTTTGAATAATCACAGGGTCCAATCACAGTCGAATATGATTAAAAACAACTATCAATAAAATGGTCCGAGAAGAAAACACATACCTAAACATTATACTAAATATATTTTTTTATGTTAGAGTAATAGAAGAAAACTATTAAACAAATCAAATTATTCCCCAATCAAAAGTTGCTACTGCTGGAAACTGCCTCTACAATCTGAATGGATTGCTCAGTTGACAAGTTTCACCGCAGCGCTCGATTACTTCGTTCGTGCTGATTGTACTCTACATTTACACTATCTCCTATACCGCAAGAGTTAATACAGATATATTAACTCTACTTCAAATTAATTACAGCTTCTGATATTTTCCTCAAATGGATCGGAAATATATTCTATAAAAATTCTTAAAATAACTATACATTCATATCAAAAGAACATTATTCTATGTTTTATATGTAACAAAATTACGTTCCAAGTTAGCTTAAGTGTTTATAAAATTAATTATTTCTTCGACTTAATTAGTTAATGAACTCGCACTAGTATATGTTGTAACAAAATAGTTTATTAAAAATTCTGTTATATTTAAAACAATAACTATAGTTATGTTAATATATAGAGACTATACTTTTGTGACTTATTAACAAGTTTGAATGCCTAATAATATAGTGAGACAATTATAGGAAAGACAGTTCTAGTTAATAAACTAGGTGAATTATTTACATCAGCAATGTTTAATTAAATCCATTTAAATATGACAGATTTTGTACTTACATATTTTGTACTTACATATTTTGTACTTACTGTGTATTCTTCGAAATTCAGCACCCATTTGAGCTCTATGCTCTGAATACCAAACTGCTACCCTATAGAGGTAAATCGTTGCTAGTCAAATACAATACTTTGTTATTATCACACACCTTTTTATTATAAAAATAAGGTGGTATGAAGGGCTTGAGATATTATAATTAATAAAATAATGTTTGAAATGAAAAAAATATTTTTAGAATTGTTAAATAATAAACAGCAATAATTTGATCAAATAAATAATTAATTAAAGTCAAAATATTAACTTATTAGATCATACGTCGTTAATTACACATTAGCAAATATTTAATTAATACTTTTGAATTTCAATAAATGTTCATCGCGGCGACATATATATGTAATTAATAATTTTCCTTAAAATTAATATTAATAAATATGGAGGTGTGAATATATCTTTAAGGAGTTGCCTGAGTAAGGTAATAAAAAAGCGTGGTTAAATAAAAGATAATTAATTTATGTAAGTTTGATTAAATTCCGTGTATTTTATAGTTAAATCTCACTTACAATGTGAGTGAGTACAATGTGTATGATTCATACACATACAACGTTAGCATAGATTTCCTCTGTCATGATAGTATTCGTTGAAAATTACTATTGCATTTTGAAATTGTTTATTTATTATTTCCTTGCACACAATGGTTTATAGCCAGGCTATTTGCTCACGAACCAAACTGCAATATCCTTTACTCGCTGCCTTTATTACAATTTCTGGACGTGATATAAGAAAAAATAGTCGGTTGGCTTTATGCATAATCCACTGAAACAGCAAAAACTAACTTAATATTATGAAATATTATTCAAAACAACAATTTTAAGATATGTATACGATATGTTAAGACTACCTTTCAAAAGAAATTCATTTTTACTTTAATTTATATATATAGTGATTATTGGATTTTCCGCCAAGTCTTCTATTGAGCATGAGGTAACACTCTTTGTAAAGTTCTTTCGTATCATGTTAACACTAAAATAATTTGAGTTTTATGGATAAGTATAATAAATTATTCTTACTAAGTTTTTTATAAACGATAAAACTTTTTTCGTTTCAAGTAATAATACTTTTACTTAATGCTTCATTGATACGAAACTACAATTACTTACGAGTACCTAGTGTTTAAATACTTAAGTATACTTCCCATACAAATAGATGCAATAGATTCACTTGTATACTACAAAACCAAGTTGTATTTTTACTTTTGTAAACTACCCCCTTGTTTAATCTCTTAGCGAAAGTCTAGTCTCAAAAAGTCTCGAAAGTTGGTTTATCTCTTCAAGCTTTTTGTATGATTCGATCCCAATTATTTTCGGTATTATGGATAGTATATTTTTTACTTAAAACGATAAAAATATACTCTTCAACTATATGCTTCAGTTGTAGAGTAGGAAGTTACAAATATTATATAATGATTCATAAGATTGATGAAATTTTCTTCTACATTATATGTATCTATATGTTTAGTGTAATAGAGTTAAATCAGATCATAGAAATAGTATAAGAAATAAGAATCGTTAAGAAACAATGATACATATATTTTACCGCCCCGTTGGTCGAGTGGTTAGCGCAGACGCCTAACGTATAGCGCCGCAATGGGGCTCGGGTTCGATCCCCGACAGGCACAGGTATGTATGTGATGAGCATAGCATAGTATTATTGTTATTATTATATATTAATATTTTTCCAAAGGTATAACCAACGTCCTTCTTTGGTGTTAGAATGTTTACTCAGAGACAATGTATTTGTTCCATCCAAGCTAACTGAAGTACCAACAATATAAAATCTTTTTTATGGATGATAATTATAGTCCTTAGTCAGGATCTTACAAAATTTTTATATGTAAGAATATTAAAATGCAATTTAAGTATGAATATAATAAAATTATTACAGTAAATTACAAATAAACTAAATGAAATAAATAAGGCTAGTGTGAAACTGGACTTAAATTTACTTTTGTTACATTTTATTATAATACATAACAAACGTAACAAATTGTAAAAAATGTTCAAAGAACGTACTTTTTAAGTCAATATATATTTTATTATAAGTAGCAGATAATGTTACCCAATGGCCTATATAAATAAAAAGATACTTCTAGCCGAAACTCAATACCACTCGTTACACGAACTGCTCGGTTTCACTAAGTGCTATGGCGGTCCGAATGTTTTTCTTTTAATAAAAATTATATTTTATTTATTACATCTAAAAGTTGGCGCTAATTTTTTTTTTATCGTCTACAATGTGTAACGTCCACAAAACTATGTATTTCTAATGAAACACACAGTGTTTTTCCACAGACTAAAATAAACATTTTATTTGACTATTAAAGAGTATACATGAGCACAGGTTGAGATATTTGCTAATATATATGTCTAGCCGTGTTAAACGTAATTTCGTTATAATTTTAACAATTTCACGTAGCAGTGTATAGCTACAATTACATAATAAGTATTTTTGCAATGAAATTGTTTCCTACATTTTAATTATTTTAATAAAAAAAAAAATAGAATATTTTGAATGATGTATAAACATGTTATATATTAATATTAGCAATTATCGTCAATATAACGGGGATAGTCTGCCAGGGCTCGAAGGTCTTTATCGACGTAATCCTTCTTAATACCTCGATTATCAGAGTGACATTAATCATTACAAATTGATGAAGCTGAAATTTGTCAGGTGTGATTTTGTTATCTCTTCACCCTTCACCCTGATGATAAATTATGTTTTTTTTAATAGTAATTAAATTGTTTAAAGAGTATTATAAACTATACTGTTAGCATAATTTATTTTACACTTAAACTTTACTAGAGTCTGAATCTTAAATATATAATAGTTATATATTTTATAAGGAAGAAATTTTAAATTGGTATCATAATTTAATTAAGTATAAAAATAAAAGAATTTTAACCTCTATTTTTTATAATAACAGCTATTTGTTAGTTCATTAACAAAACAAATTCATTTAATACAATATGGGACCAGAACAAGCCAGGAATGAATAGAAAATACCAAATACTATGTAAATATATACTAAACTGTTTTCCTATGTATAAAAATCTGATTTATTTCAAATTAAATTAACTTTCTGCTAGATAAATAAGATAACAAAATTGCTCTTTAAAGTTTATGGCTGTGACAATCTCGAGTTGAAACAAAGTTGGCAGTGTAAAATTTGACTCGGTTGCTATTATCTTATGCAAAAGCATTAGTTTTGCCAAACAATCTGTTCGTTTCATTTTTTATGTTGTTGTTGTATATATCGCAGCGTGTTTAAAAAGGATTTATTGTTGTTAAAACAAAAATCCTAATATGAATCGTAAAGACAAACAAACCTTTTAAGTATTTATGGCCAATACTGATAAATTTAATTAGTGTTAGTTAGTCTAGCTAGTGCATACAAACTTATCGGTTAAAAAAGAATTACTAATTAATTAGTTATATTATGTAACTATGTAGAGAAAAATCATTAGCTCCCACTATAAGGCAGAGACTTCCTCTAAAACAATTTCGAAATGAGGAACAGGCTCAATCACCATACTGCTATGAATACCCAATGTTTTCATGTCATCTATATATATAAAGAAGGATGTTTGTATATATGAAATCGATGAACTCAGAAACTATTGGACCGATGATTATGAAAATTGGTATGTATATGTATTTTTCCACGGAGAAGGTTTATATGGTATGCCCATTGATGTAACTCGCCACCAGGCGGCGCTGTCAAATATAGACTTCCGCCCCCTTCAACCGATTGTCATAAAAGTTGGTATGACCATGTATGTTTCCTCGAAGGAAACGATATGCTATGTCCATTGATGTAACTCGCGACCAAGCGGCGCTGTCAAATATCGACTTCCGCCCCGTTCAACCGATTGTCATAAAAATTGGTATGACCATGTATTTTTCCTCGAAGAAAACGAATATGCTATGTCCATTGATGTAACTCGCCACCAGGCGGCGCTGTCAAATATAGACTTCCGCCCCGTTCAACCGATTGTCATAAAAGTTGGTATGACCATGTATGTTTCCTCGAAGAAAACGAATATGCTATGTCCATTGATGTAACTCGCCACCAGGTAAAGTAAGGGTTAGCCCAGCGAAGCGGGCTGGGTTCGCTAGTCTATACTAATATTATAAAGAGGAAAGGTTTGATTATTTTTTTGTTTGTTTGAAATGAATAGGCTCCGAAACTACTGGACCGATTTTAAAAATTCTTTCACCGTTGGCAAGCTACACTATTCCCGAGTGACATAGGCTATGTTTCATTTTCAAAAAAATAGGGATGATTACTAAAACTTGAATATTCTAACGCAAGGTGTAAAGAAATAAACAAAAAACTGCGTGCGCTGCGAAAACGGTGAAAGTTACGCAAAAATGATGTTCTTTGAAATTGTTCCTCTTTAAAAGTTCCACAGATTACACGAAAAGCGACCTACACGCGGGCAGAGCCGCGGGCAACAGCTAGTAGAATATATCACAAGATATGCAGAATGTATGATATGATATGCGGCAGTATTTTGCTTCATGGCAGAGACTTAGACAATAAATATAAGTACTTGCTCGTAAAAATATTTGTCAAGACTTAGGAACAAAAAGTAACAATATTCACACGAATAGGAAAATATAGTTTGTTAACTGTTTTTCAACAAAGAAGTACTCTATACTATTGAGCTTATTAAAATATACTTTTAAAAAATGAAGTAGCGTTTCCTTTTAAAAGTTATAATTTTGAAGATTTAAGGCTTTAAGTTTTAATTTAAAACTTCGACTTTAAAACGAGCACAACATTGCATAATATGAAAATGTTCAATGCAATCTGTAACCAATCTTATTTATAGCGTCTGTAGTCCCTGGTATCAAAATTAAACTATTTATATAGCATCTGGTTAGCAAAGACGACTGATTTAAAAAAGATAACTTACCTTTACTTAATATTTTAACATAAATTAATTTGGTTTACATGTAAAGGATTATTAAAGTTTGAAATATAATTACTTATAAGTTTAAACCTGCATGGTTGTTTGGTTGTTGTTGTTATATTTAATTAATTACATGACTTTGCTAAGGAAAACTAGTTTCAGAGATACCTTGGAAACTTCAGGAACTTTGTATAATCACATTTTGACAAACACTTTGTTCAGCGGGTATTTAAAGCAATCAGAAATAAAATTGTATAAAATATTTTTACTATAATTGTTATACCTACTTATATTTGACCATTTAAATTTTATTTATTTATATACTGGTGTAAAAATATATAGATAAATAAAATACTTAAAAATACTTTTGTGTAAAAATTACGTACTACATTTTGTTGTTAAAAAGTATGCTAAACAACTTAAACAAAAAAAATAATTAAAAAATTCAAAAAACCCTCGTTACAAAAGACGTCTAGAAAAAATAGAAATAATATTATTATGTATTTATTAAAGTTATTTCGGGGATCGTTGTACGTAGCGTCTGTTTCACTAAGTTATCGGATCTAAGTAACGAGGACTTAGACTAAACGGTTTGATATCGTTATTTCGTTATTTGTTTTGATAATTTACTTGCAATTCATTTTGTTCCTTTACTAAGCGAGCCCTCGACCCAACGACTTTTTTAAATACATAATAATATTATTTTTATTCTTTTTAGAGGTATTTTTGTAGAGGTTTTTTATTTTTTTTTCTGCTTTTTAAACTTATGTTACTGTTTTCATTATGCACTAAAGTAACCTTCGAACTCACAGATAGACAGGTCAAACTTATAACATCCTTCTTTTTGAGTAGGAGGTTAAAATTGCTTTAAAAATATTTCTAAAATATTGCAAAGAAAAAAAGTCTATATGTATTTTTTTGGTATTTTGGATGGTTTCTGACTCTATTTGAAGTTAATATCTTCCAGTACACTCCAAGCGTTCCTTTATCACCTTTCCTTATCCCAGTTATTTAGGGACGGCGCATTATGTCATTTTATACCATTGCAAGAGATTTGGCTAAAGTTTTGTTCACAACCTGACTTCAATCTTCCTTCAAAATCAGTAATCCACTACCGCGTTAGGATTACTGATACCTTTCGTATAAGTCGAAAAAAATGTGTGTTTCACTTAGCCGGTATATTTGGAAACTCTACCATGTTTCAAAGATTATTTAAACACTGACATAACATTTGCAATTACTTTTGGTAATTATGATAAGTCATAGAATATTTGTCTCGGACAATATGTTCTCACTTTTTAAAATATTGAATATTTTATTAGCATTTATTTCAATTTTAGGTATTTTCAGTTTGTTACTAACAAAAAAAGCTAATTAACTTTATAGGTTTGCATTTTCTTTATTTAGCGAATTATTATTTATTTAAAGACCGAAGGCAACTGCACTTCGCTACATTTGTGTTTAGAATTATGAAAAATAAAGTACCTAATTATTTATTTTCTAAAATGAGTTGGTCGAGTGATTGCAACAGGTCATATTCAACAAGGGCCTCATCTTACTTGATGTTGATACAGAGTCATCATTCCGCTGCGTTCCGTGGATGTTTTAAATACGCAGCCGCCAAAGTCAGGAACGACATTCCACCGCCGCTGAAGAACCTAAAATCAATTAATAATTTTAAAGCAAAGTATAAGCAAAATCTTTTCACAAAGCAGAAACAAAATGTGTAAACAGCATACGTACCTATTTCTTTTATTTTATTATACATCCTTTGATATGTAGACAATAAGCAGAATAAACTAGCTTACGTATTTATTTTTTTTTTTTAGTGTGAATAATTAATTATTATTATTATATTAGGATAATTTAATTTGAATTGATACTAATTATTGAAACTGATTTATAATCTAATGCCTTTTACTTTAGTCCACACCACAAAATCACTTTCAGTTTACCAATTTGTTTTGGTTATTATGAGGCAACAACAACAACGATTTTACTAGTTCTTTTACATACACACCACACATAATTGTTCGTTCATATAATAAAACTACACAATTGATTAACATCGTTCACGATCACAAGCGATAACAGAATTCAAGACGTTGTGTAAAGACTGAAACCTTTTATACGGTTAGCCACAGACGTGTTTTGGCGCCAATACGCAACTAAATCATTTTCGTTCTTTACAAATTCATAACTGAGTTAAGAATCTCATAAAACAATGCTTAAAATTATATATAAAAATAAAAATAACTTACAATTGATTTAGAATAGAATTTTTAAAATGTTAAGTTTATTAATAGTTTTACAAACATGTATTGACTTTCAATGCGACCATCTGTCAGTACAGACTTATTCTATTATTTATATGTTATATATATTATATATATTCTATATGTTATATACCAAATATATTATATACCAAATACCAATTATATACAAAAACATAACTTACACTTCTAATATAAATTTACGTTTTTCGTCAAGACTACGCGACGACATATTATGTTATTATAGACTCTATTCTTACACTTTGTCAACTGACTTTTCAATTGTAGCTGCACTGTTGCTGATATACTCTCTTGGGCGGTCACTGAAAATCAGCGTTGGATCTCGGTGGACGCTAAGCGTCCTTCGGTTTCAACATAGGCTGAGTGATCTACCTTTTTGTGTCGGTACACTGCTGTGAAAAATGTTATTGTTATAAATTGTGTATTGTATTTTATGTTTTTTTTTTATTGTTTTATTATTATTGTTATTTTGTTTTTTTTTATTGTGTTTCTTTTTTTTACCATGTACCTAAGCAGTGTCTGGCATAAATAAAGTTTTTGAATTTGAATTTGAATTTAATATACATACACCAGTAGACTCGAGGAAATTTTAGATGTCAGCGGCAGAAGAGCTCGATTCGACTCGATTATATTATACTCGGCAGAAGAACTCGATTCGACTCGATTAGGGGAGAGTGGGGGAATTGGAGCTATGTAAGGAAAAGTGAAAAAATAAAACAGTTTCGGTTACAATCATAGACTTTTATAGACACTAATCAGTCTTTTAGTTATCTGGCTTTCAATAATTGAGAAGTACCATTTATAAAATATATCATTAGATAAGTAAAATCACCTTTTTTTAAAATCCTACTTTCGCTCCCATTACCCCTCTCATCGGGTAATGAGAGCCAAGAAGCTTTAACATGTGAAATGAGAACCATGAAATAAAAATAAACAAAATAAAATCTATTTTTACCTATTTACCAGAAATTTAAACAATTCAAAACCTTAACGTGATCAACAAACCATAAAATATATCATTTTCAACAAAAAATTAAATAAAAACAAAAGGTAATTTAGGAATTTAAACAAAAATTGCAAATATCATATTTAGGATGATCGCAACCTGAACACTCAGAATGGGCCCATTTGCCACAAGCTCTGCAACGATACCATAATTCTTCATTTTAACCAACATCGTTACATATCATGCATAGATTTTCATCCTCAGAATATTCAGAACCATAATCACAAATATTATTTTCATCAATAGATGATTCGTCAGTAGTGCTCTCTTGAAACAAATTTCTAGTTACTCTATTTATGTTTTTTAACATAATTTATTCTTAATCTGTATCTTAGTCTTACATTTATTTATTTGTATTTTCTTTGGTTTTTCCCTTTCTTCTCTCTTATATTTTTTTTCTCCTCCATCTAATGTAACATGACTATTATAATTGTCCAAAATAAGCAAAATCTGTTTTTCCGCAGTAGGACTTGCAAATTTTATGAAATGCTCAAGCCATTTTGCGAATATCTGCTCATTAGTCCACCCATTTTTTGAACAATTTAAATTTTTTAACTCATAAGAGCCATGGCGGGGTAATGGGAGCGTGAGTAGCTCCCATTACCCGTAACTTAACTATTTAAAAAATAACAAAACCAACCTAAAAAACTTCGCTAAATTTATTTAGTTTTTAATTATATCTTAAAATTGATTAAATAGTGCATACAATAGAAACAAAATACGACGGAATAATAAAAGTTTAGGTACTCACTTTGTTTGAGAGATTTTGTACTATTTTATAACGTGGTCAATTCAAATATATTTCCTCTTCTTACCGCTATGCGCGTGCTACTGAGCTGGTCGGCGGCGATCACGTGATGTAACCGAATGTTTATGAAGCCATTCCTTTCAGTTTCGCGCGACATGTACGTTCCTGTCTCTCTAAATTTTAATAGCTCTCATTACCCGCTAGCTCCAATTAGTGCATAGTGCATGAATTACATGGCGTTTAGCTGTTCGTATCATTTGTCACCGATTAGTCGTAATCTTGTAGACAAATTCATCCTGTGCAGTATAGTCCATTTTAGATGTTTAAAAGAAAATATTTTTTAAAACTATCTCTCTAGTCATTGCAACCCATAACATACCAGTTATACATGCTATTGGAGGTCTTAATTATCTTACTGCATGTTTTGATTCATGGCTGTCATAAATAATGTTTGAACAATAAATTAAGATGTAAATACTTGTTAATTGATGTAAATGCTTTTTTTCTTTTACCTTTAAGAAACTAGTATAGAAAGCATCCCCTCAAATTTTCTAAGTTTATTTTTGAAAAATTGTTCAAGAGACTGCAATCTACGCACATGCTAAGTAAACGAGATCATTTCGAGAAACATCAGAAAAATAAGCTGATTTCAACACGTGGGCAGATCAAGAGCCCCAACCCTTGAGTTAAATAGTTGCAGTGGTTACTATGGTAACCATATAAACATATTATAAATGATTCCGACCAAAATGAGGCAATAGTAATTATATTTTCGGCTGGTGGGTTACTTAAACACTATCATATAGGCCAAAGTGTTTTATGACGGTGTATCAAGGTTAACGTGGTTATGAGACATTCAAATTAATTGTATGACCCTTGAGCCTTGGCTTGGTTAATTACAAATTGTGTTTCTTGTAACTGAAGAAGCAATAACTTGTAATTGGATCTTATTATATTTGAAAATACATTCTGTTGTAACGAACTTTTTGATTACAATATGTCTAATTAAAAAATCAAATATAATTAATATTTTATTATTTTAGAGTTTAGCTGTAACCATGTTATGAAATGAATACAACATTTATATTCATTTATAAGTTTTTTAATCTACTCGTAAGAAAGTATCTAATAGTTATAGACACTATAAAACTCATTCCGGTCTATAAAGCTGATTTGATGGAGTTTTATAGACCGGGAAACATTTTTTTTTTACATGTACGCTGTGCTCGATGCCGCTAAAACTAAAATAAAAAGGTAACTAAGAAGTAAAAGAATAAGATAAAATAAAAATCCATTAAACATTCTTAACGTTTTGTAACAGAGTAAAACAAAATTTATTTTAAACTATCCTTCAATTTATTATTTACAATGCTTACATGTTTTACAATGGTTTTTTTTACATTATTTACAATGTTCAGTTAATTAACGAGACAAGTTGGTTACAAACGTTGGTTAATACTGTTTGTTCGAAGCGAAAGAAATTTTTGTTGAAAAAGAATTGTAGTGGGCAATTTCATAATTTCTTATATAAGAAAAGGAGTAGCAAGTAACAAGCTATTTATCAAAAATTAAACAAAATAATTATCAATAGTTGTTTGATGTTCTCTGTTAAATGTAGGGAGTGAGTTACTTAAGTCTTAATAATAAAAATATAACGCACTTAAAGAAATATAAAAAAAACCATTTTGAAGTAATCTAATTATATAATAGAGTCATCAAAAATTATTGAATGCCTGATAAGAAGCATAAATAATGATTCTTATATTTTATTACACTATAATATAGAATGATATAATAATAAGATTGCATTTTGTGTTTAAAAGTATACACAAGATATAGAGATTATTTCAAAACTTTAGGTACTTAATTTTTCCAGTATATTTGAAAGGGAAACTGACTTTCTTCTTATATTTCTTGGTTCATGCAATTGATAGGAACTTAATAGATCGGATATAAGTCAGCAATAAGATATCATCCCGATTACTAACGACATCAGTAAAGTATTTAATAGAAAAGAATATTTCTTTTAAGCTTCTCTTTAAAGTATCTAACTTCTAGAAGAAGTAAAAATATTTAATAAATAAACTGAATTTCTAGTTAATAAATATCCTATTTAAGAAGAATCTGAAACGAAAGCTACAAATAAAATTTGGATGTCTTTCAACTAGGTCCATATGGTTCGTATTTCTTTTCGACGAATAAGAATATTATACTAATTATATTATTTTTACCATAACATACCTATCATCTTTCACAAAAACCATTTACACATTTTTAGGGCTCTCTCTCTTTATCTGTAAATCATGTTTATGACAAGTCAGACATTCAATAATTATTGTTTATTTTGTCGGTCTAGTTAGGTAGACTAGTAGTAGTAGACTTAGACTAGTTAGTAAGGAAGAGTTATGAAGCAGAACTAGAATAAGATTCCTTCGATTTTTACCATGCTTTGAAAATAAATAATAACTTTTTTTTTGTATTATAAAATTTTTAATGAATAATAATAAAATTATCATAATTTTGTCTGCTTTCTTACATCCGGGCATTGGTTTTCCTAAAGTTAATATGAATAAAATACGTTGCTACTTAAAGTTAATGGCTTAGTGAAGCATTTAATAACTCGGATCATTAATTTTATAGAATAATATTGCCTCCTGAGGCGAACGACAGATAGCTGTGTTGCCCCAATTCTTTGATATTCAGTGATTATTTATAGGAATGAGTATACCACGAAGGTATTTCCAACTGCTATTATTTCTGCAGAGGTCAAGGAAGGAACCACATTAATTTTGCAAACATTTTAGTAATGTATTAATATCTTTATAGTGTAGACAGATTGACTTTTATGCACAGTTTGAGCCCACATTTTTTAAGTAATGAGTTATGGGTTTTATTTAGAATAATATTTTAGAAGATCCCAACCCTAAAAAAGAGTTATTTGTAATTACTTACTAAAATTAAACTTATTAGAATTAAAGAACTTCTGTGAACTAACCGATTGTAATCTTTGAACTCGATACTAAGTTATTATTGTATAAAACTATTTGTAAATCAAAATAAAAGTTCCATTAATGTTAAACCCTTAGAATCATAATATTAGACCTTATAACTTATAGTTTTTATTCAATTATTTACTAAGGTTGGAGAACGAACGAACGAAGAATATTGATGGGTTCTTTCCAATGACTCCAAACGATCTGGATTAGTTGAACAACTAAAGGACAAGGCAGACAAGACAAGAAAATGTCTTTTAAATAAAATTAATGAAGTAAGAAAATATGATAACATACTTATCTAGATAATAACAAACAAACTATTTTTTTTTTCTTAATTAATTTCTGCTAGCTTAAAAAACATATCTTTATTCAAAAATAGACTATTGTATTAGAATTCAGCAAAGTTTTAGCGAATATAAATAAGAGGAAATGTTGTTTGAGAAACTTAACAGATTGAAGTTAAATTTCTTGCTTGAATATTAAAGCTTGGATTTGACATTATCACACAAGCAAAATTTTATTGTACTGTTCGAGATCAACTTTGAGCACCATATAGTTTCCTAGCCATCAAAGATATGCAAATTTAATTCAAAAAATAAATAGTCTTTTAAGAGTAACGCATCCATACATTTCTTGTTTAAATTACTCAGCAAAATATGTAGGTATCTCACGTTATGTCAAACTACTAGTTACAATGTTACATATGTATCCACACCTACAAGTTTAAATTTGTAATAAGAATCAAAAATATTTAGATTTTTTTTTTGACAACGTTACCAGACTGCCATCCTTGTCAAGTAACTATTTCAAGGACAATTAACGAAGTTAGTCTTGTTGTTACATTGATTTGATAGTCTTAATAAATTATGGTATTTAAGACATTTTTGTAAATTCAATTCAATTATTATTTAGTTTGCGTCAGAAAATATTTATATATTCGTCTGAACTTAAAACAAATATTATCTTCATATTATGTTGTTGTTCTAGTTCTGTTGTAAGTACTTCCTCCACGGTATCTATTGCCATTTCCGCCATAAAATATGTTTTGTTGTTATAACTAAAAAATTGATGTAGAATTTTAATATAATCTACATTAAAATGAACACAATGTGTAAATATATCTGTTTTATATAAGCTTAAAGCGCAAAACACTTAATTTATGATGTCTTGTCTTTCCTTCACCGTAGGTAAAATTTTTATATATGTATATTTAAAAGAGTTATATATATATATATCCTAAATACAGCCCTGTATATGTATACATATATACTGTATATGTATACAGGGCTGTATTTAGCTTAGTTGCTTCGGAATGTGCATGATAAAATAGTCAACATAATTCACGAAAGTTTAAAACCAAAAAATAAATAATTACTTTAATTTAAATTATACATATAGTTGTTCCAGTCCTTTGAATGACAGTTTCCTTAAATAGTCTGCGCTGCCAGGAAATCGTTCTTCCTTTTGTTGTATATTCGTAGTAATCCGATACACTGTCAATTAAAATGTCATCATAATATTTCCTATTTACTAGAACACATAATATTCACGCAGGCGGAAGATATTATGTCAGGGGAATTCGAGTCTAGAAATATATGTATTTATATACATAAACTGAAGTTAAGGTTTGTAGATAAACATATTTCTTATACAATATGACAAATATTAGTATTAATTTACAACTATATTTGACGTTATTATGAAATTATTATATAAAATAATATTCTTAAAGTAACATTTTCCTTTTAAAACTGGTAAAGGTGAACTCAGATTTTAAAATAGTAAAAATAATATTAAGCGGGGTATTTAGTATCAAATCCGATTAAAAACCATTTTATCAGCAGAGTAATCGATATACAACCAACAATAACAAATATTTTAAATAATATTATAATAGCTTTATCGCCTTACAATATTTTTGAAAAGTACATTAGAATTTAATTCTTTATCAACCGCCTAAAAATTTAAAAAGAAGGAATACGAAGAAGCCCGGCATGTTTAATTAAAACATTTGCTTTATTCATCTACTCTCTTCTGTGTCCGTCCTTCCCTGTTGAGGATCGTAACTCTGACGCTCTTTGGAAGTGGTAATTCTCCAGCAGTCTCTGTCGGTTGCACTATTCAATGCAACGTTCAAAGGCATGTCTGATTGTAGAAAATATGTTCTACCGGTCTTCTCCTATATTCTTATAAAATAGAAAACAAGGTTAATCTTGGTAATTTTGTTATATGGCAATATTATTTGAGTTAGCTATGTTATATACGAATATACCGATACAAAAGCATCGTCATTCTTTTGCCCATTTGGGATATTTATCCGAATAGTTTATCCACT
This sequence comes from Napeogenes sylphis, assembly GCA_959347405.1. Taxonomy (NCBI): domain Eukaryota; kingdom Metazoa; phylum Arthropoda; class Insecta; order Lepidoptera; family Nymphalidae; genus Napeogenes; species Napeogenes sylphis. Next base: position 16,822,621 of record OY365786.1, read on the forward strand.
CTTTTCATATCTACTCTAGGTGGGAATGACATAACAGATTTTGCTCCGCCATTAGTGCTATATTTTCATTCTTCCTTAATTGTAATATACATTATTGCACGAAAGTACAGCACCACATAGAAACAAAAAACTATCTAAACTATCATGGTCATAAACTTTTAACTATCATGGTTATGACGAGGTTTTATCGCTGGATAGAAATCTCTTACAGACAAATTCCTAATCTATCCATTTCTTTTTTGGTCTTCCCCAATCTTTATTTCACGTTTATATTAATGAATCGCCATTCACGCCACGTAGCTTTCGTCTGTCTTCATTAAACACTCTTACCACGCCAACCTCACACTTCTTATCCTTTATGTAATGGGTGTAACATTCAAATTTAGGTATTTAAATATGACAAGAGACAAAATGCTGATGGAGTTATAAGTATTGCCAAATGGGTGGTGTTAGTATTGTCTTATAATAGCCTAGAGTCGCCGATTAGACAATTATTAAATTTCCATGCATCACGAAATCGCTGACTAGACGATAGTGCAATGTATGAAACATGTCGATTCAGAACGTGGGAAAATGTAATAATACCATATCCGTAAACTTTGCTTCTTCAACTTATTTTGTAGTTGTTGTTTTAATTTATTAAACTCACTCTTATCCTTGACTCTGAGCAAGTGGCAACTAGCTTTCAAAGTTATTTAAATCAAAAGTCATCAATCATAAGCAAGAATTTGTATTTTTTTGGATTATCCAGTTACGACCATTCTTTTTCTTTTCAAACTTTGATTTCACAGACATTTAAAAGTGTAGAGAAGTTACTAAAAGGCTATAAAAGCGAAAATTCTCAATTGGTCAGAAAAATCATCTTACACATTTTAGCGGAGTCTAGATACTTTGTTTCCTAAAAAAAAATATTATAATTTAAATGAAACAATAGATTCAATTTCTTAACATTTAAGCTTTGTATAACATTCACTGACTCGGATCATTAATTTTATTGAACCATATTGCCTTCTGAAGCGAACGTGGGTTACCTTCAAGTCCGCCATTTCCCTTTTGGTTATACGTACTTATGACGATACCGTGAAAGCATTTTTGTACATTATTATATCTAGAAATGTTATAATATATGCAACAAATTAGTAAATAATATTTTTTTAAAGTGGAATATAACTGTGTTTTCAAGAAACTACAATTTTTGATTCTTATACACTTTTGAAACAGCCGTGAAAAAATTGTGTTTAATAAAACGACTTGAGTTTCCGATGCGTCCAATTTCCATTTGTATGATTTATACAAATTAAGATAATATAAATCTTTACAGGTAAAATTAAATTACAAAGTGTTATTATGCTCCAGTGTTTTTGCTACATATGAATCAGATCAGAATTATTTTGTAAATGTTATTTGGTCATTTATTTGTAGTTGAATTTTTCATTGCCCAGAAATTTTATACTTCACGACAAATTTTCTTTTTGTTAATAAATTCTTCCTCAAAATAGTCCTTTGTCGTCCTAAAATAGATTTAAGATCAAAAACCGGTATTGTTCTAAAGAGAGGAAATGTAGCGGAAATACTTATAAACTGGATGGATCTGTCTAAAAAATATCTAAATATATCTAAAAAATATTTAAAAAATACGAAAACTAATTATATTGTTTTAATTATGTTTAAAAATGTAAGCAATGTTAGTTTTAGTTTTTAAAAAAATAGTGGTTGTAAAATGATTTTCGTCTAATTCCATTCACAATTTTTGATGCTGCAAATTAATAAATAAGCTAAAAAACAACATTCATATTCAAAACAGAATTTATTACCATCAAAAAATTGTTTAAAGATTATGTTCTGTCAACGAATGTCTATGGATGACCAAAACGATCTAAAACAAAACAAATTGGCAACGTTAGCCACATATAAAACATATAAATTTAAATAAAATTTAATCATAAATATCAGTGAGGCGAGCGGCCACAGAACATTTAGTACAAAATTATTTATACCCGATCTGTAAACGGGAGTTTATATGAAGTTCTCCGGAAACATGGGATCCGCAAATAAATTATTAAAACTATAAACTATTTAAAATATTAAAAATGTATTATTTAAAGCGTAATAAAGCGTAAAAAATGTCAAGCGTAATAGAGTTTATAGTCTCTCTGAAAATAAATTTTGATCCTTAGACTAAATAATATATCCAAAACAAAAAAATATGGATATTGGACATAAAAATGGACCAGTATGTTGTTAAATAAAATACATTTTTTTTGTTGATACAAACTATGTCTATTTATTTATTATTATAGATGTGACGAAACTATTTTTACATCAAAAGAGATATAAATGAGAGATTTTTTTTTACCAAACTTTACGAGATCAAATACGAAATTTCATTAGAAAACGTGGACGTTGTAAGCCACTCCTTTTAGACGTTAATTTTTTGCTTAACGAGAAGAAACGAAATATTAAAAAAGTACTATTTACTTTACCAAACGTCAAAACCAATTAGATTAGAATTAGTTTATCTAGGCTATTTTGGGGCATTACCTTAGATGCGAAATGGCAATTGGGTCCTCATATATGAGGTGGAGGTCTGAAGGTAAGTCAGTTTCAAAATATAGAAATATAATAAACATTAAACTCATTTGAACCTCTTTTACTAACAGTTGTTATTTTCAAACCTTTTTTAAATTTTAGTTTCGGCATTTTATAGTTTGAAGGTTGTGTAACAAGCGAGGCTTAAATTTTTAATCAGTACAGTCGCATGCTATTGTGTTTATTTTTTTGCCTATAGCTATTTAAACTCACTGTCACGCTTACTATAGCACTTACGAAGTCTGCTTGATACAAAGTGTCATATTGTATTTTTAATGGCTTGTATAAAATAGTAACGTGTTATTTCAATAACATTTTCATGAATTTATTTAAAGATTGAAGTATCTGATAAAGACAATAAAACACAATATCAAAGTAAAAATTAAAATTATACAAAATGATTCTCGAAGAAATATAACTTTATGTAACGTCTCTTCTCACGGTGACCTGAGTCTATTAAGTCTTATTTCATAGTTTTCTTATTTTATAACGAAGAGACTAGGTCATGCTAATATTATTGATGACAATTAATACGTATTTTTTTATTGTTTTATATACTGTGAAAGTAAATTACCTGAATGTGAATAAATGAACGGACGAACCCCAAAAATCGTAAGTTCAAGTCGTATCATGATCATATTGATACATTTTGAATTTTATATTAATTTGAGAAATGATTTGTATAATATTAATGAATATATGTGATATTAAAAATATCTGCATTCAGCAGATACTTGAAATCCGAATAATTATATAAATAATATCCGACTTCAATTAAACCCACTTAATAGCATTTCAACAAAGTTATGTCTTCCTTTTGTTTCAAGTTATAAGAAAATAGTACTCAGTTTTCCATTACATAATATTTTATATTTACTGACACAAGAGATATTCAGGCAAGTGGAAGATATTACGTCAACGGAATCCAAGTATAGGCAACTGAATGACAGAGCAAACATTATAAAAAATAATTATTTTATTACACGACTTCAAACTACGTGCATAATATTTGAAAAAAAATAAAGAATATCATGAAGCAACATCGATTCTGGTTATTTTATTACGACAAGTGACAATCAACTCTCTATGACTAATATATGTATAACTTAACATTCACAGTGTCGACGGAAACAATAAAATAGTGTGTGTTATGTTTTCCCTTAATTTAATGTACTAGACTTAATTTTGTGTAATAATAATTAAAAATATTAAATTTTTAATACAAACTTAACTTTGCCAAATTCAATTCTGTTTCGTCTGAGTATATTTCGTAAAAAAGGTACAAAGTTTTTACGTATTAATATAATGGTGAGTAAAAGTTTAGAAGGAAAAATAACGATTGTTTGAGACATTCCCGTATAACAAACATTTGAAATAGATTCCCTTGTTACTGGAGGTTTTGCAAACATAACGGACACAAAGTACCAAGACTCGAAATAATAATTTGTGGATATCGCATTATTTTTCAGTAAGGGAATCGAACAATACCAGTGGTTGTGACCATTGGCTGAGAAGTCAGAGGCACTAACTAAAAACTAACTTTGTTAACGTTAAAATATTGTTTGGATAATAGCAGTACTTACTTTTGGTTGCGTGCGTATTAAAACCAAATATTAAATTTATATAAATATAGAATGAAACAAACCGATACGGGCAGGGATTTGAACCCGCGACTACTGGGAAACTGTCCCGTCGCTCTACCAACTGAGCTACCGTATCGCTGTCCGTCTCGATGAATTAAGCATTCTATATGTGATCGTCTTTATCGGGACGGGACCAAACATTAACTTAAAGTTTACTTTAACCAAATAAATAAAATGATTAACTGAGTATCGATCGAGGAATTAAAATATGCACTGCCCAATGGGAGGCTAATTTATTAATAATAAAATGAATATGCTTTTATATATGGTGGGTTTATCCCGGTGGGTAACACACACTCACACTTGGTTATACATACTGACATATTAATTTACTGTAGTGTAGTGTTAAAACGATGTTACGGCTCAATATTGAAATGGGACATATGATATTAAATTTTGCATTCACAAATTTAAATATTGCATCATGTGACGGTAGGCCAACGAGCAAATAGTAATATATTCATTTACTCCTGACCTCAGGTTCGAGTTTGGCTAATCTTTGCTTAATCATAGGATCCGCAAATAAAACCAGAGAATGGCTATTATAAAACTAAACTCCTAAAATGGATCTATAAATCTATAAATAATGTAAACAATTTAGATTTAATGTTTTTTTTTCAAAAATATTTGCAGATTGAGATGCAATTGTTTTTGTTTGAAGTTTTCCTTAATAAAAGATTTTGATAGGTTCATCTCGTTTAGAATATTGCAAGGCCTGTTGTTCTATATCCTGTAGTAGTATTGTAGTTTATTTTCATGTTACAATTTCGGTACTACGGAGTAAACGACATGCTGCACCCGGACTACTATCAACAAATGTTTAATGTATTTGGGGCATACACCATACGAACTATATGTCTCTACTCTCACAAATTAAAGGTAAATTGGCATGCATTTGCCAACTAATGGACGGTTAGAAGTTCAAAATAAAAACTATTTACATTACTGTCCAGCGTTGTGATTGGTTGTTGATTTTCTCTTTGATATTCTTTTGATAGGAACATTTATAAAAATGCAGTGACTGCAAAGACTATCCATATATTTCAACCGCCCCGTTGGTCGAGTGGTTAGCGCAGACGCCTAACGTGTCACGGCGTAATGGGGCTCAGGTTCGATTCCCGGCGGAAACAGGCATTTATGTGATGAGCATAGATGTCTGTGTTTCTGGGTTTGGTCATCATCCCACATCATCAACATCCCACATGTCGGTAATCTCGTGAGCTAAGTCCAAGTATTTTGATAGGTTGTCCTTCTCAGCTTTGACAAGATTAGCGTCACACGGGACACTGATATCAACAAGAAATGCCTGGCGCTCTAACCGATCTACCAGCACGATATCAGTCTTATTGGCTACAATAGTCCTGTCCGTGATGATAGATCGGTCCCAATAGAGCTTAGCATGACCAATTTCCAAAACTGGCTCCGGTGTGTACTTATAATATGGCACTTCAAAAGATACAAGACCGTATCGAAGAGCAAGTTCTTGGTGGATAATCTTGACTACTTGGTTGTGCCTGTGCAAATACTCTCCATTGGAAAGATGAAAAAAAACGGAAATAACATGTCAGATGGATTCTCCTGGTTGGTGGCACGCACGACATATATCAACAGTGCCATCCTTTATTATGTATTTCCGATAGTTGTTCGTCGTGACAACTTCGTCAGCAATTGCACAAGCAAAACCTTCGGTTTCACCAAAGGGATCACCAAATCGTAGCCAAGACACGAATTATTATTATTATTATTATCATTTAACTTTTACATAGAAGCGATTATTTTTTTACATTTATTTGAATGTAAATATCTTCAGAATTACTGATATAATATAGAATAACGGTTCCTATAAATAATATTCGTCTGTAGGTCACACAAACGATACAAAAGTTAATAATTATACTGCAATATACCGACAACATTTTTCATCCCTTAGCAAATATAACTATACTTTTAAATAATATCATGTTTTCGACTTTCCTTTCTTCAGATAAGTTTGGTACAAAATTAATATCTCGAATAATAATGTTGTAATGTTTTTTATATCCGAAGAGGAAAATATTAAATTCCATCGTGAAAACGGAAAAATGTGTCTCATTATGATCATGTTTGATATCCTCTGATATTCTAATATTATTATTTTTTATGTTTTGGTTTTCTTTAATGCATGTTAAAATATTATTAGGAATACATACGTGCATCATAATTTTGATTTATCTAAACGAAAAAAAAATTGTCAATCTTATATGTTTATTTATCATGTACCTACGGCAAATTGTAAGAATATATTTTTACTATTTCAAAGTTAAAGATTTATAGACAGAATTCGATAAATGTTTATATTATTATTATATTTTTTAAACATTGAAACAATAACTTTTAAAATCATATGCCAGTGTATTTTATAATCATTCCTCTAAAGAAATAATAGTATGCGACAATGTATCTACGACTACTCTAATTGTTACTATCCGAACTGAATGTCACAATATCCGAACTGAATAACTCAACATAGGCAGTATGACAATGAAACTTATTAGGGTAAATGTTTTAGTAATGATTATAAAGAAAGTTATATGACGTAACCATCATAAAGTTTAACTGCAAAAGCGAATCCTTATAGCTTAATTACTAACTGTTATTAATATTACTACTGTGTATAAAGTTGAAGTAATATTGACCCTGTCATATATTGCGAGCGAGGGATTATTTGTTTTATGTTTTGTATAATTTCAACTTGAACAAATAAAAGTAATAACCGCTAATAAAACTATATGTATATTACCATAAGTTTAAAATAATGCTTTTTGTTTGAAAATATTTATAAACATGTAAAGCCATGTTAAGCTTATTTAAATTTATATGAATATATAATGAAAAATAATCGGATATGGGCAGGGATTTTAACCCGCGACTACTGGGAAACCGTCCCGTCGCTCTACCAACTGAGCTACCGCATCGCTCTTCGGTTAATGCTTTTTGGTTAACACGTATAGGATAATTATTCAAAATATCCACCTGGGGCGACGTATTTGATGTTCACCTTTTACCACAGCGCTTGGCCAAAGGATTAGATTAGGCCTGGACCCTACTTTATTATTCAATGGATATAATGCTTGGGATTGAAAATTCTTAGTGACATCAAAAATGTTTCATTTTGCTAGCTATATATTTTTTTAAGATGTTACGGAATAGAGGTATTTAAAATTGTTATTCTTTAAAAGTTTAAAAAATATTTTACTATAGAAATCTATTAAAACAACCAATAAGAACTCCGAACATATATTTCCAATAGTTTATTATTATCAACACATGTGATGTATGGTGTTGATTTGATTTTGGTTGTAAATTTTTATTATCTCACTCAAAAATTACAACATAATACCTACCATCTGGATACGAGGCGTGCATATACTGTTCTGTTGTGAAACATCAAGATAATATATAGTAATACATAGGTATATCTCAAAGTGAAATTGTTTATGAATGAATACGATCCAATTTTGTCTATGATATTTTAGGTTTATGATATGGAGCTTTAAATTCAATATGCTTTATTAGGAATGATTCAGATGTTTTAATATTGCTAAAGTTAATGTTTCATATTCAAATTGAAGTTCAAAATATCTTTATTCAAGCAGGCACACACACATTTATAAATCCTCAATGATTTCGCCAGAAACCCAAAACCATTTCATAACCTTAAAAAAATATCTTAAGAAAACAACTCTTACTGATAATTTGATTGAATATAATATAGCAATGCCTTACTTTGCTGATACTAAAGAAATAATTTTGAAAAAGTTATTATTGTGACTTACCTCACAATATAATTATATATATATGTATATATAATTATATATTATAACAGTCATGTATTTTTCGCAACTTATTAAGGTTAAGCGATGTTAAAAATATATTTTTATCACTACATGAAAACTCTGGTATGTCAAGTTGCTGATAGTCAACGGGACTTTGATTCAATTTTAGCTACTGTTAGAAGTCAATATGTCATTAAATAAATGTAATATCGCGAGCACACAAACCTCTTACTTTGATCCACTTTGAGGTTAAAGAGACAAGACAGGGAAGCTTTTAAGACATGGCTAAGAGGAAAGACGAGTTGAGGAAAAACGGCCCATTTATTTAATAAAAATAAACATTAGAAAAATTAATTAAATCACTTTTCAGTCTTATGATAGAATATGTCCGCAATCTAATTAACTGAATATTAGTTAAGTTGTAACCTATTAAAATAAAAGATTAAATACCCAGACTTTATCAAAGTGAAAAGATTTTATAGTTTAAAGAACATAGAGAAAATGGATTCTAGGTTTCAGGTATAAGGCGGTCGTTCGTAAAGAGTAGAAGTAGATAACAAATATTGAATGCCCTAGAGAACCAGTGAGCTTATTATTGAGATTGCAGGAAGATTGGTTAGATAGATAGATTGGTTAGATAGATAGATTGGTTAGATAGATACTCGTATATAATTTTCAACCCAGTTTTAGTTGATATCTATATTATTTTGCGTGAAAATATTTATAAACATGTATAGCCATGTTAAGCTTATTTAAATTTTAAATAAATATAGAATAAAAAATAAACTGGTACGGCAGGGATTTGAACCGGCGACCTCTTTAATATGAAGAATATTTAAATAACCTTTAAAATAGAGTACATAATTATATATATTTAGACGATTTTAGGTATATAATCTTGACTCTATATATCAGAACTCAGTATTTAGTTTCTATGATATTAATAATAAGAATAATATTTTTAAAAATAAGAAATTCTTTAAATTGTGACAGTCCTACGGAGCTGAAATTTTAGGACTAAGCATTATGTATTTTTTTATTGTAATAAGATCCTTAAAAAGATAAATTAAATCCCTTTCATTACTTTTATATACACAATGAGGGATGAGTTCCTTTAATTAACATAAACTATAAAGTGATGGCCCACAAATGTAATTAGCTATTATAACACCTTGAGGCTGTGCTGCAGCATAATATTTATTTTTAACACCCGAACACAGGTAAAACTTAGTACCAAAATGTTATGAATATGTATTCTTTTGAATATTATGCTAATATTCAAAATAATTTATTAAACATATTTTTTATTTAAAATAGGGCTATAAATGAAATCAATTAATTAAAATTGTGAAAATTTTATTTTGTTACTAATTTGTATACATTTTTTATTACTGACAAATATATAAATAATTATATATTGACATGTTTATTCATATTAAGCTTATGTCAATATTGAATAAATATAATATGATAAAATAATTGATATAGGGAGAATTCGTACTTCATAGAAATTGTAGATTTTTTAAAAGTTGTTCTATACTGCAAGATAACAAGTTAGATACATAACTTAGGATTTCTGAAAGAAGCCTAATAGATGATTCTTTAAATGGGTAGATTAATGGGTAGTATCTTTCAAATTTTATTTTTACGATTCAAAATATTAATAATTTAATAATAATAATATAACACACATTGATATAACCCCAAAGTAAGCAAATTATTTGCTTGTGTTAAGGGTGTTAAACAACGATACAAATAGATAGAAATACACATTATAAATACTGAGAATATATTTAATAAACGACCAAACCCAGAAATACAGACATCTACGCCATCACATTCACGCCTGTCCCTGTCAGGAATCAAACCATCGAGCCGCTATACGTTAGGAATCTGCGCTGACCACTTGACCAACGGCGTGGTTAAAATGTATTAATAAAACAATCACAAAAAAACATTAAAAGGCTGTATAGTAGGTGCTAAGATCGCTTCTTAAAATAACTTATCGTTCATCTATTCTTGTTACTCCTTAATATAGACATTATGTAATAATTTATAGGTAGGTTATATGACTCATATCTAAAAGTTTATTCAGAATGTACCAATTTTGGTATGTATAATTACGCGTTTAATCAACTTAAGTGCTCTTCATCGCGGATATTACTCCATCAATGCAGATTGATCATTGATTGATGGGAGTTAACCAGATTTGCACCTATCATAATAGCTTACAGTTTGTATGAAAGCCTTTTTATCATCATGCTGATGAACATAACAGATATAATAAGATAAAAAAATATATACAATATTAGAAAAAACTAACGAATCAATACTGCCTTTAATCATTTTGAATTCTATATGTATACATCTTTTGTGGTATTACGTGATATGTATCACGGTTCTCTTGGTGATCAGGTAACATTTACCATTACGGAAGCCCGGAAACCCAAGTTTGAATTCCATTAGAGTGGTTTTATTCCTATATATATTTTAACATTAACAGAAGGTCTCGGTGAGTAGTTTAGTAGTTTGATTTTATTGTTTTCTCATTGATTATATATTTTAAAAATAAATACATATCAACTAATTTTATTTAATCTAGGTAACTTGCCAAATAACATTTATTTTCTTTAAAGGTAGACAATCCAATATCCAACTCAGCTGTACGTGAGAGAATACTCGCACGGCATCAACGCAGGACACTTTTTCTATTAAAATGAAATTCCTCAGACAAGGCCTTTTTGAAAGAAATTTGTATGTATATTTAAACAACAATTTATTAATTTTATATTTTTTTATTAATGACCTAATAAAGCATATATATTTTGTAACTATGAATTTATTCATTTCTTACGCTAAACCGGTGCTAATAAATGAAATCTTGTAAAAATGTTTGTTCTGACGCACTCTCTCTGTTACTACATAAAAAAAAATTATTTCCATCAGACAGACCTTAACCAGACAGACATTGGTTAAGATTTTTAAAAGAAGTCCAATAGATGTCACCACCGTCCCGATAAAGACGATCATACATAGAATGCTTAATTCACCGAAACGGACAGCGATACGGTAGCTCAATTGGTAGAGCGACGGGACGGTTTTCCAAAGGTCGCGAGTTCGATTTCCTGCCCGTTTCGGTTTATTTTTCATTCTATATTTATATAAATTTAAATAAACTTAACATGGTTATATAGGTTTATAAATATTTTCAAAACATTTACTATAGCATTTAACTTTTTTAATATCGGCCGACTGACCTCATTAAATAAATCGAGATGTCAAATTCTTTAGCGGGTATTGTTTGGGATATATGTTGACCTCTATACTACTTAAGATGATAGCATTTGAAGATATTTTTGTTTTTTTTTTTAAAGATAACTTTCCGTAGCTTCATAATCATTTTTACAAAAATAGCACAATTACTGTTTTATAATAAAAAAAAAAATATATTTTCCGTGTAATATCATATCTACCTTAACATTGTTCACGTCAAAACACTTGTTCTAATATTTTTGGGCTAATAATAAGTACATTATATAATGCCAGAGCTCGAGACCCTTTAAGAATCTGAGTGATGTTTTCTGAGTACCTCATTAGTAGAGCAGACATTTAGCTGATTGTAAAGCCCTTTACGAAATGTTACTAAAGGGTGAAAGTTGTGTACATTCGAAACATAAATTAAAACCCTATATTTTACATATTAAAGTTACAAATCACGCGAAATATAAAGTAAAATATTATTATCTAAATATCAAATATAACAGAGGTTGATTTGAACCTATTATATAATTATTCACTAATAAAATTAATATTATCAAAAAATATTATTAAAATTACTATGTATATTAGTAATTTTTATCCTTGTTGCAAAAGTTTTTTTTTACATACAAGATGGAACATAGATCTCTTGAACCCTAAATTGAAAAAAAAAATTTTTTCAAATATGTTTCGAATGGTAAATAGACTATAGAGTGACGGTACTGGACTACCAAATGTCAAAGTTTGATTTATGTCGGAGTTGATAATTTTTTATTACTGTATTTAAATTACTTAAAAGTTCGAATAAATTAATACCATCATATATCATTTCATAACAAAAAATTGGGAAAGAGAAAAGGAGCACATAAGTAATCATTTAAAAGCGTTAGACAAACAGTAGACACGCTTATACGGGTAAGGTTCAGTTGCCCGGGAACTAAAATAGCACCTTAGGGAAATATTTTATCTGTCACGCTCGGAATAAAATCAATAATTGGAATTTCAATGAAATCTTGGAGGTACGTGTATTAAAAAATTGATACTCTTTTCAAAAATATTCCATCAAGCGACGAATAGCAATTATAAATTTGTATTATGTTATTGCTTGTTACCAGCATTATAATAACATTTTTAAATATAAATATTCAAGTTTAAGAATAATATTATAAAGTTAAAAAGAATTTATGTAACAATTTTGAACCTTTAAACAGAAATAACCTCAAAAGGTAAACTTATTGTCACAACTCATATCAATTAGGTATAATATTTAGAAGGTTGGTTTGGATTATAAGTTATTACTTTGGACTTCTTAGTAACAGAAGCGTCGAAATACTTAAGTTATAAGTAATTAAGTATTTTAAATGCTCTTTACAAGTTTAACATTAGAAAATTATCTCTTATATTATTGTTTTAGTTACAATAGCTACAAATATGTTTTTGAAATTAGATGGTTATAAATATTATATTTTAAAAAAATATTGATGATATGTTTGAGGTCAACTTAAATTCAATTGAATGTAATGTAGCAATTATGAAAGCATAAAGTAACATAGGGCTTAGGTTTGAACAGTAGCTGAAAAATTAATCTTAGTAACAATATTGTAGAAGTAATATTTTTTTTATGCTTTTTTTATTGTGTGTATTTTAGAACTGTTATTATTGCGATTAAGAATTTCTAATACTATTAAAATTATTTTTAGGATTATTATGATATTATATTAAAAAGCAAGATCATTCTTGATCATCTTGTTTTTCCTGTTATATATTGTTTTTTTCGACGTCTTCGTCGACCCTCGTTCCCTTCTCTCAACCTTTTCTCTTTTAGCCTTAAAAGAACTCTTCTCATTACATCCTCTTACATCCCTCTGCATTACATGACCACACCAATAAACGAATACTCCTTATTTTATCTATCACTAGTGCTACCTTTAAACTACCTCTAACATACATAATTGTTATTCTGTCATCATGCTTCACATCCATGTTAACACTTGCATTTTAGCAGCAACCACCTGCTTCTTATAATTTTTTTTAATTGCCCAGAATTATGATCTACAAAACAAATTTATTTATTAATATGTATTATATACATTGCAACCACTCTTGCTGATGTGACAACCCTTGTCCATGGGATTTCAGCCATCATTTGGTTAGGTGGTGAAAGCTGGTACCCACTATATTATAATAATTTTTCCTTAAGCCGGAATTCCACATCTTCAAGAAAATATGAAGTAGTCTTATTCAACAATATGACAACACATCTCTTATAATAATAATAACAAAAAAAAATATATCGCAAAAAATCATCGAAAAAGTGACTCCGTCGGGCTCCTAGTTTTGATGTTGGATTCACGTTGGTAATATGCTGCAAAGATTCTTCGGCACTTAATAGCGGCTTAATCTTTATACCTGATGGGTTGGTAAGGTCGAGATGCTATCTATGATATAATCACTGGAATGGAGGAGAGTCAACTCTCCTATTTGCTCACACTTCCCTATCGCTTATTTAAATTGCGGTGTAAAATATGATGCAAATAAAAATTTTATTTTATAAAATATATATATATGTCGCAGATCACGATAATTTAACGATAATTAGTAACTCAATTGATATCATTGTAACAATGGGGTGTGAACGCCGTGACGTAACGAGTCACGTGATCGGAATCGTTTGGAGGGGCACCGGAGACATTTTAAATATCCGAGAGCATCGAGACGAGATGATTATTGATTAGTGTGAGCCTTAGAGTCCGGACCCCCCAAACGGGACCGGTGGTTCACGAAACTCTGATAATTGTATACCTACTATGTAATTTGTGATTACCTTCATTTAATACAAGTAATTGTCATATTGTGTCTGTGTGGTTTAATTGCCTGAGACCTACGCCTTGCATCCTGTACCAGAAGACTCCATCAAGAACGAACAAGCCACGAATATACCTCCGATCTCCGACATATATATATATTTGTTTTTTAGAAATGCACAAACATTTATTTGCGTTATGGTAAGATTCACGCACATAAGAACTCAATTGCATGTAGAAATATTTTATACACTCTGGTATTATTTATGTTCCATAAAAAGTTCAAAGACGAACATTGCCAAGTATCATGTTTAAAAAATAGTGCTTAGTGGAGTGCCAAGTGACACGGATCATTAATTTTGTTGGGTAGCTGGAGGCTGACAAGGCTTCAAGCGATGTTGCAGTGCTCTTACTTTAAGGTTCTATAGATACCACGTTTGGAATAAACAACCTGTGTGTACGTATTCACTATTTCAAAATACCTGTTAATTTTAATTTATTTTCTGATAGTTTTTTTGGAAGTATTAGTAATATTTTTGTTTGAAAAATCAGTTTTATGAATATTGTACTTCTACTTTTCTACATTTTATTAAATAAACAAAATTATAAAGAGGTTGAGAGATTAATCTAAATAACTATATAATTTTACGAATTAAACGTTATGATTTCAAATGAAATGAAATACATCAATATGTCTCATACATATTATATCTGGCATAAAATTGTATGAAGGGACAAAACTAATTAACTGTGGCAACGAGCCAAAAACAATATCTGTAAGCTCCCTCGCTAGAGCTTTCAGGCATAATTGTCGGAAATTTATATAATTATCACCTACAAATGTGGTTGACATTAATAATTTCGCTATACAGCTTAGATGTCCATTATAATTCTGTTAAACTTGTAGTATTCTAGGCAGTTTTTGTTTTATAACATAAGCCTCAATTTGAATGTGATATTTCATTAAATTGAACTAGCTTAAATATCTTTTTGTGTTTTTCAAGAGAGTGAGAAAAACAAAAGTATGATAATGTAAACAAAAAGCTTATCTCACTTTAAATTTCAATAAAAGACTTACATGGTTTTTGTATGATGCGCAGGTAAAATGGATTGACAATTTAATTATATATTTTTGCTTTGACTGGTGGTTATTAAATGGAATCAATAAAGGTGTTTTTATAATCTTTTGTTGGCCGTTTGTAAAATAATTGCTTGATTTCATACTAAAAAGGAATAGTACTAAAAGAAAATACAAAAGGTATTTTTCCCGAAGAGCAAAGCTGACTAATCTTATTTGCACCTTAACAATTGAATTGAATGGATTTTCAATAACTTTTTAAAAAAAAGTTAGGTTTCGAGAGAGACTAACATTTATGCATCTTATGCTTTATGCATGTTTTGTGCTAGGACAAAAATGATTCTAACTTAATCTTATGATAGATCTACTAATTTAATTATCGTAAATGCTTAAAAGTACTTTTTTAGAAACTGTAATATATGTAGTCTAGAAACTGATATCTACGAACCTAGAAGGGTTAGAATACCAATTGTATATAATTGTATATTTTAAAATTAGATATCAGGTCTATAGTCTAACGATATTTTTTACGAGCGATCGCAGAATTCTTTTTATCTGGAATGTAAATTATGTTGTCATACTCAAAATATCGTTAGATAAATGAGATTTTTAATTTTATGATTTTCAATTATTAAAAAATATAAATAACTAAACATAATATAGGAATAAATTTATTGGTAAAAGTTATGTTTTGAAATGTTTAACAAGTGAACAATCTTATCAAATCTCGAAATTTAACAGTTATTATTTAACTCTCTCAATTACTTATAGCGCTTTATAAATTATAAAAACAAATGTATTTAAATTTAAATGTAAAAAATAAGTTATCAACTCAACAAACTCATTAACTGTTGGACCTTATATTAGCCTTATGGTTTAAATTTTTTCTTATAGTTATTCTATAATTAACTGGAACATAAAGTATCTATTCTGCTTTTATTTGTGCAATAAAAATGGAATATCATAATAAATAAAATACTTAGGTTTAACATTATGACATACATATTAATATACTATAATACTATACATATAATACTACATAAATGCCCAACTAATTAATGCTAGTGATGCTTAAACATTCTCTCATTGTAACAATATAGATCAAATGCTGATGAATCATATTTATATTATCAAGATATAAGAAACGAACAAAGATTGTTTTTATGATAAAATCATTTTTATAATTAAAATAAATTTCATGAACAATGCCGGAACCTCACAAACAACATTGTTCAACAGGATAATTAGGGTAACTTTTCGCTTTGCATTTCTTGGATGTAAAGGAAAAACGGAACCCCAATATATTATAAAATAAGAATAAATTAAGAACCTATGCTAATTAATATATTTACATTGATAATTTATCACATTTATTCTAAACTACATTAATAGGTTTCATTGTCATCGTTAGCTCTTTATTTCTATAACAATTATAGGATTATTATGTTTTTGAGTAATGTTAAAGAATTTATTTGTAGAATTTCAAACTGCTATACCATATGCGAAAACATAATCATAGCGACGTCTAAGAAAAGTCAGCGTCATCTATTGAGATTTTATGTAACTAAATTAAAAATGGGCTTCTGCTCAAATTCAATTTACTATTTTATTAAAACTTAGATAAAACAAAGTAGAAATGCTATCTTGATCTAAATTAAATATGTTTGTGTAAACCGCATTCAATTCTGTTTAAAGGTTTTGAAACAGTGCTTGAAGTAAATTTTCAATTGGCCATAACTTCTTTTTCCCTTAACCGATTTTGACGAAACAAAGATTTCTACGCTCCAGATTATATATATCCACCTGTGGAAACCGCGTTCAAACCCGTTGAGTAGTTTCAAAGTTATAACGTACTAGACAAATAGACAGACAGACAATTTTTTTTTTGGTTTCTGTTACTCGTCTTTAATGCCCCCTATCATTTATATATGTAAGGCATCTGATTTACATATATAGAAGATATATGTTTTTAAATTTCAATTATTTGAAGATTAAATATTGTCTTCGATATTAAGTAAACATATTATTTATAGACTCAATGAAATTGTTCCCTCAGTAGATGTATGCTTTTGTCCGAATGGCATCGTATAGTTATATTGTTTCAGCATAATTTTACACTGAATATGATCAACTGAATTTACAATAACATATAAGGTATCTTAATTTGGTAAAATTTCTTTATTTATTTTCAAAATTGTCCACTTTCTTTTTTGAGGATGCAGTTAGAAACCTATGACTATTTACGTAAAACTAGCAACAGGTCAAAGTTAGTATACACGTAATCAGCAAGTAAAAACAAATTGTTTAAATCTAGTAATTGAAGAAAATAGTGTAGTCGTAGAGAAATAATAAAACTTCTGGAAGTTTGTAGAACTTTATTTAATAATAGAACTAGTTTAATTCTTAAACTTGTATTCCTCGATTTTAATTTAAAAACAAAAAAATAAGTAGAGTTAGCTCAACTCATCAGCAAACTTTGAATGTTAACAAAAATATATTGAAATATTAAATATTAAGTTAAGATTAACTATTAAGAGTTCTATTAGGACGATTAAATAAAAAAGATATATTTATTATTAAAGATGTGTACATGATATCTGTCCAATACATATTAGTTGTATATTTTTGAATTGGGGTTTCAGGTCAATATCCAAAACTATAGAAAATATAAGAAATGGTCGAAGAAGTCACACGACCGATTTACATTAAAACTCATATCTACACTATTTATTTTTTAAAAAAAGCATGTAGTTTGGCCAGGAACCGACCTCAAACTTGGTACAAAAAATACCAGCCTGTGGTAATGAATACAGTAAGGGTTAAGTTCTGAGATGTTATAACATATGGCAAATAGAAGAAAAGTCATGTTTTTTTTGTATATATTTTTTTATTGGCATAACTATGTTAGTCGAATATTGTTTAACATTATTATTGAACATAACATTTACCAGGCATAACTGTTCAAAATGATGATCATTGTTTTCTAAACAGGGTTCATTACGAGGTCACAATGACTAAATGTCATTAGACAGAGTAGAGATGCTAATGCTAATATAAAGAAAAAAAAATGCTTTTGTTAATTTCGGCTGGGATATTTTCGAACGATTGCTCTAATAGTATGATATGTGTATAAAATTTATTTTTTTATGCATCCCTAAAAAAAATTGTCAAAGGGATTTACCAGATCTAATGATCTCACTGACACGGCACAGGACCATGCGTAGCAATCGAGTTGATTTACTATACTAACTCTTAAGTTAGTATTTGTTTTAGCAAGCGGGAATCATGAGTTGGGAAACCTATATTGCTGATAGTATTATTACGAGTACTGTACCAAAGGCAGCGCATTTAATTCACAACAAGTAAAATAGTAGTTTTAAAATTTCTAAATACTTCTTCTTAACCAAGGTATCATAATAAATCTTATTATGAAAATTCTTTATATTATAAAGTTGCAACAACACCAATTAAAAGAAAAACTTATTTGACTTGATGGCTATTGGTTATTAGTAAAGGATTAGTCTGACTAAAAGCGTTCATTTCTCTGTTTCTATGTTTATATAACAGAAAAACAAAATTTTCTACTACGGTACTACTACTACGGTAGCTCAGTTGGTAGAGCGACGGGACGGTTTCCCAGTAGTCGCGGGTTCGAATCCCTGCCCGTATCGGTTTATTTTTCATTCTTTATTTATATAAATTTAAATAAGCTTAACATGGCTATACATGTTTAAAGATATTTTTAAACATTAATTTCGGTAGTGGCATCTTTTCAATGTTTATCTATACTGCAAAGTTAGAAACATTGGTTAGGATTTTCGAAAGAAACCTAATAGATGTCACCACCGTCCCGATAAAGACGATTACATATAGAATGCTTAATTCACCGAGACGGACAGCGATACGGTAGCTCAGTTGGTAGAGCGACGGGACGGTTTCCCAGTAGTCGCGGGTTCGAATCCCTGCCCGTATCGGTTTATTTTTTATTCTATATTTATATAAATTTAAATAAGCTTAACATGGCTATACATGTTTAAAGATATTTTCAAACATTGTTTTATATATATTCGATAAAAAAATCTTTTAAAAATTAAGCCGTCACAAATTATCTCCTAGTTGTAACTGTTGCACAGACATATGGACTAAAAATATTAATAGTGGTATTTATTTAGAATTTATCTTAGTTGCTTGATATGCCCCAATATTATCAGATACGTTGCGGTTAGACTTAGTTTGTTGTGCGTCAAATTGTTATTTTTTTAATATTCGTTACAGATCCGAAGAGTTACTTGTCTGATTTTGAAGAATCTTTTTCCATGTTCAAGGTGATAATAATATTTTGTAATTGTTTAACGGTAGATATAAAGTGTTGCAGAATTTCGGTAACATTGTATACTGCATAATAAATTAGGGTGATTGACTAAGTAAAATCGATCGTATTATTATTATGTGTTTTCGATTTACAAGATCTTCAATTCAAAAAGAATAATACCTTTCATAATTATAACAAAGAAAAATGAACTTTATATAAATCATAATTATATACCCAAACACTTCATCTGTCATAGAGACTTAATAAAAGTTTAAAAAATATATAAAATCGCCTTAATACGGACAATTACTTGATTTCTTCAAGAAACACTACGTTGATATTAATTTACTATAAATTATATCTTCCCAGAAGTCAGTCCTGATTAGTAGCACCATTGAATGGTAAAATAAAAAGGGGAGTATATTTTTAGAAAAAAACTTATTTATCAAATTTTGACTAATTAATTTTTTTTTGAAGAAATTAAAATGCAAATATATTTTTATCAAAATTGGATCTGCCAATGAATTCTAAAAAAATCATCGTATGTATAAATTAAAAAAAAAAACATTTATTATAAGATTGACATGCTTGATTCGTTGAATAGTATATAATTGAATATCAACTTCTAACACTGTAATATAAATCTCCCTGATAATATCCTAAGGCGACAGCCGCGTAATAAATTCGTTTATCGCTTAATCTTGGAGTAAAATATAAACAGAAATTCTAAGGTTTTCCAGTACGCTTGTTACGATAAAATTTTGTGCATTTTAGTCAGTCAAGAACATCCAATCAATCTATTTCACTGTCAGGATAGATGTTATAAGATTTAATTGTAATGATTATAGAAGGACGATATGATATTATAAAATAATATTTTTGTACACAAAAATACTCAAACAAAAAGACAAACACAAATAAAAAGTAACCTCTAACCAATGAGGAATCAATCAATTACATCTTATGATGTGATTATTCACAATGTGTTATTTTGTTTGCTGATGAAATCTATTGTTTTACTAATACGTAATACAAGACTTTATTCCCTAATACACATGTTATTTGGAATTAAAGGTAAATTTAAAAAAAAATGTGCTGAGAGATTGTTGAAATACGTTACACTACTACTCTATTACTAATGTATATATATTATTTCTTATTACTATTTTATGATATGCATAGCAGAACATAAAACTGTTTGATAATAATAATTGGAGTATTGTATGAACAATGTTACAAAGCAGCTGCATTTCAAATAACGGTACGATTATTATATATTTATTTAATATGGTTATTGGTGATATTATGGAAAGAAATAAATATTTGTACTTTCCATTTGAATATTACTTTGTCAAGTAATGAGCAGTAAAATAGTATTTGCATAATACAATTTTGAAACTAGACTACAGCTGCTCCAACTCAGAACGGTTTGAGATTACATTGAACATTTTTACATTTTAAAATGTTTTTCTGTTTTGAAGTATGTATTGATTGTGAAGATTTTTTAAGTGATGGGTTGAAAAACTCGGAGATTTTATACTTGGTGGTAAGTGACACCACTACCGCCCATAGACATTTGCAACATAAAAAAGTTGCAGATGCTTTATAACGTACTAAATAAAAGATAAGGAGTAGACCACAAGCAGAGAAAGGGAGTGGGAGAAAGGAGATATTCGGGTTTCCGACTCTCTCAATCTTAAAAAGTAGGTATTATCGTAATTTGATTTATTACTTCTTTTAGAGTTAGCGCTATAATGGCCGTTCTAGCTCGATACAAATCATTACTGAAATTTTAATTTTCTTAATCCTTAAAAAATATAATTTCATAAAATATTTTTTTTAATATCTTAGAAATCGATAATAATTTCTGTCTGTCTTTTTATTGTGTGTATTTTATTAGTGTAAAATAACCAATTAAATAATCAATCACAAAATTTAATTTTCAAAGGATTGTAATGTGAATTATATAAAACAATATTTATTATATTAGGTAACTTGCAATTGCAACATTGACAAATTTTCAATTTTTTTCTTATTTATATAATAAATTTGTGTTTTTTTAGAATTGAGCAAATAAGATTAATCTTAACATATTCTTAATGTATATCAGTTGCCAAAATAAAAGCTTATGAAAATTGAGTCACTGCAATATTATACTTTAAACTTTCAACATGGTCATAAATTGAGTAATTAATTAGTAAATCTCAAATTTAAATAGTAACATAATAGTTATGACAATTTATGTAATATTATATTTTTTCAATTATTATATTTAATTTAATTTTTTTTTTTTATTTTATCTTAAACTATTATTTATATTTAAACAATAACGGACGAATATCTTAATAATTAGAATATTGTATATGGACATCTCGTTTTGAACCGTGTACAAGCACTATTTACTTTTCTCTTTGATGTCTTTTCAAAGAGCATACGGCAATAAGTTAAAAAAGTTTCATGCAAATGTTAGTTTTAAAAAAATAGAGAGAGTTATGAAATTTTTGCAGAGACCGTCTCCGGGAACAAAATACACAATTCGTTAACAATCACATATTCGCTTTCTAATTTAAATGTGGAATAATCTATTTTAGAAACATTGCATATACTGGTAGTTTGAAAAATACGAGTAACATTTTATTTACTAATTACAAAAGTATAAAAAAATATACTTAAATTAAGTTGCATGATCCAGATTTTAATAGAACCGTATAGCAATCGTATATCTATTAAAATATTATAAAGCGTACTAAACTTTGGTTTAAGTTTAGTATTTGAAGATTTCTATATCGATGTCATCTTTTTTAATCAAAATAAGAAATATAATAAAAAAAAGAAATTAAAACTTAAATTGATTAAAAAACCTTATATATACATAAAATGTTTCTTAATGATAATCTTTATTATATATCCTATCCTTTAAAACAGTCTCTAAATAAAGAGGTGGGGGGAGGAGGGTTTCATTTACGAAGAACGCTCCATTTGATAGAAAATTCCATTATACAGAAGTCAATGTAACCATTCACTTTAATAAGTAAGAGTTAATTAAAGTTCCCAGGTATATAGCTTTTGCCACTTAAAAGCTTCATAATAATATCAAATTTTATTAAATTTGTTTACCGGTAAAATTAAGAATGCAGCGTGGAATCTTACGGCCAGTTCAACAAAGTGATTTTCGTTAACGTAAAAAGGTTAAAATTAAATAAAAATAAATTATAATTAATTTAAAAGTTAATCATCTTTCACCAAATGAATAACAATTGTGAATTAATTAATGAAATTAGGTTATCAGGGTATTAACATATTGATAAATCGAACTTTTTAAAAATAACTATTTATTATTCTAATTGCCTTATGATGAGTCATATGAAACCAGTCATATTTATTGTGCAATATTTGGTTTATATTATTTGAATATCTGTTTAAATTCAAAATTTGTTCATTGCTTGAAATAGATTAAGAACCAGTAGGTCCTGATTATTTAAATTAAAAATATAAATACCACCTCTGGGAAACCGTCCGGTAGCTCTACCAATTGAGCCACATTATCGCTACCCGTTGCGGGTAAGCATTCTATATATTATGATCCTTATCGGGACGGTGGTAACATGCATTAGGCTTCTTTCGAAAATCCTAACTTTCCTTAACTTAATCTGTCCTGTTTAACTTTGCAGTATAAATAAACGTTAAAAAATGCCAAAACTAAAATCTAAATATCTTTGAACATGTATAGCCATGTTAAGCTTTATTTAATTTAAAGAAATATAGAATGAAAATAACGACACGGGCAAGGATTTTAAATAATAAATTTATTAAATATGTCACAATATTTTTGCTATTAAATGGAAATACTAATTATTATAAGTTCTATGTAAACATATCAATTATTATCTAGAACTTTATAGATTTTTTTTTAAATTACAAACCATTTAACGGAATTTCTACATTTGCTAGAATTGTATGATTTATCATGAAACCTTAATATAAGTTTTTACATTAAGATGTAAATAATTTATTAGGTTTATTAAGTAAATAATGTATGAAGAATTTAAATTTAAAGTTTTTTGGCAGCAGGTTATGTTTTCGCCAAAGTTTGTATAACATAATCTATTACTTATAGTTATTTTGTACTAAACTATTCTAATTAATGTATACATTATGTTATAATAGTGACACAGCTTAACAAAATATAAAAAAGAAACCATCTTTATTTAAAATCCCAATTCTTGCTAACATAAGTTATTACTATTTACACTACATTGTTGTTTAAAGGCCAATATAAGACAAACATAAATCTTTGTTAGGTCAGAATAACAAAGTAGTTCCATAAGTAAAACAGTCGTAGGAGGGCTCTTAGAATGTGTACTAGCCATGTTGAATTTATTCAAGTCTCTTTTACAAATGACCCCATTTACAAGTCGTGGAAAGGAACTGGTTTATGTTAAGAATAGTCAAATTTACAAAAAACTTTTTGATGTTGGCCTAAAAGGTTCATTTTTAAATGTTACATTTAATTTTGTGTAAATTTTAGTTTTTTATTTCTTTAGATATTACTTTGACAATATGTTTTCAGCATAGCTTAAACCTTATAAACTGAACGAGTGTTCTAGTCGTGTTCTCATTCACAGGCCTAGTTTTTTAATAATTTGACTTTGCAAAAAAACTTTTATATTACAATCTGAAAAGTCTACTTTTAAATACTGTTAAGACTTGCACTTCAAAATCCGTTTAATATCCAACCATTTCTAATATAATGGGCGAGAGCAGCCCTTACAACTCGTTTTATAAAATTTTAGCACTATAGTATTTAGGTGAGGGTAATTTACAATTTCATATCCACTTTACAGATGCTAACATTTGTACCTTATAATAAGTTCTAATTATTAATAAAAGATTACACATTATGCTGAAATATCCTATGCTTCTAATTCTTAAAACATTTAACATTAACGTTTAACAGTAAATACTAAATATCATTTCATAATTAATTGCGTAGGTGGTGCTACTGTTGAAACCTATAATGTGATTAACAATAAGGTTTTAGTAAGATGGTTTCTCCGGTGATATAGCATGTTCAAGATCAAGACTGACTGCAGTGGTCATGGATAAGAATTAACCATTGTGCTTAGGCAGTTCCATCCTATCCTTTCATCATATCATAGGAGAGCAAACAATACATGGGTGCCAGGTGTAGATTTAAGACGCAAACACACTCGCCTCTATTATTCACACTCCTCTCTCTACCTAACCAAATTTGGAAAGAACCTACTAATGCAATATTTGGATAAAATGTAATATATATTTGGGAATATATTGTCATAGGCTTCACTTTATATTTAAAGTTTTATTTTATTAAAATTGGTTAACAAATAAAGAAGTTAATAATCTCTTATTTTCCTACCATTGCGCTAAGACATTTTTTCCAAATTGAAATAGTGGTCCTCGGCCAGTCCAGGTCAGGGAAAAATAATGTCCTTTCCAATAAAAAAAATACGTAATCGGACTATCAACTCTGTAAAAAAATATCTGTAATTAAAAATAAAAATATATATATTAAAATAAACTAGAAATCCTCCTACACGCGAAAAGCACTTGACGAAGTTTGATGAAACTTTGAAGGTTTGTAGTTTATACATTGGTATGTACAAAGGATACGTTCTTTCAAAATCAAAATCTACGCGTAAGAAGTCGCAAGCACAGCTAGTAATGACATATAACTCATACCTCAATTCCTTTTAAAAATGATAACATAGAAGATTTTAAAATATCAACAGCACCTCAACGTCTTTAATATTCATATTTTGTATGACTATATTCTATTCTGCTATTATTTTAAAAACAATAGAGAAACAATGACACCAATTTGACACGAACATTCTGTTGAATTGATAACGGGATCAACAAGGCTAACGAATTTGAAAGAAAAGTGGAATTCATCTTTTTTTATTAACGAAACGATGGTAAAAAACTTAACGAGTTACGTTGGATATTGGTCTTTACTATTCGTTTTTTATTTTAATATGATATATAAATAATATAGTTTACGTTGATCTCTGAAGATTCGTTCTAAAAGTATATTATGGTGATTTTATAAAATCGGATTTGGAATTTCTAAGATTTCCTCTAATGTCTTGTAATATTCCTATTCGTATTATTTTACGTGTATTGTATAATCTTACGAGCAGTATAAGTCATAAATTCTAACATAATGTTCTCGATTTCACGATTATTGAAAATAATTTGATAATTAACTTGTATTGTGTAATAATTTGATAATTTACTACAAACAAATATGTTTCCATGAGAATGCTCCAGGAAACTTAATAAAACATTGTATATGAACTCTCAATATATGAATATTGGATGTTTTCTATTCTTAGTTAGAACACGAATCTTTTAGATTCCAGTTTCCTACTATCTAAGTACCTGCTTCTTACAAAATACAGACTAATAAGTATAAGAGGGAACAAGCATTGTTTTGTTTCAATTATCTTGTGTTGTTTATCAAGATTTGTAAGAAGTCGTAGAACAAATGTTGTTGGGATTGATGTAGAGACGCTGACTACAAGAGGTGGCCAATTAATTACAAATAACCCTGAATAAACAAAAGAAAAATATTTTATAACATGCTTTTTTTTATCTTAAAATAAAAAAAAGATAACTTTATGCTTGTTTAAATTAGCTATTCTTCTATTCTTGTACAAAAAAAAAGTTTTTTATTAAATTGTTCATTATTCTAATCTTTTGTTTTTATCCGATATATATACGAGGAACAGATTGAGGGGTAAAGTTTTATCATACTTTCTGTATAGCGGATCGGATGTTGTAACTTGTAAGCGGCTTAGCTTACTAATGCTCTGGAATAGCTCCAGAATTTTAATGACTATAAACCAGCAGATAAAGAAATTTATTAAAATAAGACATATCAGAATTATATAGAGAACAACGTCGACCGAGTTACGAGGATCGGTCTAGGTTTCAATATAAAAAGTAAATAACAAATTTGTTGTAACAATCTTGGATCGATTAAGTCTTGCAAAAGTGGTTAGTTTGTACAACTACCAGTACTAAAATATAAAGTATATAAAAACATTTCGTTATTAACTTTCTTATTTCTTTCGATTTTATTTTTATTTATATGTTAAATGTAAGTATTTCTTAATTGTACTAGGGAAATAAAAAACTATGAATGGGTTATCATTTACCTATTAAAGTAGAATATAAATGAATTTTTAATGAAGATGATTTTTAGAATGATTTTTCAATAAATCATTTTACTTTCAATATAGAACTAGTGCTTTAACGTAATAATATAATGAATAGAAGCAGCGTATAATCTTACCCTATACCTCTTACCTATATAATGTAATAAACATATTATAAAAAGATAATTAATTAGTTTCTTAATTAGTTAATATAAAAATATATATCTATAAAAGCCACTCAATTACGAGTTCGAGATGTTTTTTTTTTTTTTTTTTTTTTTTTTTTTTTTTTTATCTTTATTGCCCATTTATAAAAACATAGAACATTGTTATTAATGAATCCTCTGACATCCGAACTAGTTTAAGCTGTGTCTCGGATGGCAGTTTCTTCTCCTTAAAATAAGTATCCCAAATGGTAACAAAAGATAGGAACTAAACTAAATTTTATGTAAATATATATAAATAGAAACATCCATACAACTCCATAGCGTATTTCAGCGCTCTGTGTGTGTGTGTGTGTGTGTGTGTGTGTGTGTGTGTGTGTGTGTGTGTATGTATGTGTATGTGTATGTGTATGTGTCTGTTTGTGGTTGTGATCATGTGTGAGTGATGTATTATTATTTCTGTAGCGTTAGTAGTTTCTCAACATCGTCATAATCAAACTTTGTTAACCACGTAAATATTATTTTTTTAAAAACATTATTTGAAACCTTTTTTATTTGTTTGTTCTTGCAATCAGAGGACATTTTATTATATAAATAAGGGGCAATATATAAGGTATGCTTACGTGCGGTAGCACTGGTACATCGAGGAACTGGACAGCGGTCAAGTCTTTTTCGAGAGACTGGAAGGTAGGGAACTACTTTTCTGTGATAATTTCTCAACGCCTGGTAAAAGAAAAATTTTCGAACAGATAAAACCTTTGTTTCATCATACAATGCTTGACTAGGGTGTCGAAAAGGTAAAGACATTGCAACTTTAAGTACCGCGCGTTGTGCTCGTTCTACGGTAAGTATGTGACTACTAGCCGCGCCACCCCATGCACAGATACAGTATTGGATAAGACATTCACAAAGGGTTTTATATGTACTAACTATCAGTGATTTATCAGCAACTACACGTAGGCTTCTAAATATAGGAATTAGTTTTCTTATTCTACTTCCCAAAAATGATGTGTGGCTCTCCCATCTTAAATTAACGTCTATTACGACACCCAAGTATTTGATTTTGTAGGCTCTAGGCATTATTGGGCAAAGGCATTGGTTATCCAGTGGGTTTCTATTGCAAGGATATATATGAATCCTTAGTTCTAAGTTAGGATTGGGGCTACCTGTAGTTGTTTTGCTAAAACACAAATAGCTGCATTTATTGGTGTTGAGAGAAAGAAGGTTATCCTCAAGCCAAGTTGTGACTTTAGACAAACCGTTTTCTGCTAGATGAAATACATGGTTCCAAGTATTTCCATGGAAAAGAAGTACGGTGTCATCAGCAAACATGATAAGTTCCATTCCGGCGGCTTGCATTTGGCAAAGATTATTTATATATATAAGGAAAAGTGTTGGTCCTAAATTACTACCTTGTGGGACCCCAAATCTGCAGATACCACTATCACTCTCGTATTTTAGTACACGAACTTTCTGGCTCCTGTCTCTAAGATAACTAGAAAACCACTGCAAGATAATTCCACGTATACCAATATTTTCCATTCTTTGAAGAAGTATTGGTATAGACACTGTGTCAAAGGCTTTCTGAAGGTCAAGAAAGATTCCTAAGCATTTCTTTTTTTTGTCCATGTACTGAGTAATAAGTGATGTGAGTGTTAATAAAGCATCTTCCGTAGATTTACGTTCTCTGAAACCAAATTGGCAGTTGCTCAGCAACTTGTGTTTATCTAGATATCTTACTAGCCGTTTACCGGCAATTCTTTCAATTACCTTAGAGACAGAAGAAAGTATAGAGATAGGCCTATAGTTGGATGGGTTTTTTTTATCGCCTGATTTGTAAATAGGACTGACGATTGCATATTTACATGCTTGTGGAAATATACCCGTCTGAAAACTTAAGTTGCAGATATATACAAGGCAGTCGATTATTAAGGGAGCAAGTAATTTTAAAATATTGGAGGTTATCATATCCCATCCTGGTGCACTGTTTGATCTCAGCGAAGATAAAACCCCCTTAATTTCTAATGTGTCTGTTAAAAACATGGTCATAGAAAAGAGTGGTGAATTCCCCAACAAGCGTGCAGAAGCGGCCAAATCGTCCTCATTCTTATTCATTTTATTCAGTATAACATTTGCCAGTTGATTTCCTATATTTAAATAATAATTATTTACTACGTTTAGTGAGCCTTTGGGTGTATCATTTAACGTAACTAGTTCATCAGATACCAGTTTACATTTATTTATGTTACATACTTCCTTGATTGTATCCCAGGTTTTA
The DNA here is from genome assembly GCA_959347405.1 of Napeogenes sylphis. Classification (NCBI taxonomy): domain Eukaryota; kingdom Metazoa; phylum Arthropoda; class Insecta; order Lepidoptera; family Nymphalidae; genus Napeogenes; species Napeogenes sylphis. Next base: position 16,851,764 of record OY365786.1, read on the forward strand.
GAAATATTACCTTTATTCTTAATAAATTCATTTCTGTAATGTAGACATTTAATTCTTTTGACTAATTTATTACATGTGTTTCTATACAAAATATAATCTCTGTGTAAAATATCGTTCTCTGGGTATTTCTTCACTTTTTTGTGCATTTTATCCCTTTTTCGTATACACTTAACTATACCAACTGTTATCCAAGGTTTTATAGGCCGATTCCTTACCTTAACGCTCTTAATTTCCGTGTTATTATTAATAGATGCAACTAGTTTAGACGTAAAGATATCAACTGCAGTGTCAACATTTACTGCTTCATATAAGGTGGACCAGTTAATCTGACTAACTTCGTCCTTAAGACCGTCTAAATTTATTTTTACTTTCTTATAATTTGAAGATTTTCTCGTTATTTTGGTGTTATTTATGTACAGAAGTATAGCAGAATGATCAGTTAGTGGTGGTTCGAAAACTATAGTTTTACATTCATGTCTGCATTTAATCATGAAGTGATCAATACACGTAGACTGTCTTGTGGGTTTGTTGATTCCTTGTCTTAGCCCATACATAGCCATAAGATTCAAATAGTCCTCAGCATAACTTGTTAAGTTTTCTGGTAGAATATTAATATTCAAATCTCCTGTTAAGATAACATTAGAAGTAGACAAGCTTTTAAGAAGAATTTCTAGGGAGAATAAGAATCCAGACGGGTTGTAAAAACAAGGGGGTCTGTATGTGCATATGATTGCTATATTTTGTTCAATCACTATCAGCAAGCAATTCCCATCCTGAATGGCGGGTTCTGAACAGCTAATTGAAAGTTCCTTACGTGCATAAACCACAACACCATCATTTTTGTTGATACAATTCTTAGTAAAATACGTATTAAAATCGTCCAAATTAGTAAAACTACTATTATCATTCGTCCAACATTCCGTTAAAACAATTACATCAATTTTGACATCAATGCAAGATAAGAAAGCAAGAAGTATATCCATATTACAGTTGATACTTCTTATGTTCACAGTTAGAATTATAAGTGATTTGTAACATGAACGATCAATATTTAGAGTTGTGGCACAAGTTTTAGTATCAGTTACACTATAACAATCAATGCCACTGGACTCGTCTATATCCTGGATTATAAAAGTGTTATTTAGGTTAGGCATTTATGTGAATATAAAAGATAATTCCAAGCACAAAAACGTAAAAATGTAATGAAACTGAGAAGTTGGACACTATCTACGTCGATTAAGCTGATAATTTTTAGATCCAATAAAAGAAGTGTTTTGTATATAACTTGAGAGTTTGTTTGGATTTTTAGTATGAGAAACATTTTAATTATTGTATAATGTATAAAAGTGTTGAGTAATTCGTCAGTGTACAGTGTGAAATTGTATGTTGTATAGAAATAACCAATAAAAACCAAAATTAAAATAGACAGTACAGAAAAAACAAAAATATCTCTTATAAAGTTAAATTTGAAGCAAATAAAATAAGCACATTGAATATAATAAAAAACAATCATAAATATGAGCTCAAAACTAAATTTAACACTAGAACTGAGTCATTTACTTTGTAATTTTTTAAGATCAGTAGTTTCATTTATCTTGATATATTCCGAGCCTTCTACCTTCTTTAAATATATTCTACCTCCCGAAGACCAGCAATAACGATAATCATACTTTTTTGCAAATTCTCTTGCCTCAAAAAAAAGCTTTTTAGTTTGAGTTGTAAGACGTTCTGATATATATACGCTTTGAGCAGGTCCTGTTAACTGTAAGTGTTGCGTATTAAGTCGGCATGTAGAATTCTTTCTATTAAAAGATTTGGCCGTTATTAAAATCTGATCTCTCATTAACACACTCTGTAAGTTCACAATAATTGGTTTATTACATTCATTTTTAGTGTTAATTCGATAGATGTCACTAAAGTCTTGTTTTTGTATGTTGACACCGATTGTACTTCCGACCTTTGTTACCAATTCTATAAGATCTTTTTGCGACTCCCCTGATTTTTTGGGAATATTGCGTATTTCAATACACGATTTATGGGAACTTCGTTCTAGTTGCTCTAGTCTTACTTCAAGAGAACTTATATATTTTCTGTCAGAAATTCTTTCATTTTGAAGCTGGTCAATGATCCCAAGAAAATCGTCATGCTGTTTGCTTAAGAATTCTACAGATTTACAGATCTCATTATATTGTTCAGTATGTGTTTTTATTCCTTCCTGCACCGTTCTCAATAAATCTGAATATTTTTTATCATGTTCATGTCTAAGTGATTTCAACATGTCAATTATATCCGACCTATTGAACAATGCCTCTTCATTCCGCTTGCGCTTGCGCAGCGTAATGTTAGGCTCTTCTATACCCACATTGCCGCGTTCAGCCGATGAAACACTTATGTTTGTATCCGACATACTATGAACAAGCGGTGAGGAAACAGGTGGTGGGGTGCGGCGGAGCGGCATGGTTGGGCTTGTATATACTTGCAAATTATCTGATGTAGCTGGGTCACAGTTATGCGACACAATTTACTTCTGCACACCCGAGTGGTCCCACAAACAGGTAAAAATATAAAAAAAAAAAAAAAAAAAAAAAAATGAATAAAAAGTTCGGCTGCCGATAGGTTACACTGGGATTCGAAACCGAGTAAATTTACGTATGTTCAATACTATTCAGCTTATAGCCACTACACCAATCTGTCACTAATAGATGTTTCAAAATTATTTAATAGTTCCTATCTTGGAGTGTAATAATCAGTGACACCTGTTCTGATTGGTCATTTGCATACAGCGGTCAATGACTTTACACTTTGTAACACTGCACTTTGAACTGTTCTTATAACCGATAATACTCTGCACAGTAACTTATTTCTGATAATATGTCTGTAATTAGAAGGTTGTTTTAATTTTTCATTACAATTTGAGAATATACGCCCAAATAGGATAAATAAAAATGTTGACTTTTAAGGTAATTAAACTAAAAGTATTTCAGGGATTTAAAACCCTTTGATTCGTTTATGTCAATATAAAAAAAAAACTATTATGTTAATACTACATATTGAAGATAAGAAGGTCTACATCTCAATTATAATTAAAAGATCAACAATTATCGCTAAACGTTTAAACTTCCTTATTAAGAATGAGTTTATTATTCTTTAGTTAACAAAGTTGTTATACCGAAGGCCCGCAGGCTCTGTATTACATGGAAGGTTCTTGTCATTGATACGGACAATGACCTGAGCATTATTCTTTATTACGAGTAAATTTTTTTGCGTTGTACAATATTTAAAATTTGTTATGCTGTACTTAAAAATGAATACTAATTTTGAAATTAAAACTCAGTTGTTACCCATCAAGTGATAAATTTTAGCACATTTATGTACATATTTGCCAAAGATAATACTAAACCTAGATCTTCTGTTGTCTTTTGTAATTAATTCTTCCAAATACAAAGAATACATTGAATTTTAACATCGTTAATTAATAATTTATTTGAATTTTACTTACAATAATGGCGTGATACATGCAGCTAACATTTATCACGGCAATACACTAAATGTTACCTTTTATCGATACGAGTGTTTCTGTTCGGAGTGGTCAGATAGGTGTTTAATTGGGTCACACATTTCCATTTAAAAAATTACATTAGTAATACTTTTTAAATGGGTATTCTGTTAAGTCTGTTTTTTCATTATGAGAAAATCATCCAGTGTGAATTATTAAGGGGTCATCGGAGTTTATCCTTTAAAATTCTGATTATAAGTTTACAGATTCACGTCAAATCATACATATAGATGAAAATTGAACTGATATGTTTTGTTATTTTCTGAGGAACTTTATTTTTTTTTTTTTCATTATAATGGATATATGAAATATTTTGTGATCTATAAATTTTATAACTGGTTGTTCACTTCGTTTCTTTTCTCAAATATTTTGGGAATTCATCGATTATAAACTTTAAGAGTAAAAAAACACTCAACAACAACATTATTTAAATTATTTGTAAACCATATATAGGTATACACGAGAACTCCCCTGGTTATACTCCTGAAATATATTTTTAAATCAGTATTTTCATATTATATGGAAGAGTAGAGTTTGGTTTTTGTTACAACAAACAAGCCGCCTATGAAACCGTTTAGTTTCAAACATTTTTGACATTGTTTATTTTTTAGTGATGGAACGAACCAATTGATCAAAGTCAATATCAGGAATCAACAAATAAAGTATAGATTTCATGGAAACTAAAGTTTCTAAAAGTTTATTTTTGATTTTTGGTTACAAAATTATATTAGTTAACTAGCTCTGCCTGCGACTTCGTACGTATAGATGCCGATTTCGATAAAAGGTACCCGTTCAAAGTTTCATAAAACTTTGGCAAGTAATTTTTGCGTGTTATTTGTATTTTTTATTTTTAATTTTTAATACAGATATTTTTCTACTGAGTAAGTTTGTCTGAGTTTTGAGTACCTACTAAGTACTGAGTAGTTAATACGTACCATCAATACGTACTATCAATATGTACTATCAATACGTACTATCAATATGTACTATCAATATATACCGTCAATACGTACTATCAATATTTACCATCAATATGTACCATCAATATACAGGGTTATTTTAAGTCGTAAAATAAATGCTGGGATTGATGTAAAGAGGCTGCCTGCAAGAGGTGGTCAACCTATTTAAAATAACCCTGTATTCTATCAATATGTACTATCAATATTTGCTAATAATATTTACTATAAATATATACTATCAATATGTGAGTACGTAATCGTACGATGGTATATATCGATAGTACGTATTGATAGTATGTATTAATAGTACATATTGATGGTTTATATTGATAGTATGTATTCATATTACATATTGATGGTAGTCATTATTGGCAAACTATCAATATGTCCTATCAATACGTACTTTCAATATTTACTAACAATATGTACAATCGACACATACTACCAATACATACTATCAATACGTACGTATAGTACTATCAATATGTTCTATCAATAAAAATATTTTCCATGTACAGTTTTCGATCATTGACAATTTTATTATATGTATAAATACTACCTGAAGCATAATCTTCAAAAATATATAATTGATATTTTCAATAAGTATTTATTAACATTTATAGAATATATGTAAGCTAATTGTAGAGTTCATCGATGTACGAAATAACATTTCAACATAAATAAATTGATATCATCTGATAAAAGTTCTATGCCATAATTTATCATATTCTTTACTTATCAGGATGATATTTTAAATAATACTCATAATGATTATTATAATATAATCATTAGTATAGCTTGCATATTAAAATATGTTTCGTCTTAATTACGTTACTACAGGAATATTATTTCAGAAATTGCTTCCGTCTACTAATTACAGCGACTGATGTGAATTACGACCGTTTCATGTTGTAAAAAAAACGATCTTGAATAAAAATCACATTTCGCATTACATTTTTATGTTCTTGAATCTTCCTTAGAATGGAGCAATTTTGCAAAAACACTACTACTACTCATTATTCTACGCGAATTTTTTTTTGTCACATAGCAATTAACTTTAGCAGTATTAAAATATTAAGTATTAGTTAAACTATTAGTAAATAAGTTGAAACCAAGATTTCAACTTATGTAGATATTATCTCCAAGACACGGTGTGTCTTATATCTTTTTTAGATTTTAAAGTCATAGTTTTACAAGCGTAGTACTTACTACCTACTCACTAGAAAAAAAAAATGGGATAAATTTGCTAATTATTAGCAATATACATATTACTTTGCTTTTAACTGAATGAACAAAATCGCTTATGCATTACATTTTAAGTCTTTCAAATTGGTTTTCATAGGTTCAAAGGGATTCTACGATATTTTAGAGATCTCTTTTATATTTTATTATTCTTCTTGATTTAAAAGATTTATATATATATATATATGTATATATATATATATATATATATATATGTATATATTTATATATATATATGTATATATATATATATATATATTTATATATATATTATATAAATATATATACCGCCACGTTGGTCGAGTGGTTAGCGCAAACGCCTAACGCATAGCGACTCATTGGCTCGTCTTCGATTCCCGAATTCTCAGTATTTATAATGTGTATTTCTATGTATTAGTATTAACACAAGCAAATAATTTGCTGACTTAGGGGTAAGATTAATGTGTGTAATTTATCCTGTATTTTTATTATTATTATATATATCACACTTTTTAATTAATTGACCACCTCTTGTAGGCAGCCTCTCTACATCAATCCCAACAACATTTGTGCTACGACTTTTTACAAATTTTAATAAACAATACAAAAAACGAATCAAACAATTTTTGCTCTTCTTTTACTTATTACCTACTCTGTGTTTTGTAAGAAGTACAAATGACTCTGTATACTATTTCACGTCTAATTAAACTGCAAAAATTTTAAAATATTTTACTCAATCATATTTTATAATTATTTTTTTCATATCCGTTTCATATCGTTTACATTTATATTTATGACACCTTGTGTGTATTTCACCACTTAATGTTCTACTAAAAACCTAATGATCTTATGTACACCCGGGCAATAAATGATCCCTGTCACTTGGCACTCCATTAAGCTACCAGACTTGGCAAAGTTGGTGTTTGAACTTTTATCCTTGTATATAAATAAAGTGATTGTACGTAAAATATTTTGTAATCATTTATTTATTATTAATTATTTTATTTTTATGTGCTTTAAAGAATTTTAATAATAACATATAATATAACGAAAATGATGTTTAAATTATATTTGAGAACTTTAAATGGCTTTATTAATAATTTGACCGAATCAATGTCAATGATCAATGATTCGTGTTTATTGAAACTATAATTAGTCAATGACTTTACCTGCGCTTACGAGTGGGTATCAATAATTCTGTGCAAAATTGTTTCATAATCGTTTTAATCAAATAAATATTATAATGACGCTAACTAAAATTTATTATGCAGGAAATAACAGTTAATAGCACTTGACTATAATAGGACAATGTATAACATATTTACACCATCTAGAAAAAAAAACATTGTGTAGAAATACACACTTCTGTACTCTATGCACCTAGGTTTCACATTTATTCAATGAAGAATATAATTAAAATAATATTATTAAGCTATTATAAACAATGATACGTCTTCTTATTCATCTTCAACTTGCTAGTGACCGCTGAAGGAATCTGACTTGTAACGTTACAGACTTCGGATTAAGTGTTAATAAATTTATTACTTTCTGGAAATAATTACAGTTCAAATTCAGAAGAAACGAAAGTTAACTAACTAAAATTAATGACTGCTATAACTTTTCTAATATTTTATTCTTTACTGTAAATTAAACGTAACTCGTAAGCTAATGACACTTTTATTACTTGGTGTAAGACTTAGCTGCACTTAATTTATACTATTCAGTTATGTTCTCGAATAATATTCCCGGAAATAACAATTTAAATTGGTTTCGTATTTTATGTGTCCATGTTGTCAGTAGTGTTTTTATGTTTATATACTAGACTGTTCATTATACTCTGAAATAATAATTTAAATTAGTTTCGTAAAAATGTTGTTTATGCTAACAGTAGAGTTTACTACTAGTACCACTTAACATTATACAATAGAGTTCGTGTAGGGATTGTCAAATAATAGAAATTAAATAAGGAATAAAACGAATCAATTACTCCTTAGTTGATAGAAAATGTTACACTTGTTCAGTATGTTGATATAGGAGAATATAATATAAAGCATTGCGGCCGGAAATTTCGGACCATACCGAAAAACTGACTACATCTACCTAGAGACCTAACGTTAAATAAATATTAAGCAGATCATACTCTAGCCTCCATAAAGCATTGTAACAAAAGTGATATATATCGAGACGAGAGACGTAACTTTCATAAAAGTTGCATTTCGAAATGATAAGTCTTTGTAAATGATAAAGCGTCGCAGGAAAATGGGTACTTAATTAAACAATATAAATAAATATAAAACATTTATTTATGAATTCTAATTTTTCTTTCGTTGCACATTTAAAAATTATACTACAAAAATATATTCTTGCTTCATCCGGATTAGAATAGAATGGATTTTTATTACATACATCCTGTTCTTGCAAATCAATGACCCACCTATTATATAACTTGACCGTCTCGATATATTTCCGGTCACATCCATACGTGATACAGATCTTGTATAACACTATATTCTACTTGTGGTGAATAAGTTTCATCGAATAATCATACGAAAATCATCACAGAAATAGATTCCTGAATATAGTTATCGAATAGTTCGTTGCATTCAAACATTCTATTGTTCACAAAATAATATAACATGGAAATTGATTTTGATTTTATTTATTGTTACTTCTGTTCAATGTAAAATGGTACAGTTCACCTTTCTGTCTTTGCATGCCATTAAATGAAACATCTAGCAAGTCTATAAATAAAAATAAATTACGATTATTAAATAGAAAAATGTGATTGAATTAAAATGTATCAAACATTATCGTATAGTATTAATCCTAAATGTGCTATTTTTGTTATTGTTAATATTAGTTATAATTATCTTATTTTTTAATTTACCTTTGCTATTCTATTATAAAAAGAACCGCACCACAGACTTAGCCGGGTATTTTTCTAATGTGATCCCTGTTTCATAATCGTCATTATTTTGTAATAAATTTACGAAGAACTAGATAGTTCATATTCACTAACTAATAAGCCTTCTTAACTAGTGTTAAGAAGGCTTATTAGCTAGTGAATAAAATATATGGACAAAAAAAACAAACAAAAAATACAAACATGTATAAATATAGACATGTATATTCCTATTTATAAATACAAATAAACACCTTAAAACTATATAGTCCGGTCAATTTAGACATTGACCTTTGCAAACATTCCCGGAAAGCTGAAAATTTGCATAAATGTTAGGGACACCATTGTCATAAAATTGTAAAAAGTCTCCGTCGATTCTGTCTGCAAAAAATATTATTCAAGGTCAAAAGTTGTAAAAATGGATTTTTAAATTTTTCAGAGAAACGGTTAGTTTTATGATAAAATTACACTTTTTTTAAAAGCACCAACAATTATTGAGAAAAAACAATTACAATTATTTTTATGCTGTATTAACCATAATATGTACATGTTTCCTTGACCTTGAATTTTTTTTGCAGACATTCGATATCGATATATAAACAAAATTCATGAAAGTCTCAGTGAATATAATTAAAGGGAAATGTGGGTTTGAACAGTTAACAGATAAAGTAAAGTAAATTTTCTGAATGTTCAAAACTTGGGCATAACGTTGCCATACAACCAAACGTACTAATCTTCTAAACGAGATCATATTTTAATTAAATAAAAGTTATCAAAATATAATTTGTTCACAATTCATTGACATTAATGTAGATTTAAGCTCCACAAACTCGTTTGTATTAGTCCTTATTATTAAAAAGTTTTTATTAAGTTAGAAATGTATGAATGCTTTGAAATCTTGATGTGTATAGTATAAAAGGTAAATTTGGCATATTTGACAAGGTCAGGAGTTAAGTTACTATTCTTCTTAATTCATTAATAATATCGTACTAAGCGCTCCTCTATACACGCTTAAATGAGCGCGCTGGGGTTCTCTTACCGGAGATTCTGTTGGGAACCAGAGTTGGCATTGTGGAGCATTAGGACGGGTGCAAACAAAATCTCTCTACAGTAATTCCAAAGCACTTTAAGAGCCTCCGTCAGTTTATTATCGATTTCGCATATATCTTCCGAAAAGAGGACGTGGCATATATTCGGTAGTATTGATCTGTATTCGATATAATTGGTAAATAATATAGGAGCCAGTCTGCTGCCCGTTTCTACGATCATAAGAAGTACGAGAGAATACGAAAGAGATAAATAGGTTTCATAGAACTAAATTTACCTTTTGTGGTTTCAAACCCACTTGATTTCCTTTAATGGAATTTCTCCCGCGCGCCCAAATTTCTGTGTACTGGTAAATATAAAATAATATTTATCGTATAGGACTTTTTATATTTAATTTATATTATTTCATAATTACTTGTGAAAACTCTGTCCAAATTAAAATTATATCATCTATTGAAAATAATAAATAAATATTCGACTTTTTGTTTCTCCCATCCAAAATGCCAATTTCATATGTAAGAACTTTATATATACATTGTAAGAATAAAATTAAATTAAAAATTAAAAAAACCCCGGATACAAAAAGACCTCTAAAAAGAATAAAAATAATATTATTATGTACTTATTGAATTCGTTGCGTCGGTCGGATGCTGTCTATTTAACGAAGTTAATCATCGAGTACTTAGACTACGATCCGATATCGTAATTTCTTTATTTGCCTTGTTAACTTACTTGCATTTTAATTTCTTCCTTTATTAAACGGTTTCCTGACACAACTAATTCAATAAGTACATAATAATATTATTTTTATTCTTTTTAGAGGTCTTTTTGTATCGGGGGTTTTTTAAATTTTAATTTTTTTTTTTTTTCTGCTTTTTAAAATTATGTTACTAGTTTCTGAATTGTACTAAATGGACCTACAGACACACAAAATTTTTTAAGTATTTCTATTAATTTATCCTAATATTATAAAGAGGAATGATTTGTTTGTTTGTTAGACTTCGAAAGGTAAGGTTCCGAAAGTACGAGACCGATTTTTAAAAAATCTTTTAGCATTACAATCCTCCAATATGATGTATAAAGGTTATATTTAATACGATAAGGATCCACGTGAAAGTTTCGACAATGTAATAAATTATAAATGTATTAAGTAACATGATTCAAGACTTTTTCATATGGGTAGATAGATAGGTAGGTTTCATATATACAAATATATTTAAATATAAACATTTAAAGTTAAAATGATTTACAATCACTAATAACACTATGACGAAAGGATTTATATTATCACTAGCTGTTGCCCGTGATTCTTTATGACTACGATCATAAGCCATACAAATATATATTTTACTGTCTACGTGGACGCAGTCACGGGCAACAGCTATCTCTAATAAAGTACTATACATCAGTAAATAAGTGTAAAAACCTTTTGGTCTTCATAACAAGGCTTTTTTCCTATATAGCGCGGACGAAGCCGCTGGGAACAGCTAATTATTGCATAAGAAACTCTCCCCCGTACGAATAAAACGTCAATATCTTGGAGACGACTATTTCTATTTCAATCAAACATAAATAAGAACCATCTCGACAAGCATAGCTTTCGATTAAAAAAACCGCATTCAAATCCGTCCACGTGTTTGGCCGCAAATTTGCCACAGACAGATACACAGATACACAGATTGACAGGTAAAACTTATAACACCCCTCTTTTTAGTCGGGGGTTAAAAAGATATTTGGTCAGACCGAAATTATTCATCGACAATAATAGTTCTCGTATACAGAAAAGTTCCTTTAATTTAAAAAATAACCAACACACAAAAAAAAATATATTTAACTCCTTATGCTCACAATGGTTTTGGGTACAATGTGTTTGGTTTTCAAATCATCATACAGACATATCATTTCAGTTGGAAGGTGGTGTGACAAGTGAGGTATGAATTATTTATCGGAACGTTGGCATGCTATTGTGTATATTTTTTCTCCTATAGTTATTCGGGCTCTTCCTGTCAAGTTTAACCACTTACGTAATCGGTTTGATACAAAATATATAATTGTATTTTTTTAATGTTTTGCTTAAATTATAAGTATAGTATTTTAGTTTTATTTTTTTTTATTGACGGGCAACTAGCGTTGAATTTAAGTATAATAAATAGACATGTTTTTTGATGCAAAAAAAATACACTGAAATTAATTAAATTATATTCAGAACAAAATAAAAATCAGAGAATACAAAATATACACATGATAGAAAAAAGAAAAATGTTACAAAAAAAATCTACTAGAAACATATCATTATGCAAAGTCTCTTCACACGGCGACCTGAGCCAATTAAGGCCTATTTCAATTTTTCATGTTTTATTTTTAGTTAAAGCGCAGAGACTGAAGATTATACTGATGATAGCAGTGTCTGGCAATATTCAATTTACACATACAGTTTTGCACGTCATATGACTTATCTGTAACCAATTTCCTATTCCTCTAAATCCTATTTTAATATATCGAATCATATTGATTATTCGTATATGTGATAGTAGCACAAATATAACAATATTTAAATATTCCTTTGGCATTTCTGAAATTTGTCTCAACACTCACATTACAGTACATCCTAAGAAGCTATCATTTCACTATAAATATTAAATAATAATCAAGGATACAGAACAAATTAAAAAAAAAGTCCGACTAGTAATCTGAATCCATAGCAACAAATATAATTTATAATAAATAAAATATATATATTTTATAAAACTATCATGCTTAATAACCTATATTCCTTACTACGTAGATAAAAGTTGGATAAAAAAGGTCAGAGACTTAGAATATATTGTCTATCCAATAATTAATAATATCAAGCTTATATATTAGCATAGAATACACTCAAACACATATCCACACACAAACGGCCAAACACTCCACACAAATACACACACACATGTTTAACACCGCTTTTTACAAAACAATACTTTGTAATACAAAAACATGTTTTTAAAAAATATAGACTACTTTATTAACCCATAACTAATGAAAGTAGTGTACTTAAGATTAAGTAGCTCGATTTTTATTAATTATAATTGAAAACTTGTATTGCTTCTAATTAATTATCATGAGCCGTAAAACACTGTCGATATATTCTGCTCTTAAAATTGAAGTCTTTCAGTTTGTACGAGTAATAATTAATATATTATTATTATTTTCACTACCACCAGAATTACTTAAACAATTTGCAATTGCATTATCATGTGGGTAATGTTGTTTCTTTTACAGGTTTCATCAGTATTTTTGAATTAATATTGAAACCAGTAGACCAGCGGACAAAGTTACAGTCAACAGTTACTTAAAGTTAAAGACAACACTTATCATTCTTTATCGAGTTTGAATTTTCAAATAATAATCCTAAAATGATAAGATATTCTGTAGTTGATATTGTAAATTTATTATCTCGAATTATCTCTAACATATTTTTCCTAGGGACGATATTAAATTCCATCGTAAAACGGAAAAATATGTAGCGTTATGACCACATTTCGTATCCCAAATTATTTTGTAATATTTAAGGTTTCCTATTATGGTATTTCTTTAGATAATATTTTATTCAAAAACATATTTAAATATACTATATTTTGTTTTTCAATTCATTAATACTGACACTATTTGAATATTATTACAATATTTTTTTTCAATGTGGCGTTCTAAAATCTCGCTACCCCTCAAAAGGAATTATGGTAATCCACAATGTTTGTTTCTATCAGAACTGAATAACTCAATAATTGTATTTAGGTAAATCCTGTAGAAGTGATTTAAATGTAAATTATAGTGACATATATTTCGTACTAAATATAAAGTAAATAAAATACAAAACCATGTCCGTATGAAAAATATTGGCTTTATGTCTGACCGTTATATATATTACTTCGGTATATGAAGTTAAAGTAAATATTGATTTATTTGATTTAAGCTTAGTACAATTTCAACTTTAGCATACAAAAGTAATAACTTCTAACTAATATCTATTTATATTGTTAATAGTAAAGTTTAAAGGGAAAGCATATTATAGTAGGTTCTTTCATTACTTGTTGGCTAACACACTTCTAGTAATGATTCATGATGAGGTGGATACCTCAGGCGACGTAATGGATATTCAGCTTTTACCACAACGTTTGCTCAAAGGATTATATTAGGACCTTTATTATTCAGTGGATACGATGTTGGGAATAGATAATTCTTAGTAAAATAGAGAAATTTTTTGGTAATTTTGTCATTAAGAATATAGAGGAGAGCTATATGAAATTATTATACTTCCATTTTTTTAAATGTCTTGGAACGAATCATATAAAATTATTCATTCATTAGTACTTAGGTATATATATTATTGTATTGTTTTAACTTGAATTCTGCAGCTGATGTTCGTTCAAAACAATACATACATTGATGTTAAATGGCATGAAATCCAATTATAAATGCGCTTCTTTATTGTTTTAGATATTATAAAGTTTGGCAAAAAAATATATCTTACTTGTTTTTGTTATTTATCTATAAGCGTTATCATTTACTAAGTAACAAGTTATATATACATTTTAAATTAAGTTTGTGAAATGAGATCATCTAAAACATTGATAACTCGTATAATGTAATATTACTTTTATAAAATAAATATTGAATAATAGTATTTTTATATAATTATGTCTATGTCATTGAATAAACCTTTTTGCGTCAAATTTTCAGCAAAAAAAACTTCATTTTGAATAAAAATTAGGACAAAAGTTGAGTAGTTAAATTTAAAATCTTGATTCTAGTTTTACAAATGGTAGAATTATTTATTTCTCACAGTTGTAAAACTAGAAACAATATACAGTTGAAAAATATATAAATATTTCTTTAGCAAAATCAAATAATTATCGTCATTTATTTGCGCATAAACGTAAGATATAGATAATATATTATACATAAAAAATCTTATTTTGCATATTAGGCGTGCCAATATTATTATAAAATATATTTTAGTCATAAATTTGAAAATAAAAAGAATATAAATATATTAATAAATTATTTAATGGATTATTGAATTAGTCAATCGTGGAAAGTTGTACATCAATTGATATCAAATAAATAAAATAAATGCTCAAGCATAAAATAGTTACTTAATATCCTTACATTATTAAAAGAAAAACCATATAATTTCATAACAACAAACATTATAGTAAAAAAAATAAATAAAAATATTTGCATGCAAGATTTTTTTTATGAGTCATAAATTCATTTACTTATTTTATAAAAGTATTTTTATGTAGCTATTAAGTACTCAAAAAGCCTAAGTATTTTTGTTTATAAATTATTTAATAACCGTATCCCAGATAAGACAGTAATTAGTAAACGGTCGTTGTATAAATAGTGGAAGTTGATAACAAATAGGGAATATAATGGAGAACCGGCGTATTTCTTATTTGAATTGCAGGACGATGTCGGATGAATAAATATAAAAGGTTCTTAGAACAGTTTCATTTACTATCTATTATACTTTTATCACCCAATCTCGATAGGTAATTAATATAGAATGAAAAAGTAATCGATACGGACATGATTTAAATCTGCGAACCGAAAGTATTGTTTGAAGTTGTCTATATACTTTACGTTGAACCATTGTTTTTTTTTTTTTTTGCAAAATAAAAAACATTCGTATGAATTTTTGAAAGAAGCCTAAATGATGACGCCTCCATCCCAATATCTTTATTGATTATATATAGAATGCATTTTTTTTTCTAAGTGGGTAATGAGGGAATAAACAATTGACTGAGAGATAAGACGGTTTCCCAGAGGTCACAAAGTAGAGGATAAGCAAATAAAGAAACCTTTTTTGCTTAACATTAAGACTATATCAGAACATTAAATAACACAAGATATTATTAAAAATGTATGAGAGCTGCAGTAGCCAGAGCTAAAGTAAGGATATTTGTAAAATATTGAATAATATTCGTGGTAAGAAAAATATTATTTAAAAATATTTATTCTTTATTTCTTGACAGAAACAAACATATAAATGCTGATTATTTTGAACGTATTTTATATTATAATTTAGTATTTAATACACTCATAATTACTTATTTATAAGTTAATCTACAGTTAATTATAGTTATACAGTTTATACTATAACATTATATTAAAAGATACAAAATTATACCGGTAGGTTAAAAAGCAAATACCAGAAACACAAAAGCTCTGACGGGTTTCATTAATCTTCCTTAAGTGTCAAAATGTTAATTTTAGGTCTAATGTCTGATAAATTGGTCTTAATTATATAACAACATTAATTCCTGATTTTTAAAAAGTTTTCAAAAGAAAGATTCCTTCAGAAAAACTACTTAGTTTTCCTTAAGAATCCCTAAGAATCCTTCTCTCCTTTATGATTTAAAACTTCCATTTAACCACCATCACTTATTTCAAAGGCGACTTTAGATTTTTGTCTTCAAAGCGGAAAGTATTCAGATAGAAAATATTTTTTTTTACTATTTTACAGTCAGCAGGACACGTAATTAGAGCAGCAGGGAAACGTTAAACGAATAAAATGAAACCTAGTATTATATACTCTTAAGAAAAATATTTTATTGCGATAAGACATTACTCATTATAATAATGTCATTGCTACTTTTAAACTTAAGTAATTTCTAGAAGTTTAAAGGATGGAGTCAATCTTAACTACAAAAACAACCTATGTATGAAACAAGGAGTTGTCCCTTATGGGGATTGAACCCATTACCTTTGGTTTAGCAGTCAGGGTCACTAACCACCACACCGATAAGTCATCTCATATAAAAACCGATTAATATTTTCTCATTTCATTTATAAATCATTGCGTTTTATTTATTATATGTATATATTTATGTGAATTCAATTCTCAGGTAGATAGATTTCAGAGGTTGTAAATATCAACAAATAAAAGAGACTGATGAATTGAGTTGAATATCTAAATATATTAAGCAGTAAATATTTATTTTCTTGGAATACATAAATACATGTGTTAAAAGAGAGTAAATCATAAAAGTTTTGCGTTTGACAGTACTAGTGGATATAATAACTGCAAGTTCGCGCCATTTTTACAACGTTTACGTTAATTACTTGTCATAACACTATCTGCCGAGGTTTGTAGTGTTCGACAAAATGTTTTTGTAAAAGTGATGTTACAAATATTGTTTTCTATAAAACAATACAATATTTAATGAACATCACTTTCATATTGATGGAATCTAAAATAAAAATGATTACCATTCGTTTTAGTTATTTTTTTTAAGTGTGACGTCATTTCCCGTACATATAGTATATTAATAAATAAATGTGACAGAAAATAAATAGAAATAAATTTGTTTTAATATTATTTAAATTTCTAAAATTGTGCAATATGCATTTTTTTAAACATTGATACAGCAATTTCTTATTGAATTTAAGTCTCTTATTATATCTGCACGAAAACTTTTCAGAATATAACAATTCTGTTAGGTACAATCACACGTTTATTCAACATTTCATAGCGGATATTACTTCATCAATGCAAATTGATTACCGGTTGATGCGAGCTAACTAAATTTGCACCTATAATAACGGCTTGCATACTATTGTGTCATAATGTTGAACATTGAATATTGAATAGTAGAATGTAAAAACAATTGAATACAATGTTTGAAAATATCTATAAACATGTATAGCCATGTTAAGCTTATTTAAATATATATAAATATAGAATGAAAAATAAACTGATACGTTTCGGTTTATTTTTCATTCCTAATGGATGTCACGATAAGGACGATTACATATAGAATGCTTAATTCACCGAGACGGACAGCGATACGGTAGCTCAGTTGGTAGAGCGACGGGACGGTTTGCCAGTAGTCGCGGGTTCGAATCCCTGCCCGTATTGGTTTATTTTTCATTCTATATTTATATAAATTTAATATAATATTTAAAAAACTATCAAAAGTGTAAACATCTCTTTAGGACTTCAGTGACTAGATTTTCTTGGTACTTTGGTTACCAATACCATACATATCAGATCCGACTTGAGAGCTCAGCTCACTAGTTTGAACACCGATAGGGTTGATAGGTTTTCAGTCCTATTTTTATTTACTGTTAATTATCGGGAGATCTGAGTGGGCCTTTAATGTTGTACCAATGAATACAAAACTAATTTTATTTATTTACTAGGTAACTAATTTTACTTAACCTTATACATATCGACTTATATTGTAAGCATTATAGCTTTAACATCCAATATAAAATTGGACTGTATGTAAAAGAAAACATACTGTTAAAACTTGTTTCAGTAATACACAGTACTTGCACTTCAATGTTTAATATCCAACCATTTGTAATAGAATGGGCGAGAGCAGCCCTTACAACTCGTTTTATAATATTTTAACACTATAATATTTAGGCGAGGGTAATTTACAATTTCATAACCAACTTACAGATGATATTATTTATACCTTATAATAAGTTCTAATAATTAATAAAAGATTAAACATTATGTTAAAATATTCTATGCTTCTAATTCTTAAAACATTTAACAATAAATACTAAATAATATTCCATAAATAATTATGTAGGTGGCGCTGCTGTTGAAACTTATGAACTAAAACATGTAAATTCCAAAGTATTTACCATTTAAATTATTACAAATAAATATGACTAACAATACATAATGTCAATAGAACCAATGTAAATGTTCTATTAAAAAGAAATTTCGTGAACTTTCTGGATTAAGTTCTATTGTAGTTTGGAACAAATTGTTTTATATTTTAAACTTGTAAAGCTTAATAACTTTTTAATTACGAACCTATATATTTTTTATATAAACCGATATAAGAGTTTATACGATATATATAAATAATAATCAAATGGTTCTAACGCATTAGACTGTTGGTACTTCTAAATTATTAAATATTTTTGTTGTATTAGATAGTCCGTAAGTTGAGACCAATACATATAATATATATATAACATATTATCAAAATGGCTGTTAAAAATTAAAAAAAAAATCTGACGATGTTCAGTTTGAACTGAACGTGATCCAAACGAGCTTTCGTAGTTGAAGCCGATGTCATGCGGAAGATTTTAATAAAATATGTAGATTATCATTTGATATTATACCTCACCTGATTTATTTATCCTATTGGCTTCACAAGTTTATTAATAGGGATTAAAAAACCACATCACACGTTTATTAACAGAAAGTAATATTTAGGGGTTCTCAAAATTTTATAGGTAAAATAAATATAAAACACAATTGACAATGGTTTGCGTTAATAATAAAAATCTGCTGTCTCTTCTTTTGTCATAATATTTTTTCGAAAAAAGAAAACTCTGCTCACAAGGTGCAAGTTAAAATGATTGTCTAATATTCCGAGGCAATGTTAAATACCTACATACATAATACCCAGGCCTCCAGATATTTTTAGAAACTGAGTGATGTTTTCTTAGCAGCTCATTAGCACGAGCAGACATTTTGCTAATTGTAAAGCACTCCATGCAATGTTGACTACATTTGTCCATTGTACTGCACTGCCTAACTACATTGTCCCAGTGTGTGTGTGTGTGTGTGTGTGTGTGTGTGTGTGTGTGTGTGTGTGTGTGTGTGTGTGTGTGTGTGTGTGCATGCGTGCGTGCGTGCGTGCGTGCGTGCGTGCGTGCGTGCGTGCGTGCGTGCTTGTGTGTGTTTAGAATAACAAATCACACAGAAAATAGTAATTTATATACGTCCAGTATTTTTAATGTCAAAAATTTTTGTTATAAATCATTAATCAAACATAACGTTAACTAATATATTTATATTATACAGGTATATTACAAAAATAAATCTGGAGGAAAACTAACCCTTATTATAATATAACTATCAACTGTATTACTTATTTCAAAAGCTTTTGGCTACGATACCTTATGCCATAATGTGGAATATTGCTCACTTGAAAACTAGGATTAAAAAAAATAATAATAATTAATAAGGAATGGTAGATAGAATGACAGCGATTAACTTTCAAAGATCACATATAGTTTATTTAAAATTGCCTACATATTAATAAACAAGACCTATAAATATTATCATTTTATTTCACAAAAATGTATAACAGAAGATGATCCTATAAATAATAATTTAAAAGCGTCATACAAACAGCGGACACGTTGATACGGATAAGTTACAGTCGACTGAGGACTAAAATAGCACCTTAGGGAAATATTTTATCTGTCACGCTCTGAGAAAATCATAAATTGGGATTTCAATGAAATCTTGGATTTGGGTGATAAAGATATAGTAAAAACAAGTAAAAAATTTAATAAAACTTTGTAAAATTATGTTATCAAGTTTAGAATATTCTTATAAAATCATATTATCAAATATCTTGTAAGCAGACAAATAATAAAAAATGCAAAAAAACAAAACTGATCAACTGAAAGTTTATTAATTGATAGATAGTTTATAAAACAATTTAATAATTAACTTTTCAATTACAATGTAGATGTCATCAAGAAAAGAGTGAATAGATTAGTCAGTTAATGTGCCTTACCATTTGCTATCGATGACTACAGGTCCACTTTACATCAGGTAGAATGTAGTCAAGCATTAACTTTGTTAGTATAAGAATACAAGGATCCCCACAATGCGCTGCGAGAGTTGAGCTGAGCGCCCTCCCCCTTTTTGATGCTACTAAAGTCGGTCCATACCGCGTCCAAAAACTTCCAATGATATTGCTGGCACCGGAAAGGTTAAGAGTAACCATTGGCGCGCGCAGGTTCAGTTAAGCTTAATTAGCTTTTTTTATTCTGTTTTTTGGAGTAGAAGCCCAGTCAAGTCCTTGACATACGTGCCAATTTTGGTTTAAATTGGTCAAGTGGTTTTCCTGTGATGTTGCCTCAAAAATTGATTCCCAAACGGTTAAGATCTTCGCTTACGCTCAGCTTTATAAACATTAACAAATACATATCTATTTATTAATCTGCCATCATTAAATACATATTTTATATCTTTAAGTTTCAGAATCGTTAAAGATGAATATAATATCACCACAACTAATATTTTAGTATAATATTTAGAATGTGTGGTTGGATTACTAAAATAGTTATCTGAAATTCAAAACTATGCGGCAACTCAATTTTAAGTAGCAAGCTTTTGCTATTTAGAACTTAAATAACTTTTAATATATGTGATTAAGTGTTATAATGTAGTATGAGTTAAAATATATATTAATCGAAACTAATCATTAAATATCTAACAACGAACGATGCTGTCTTAAACATTATTTAGATTTTCGCCCATACTATTCAATATATAAAGCAGCAACGCATGATAAAACAAATAGGATAGAGGACACGTGGGAGAGAAATGAAGAGAGATTCATATCCGGCTGTTTCATTCACCGGAACATAGATATAGCCGATTCTATGTTGGCGTTACCCCATTTGAACCAGTCCGTATCGGCTACATTCTAAAAACTATAGCTAGAGCCTGGCGCCAACTTACAAAGATTCAAAAGCTCGTTTTATTTTTTTTTATATGCATTTAATTTTAAAATAAAATAATAACAAAAACATCATCAAAGATAGTATAAAATAGCTAAAACTAAACTTGTGTTTTATAATTCAGATAATTAAAAATATTATGTTTGAAAGATATGTTTTCTTGATTAATTTATTTGAATTTGAATTCTGATTGGCAGTAATAATGTCAATGAATATGTGAAAAAGTACAAAGAAAAGCACTTAGATTTTAATTCAACTCTCATATTCTACTATTTTTAAAAATGCTCAAATACGCGTTTAATTTGGTTCGATTTACTTAACTTTAACTTAGATTAACTAAAATATGTGGTATGTATTATCATATCTCTATACTCTATCTATCTATCTATCTATCTCTATCTCTAACCCAGAAACTGCTAAGGAAAAACTAAGATCAAACTCAAAATCTAAAAGGTTTACTTCTTTATCATCAATGATTCTTGCATTTATCTTTTGTTGGTCCAAGTTTATGAATAAGAAAAACTTAATATCTATGCCAACTCGATTTTTAAATAAATATTTATAATAAATTATTCTATGAATACAATTCGTACGTTTAAAAAGTCCCTTCTTAACTGAGTCTAAGTTTGAAAGAAAGTAGTCGGGTTTCCGCTTCTCCCAATCACTGTTAATCACTATAGGTAACTACTAATCACTAAATTGCTGTTACAGTAGTTAAGTTTCATTTTCTTGTTCATCTTGAACTTTAAGTCCGGAATCTTAGGAATCGTTGAAGGTAGATAACTAACTACCTGACTTACTTACAGACACTTACTTGTCTTCCTGTCAACTCGATTGCTGCAAAGTAATAGAAACGTCAGAATAAATTTAAAGTTTATAAGGTAAATATAATTAGAATTACGTGCATAATAGAATCGGTAAAAAAAGTTTTCTCCCCCTTATATTCTCGTTTCCTATCTTATCTCTTTTTGATATAAGAAATTATCTTCAAACAAAACACTGTTGTGGAAATAATTAAAATTGTTTGTAATGGATATATTCTTTTAAAATAAGGTTAATTTTATAAGTCACCACTCACCAGCCATTTTTAATTTATGTTCTTATCTGAATGTATTTTTATTGAGGAGCACAAGGCAATAAGTTACAATATACAGTTATATTCACATTTTTAATAAATTAATTAATTTTAGAATTTCCATCTTATTTTATTCATTTAGTTTTAAGAAATCTTAATAACAGAATGAGTACTGACTACTGACACATTAGAATATATGACTGAAATATGTGAAATCGAATTAAATTTGTATGGTCCAAGTTAAAAATAAACTACATTTATGTATGCATTACATTTTTATATGGTATACCTTGATCTTATCTTATTATGTTTTGACGAACAACATAAAAAAAGGAAAACGAACAGTCAAATTGATTATTTTTTTCTCCTCACATCTTTTTTTTTTCTTTATAATGTTTTTATCTCTCGACTATCGCATAAAGCATTCGCTAATTCAAGAGGTCGGGGTTTCGTTCAACAAAGAACGCTCCATTCTAATAGAAAGTTTCACTACATAGATGTCAATATAACCATTCATTTTATAAGAAAGAGTAAATTAAAGTTTCTATAAATAGTTATTATATTTTCACTTTAAAATGTCAAGATAGCATTGAAATAAATGAAATTAAATAAACATTATGATTAAAATAAAAGAAATTTATAACTATACTTAAGTAATCATTATTTAATTTGAAATTTGTACTACTACACTTCACGTTTTGTTTTTTAAAGTTCCAATTCGAGCCACACTTAAATCCTTGTTACATCAGAATAACAAAGTAGTTCTGCAAGTAAAATAGTTGTAACATAAGAGAGCTCTTGGAATGTGTACATGTTGTATTTATTTAACCCTCCATAAATATGATCATAATTACAAGATGGAGAAAAGATTTTTATTATGTAAAAAAAACTTAACATTTACATAAAACTTTTTTTATATTGTTGTGAAAGGTTTTACTTTTATGAACTACATTGTATTTTGCCTTCGCCACTTGGGCTTGTTGGGCGACCAGCCTCGGTAGCTAGGGCTCCATTAGGTTTCAACACAGTGTTACAGCGGATGGGGGCTGCCATCCTTCCGCGACTACAGATTTAAAAAGGGGTAGGGCAGACAAGACTACGTGGGGGCGGGGTTGACTGAGTCAATTTTGACAAAAAAGTAATAAGTATATAAATTAATGATAATTTATTTTATAAACATTTCCAATCACAAACGTCATTTGTCAATGTGAAATGTTATTTAAACATTGTGTTTTTGTGGTATTTAAATATTGGTGAAAATATGGTCAATTAATCTCTCACAAAAAAATATTAAAAAAAAAACTAAGCGTTGGCTCGAGCTGGAAAGAGTATTAAAAGAAAGAGAAGACCAACCCCAAACAACATAGTCTAACTGGAAAAATTCTAATTATAGTGTACTTGCTATACATAAACATAAGGCGCACATACAGACACACAAATGAATATAGTAGAATACTTAAATTTGAAACTGTTTGGCATAAATCGTCAACAATTTAAAGGACAAAGGGATATTTTATTGCCCTATTGGTGTAAGTACATTTAAATAATAAGGATCAGGCGTTTCAAAGCTCTAAAACTCTGAATTTAGATTTATTAAGCGGAAGCGCTCGGTTTCTCTTCGGCACATTATGTATCTATACTAATATTATAAAGAGGAAAGGTTTGTTTATTTTTTTGTATGTTTGAATTGAATAGGCTCCGAAACTACTGGACCGATATCAAAAATTCTTTCACCGTTGGCAAGCTACACTATTCCCGAGTGACATAGGCTATGTTTCATTTTCAAAAAATTAGGGATGATTACTAAAACTTGAATATTCTAACGCAAGGTGTAAAAAAATAAACAAAAAACTGCGTGCGCTGCGAAAACGGTGAAAGTTACGCAAACATGATGTTCTATGAAATTGTTCCCCTTTAAAAGTTCTAAAAAGAAGTCCGCGCCAACATATATCTAGCATTTAAGGTTGACTCACTATAACCTTTTATATGGTTATGAAATTAGTTCTAAAATAATATACACTTTCGAAGGTGTTTTAATAATAACGATATTATTCCTTATCCAAATAAATTATTTAAATATCACAGGCACTTAATTATGAACAACATTGCTCTTGAAAGCATTTGATTTTAACCAATAAGTAAGGAGTTATTTTAGTTTTAAAATAATACGTAATGGTAAATACCACACGAACTTTGATGTGCAGGGTGTGTGGCGCGTTGAGAGGGGAGGGCTAACAATATCGATAGCTGCGAGGTAGCATGCCGCGCGGCACAGGCGCGTGGTCGGCTCCTTACGGAACGGTTGTGGACAGCGATAATATTTTTGAATGCGTTTGTTTGTGATGTGGATATATGTTATTATTTTCAGTTTGATATCGTAGCAATGTAATGCCTATATATATAAAATTTCCACGGGAATAGGATACTATAGAATTAACTATAAGTCTATTATAGGTCTGCATAATTGTAGTTTTTTTTTTTTTTTTTTTTATACAATCTAGGGCAATGCTTGACTACATTCCACCTGATGGTAAGTGGAATGTAGTCTTAGATGGTAAGGCGCATTGCCCTAGCAACCTATTCACTCTTCTCTTGAAGACACCCACATTATATTTGGCCGGAAATACCGACGCAGGCAAATTGTTCCAGTCCTTCGCTGTACGCACTAAAAAAGAGGAAGCAAAGCGCTTCGTTCGGACAGGTGGAATGTCCACAACAAAAGGATGGATACCTGCCGTGCGTCGGGACGTCCGGTGATGGAAGGGGGACGGGGGAACTAAGTCGTGTAGTTCCTGAGCACACTCACCAAAATGTATCCTATAGAATACTGAGAGGCTAGCAATTTTACGCCTGTGTTCAAGGCTATGGAGGTCGGCTTCGACCAATTCGGTATCGCCGATAAGCCTCTTTGCTCGCCTCTCAATTGAGTCCAGAACCGCAAGATGAGACTTTGCGGCACCAGCAAATATGTGTCCACAGTACTCTACACACGACCGGATCTGTGCTTTGTATAAAACAAGAAGCTGTCCCGGTGTAAAGTACTGCCGAACCTTCGCAAGAACGGCAAGCTTTGCTTTTCGCGTTTCCACAGATTACGCGAAAAGCGACCTAAACGCGGGCGGAGCCGCGGGCAACAGCTAGTATTTTATATTTTACACAATTGTTATTCGATATTTTTTTATAGTTTTTACCTAAAATATTTCACCAATAGCTTTAAAATATAAATATATTTTATCAAACAACTCCTTATCCTTATCTACCTAAAATAACATGTTTTCTAATAATAAACTCATTGTTACAAAACTACTCTTATACAAAAATCGTTCAAAATTATGAGTGAACATATAAAATTTCATATTTTATCACCTACAAATATTAACTGAATATATATAACATTAACCCACTGAACTTGTAACCTACAAGAGTTTATTTAAGTTGCATTACATTACATTTCCATTAAAAAAACCATTAAAATCATTTTAAATTGATATTGATAAATGAATAATTGATTAAAACCAGTGTTTAATAACACCCAATTTATAAAAAAAAAAAAAAAAAATTATTCTCTGTTTTGTCATTGCACTTTGCACCTTGCACGAGTTGATTGATACAAGTGAAAACAAAATTTGCCTATCCTGTTAATGAATAAAAACATAAAAGTAATATTCCAAAAAAGTAACGCCTTTTTAAAAGAAATAACGTTTTATTAATATTATATTACTTATTCATCCAGTGGGGTTTATCTGAGGTCGTTGAAAATACCCTCTAAAATTCAAATCCAACATTTACGGATTTACATCAAGTCATCTATATAAATTGGAATAGAAAAGGAAACGTTCCGAAACCTCGACGGTTTTATTACGCAATGTTTGTTATTTTACAATCTGCGCCTGAAGGATTTCGTGAACTGTCAATTTTATATCTGGCTGTTCACTTTAGTTTAATTGTGAATGTGTTTTTACATCGTTAGTTAAAATATTATTTTCAATTTTTACCCGGAGGATAAATATACCTATTTGTTATTGGGCGTCCAACGGATAAAGCCATAGTAAAGCCAAAATTACATAAATACGTCATACAATTTTATTTAGCCATCACCTTCTTTACAATATTTATGAGAAGACGTCCCATTACACTTTAATACGATATTTTTGTTAAAAATTATCTAATGACATAATTTACTAGGAAAATTATTGTAATACGTCTACAATTAACATTGAGGTAAATATTCAAACAAATCTTGAAGTAGTCTGGCAGCAATCACTTCATAAATATTTGGAAATATTGTAGTGTACACAAAACTTTTTTAGTTGTTTTCTTAAACTTGTTAAACGAAAATAATAAAACCCGTTCAAATAAATTACTATCGACCGTCACGATAATAATAAATCATGTGTTTTCATATTAGAAGTTAGAGTAGAGTTTAAGTTTTCGATAGAGCTGGTTTTAAATTGATGTAGTGAACCAACTAATTATAGTCAGTATCGAGAGGTACGATAAGGTCGAAATTTCTGAGTACACCGGCACATCTTCTATATTATTAATATTTTCTTTTCGCAATATGCCATCACATGCGATACTCCCAATGTCCCTATTCTGTTAGATAACCGACGCGTCCCTATTCAGGTGTTTATACGACTGCACAAAATGATATGGATTCTACGCTGATGCTAACTTAATTCCATTTTCCCGGCCGAAAGCTTTTACTTTTGAATAAAAGTGTTGTTCTGGGAAGAAGACCTGGATACATTGTTAATCTATCTACTAATTGACCTTTTCGGCTTTTTAATTGAAGGCTTCGTATGACTTAAGTAGTCAGTACTTAGTAAATATTAGTTGAATATTTCCAATAAAAAAAAAATATATTATATATATTGAGGTTTTTTTACGCGGGGCTCATCGATTTTCACAGTGTAATTTAACGACATACAAAATTGCATTTGACACCGAAAATGTATGTCATTAAAAAGAAACAGTCATATCTAAAGAATGCTAAAAAAATCTTCAGGAAAGACTTACAATGTTTACTTAAAGCCATTGTTCTTAGGTTCTCACTCACTAAGAGGCTTAAATATTTTAATGTATTACTATTTATAATATCGCGAGTTTCTGCTTTACATAAAATTATTAATTGTTTTATTTTTTCCAGGTAACATAACTATTCACGTACGAACAGGACAAACTCTAAGCGACTTGGTGAGAAAATTAAACTTTGATAATAAAAGAGTTTAGTTTATATTTACGTAGGTTTAAACCACAATCTATTTTAAATTTGATAAATTATTTTTAAGAACCATTTTCTATGTATTTTTGTTATACGTACAATATAGAAAAGAAAAATAAAAATATAAGTACCTTATATTTTTCGCTTATGTCTATATTGTTAAGGTATAAAGATTTTATTAAGTAACATAAATATCTGTATTGGATAAGAATTAGAGAAAGACTTTTACAGATGAATTGACACTAAATTGAATTTGAATTCATTGACATTCAGACTAGCTTCTCGGTAATGGAGCTGAAGGAATTCCACGACTGATTTCTATGACCTTTCCATATTAATTTTGTCATGCTACTTATTTTCATTTAAAAATAAAAACCATAATGATTACAACTCAAAGGAATTTTATAATTTTAATTTACTCTTGTATATACAAATATATATATATATATATATATATATATATATATATTATAATAAGAACTGACTGACTGAAATTGCGATACTATTTTAAAATTATTTAAACGCTTTATTTTTATTAAACTTTAATTAAAATAAAACTTTAAGCCCTCGAAGCAATTTGGCATTTAATTATTGTTTATTTCAGAAAGTTACTAAAACAACATAATACTTTTAAATTACGTTTCCACATAAACTTTATTTAAGGAATGGCGTCGCTTCACTAATTACAATGACTAGTACGAGTTACGACCGCCGCGCCAGGCTGTAAAAATAAAATTATGAATAAAAATCCACGTTTCGCTTGATATTTTTATCCCTTACAGCATCCTATGCCTGTGCCAATTTTATACATATAGCCATAACATTGCTACGATATCAAACTCAAAATAATAAAACATATGAACAGTTAATATATATATATATATATATATATATATATATATATATATATATATATATATATATATATATATATAGTGTATAGGCTTCATTCATTCATTCAGCGTAAAATATCTATGGTCCTTACTATGTTCAACGAAGATATTTAACTGAAACTTATATTTGAACTAATTGAACTCAAATTTTCGCTACATTTACTCTCTTTGATGGCTTTAGATACGAAATTTGTCTTAGAACGGTAAAGTCCAGAAGTCGAGAACAATTAATTAATTAATAAAATAAATTCATCAACAACATAAAGACCAAATAATATGAACAAAAGATTTATAAATTATGATCCGTTACGTAATCAGCCAGCACAAATATGCTAGATATATTTCGGTTGTAGAAGCTTTATTGAAATTCAAATCCTACTTGTACAGATTTATATTCTGTCAATTTGTATGAAATTTATGAATTTAAATTGGGCGGATCCGAAAATTCAAACGGTAAAACCGTTAAACATAGATTTTGAGCAGATTTTTAAAACGCTTTAAAGAACGCAAAAACATTGTTTTGTTTTAATTTTGTTAGTTATATTATATATTATGAAATAAATGCAAACTTTGAATTCAAATTATAATATACATATAAGTATATTAACAGCCTTAAGTAAATAAATTAAACTCATATTTCTGTTAACAAAATGTACACGGCTTTTAATCGACGATTAATTTACAGTTCAGAGTAAAAAGTTCGAAAAGCTATTATATCTTCATTAACTTTAGTTACCTTATCTTACGATTTTAAATGTTTTATTAATAAATTCCTATTTTTTATCGAAAATATATAAAGAACAATAATATAGTATATATTAAACAGGTTACATAAGCCGTTTAGCGTGACAGGAAGAGCCGGAATAGCTATGAGAAAAAATAGACACAATAGCATGCGACTGTGCTGATAAGTAATTCAAGCCCGGCTTGTCACACCACCACCACCACCACCACCCTTCAACTAAAATGAAATGTTGGTGAGTTTATTTGAAAAACATTCAAATCCAGCATAATATAGAAACAGACTTACATTTTTTTTGTTCCTAACTATACATACATACATATATGATAAAATATTTTAATTTTTAAGGGATTTATTGTGGACTCGTTTATATTTCCTCGTCCCGTTGGTCGAGTGGTTAGCGCAGACGCCTAACGTATCACGGCGCAATGGGGCTCGGGTTCGATTCCCGGCGAAGACAGGCATTTATGTGATGAGCATAGTTGTCTGTGTTTCTGGGTTTGGTCGTTTATTAAATATATTCTCATTATTTATATGTGTATTTCTATGTATTTGTATCGTTGTCTAACACCCTTAACCCAAGCATATAATTTGCTTACTTAGGGGTTAGATCAATGTGTGTAATTTGTCCTGATATTATTATTATTATTTTTATTTCTTATAATTACTTTTAGTGGTAATCTTAGTTGTATATTTGTTAAGCTAGTCTTTAAAAAAAAATCAAATATTAAGTAAGGTATATAAAATATGTCAATTAGTCGCATTTATTTTACTTATTCTTAAAATCTACCATTATTCATTAATTGTCTTACAAAAATGTTGATAACTATGTTATAGGTATTTAAATAAGGCTGAGGATATTTTCATGGTACATATATTTTGGAAATACCGCATCCATAAGTAAGTATTTTAGTGTGAAAAAGCTGTTCATCATACAAATCGACATCATATCACGAACATTATAGCAGTAACTCCTTTAATGTTTATAATATTTAATATGTATTATATTTATTTCGGATATGATCATCGAGACTTATTAAGACTTACTTTGTTTTTATTATTGGTCCAAAAAACAAAATATAAAAAAATATGAATAGTTCTCTTCATAACAACATTTTATAGCTAAGTATTGGCTAATATGATTTGGACCAAATATCTAACCATTAGTGTTATCCCTGTTCCAAATGATCCGATTAAGTACAATAATATTTAACGTTTATTTAAATCTAATTACATCAAAACCGCCATCGCGCGTTGTAATTTCAAAATATCAGGACATTAGCAACAATATCGATAGAGTTGACGCGCCAAAAACAATACGACTTCTATTTCACTAAATAATTAACAAATACATGACTCATAAAATGTGTATCTAGTATCAATTCTCTATCTAGTATGAACTTTGAATGAATACGATCTCATGGTCAATTCCTTCTCGTATTGATGTTTATTTTATTAGATATGAATTTAAATTTAAGTCAAACCAGCACCGCTTACGCATCTTTAACTACAAAAAAAAAATATATACATATATATATATATATAAATATATATATAGTGTATTACATAGCCAGTACATTATTCAGATATACCTAATAAAACATATGAATACGAAATATTTTTTTATGAAATATTATGTTTTTGAGTAATGTTGAATGAAAGAATTTCCTTGTAGAATTCCAAACTGCTATACCATGTACTAAAATTAATCATAGCGAGTTGGAAAAAAAAAAGTCAACGCCATCTGTTGAGATTTTATGTAACTAAATTTTAAATGGGCGTTTAATTTGTTATTTTATTAAAATCATTTTATTAAAAGAAGAAATTTTAGCTTTATCTAAATTAAATACGTTTATGTAAACCGCATTCAATTCTGTTTAAAAGTTTTGAAACAGTGCTTGAAGTAAATTTTCAATTGACCATAACTTCTTTTTCCCTTAACCGATTTTGACGAAACAAAGATTTGACTACGCTCCAGATTATATATATCCACCTGTGGAATCCTCGTTCAAATCCATTGAGTAGTTTCGAAGTTATAATGTACCAGACAGACAGACAGACAAATATTCCAAAAAATATTTTTTTGGTTTTTGTTACTCGTCTTTAATTGCAGTATTTTGGAAAAATATTTAATGTACAGACACGTTTTACAGACGATTTTTACTGTCTTGTTATAAATTTGAGATATTTACAATTTTGTTATTGTTATATGTTTTTATTTTAAAGTAATTTAATAAAAAAATATATGAGTACATCGATCAGTTTAATGTTCATGCTCTAAATATTTATATAAAAACGTGTTATATAAAGTGGCCACTCGGTTTCATCCCCTAGGGGTACGACGCAGTGATTGATTGTGTTCCATCAAAACGTGTCAACAAACGGCGAACAAATCGTATTATAAATTAAGTTTTTTCTTAATCTTTTTAAACAGTTATAAATTAAAATTATTAATGATTTAAATACGTAGCATTAAACTTTAGTAATATTAAAATAAACTCAATTTAAATTATTTAAATGCTTTGAATAAATAATAAACTGAAATTTAGTTTACGTATCTTTAGGATAAGTTTTTTTTTTAAATGTCATTTGTGCCAGCAGATATATTCAATTATAAATTAGGATACCTACGCATAGCTGTCATTTGAAAGGGAAACCGAGTAAATTAAAAAAAAAGATTAGAAAAATATTTGACGGATATTGAAATGGTGCCCAAATTTTAGAAATAATATTAAATCTCTTGGAGTTATCTTCTTATTAATGTCCTTATAATTTTGAAATTAGTTTTTATAGTTTAAGAGGTATTTATTCTCTATAGTTATAATTTATCATTTTATATGTATTTTATAAATATATAACATTATTTTTTTAAATATTTTTTTTAACTAACCAACATTTTTGTAAGGTTAATGCACACAAGGTTCTGAAGTGAAGTGTCACAAATGGTTACATTTGAATGTCTGTTGTAATTAATTCCTTATTCGTTCCTCGTGGAGCGTTCAGGTGAAAATTATAACCTAAACAAATATTTTTGTATAGTTGATATATATAATTGACATTACTCACCAATATTATACAAAAGACCTTTTCACATATGTTTATAGTGTTCATTTGAAGTGTATGTAAATGGCGAACATTGTAATTTTTTTAGTGGCTTGTATTTAGGTATAAGGTTTTTTTT
This sequence comes from Napeogenes sylphis, assembly GCA_959347405.1. Lineage (NCBI taxonomy): Eukaryota > Metazoa > Arthropoda > Insecta > Lepidoptera > Nymphalidae > Napeogenes > Napeogenes sylphis. The sequence continues at coordinate 16,884,063 of OY365786.1, forward strand.
TTCAATAAATTCATTTACACTTTGTTTTTCTTCGTATATATAACAACTTGAGTGTTTTCTACTTAATAAATTATACTATATACATACTATACAATAAATACCCATCAACACTTACTCACCCAATAAATGTCTAAATCGCTTAGTGAGTCATATATTTGTGAACAATCTTTTGCCAGTTTTCTTATCTGCGCTTATAATTGCAAGAATTCTGAAGGTGTTATATTCCTTTATAATTGAATTAAGCATATTATTATAAAAACAAGGATAATAAATGCAATCCCCAATGCATAAAATAACAGACAATAACGCGTGATTACGACAATGGAGCGATGTAATAAACTTAATAACGCCGTCTGGTAAATATGCATCGTATAGATATATTTATAAAACTATATATACATAATATATATATATATATATATTGAGTCTATTATATATATATATATATATATATATATATATATATATATATATATATATATATATATATATATATATATATAATAGACTCAATATATTTATAAAATGTATGAAGTAAGCTTTATTAACTTGTTAGTCTTTAAAAGTTATAGACTTCGGACTAAGTATTCAAAATTTATAACTTTATGGAAGCTTAATTTCTTTGTTATATTTTAGTACATAGATACACCCAATTAAAATGAGGAAATTGTTCGCCAAAACCCGTAAATTTTATAATTGGAAGGAATATTGAAATTGAAAATGCTCAAGGTATCTTTCCTTTTCGAAAAGATGGTTAAAACTTCATAAGAAATAAAGACTAACCAACTAAAGTTAATGAAGATATAATAGCTTTTCGAACTTTTTACTCTGAACTGTAAATTAATCGTCGATTAAAAGCCGTGTACATTTTGTTAACAGAAATATGAGTTTAATTTATTTACTTAAGGCTGTTAATATACTTATATGTATATTATAATTTGAATTCAAAGTTTGCATTTATTTCATAATATATAATATAACTAACAAAATTAAAACAAAACAATGTTTTTGCGTTCTTTAAAGCGTTTTAAAAATCTGCTCAAAATCTATGTTTAACGGTTTTACCGTTTGAATTTTCGGATCCGCCCAATTTAAATTCATAAATTTCATACAAATTGACAGAATATAAATCTGTACAAGTAGGATTTGAATTTCAATAAAGCTTCTACAACCGAAATATATCTAGCATATTTGTGCTGGCTGATTACGTAACGGATCATAATTTATAAATCTTTTGTTCATATTATTTGGTCTTTATGTTGTTGATGAATTTATTTTATTAATTAATTAATTGTTCTCGACTTCTGGACTTTACCGTTCTAAGACAAATTTCGTATCTAAAGCCATCAAAGAGAGTAAATGTAGCGAAAATTTGAGTTCAATTAGTTCAAATATAAGTTTCAGTTAAATATCTTCGTTGAACATAGTAAGGACCATAGATATTTTACGCTGAATGAATGAATGAAGCCTATACACTATATATATATATATATATATATATATATATATATATATTAACTGTTCATATGTTTTATTATTTTGAGTTTGATATCGTAGCAATGTTATGGCTATATGTATAAAATTGGCACAGGCATAGGATGCTGTAAGGGATAAAAATATCAAGCGAAACGTGGATTTTTATTCATAATTTTATTTTTACAGCCTGGCGCGGCGGTCGTAACTCGTACTAGTCATTGTAATTAGTGAAGCGACGCCATTCCTTAAATAAAGTTTATGTGGAAACGTAATTTAAAAGTATTATGTTGTTTTAGTAACTTTCTGAAATAAACAATAATTAAATGCCAAATTGCTTCGAGGGCTTAAAGTTTTATTTTAATTAAAGTTTAATAAAAATAAAGCGTTTAAATAATTTTAAAATAGTATCGCAATTTCAGTCAGTCAGTTCTTATTATAATATATATATATATATATATATATATATATATATATATATATATATATATATATATATATATATATATATATATATATATATATATATATATTTTAATTAAAGTTTAATAAAAATAAAGCGTTTAAATAATTTTAAAATAGTATCGCAATTTTAGTCAGTCAGTTCTTATTATAATATATATATATATATATATATATATATATATATATATATATATATATATATATATATATATATATATATATAGTGTATAGGCTTCATTCATTCATTCAGCGTAAAATATCTATGGTCCTTACTATGTTCAACGAAGATATTTAACTGAAACTTATATTTGAACTAATTGAACTCAAATTTTCGCTACATTTACTCTCTTTGATGGCTTTAGATACGAAATTTGTCTTAGAACGGTAAAGTCCAGAAGTCGAGAACAATTAATTAATTAATAAAATAAATTCATCAACAACATAAAGACCAAATAATATGAACAAAAGATTTATAAATTATGATCCGTTACGTAATCAGCCAGCACAAATATGCTAGATATATTTCGGTTGTAGAAGCTTTATTGAAATTCAAATCCTACTTGTACAGATTTATATTCTGTCAATTTGTATGAAATTTATGAATTTAAATTGGGCGGATCCGAAAATTCAAACGGTAAAACCGTTAAACATAGATTTTGAGCAGATTTTTAAAACGCTTTAAAGAACGCAAAAACATTGTTTTGTTTTAATTTTGTTAGTTATATTATATATTATGAAATAAATGCAAACTTTGAATTCAAATTATAATATACATATAAGTATATTAACAGCCTTAAGTAAATAAATTAAACTCATATTTCTGTTAACAAAATGTACACGGCTTTTAATCGACGATTAATTTACAGTTCAGAGTAAAAAGTTCGAAAAGCTATTATATCTTCATTAACTTTAGTTGGTTAGTCTTTATTTCTTATGAAGTTTTAACCATCTTTTCGAAAAGGAAAGATACCTTGAGCATTTTCAATTTCAATATTCCTTCCAATTATAAAATTTACGGGTTTTGGCGAACAATTTCCTCATTTTAATTGGGTGTATCTATGTACTAAAATATAACAAAGAAATTAAGCTTCCATAAAGTTATAAATTTTGAATACTTAGTCCGAAGTCTATAACTTTTAAAGACTAACAAGTTAATAAAGCTTACTTCATACATTTTATAAATATATTGAGTCTATTATATATATATATATATATATATATATATATATATATATATATATAATAGACTCAATATATATATATATATATATATTATGTATATATAGTTTTATAAATATATCTATACGATGCATATTTACCAGACGGCGTTATTAAGTTTATTACATCGCTCCATTGTCGTAATCACGCGTTATTGTCTGTTATTTTATGCATTGGGGATTGCATTTATTATCCTTGTTTTTATAATAATATGCTTAATTCAATTATAAAGGAATATAACACCTTCAGAATTCTTGCAATTATAAGCGCAGATAAGAAAACTGGCAAAAGATTGTTCACAAATATATGACTCACTAAGCGATTTAGACATTTATTGGGTGAGTAAGTGTTGATGGGTATTTATTGTATAGTATGTATATAGTATAATTTATTAAGTAGAAAACACTCAAGTTGTTATATATACGAAGAAAAACAAAGTGTAAATGAATTTATTGAAAAAAAAAACCTTATACCTAAATACAAGCCACTAAAAAAATTACAATGTTCGCCATTTACATACACTTCAAATGAACACTATAAACATATGTGAAAAGGTCTTTTGTATAATATTGGTGAGTAATGTCAATTATATATATCAACTATACAAAAATATTTGTTTAGGTTATAATTTTCACCTGAACGCTCCACGAGGAACGAATAAGGAATTAATTACAACAGACATTCAAATGTAACCATTTGTGACACTTCACTTCAGAACCTTGTGTGCATTAACCTTACAAAAATGTTGGTTAGTTAAAAAAAATATTTAAAAAAATAATGTTATATATTTATAAAATACATATAAAATGATAAATTATAACTATAGAGAATAAATACCTCTTAAACTATAAAAACTAATTTCAAAATTATAAGGACATTAATAAGAAGATAACTCCAAGAGATTTAATATTATTTCTAAAATTTGGGCACCATTTCAATATCCGTCAAATATTTTTCTAATCTTTTTTTTTAATTTACTCGGTTTCCCTTTCAAATGACAGCTATGCGTAGGTATCCTAATTTATAATTGAATATATCTGCTGGCACAAATGACATTTAAAAAAAAAACTTATCCTAAAGATACGTAAACTAAATTTCAGTTTATTATTTATTCAAAGCATTTAAATAATTTAAATTGAGTTTATTTTAATATTACTAAAGTTTAATGCTACGTATTTAAATCATTAATAATTTTAATTTATAACTGTTTAAAAAGATTAAGAAAAAACTTAATTTATAATACGATTTGTTCGCCGTTTGTTGACACGTTTTGATGGAACACAATCAATCACTGCGTCGTACCCCTAGGGGATGAAACCGAGTGGCCACTTTATATAACACGTTTTTATATAAATATTTAGAGCATGAACATTAAACTGATCGATGTACTCATATATTTTTTTATTAAATTACTTTAAAATAAAAACATATAACAATAACAAAATTGTAAATATCTCAAATTTATAACAAGACAGTAAAAATCGTCTGTAAAACGTGTCTGTACATTAAATATTTTTCCAAAATACTGCAATTAAAGACGAGTAACAAAAACCAAAAAAATATTTTTTGGAATATTTGTCTGTCTGTCTGTCTGGTACATTATAACTTCGAAACTACTCAATGGATTTGAACGAGGATTCCACAGGTGGATATATATAATCTGGAGCGTAGTCAAATCTTTGTTTCGTCAAAATCGGTTAAGGGAAAAAGAAGTTATGGTCAATTGAAAATTTACTTCAAGCACTGTTTCAAAACTTTTAAACAGAATTGAATGCGGTTTACATAAACGTATTTAATTTAGATAAAGCTAAAATTTCTTCTTTTAATAAAATGATTTTAATAAAATAACAAATTAAACGCCCATTTAAAATTTAGTTACATAAAATCTCAACAGATGGCGTTGACTTTTTTTTTTCCAACTCGCTATGATTAATTTTAGTACATGGTATAGCAGTTTGGAATTCTACAAGGAAATTCTTTCATTCAACATTACTCAAAAACATAATATTTCATAAAAAAATATTTCGTATTCATATGTTTTATTAGGTATATCTGAATAATGTACTGGCTATGTAATACACTATATATATATTTATATATATATATATATATGTATATATTTTTTTTTTGTAGTTAAAGATGCGTAAGCGGTGCTGGTTTGACTTAAATTTAAATTCATATCTAATAAAATAAACATCAATACGAGAAGGAATTGACCATGAGATCGTATTCATTCAAAGTTCATACTAGATAGAGAATTGATACTAGATACACATTTTATGAGTCATGTATTTGTTAATTATTTAGTGAAATAGAAGTCGTATTGTTTTTGGCGCGTCAACTCTATCGATATTGTTGCTAATGTCCTGATATTTTGAAATTACAACGCGCGATGGCGGTTTTGATGTAATTAGATTTAAATAAACGTTAAATATTATTGTACTTAATCGGATCATTTGGAACAGGGATAACACTAATGGTTAGATATTTGGTCCAAATCATATTAGCCAATACTTAGCTATAAAATGTTGTTATGAAGAGAACTATTCATATTTTTTTATATTTTGTTTTTTGGACCAATAATAAAAACAAAGTAAGTCTTAATAAGTCTCGATGATCATATCCGAAATAAATATAATACATATTAAATATTATAAACATTAAAGGAGTTACTGCTATAATGTTCGTGATATGATGTCGATTTGTATGATGAACAGCTTTTTCACACTAAAATACTTACTTATGGATGCGGTATTTCCAAAATATATGTACCATGAAAATATCCTCAGCCTTATTTAAATACCTATAACATAGTTATCAACATTTTTGTAAGACAATTAATGAATAATGGTAGATTTTAAGAATAAGTAAAATAAATGCGACTAATTGACATATTTTATATACCTTACTTAATATTTGATTTTTTTTTAAAGACTAGCTTAACAAATATACAACTAAGATTACCACTAAAAGTAATTATAAGAAATAAAAATAATAATAATAATATCAGGACAAATTACACACATTGATCTAACCCCTAAGTAAGCAAATTATATGCTTGGGTTAAGGGTGTTAGACAACGATACAAATACATAGAAATACACATATAAATAATGAGAATATATTTAATAAACGACCAAACCCAGAAACACAGACAACTATGCTCATCACATAAATGCCTGTCTTCGCCGGGAATCGAACCCGAGCCCCATTGCGCCGTGATACGTTAGGCGTCTGCGCTAACCACTCGACCAACGGGACGAGGAAATATAAACGAGTCCACAATAAATCCCTTAAAAATTAAAATATTTTATCATATATGTATGTATGTATAGTTAGGAACAAAAAAAATGTAAGTCTGTTTCTATATTATGCTGGATTTGAATGTTTTTCAAATAAACTCACCAACATTTCATTTTAGTTGAAGGGTGGTGGTGGTGGTGGTGGTGTGACAAGCCGGGCTTGAATTACTTATCAGCACAGTCGCATGCTATTGTGTCTATTTTTTCTCATAGCTATTCCGGCTCTTCCTGTCACGCTAAACGGCTTATGTAACCTGTTTAATATATACTATATTATTGTTCTTTATATATTTTCGATAAAAAATAGGAATTTATTAATAAAACATTTAAAATCGTAAGATAAGATAACACAAGAATAAGATTCTGAACATTGATAATTTGTAGGTATTTTTTTAATAATTTCATGTTTGCCATTAAATATAAATATTCTAAAGATTAAAAAAAACAAGAGACATAGTTTTCAAGAACTTAAGAATAGGATAAAAGTTGTGCTGTAAGCGATTACCTTGATTCTATTTTTACGCTTGTTAGAAGTCTCTACAAGGTTAAAAATATGTAATATCGCGCGTACACAAACCTCTTATTTCGATCCACTTTGAAGTTGAAGATACAAGATAAGGAAGCTTTTAAGAGCCGTGGCTAAAAGGAAAACCAGTTTAGGAAAGGATGACTATTGGTTCAATAAGAACAAAACATTGAAAATATTAATTAAATAGCTTATCAACCTTATGAATCCATGTATCTGATATATATACATAGCTTAATACTAGTGGAGGTGTAACCTGCTTAAATAAAACTGAGTTCAAATTGTTTCTTAAGAAACTAAAGGTATTAAATTTCAATAACAAAAATATAAAAATAGAAAAAGAAAAAATATATATACAGGTTTCAGGAATAAGGCGGTTGTGTAAATAGTGAAAGTTGATAACAAATAGGGGATTCCCCAGAGAGCTTCATATTTGAACTGCAGAATGATATGGGTTGAACAAATGTAACAGTGTAAGTGGTTCTGGGGATCAATTTAATCAATTTATATTTATAATTTTAATTTTATTAAAAATAATAATTCCTAACGGTCCTTTGTTAATTTCTTTAATATTTTTATACCGTTAAAGACTTTAAATGCGTATTTGTATGTAGGTATATAATATTCTTTACTTGTTTGTGGTGCCTTTTTAAAAATTTGATTAGTATTAATTATAGTTATTCAGTATAATACATTTTTGTTAATTATTTTCATTTAAAGCTTATGAAAAAATATGAATATAGTTTTCGAAGTGGAATATTTAATTCCTAAAATAAAACAGAACAGAAATCTAGAATTTAAATGTGTTTACTATAATTAATTTAAAAATACATGTATAATATAAACAATTAATAATATTAAAAATAACACAAACAAGAGTACAGTGAAAACTCTTTTAACTAAGACACATCAGATTTTTTGGTAAATATATATTTTTTGTATTGTTAAGAAAGACAAGTCGTGCATCAGAGATTATAATATTTTTTTTTGTCGCGAGGGTCTTCACAAACGTCTTCACAAACTGACAGGTAACAATAATCTGTGGATTACAGAATTGTCTCGTATGGGGATCGAACACACAACAAAAGTTCAACAAAAGTTTGGTTCAACAGTCAGGGTCACTAATAACTAAGCCTATTTTCTTCCTTCAATACAATCTATTGTATCCAAGTTTGTTTATTGATGTCCCTAAGAAGGTTAATGTCTTATAGTCAACCTTCTATTGAATATTTAGAAAATGCACATTATTTCACAAGTATTTGTAACATATCTTTTGTAAGAGTTGAAACAAAAAAGTTATTTTATTTAATAATCAATAATTTTTAATAAGATTTTTAAATAAAAGATAAAAATAAAAAATATACTTAATGTTATTTTTGTGGAGAATGAAATATTAAATACTATTATTGTACTACAACAAAAACCATAAATTAAATCATACAACACACAACATAATATTAAAAATTTACGTAACGCCACCAAGGCTTTCTTTAAAATCTTTGTAGTATGGAAGAATGTTAGAGGAACGAAAATTGAGATTAAAATATTATTCTTTGTTATTTCTTTTCGTCCTGCAATAAACTTGGTAGCGCAGTGTACGTTAATATTAGTCTATAATACGTTTATATACTCATCACTGTCCTTAATATTTAACAATATATTTTTAATATATCTAAACTGATACATTAAAGTTAATTACATCTTTATTCCATTAGTTATTTACACGTACTTTTGAATCGTAAATTATTACATTAAAATAGATTACAGTACAGTAAGTCTGTGAGTATCCTTTGCAGAAACTGAACAATTGCTTTTTCGAAATGCAATTTAACAATATTTAACCTGTAAAATTATAATATCAACCCTGCAAATGAGTCAACAACCAAAGTTGATTGATTTACCAAAAAACTAACTAAATTTTGACCATAAATAATATTTCATTAAATACATGTATTGAGATTAAATACATGTATGAGAAGCGACCGTAAGCATACTAATTACTTTAAAAATATCTCTAAGATAATCTCTAACATAAATAGCCCGCATAGCTCTTAAGTGTAAAATAAACATTAAATTAATTTCAGCAGCTCTGTTCCCTAGTACAATACCATAAAATGAAATACTATGAAAATAACTCTAATAAGAGGCGAGTCGTATTAGCGTCTGGTAATTGTCTTACTTTCTTAATTGCAAAGACATTCGAGCTGAGTTTGCTTGCGAGTGTTGAGATATGGGGGTTCTACTGGAACTTCTTATCTAAAGCTATACCTCAGAAAATACTATAGTAAGTCAGTTCTAACACTTCATTGATAATTTTGTTTTCATTTCAAAAGAAATTGTAAACATTTTTTCTTAAAGTGGAAATTTCTGAAAGAGAAAAGGAAATTTTTAACAGTCTTAGTCAGCGAGGCATGTAATTGGATTGACGTGAAGATTTTGAATATAAAACGAATATAATGTGTTCCATTGACGTAATACCACGTAAGGGAAATATTTTGTTGCGTTTAGCAATAAGACATTATCCATTAGTAATCTCATTAATATAATAGAAATTATTTAGAAAAATTAAGTTCAAGTTAAAATTGTTTTTTAAATTGTACAAACTGTATTGTTTAGTAAGAAGCCAGTTAAACTATTTGTCTATTAAAAAAATACATATATTTAGTCAAAAAAGTATTGGGATTCGATTATTTGTTTATGGTTCCAAATTAAAATTTTTGTTTTCCATTTTGGCGCGAAGTTATAGTTGCATCTGATATTTATATTAAATACAGTGCTGTTTTTAGTTATATCATATCTAGTATGAATTGCAAAAGAGTTTGTCTTAAATTTTGCATCATCAATGGGATTTCGTACTGAAAATGTTACAGAAGGCTTACGGTGAATAGACTTTATTAAAAATTCGTGCTTATGAGTGGTACCAAGCATTCAAAAGTGGTCGAGATGTAATGGAAGATTGGCCACGCTCTGGAATACCATCAATGTCTGCAACTGAAGTTAACATATAGTAACTGAAAAACCTTATTCGACTTTGAGAGAGATAGCCACCGAACGTTCCGTATCTCACGAGTCGATCCGTACCATTTTAACTAATTGTTTGGGTTTGAAGTATAGCTCGGCTAGTACCAAAAAACCTGTTTTTTTCCCAAAAACTCAATAGCATGAGAGTCGCTCATGACATGCTAGAACGATTCAATTCCGACTCAACATTCATGAATCGCATTGTTACTGGTGACGAGACATGGGTTTACGAGTTTGAAATGTAAACTAGTCAACAAGCTGTAGAGTGGCGCCTTCCAACTGAACCTAAACCGAAAAAACCACGGCAAAGTCCTTCAAAAGTCTAAGTCGTGTTGACTGTTTTCTTTGAGTATCGCGGTGTTGTGCACTCGGAATTCTTGCCGGAATGTCAAACGGTAAATAAAAAATATTATTTAAGCGTTAGCGGCTTTTAGGAGAGCCAATTTGATGGAAAACGCCAGATTTTTGTAAAGAAAATTCTTGGATTTTTCCCCACGATAATGCGCTATAAAGGCATTTTAAACGAATTTTTGAGCAAACCCTCAACAAATACCATCGATAAACCACCATATTTACCAGATATAGCTCCAGCCGACTTTTTTTCAGTTGTACATTTTTACAACCAGAACTGAGGTCAGTTCCGATTGAAAAAAATGTTTTCATGATTATTCGTTGGCGTAAGTTTATCGTTTCTGAAGGAGGTTACTTTGAAGGTGAATAAATTTGGTTGTATAACAAACAGTTTGTGTATTATTGATCTTTTCCCGGTACTTAACTGACTTAATCTAACAGAGTAGTATTTAAAAAAATAATATTGTGTAAATATCTGATTAAAAAAATTAAATGTAATAGTCAAAAGTTTTAATTAATTAGTTTATATTTAATCCAATAAATCAAAACTTTATGCCTTTTTAAGTCTACAAAAGGCCTTTGACTGTGTGCCTCGTTAGTGTATCTAGTAGGCATTGCGATACAAAAGGATCCCTGAGGCTTATATTGAGATTATGATGATGCTTATATTATATTGAGTAATACTTGATAACGGCGGTCTTAAACTAAATATGTCGAAAACCGAGCACATGGCTTGCGGGTGTCTGGACTGGAAGACTATCCATATAGATCCTGAGCCCGCCGTTAATTTGGAAAAGTTTAGGTACCATGGATTCGTTATTCACGAGTCTGGTGGCTTCGATCACGATGTCTAAGGCATTTAAGGCATCATAATTTACAAAAATATAATAAAAAAATATCGCTGATATGCGACTAAAGTATCACCTAAAGAAGTATGTAGAAGTAATATTTAAAGTATCTAAAGTACGTAGCAAAAAAGATATAAAAAACTTGTTAGAAGAAAACTAAAATTTATATTAAACTATAAACTCTTCAGCAATGATACAATTTGGTCAAAATTTTTATTAAGTAAGTCAAAATGGAGATATTTTCTATTATAATTGTCACTAGATCTGTATATTTCTTTGGTTTTTAAGTAATTTGTACTACACACGGGAATTAGTGCTATTCATCGTTCATACTCTATTAACGCGTCTGCGTTAATAGAGTATGAACGATCTTCCATGAAGTGGTGATGAGTCTTCATCACCGCTACATGGAAGATAACTAGATTTGAATCTCTCATAATAGGCTAAATAATATAGTATTGAATAATACAGAACATTGAAACTTTTAATAACTATCGAATATCGAACCTATGTGATATCTGTAACATTTTCCTAGTGACCCTGGAAAAAAAAACCAAGTCGGAGTCTTATTATCAGTTTTATGGATCATCACTACAAGTCGGAACATTGCTTGCTCTTTGAATTTATGTTGTGATAATAAATACAGATTGAATTCATCTTTATGTAATTTAATTTTATTACTTTTCAAGGTAACTTCAGAAATAAATAAATAATGTTATAACACTTCTTTTAGTACATTTTTATTTATGTCTTTCTTCAAAGTAATATAACTCTAAAAATAGACAATCCAACATCCAACTCAGTTGTACATGAGGGAATACTCTCACGTCTACAACGGAGAAAATTCAAAAGATCTATTAAATGAAATTCCGAAAGGAGTGCGTGTATGAAGTTGGATGGCAGTTTGGAAGAAATTGTTTTATATGGTAAATTTATTTTGGAATTTTGAGCTAAAAATTTCCTTAATATTAATTTATAGGTAATATAATATATGAAGCCAAGGAGTTTTTCAAATATTTTTAATTGTAAAAACTACTTAAAAATGTTTACTTCCATTTGATATACTAAAATCTAAACTGAATAAATGTCGTTAAATTAGTTATTCCTTGACGTATATTCAGTTTTAATGACATTCGGTTATTATGAAATTTGTCAAATTCTGACACGGCCAGAGTTATGACAAATGATGTTCCGCATACCTTAGGGTGATAGAATTATAAGATTAATTTTATTTTGTTTTCGGAGTTACATTAACTGTAAGATAAAAAAAAATAAAAGGTCTATAATAAATGTTACATTTTCTGAAACTGTAGTTTTAGTTTTTAATTATTTAAAATTGACAATACATTGACAGTAATATAAAAAAATGTTTCTCATCTTCTTTCATAAGCATTATTCAAAATAGAAGAAAAACTAACCTCTTACTAAACTAAGCGCTTAAGTTGTTCATGTCAAAACGCTTGTAGTAATATTTCAGGGTTAATGTTAAGTACATACATAATACTAGAGCTCAAGAATCTTTTAAGATCTGAGTGATGTTTTTTGAGCACCTCATTAGCGAGGGCAACATTTTGCTAATTGTAAAGCGCTTTATGAAATGATACTGTGATACTAATGATGACACTATGAAGTATAAGGCTGTAAAGCAAAATTTTATAATTAAATATAACAAAAGTCAATAAAATAAGTCAATAAAACTTTGGGTTGAGTACTAGCTCCACCTGCATTAAATAAACTCAAACTTTACTGCAAAAAAACAATTGAAGAATCCCCGTTTCTTACTAGAAGTTTCTCTTAGAGGAAAAAAGTTTCGCACTCCAGACTAATCTTTGCAACCAACTTCATTTCATTTTATTTTATTTCGGTGAAGTTGAAAACCAAAGATTGAACCAAATAATTAGTATAAACCTAAAGATATAATTGCATGACATAACTATTGTTTACACTATAGTAAGGTATGTAAGGTAAGTAAGAAATATCAACGAAAACTCTATGTTTTTCAATTTTCCTAACTTTCAGGACCTTTAAAAGTTAAACTTAATTTATTTTCATATCTTTATTTACATAACAATTTGATATTTATTTGCATTACATTACAACTCATATTAATTTTGATATCAGATTTTGTAAGTGCAGTTGGATTATTAGAATTCTGAACTAGAACTGAAATTCTAAACTAGTTTGTGGTAGCTCTGAATTCTTAAGATACAGAAAAATTGCTACACTTATGAAAAGTAGTTGACAATAAACATACTATAAAAAACTCGGCTATTACCCGAGATTTCGTCGACTTCTTTAGTTAACTCTATTTTACTATTTTAAATTGTTTTGGTTACATAAAAGCCTCCCATTATGAATTATTAAATATATTTTCCATGTACAGACAACCATCATTTACAGTTTTATTATATTTATAAATGAGTTACAAAATTAAAGCCCAGTCTGTTTCTATATTACTAACATTTAAAAAAAGAAAGTGATAGCTTTTACATTAATACACGTCCTATCCAAGTGTAAGCGCGGAGTCCATTTTTATTTTATATTAGTCTCTTGTTCAGGATAATCTTTATTACTTCTAATATGTAGCCACTGTTTTTTGAGAAAGATGGTGATTATTCTACGAGATAACAATTTAACGATTTTTATTTAATATTTATAAAAAAAAAATAAGATCTACTACAGTTCAAGTTCTTTCAAAAATGTCTAACTATTTCAAAGCTTTTTATCGTTTTCCATACACGCATGCTCAAATTTCACACGTCATTAGATCTCTTATGAATATGTTATACACCCTTTCTGTACAATATCTATCAGTGTAAAAGCCCTTTTACCACTTAAATAACCTCTTAGCATATTCCTACGAGGTTTTATTTAATATTATAATACTTGGCTCTGACCTGATGTAATATTACAGATTTAAATTTAGTACATTTCTGTTGAATATTTCAGTTTGATATTTAATTTATTTAATTTATTTTAATTTGATTTTCTTATGTTTTATTAGTATTCTTATAAAACGTAGATATTTTACAAAATTTTGATTTGGTTGTTTTTGATGTCGGCTATCAGTGGTGTGTTCGTGTTTAGTTGTATTAACGAATTCATATAGTTATTTACATATTTTCTCCGCTTCGTTGAGAGAAAATATAACCTAATAGCATGAGCAATGTCCGGTATTATAAGGGGATATAAATCCCATTCTTCTCGGAAAGAAACATAAGTTCAAAACGTAAACTTTGGTAATTGATCTAACATGGTATTTGTTTGAAAATATCTATAAACATATATAGCCATATTAAGCTTATTTAAACTTATATAAATAAGGAATGAAAAAAAAACCGACACGGGCAGGAATTCGAACCCGCGACTACTGGGAAACCGTCCCGGCGCTCTACCAACTGAGCTAATATATACCAATAATACCAGCTGAGCATATAATGCTTAATTCACCGGGGTAGACAGCGATACGGTAGCACAGTTTGTAGAGCGACGGGACGGTTTCCCAGTAGTCGCAGGTTCGAATCCCTGCCCGTGTCGGTTTATTTTTCATTCTATATTTATATAAATATAACATGGTATTTTTTACGTTTTTCATTATTACTACTATTTGTGTTTTTAACTGGTTTACAAATTATAAAGAGAGAATTGTCCTATATCCCAATTATAAGACTGATATATGCAATATTTATCATGATATTTAAGCATTTTAAAGTTATATTGTTATATAAATTTATTATTATATTAAGTTATATAATACTATATATTTTTGTTACAATAGTGTTGTAAAAAGTAAATTTATCGATAATTTAATCCAGTGTTATTCTAATAAATTCAGCAACATCTATGCGATATAACTAACGAAAAAATTGGAAATGGAAAAAGGATCAGCAAACTAATGAAAACATTTTAGACCTCAATGTTTTAGTAACATCCTTTATTTGAAAAGTAGTTTAGAATAATATGGCTGTAGTTCAATTGTAATTTATTTGTCATTTCTTTTGTAAAAGGTTGTCAAAGTGGCGGATAAATAATAAAATATATGAGTTAACCTGACCATATTTTAATCTTTAATAAATAATTTGATTTATTATTTTTGTTTTATTTATCGTACTCATTGATTTTAAATACTACCTAAGTCATTTTCAAGAACGAAAAACAGCTTAACGTTATCGCACGCTGCGAAATCCTCAAGACGATTACACTTTTCGATGTATCTCGTTCTAGCAAGTAATGGAAATAACCTAACCAGCCATTTTAAAATGGTAAGTACTACCGTGGAGATAAGGATTCCTATCGCGCTATCGCGGATAAGTTTACACAATATCACATCACTCGAACTATATGCAAATACTAGCACAGAGTTGCTTGCTTGGCGTAATAGAATAAAAAAACAAAAAAAAATATGCACAGAAGTTTAGGCCCAAACTTTCATAAACTATAATAATTTAGATTACGGTCGAATTTCGGCCGCTGAGCGACCACTAGTATCTATTAATAAGTTACTCTATATGAAATATTGAATCCAAATATAATAAACTCATTCATTGTATGATGGAAAAGCTCCATACACGGCATCAACATGTAATAGGACATTAAGTTATAGCACTCAAATATAAATCTCGCAGATAATAATATAATAATATATCCTGGGGAGGTTCTTCGACAGCCGCATAATAAATTCGTTTAATGTCGGAATACAATATGCACTGAAACCTTCAGGATTGTTGGACAGTTTTATAGTTAGTCAGTTTAGAACTGGCTCTCAATCTTAACTTTTATGTAATTAACCAATAACGAATCATGAAATAAGACATACGTGCATAATATGCTTGCATGAAAGCTCATTAAATCAAGTATGGTTAAAGTCATTTTATTATAATTTAAGAATATATATAAAAAGAAATCTATATTAAATTAATTTTGTATTTGTGTTTTTGTTATATATTTTGTTTTTAATATTAAAATAAATAGTTATATTAATATTTCACATGTACAATATTTCACATACACATTCAAGAATAATAGAAGGTATATAATTTATCAATAACAGCTGCTTAAAAGTTTTTTTTTCTAAGAGTTATTCATGTTAATAATATTTGGTTTGTAAAATATGTGCATTTGCCAAAGGTTGTAGAATAAAATTAAAGACTAATATATTACTAAACACAATTTTTTTTTGTGTTATCGACAATTTCATAATTTAACTATTAAAAAATAATGAACCACTACAGAATTGAATATACCTAATATATGGTAATATTATAAAATAACACCAGCTGGCTAACGGCACAATATAAGACAAACATACATCTTTGTTACGACAAAATAATAAATTAGCTGAATTAGTGAAACAATCCTAAAATGTGGCATCGTCAGGTTGAATTTATTCACGTCTCCTTACAAATGATTCCATTAAACAGCCTAGCCGTGGAAAAGTACTGCATTACCGTAAAAATACTCACTTATTGATAAATAACTACAAGGTTCTGGTTTTTATTACGTACATTACATTTATATTATACATTAAGTTTTCAATACATTTTAAGCCTTGTAATCTAATTAGTTCTTATGGTTGAGAATGTTGACGGCTCTGGCTTGCAATTTGATATAATAATCCCTAAACTATAACCACTTTTATATATAGTTCTTTTTTTATCTAAATAAAGAGAATTGTTATATAAAACTAGAAGAGAATGTATCTACATTCCACAAATGCAATGTATTCTTATTTAAAATAAAAACTTTACTCTCATTTAAAGATCATCTAAAAAATTCCAAATAAAAATAAAAAACTCAAAAATAGTATTGATGAAAGATTTTTTTAGTTTATATGAATAATTAATGATGTGAAATATCGACGGTGGTGATGGAGAGAGGACAATTAGAGCAAAGTAATTGAGAGTGCGGTGTGACTTGTCAACTCAGCGATCCATTCAGGTCCTACATCTAGTTACCAGAAGTAGTTCGTTTTAATGATTGAGTTATCAGGGAATGATATTTTGTTAATATTGTATAGTTTGCTTTTTGTAAAGATTCTAAAACTAAAACATAGATTTTTTATCGTTAAGAAGGAATAACCAAGTATTCGAAAATACGATTATGATATTGTTACTGTAATACTAAGATCAAACTGACTATAGTAATCGTGGACTATAATAAAGCTGAAGAAAACTATCCCCCGCTCTAATATTATAAAGCATTTACAATTAAATCGACATTCAAAATGTTTTTATTTATGAAACATAATTTATAAAACCTTCGCGAAACAAATTTCTATATTTCACGTCTTGTGAAGACGTATATTTTAAGTAGGTAATAGCAGAAGTATTTATTAACGTAAGAACCTGCTTAGTATCATAATTAGTAGTCGTATTTATTTACATTTAATAGGATTACACGAGTTAAAGATTAGAAACGTCACCATAAGAAATGCAAAAAACAATTTGACTCTTATTATTGTTTCTCTTTGAATTTTAACTAGTGAAATTTTATTTTGTGTTAACAAATTAAAAATACCCGTTATTTGTGCCTTAATAGGTAACGAGGATTGTGTTCACCACAATTTAACTACAAATTTGTGGTTAACACAAACCACATTTCCTTTTATTTGATTATTATTTCATTATAATATTTATTAATATTTACACCCCGAGCTTTACACTTGCCTGTTACATTTTATATAAATTTAGACTTAGTTTTATTTTAACTTATATGTCATCATGATATATTAAACGAAATATACCTAACTCGTATAATTTCAAAGAAATAGGAAAACTTTATAGTGGTCCTTATTATATTTATTTACTTTGAAGAAGGTTTCTCTCCCCGGGGAAATAAAAATAAGTAGAAATAATGCACCAAATGTAATTTTACCATATGCTAAGAAAATGATATACCTCAAGATCATTTGACTTTGTATTAAAAAAAAAAGAAATAAAAAAATTGAATGTGTTTGAAAATATCTTAAAACATGTATAGCCATGTTAAGCTTATTTAAATTTATATAAATATAGAATGTAAAAAACCGATACGGGCATTGATTCGAACCCGCGACTACTGGGAAAATGTCCCGTCGCTCTACCAACTGAGCTACGGTATCGCTGTCCGCTTCGGTGAATTAAGCATTATATATGTGATCGTCTTTATCGGGACGGTGGTGACATCTATTAGGTTTCTTTCGAAAATCCTAACCAATGTTGCTAACTTTGCAGTATAGATAAACATTGAAAAGATGCCACTACCGAAATCAATGTTTGAAAATATCTTAAAACATGTATAGCCATGTTAATATAAAATAGCGATAGTCAAATTGTTACGTTTTGTTTGTTACCAGAAAGCGCATTTTGGTGTATAATTATGTATATATACATAAATCTATATCCGCCTTTTGCACTTATTTATAATTTACTTGTCTTTTTTTTATTAAGTTACTGTATAGTTCATTGTTGTTATTATTCTTGTATTATTTTAGTTGTTATTTGAAGTGCAATAAAGAATATTATCTATCTATCTATCTATGTCAATATATACATAAATCCTTTAAGTATATATTTACGAGGACAAGTCTGATGGGTAAAGTACTAGCATATTTTAGCTATAAAGCGGATCGGATGATGTAAGCAGCTAAGCTTGCTAAATAGCTATCTAGCAAACTAAGCTGCTTACATCCGGTAGAAATGCAGATTTTTAATAAACCATCTGATTAGGTGTGTATGAATTCATACTAATTTAATTTTAATATAGCATCTATTATTAACTCTGCAAATCGTTGCAATTTTATATAACTTTTTACATTATTGTTGCAATCTTGAAATTTAAAACGTATCCCGTACTTATAGAAGAGCTTGAATTTGTTTGTACATTTTTCCTCCCGTGGGATAAAGAAAAAAAGAGACTTTTATCTTTATTATATCTATCTGAGAAAAAATCTTCTATCTAAAAAAAGAGTTGTAGAGTCAACATAGTTATATCACTGTCGTAATCCTAATGATAGTGGTTCATTACGACATATTCAAAAAAAAAAATCACCAAAAATGATAGTTTCGTTTTTACAACGGTCAGCGTAACAACGTTACGACTATTCTAGCAACAATTATTGAGTTTCCAATATTACCTTATTGTATTTCCTGGACTGTCTCCCGCCATGGCAATCACTCAATAACATGAAGTTGTCCTAGCATTACAATTGTAGGTCTCAATAATAAATAGTTTCTTACATTTCAGTCAATGCTAATAATGTAAATAATAAAAAGTTAATATAAATAAGTTTATTCCATGTCTGTTTTAATTTTATTGATCAAGATTGAGAATATAAAAATTAAAACCACACAAAAAAGTAAATTGAAACACAAGTCAATTATTTAAAATTACGTGTGTCTAATATTATATTATTTTCTTGCTGTTGTCCGTGGCTTCGTCCACGTAGACTGCAACAAATAATATTTTTGACGTATCTGCCGATACGTCAAAATCCTTTTACACTGTAGCAGGGAACATAAAAATAGCATAATTGTCTGTATTTTTATTAAAATACGTATATTTGAATAACATAACACTACTTCTAAAGTCGTCGGCTAGACGACTTATACGGGTAGAGGAATAAGAAGGATTTTCATGTGAAAATAATATGCAAAATTCAGTGCACCAAATGATTAAAAACAGGATCTTCCGTGGCAATTAGTTATCGCGCTACAATCTATGTTATGTGACAGACAAAACCAAGTGTAAAAGTTAGTATTTCTATAGCCTATTTGTTATTTTGGTTCATATTGATAAGTTTTATTAAAATCCGTCTAGTAGTTTTGGCGTGATTGTGTAATAAAACATCACAGACAAAATCCTGCGCAAAAGTTAGCATTTATATAGCCTATCTGTAATTTTAACACATAAGTTACAATATTGCTAAGTTTCATCAAAATCCGTCTAGTAGTTTTGCGTTATTGAGTAACAAGCATCACAGACAAAACCATCTGCAAAAGTTAGTAGTTCTATGCCAATGTGTTATTCTGGTAAATAAGCTACAATATTGCTAAGTTTCATCAAAATCTCTTTAGTAACTTTGGCGTGATTGAGTAACAAACATCCATCCATCCAAACATGCAAACAATCGCACTTATGTATTAGTCAGATTCATGTAGTATGGTTCAACTCAATTTAATCTTTAAAATTCTAATCTAAGATATACAGATTTACATCGACTCATCTATTCAAAATGGATAGTCGGAAATTGGACGGATCAGAAACCTCGACGTGTTTATTACGTCATGACTTTTCTGAGCTGGGTATACCTCTTGTTATTTTACAACCACAGTTTGGAGGATTACCTTTTGTGTCTTTTCACTTAAGTATATTTTTTTAAATAGCATTATATACAACATAAGCTTATGTTTGTTTCTAGTACTGATATTATAATTTTTGGGAACTTGATTTTAATATTATTATTATTATTGTATTTAAGCTTTTAGTCTCAAAATTTAAATTAAAAATAAAATTACACATCTTGAGTGTAATTTTCTCTCTTAAGTGGGCTTGGAATTTTTTTGTAAAATCATAGTGTTAGTAACATATAATATATTCGTATTTATTTTTAAAACTGTTGAACTTATAGGAAGCAGCGTATTGATTTTCGGACTTCAGAAAACAATAATGGTATCATAATCTATTTATTATTGAACTACATTAGTTATATTCTACTTTAACAAAAAAGAGAAATAGACATAGGTATTGTGTTTCCGACAAATATCTGTGGGGAATTATGGGAGTCTTAGTTGATATTTTTAAAAGTTCAGTTTGTTATTATATGTAAGAGTAGAGTCTGATTTTTAATACCTCAAACAAACTGTTTAGATTCAAAGAGTGTTCGTTACATTGTGATAGAGTGAGTATATCGATCATAGTCATAGTGAAGGATACTTATAAAAATATTTATTTTGTAGGTATTTTTGGAGTGCTAAAATATAATTTTAAGCTAACCGTAGAGTCGATGTACAAAATAATATTTTCACACAAATAAATGGTTGCTACCGAATGAAAGGTCTTTTCTAAAAAAAAATAAAATATGTTCTTAAGGAAAGACAAAGTTTGAACAGAGTATTTTGGCCCTTGGCTGTTAAGTTATAAAACGATTAAGATTATAAGCAAATCTTTTAAATGATTAAAATATAAATAATTAATTTAATTTAATTTCATTCGTAGTTGGATAAACCGCATTATGAAAATATTTATTAATATAATATTTAATAGTATATTATGTACTTACTTCTGAAATTATTTTTCGCATTGCATTTTTCGGTCTGCCCACTTTAATCGCAAATTTCTCCTTTTTGGTAAGGAGTTCCAAATTTAATTTTTTAAAGCCCATACACGAGTATTTTTGTTTTGTTGACCGTAATTCATTTGTTTTTAGTTTTCTTCTGTTTTTTCTGTTTGCGTTACTCAGTTACAAAATGGAAAACTTAAAATATCGCAGTTGTATCAATATTATAGTTTTCTCAAATGTGGCATGACTATTACGGTAAATATCAATTACCAGTAAATGAAAACCATGATGGAAAAGCTAGCTGCTAAAATAAACAACCTAGGCTGGTCAATCGCTCCACACCACTGCTGCTTCAAGGCAACACTAGTCCACATACTACACAACAGACGGCTACCAAATTAAAAGATCTTCAATTAGAAAACTTATCCACGGCACTCCCACTTATCCTAGGACTTGCTCCAACAGATAGAAAACCATATTTTTTTCGAAATTTGGATAACTTTTTACGAGGGAATAAATTCAACTACGACGGGGCAGTCCAATGCCTTCAAAGATTTTATTGATTCCCGTCCGACTAGTTTTTTTAGTAAAAGAATCAATGAACTACCTACAAGATAGCAAAAGTGCAAAGACAACAATGGTTCATAGTTTGATTACTAAAATACATTATATTAAAAAATATTTGACTTTTGTTCTTCCCATACAAAACACCAATTTAATTTGTAAAGAACATGTAATGTACATGTAGATATTACAATTAAATGTACATATTTTTTAAACGACATTTCTTTTGTGTATATGTTTAATTATATTAGTATTTTATATTGGATGACCCATAGTTTTATATTATTAAAGTATAAAGAGATTATTAAGTAGCATATATATCTAGAACGGATAAAAAATCGGAAAGCATTTTATACAGATGAATGGACAATACAATTTAAATTGATATTATTAACATTCAGTCTAGCTTGTCGGTGATGGAGCTGAAGGAATTTCAGGAGCCATTCCCTGCCTTTGGGATATTCATTTGCCATTGTAGTCAAATCTTTTCCCAAAATAAAAATGTATTAAATAATTTCAGTGTAGGTACTCTAGCAGGTGTATAAAAATAAAACACAATAATAATATAAATCCATATATTACAATAATATAATAAGTCATCCATAGCTAATATTAAGCTATTGTAATTTGAAATTTAATTATTATTTGTTTTAGCCCACTTTCCATTACCAACACAATATTTAGATTATTTTCCTTAATTTAATATTTTATTATTAAAGGTTTTTTCGTTATCAGTTATTATAACGTTAGTTAGTTAAGACCGCCGCAAAATAGTTGAGGACTAAATGCCATATTTAATTATTGAAATATATAAACAAACGCTTCATATTTCCATATTTTAGAATAATCATATAATATGGATAGATTTTGTACCTTACAAAAAAACAAACACTGAATTACTGAGTTACTGAAATTAATCTTTGTGACTCG
The DNA here is from genome assembly GCA_959347405.1 of Napeogenes sylphis. Lineage (NCBI taxonomy): Eukaryota > Metazoa > Arthropoda > Insecta > Lepidoptera > Nymphalidae > Napeogenes > Napeogenes sylphis. The sequence goes on from OY365786.1 coordinate 16,907,019, forward strand.
ACAAGTTTTTGTATTTAAGAGTCGGTCAGTATTTTATATTTTTACATACATACCAAAACTTTCAAAATTCAAAACTTTAAAATTCATTTTCATGTTAAGTTAATAAACTTTGTTTTAAAGGTAGAATTTAATTTAATTTAATTTAATGAATTTGTTTTAAAGATAGTATTTATAGACTGGTAAAAAAAAAACTTAAATATATCACTATTAAAGCGCTTAATCAACACACAACATTAAGGATCGAATGTGTGTGCGTTGTATCAAGAATAAACTGCAAACGCCTGGTATATATTACATGATCATGTCGAGATTTCGAAAGCTCGAGTGGGTCTTTGGATAGTAATGCAGTACTTCCGCTATCAGTGAGCTTAGATAATCCACTTAAGAAATGCTGCTCTAAACTCGGAAGATCTAACAAACTAATTATCTTTGGAGTGTCGAGTTACGAACCAACCAGGGTGCTCTAGTCTGGTGCCCTACAAACGATAAAGGCAGAGACGACATTTAGAACAAATGTTTTTGGGATTGATGTAGACAGGTTGCATGCAAGAGGTGGCCAATTAATTACAAGTAACCCTGTATATATATCATAAATTCTACATATTTTTAAAAAACTGAACCTCTTTTTTTTTAGTACTTAGAGTATTTATTATTGTAATATGTGTCATTTTAAACATTAATATAAAGACATTAATATATATAGAGATTGTATCCAAGATAAGAATATTATGTTTTTCAATTACAACGTTATATACTTACTTAAAAATATTAAATGATAAATCGTTTTCCAATCGTTTTTGCTTTTACTCTTAAAAATATTCGAGGAAATTAAGAAAAGATTAGATAGAAAACTGATTAAAATATCGGACGGATATTGATATTTTTCTATTCTATAGATATTATATTAATTCACTGATTGCTATTCATATTGCTTTTGACCATTATCATATTAAAATATTTTTTTCTAGTTTACAATATTTCAAAGGTCGAAGATTCGAGTGCTGTTTGTATTGATTATATAATCGTTATATTATAAGTATAAAATTATATTTAAAAAAAATATATATAACTTCTTTAATTCGGTCATTCTTCTATAAGACTATTAATCTTAATACATAAAAGGGCAATTATGTCTAGAAGGAAGTGAATGAGTGTCACATAAAGTTTCTCCGACCCCACATCCCCACTGAGATTTTTAACGCTTTTCTTACCATACGTGATACGTCATATCAGTGGAGACTTTCTTAATTTTTAATCCTTTTATCTATAACCAACCAGACTCATACATATGACTTTTCTCTAGAGCACAATTTAATCTACTGTACAACTCATTCACGTAATATTGCGAAAATTTATGCTAAGAATAAAAAATATTTCAATAGCAAAAGCTCTAATCTATAAAAACATCAAAGGTTTCATCAAATTTAACAGTGTATAATATTTTATTCTCTATTATCTCTATGTAATAGTCGTATTAGTAATTCAACTATATTAAAAACGGACAACACATAGCTCTCTTACTAATATTGAGCGAACCAGTTTCTTAATATTAATAGCCGCTTTCACAAATGTGTACCCGAATTACATTGAATTAATTGCTAAATGAGATTTACAAAAGATTCTGGTCCTTACAAAAGTTTCATTAAGCTACCAAGATTAGATTTATACTGTTAATATAAATATATGTTTTCGTGTATATTTACAGTTTTGTCAATTTTTATTTATCTATAAAATGTAAAGAAAAAATTGTTGTGTTAAACAAAAAAATCACACGATCTTAAAAAAAATCATTACAATCGGTCTTTTCCTTCAGGAGATAAACCGCGGATAATCGGATAGACAATAAATTAAAACATGCTTATTCAGATATTCATATAGGGTCGTTGAAAGTTCATGCATTATAACTAAGGCTAATACTGAGACTGCAGCGAAAGTGCTACCGAGCGACCAAGTCAATTTAAGTCCGGATATAAATGAACACGTTATGTTGAAAATTTTTCTTTGCGAAATTGTGAGAACAGGATACTAACAATTTAAGACCAAAAATGTCGTTATGACTAACGTTAATTTTTTTAAAAGGTTACAAATATATATATTTTAACATTTCATTTACAAATAATCCAAAAAATTTACTTTTCATTTACAAATAATCCAAAAAATGTTAATATTGTTTTTAAGTAGTAGTTAGTAGCATGAAATAAAAAAATATTAAGAGTTGATAAGACTTAACTAATAATGCAATTCATGTAAAAAAAACCATGTATGGTTCTCATGGTCTTATTATATATAAATAATATAACCAAACCTGATAACAATTTGAATGTATTTTAGTTTCTATTTGAAATCCGTTGTTTTCCATTTGAAAGTTTACAGGGACGTAAATTGGTAGGAAACTAGTTTGGAATTTGACCCTGTTTAATCTACTCTCATTCTGAATTTCAAATAACTATTCAAATAATCCAACCACACTTTCAAAATATAATACCCGAGTAGACATGAATTGTAGTTATAATATTAAGTTTAGCTCTTTAAGGTTGTAACTTTAGGATATGAAATTATAGCAAAATATATGGAGAATTATAAATTATATGAAAATATACTGTGATAGTTATAGCTTATGACCTTATAAAATGAACCCCTTTTATGACTTATAACGAAACGGTGACATAACAAAAAAAGTATAAAAGAATAATTTGTATTGAAATAAAATAAAACTTCTTAAATTAAACATATTATTGTGATAACAAAAAAAATTAATTCAAGAGTTATTAGATAAGTTTTTCATATTATATTTTAAATTTTTTATTTGAACCAAGGAGTGGACAACTTCTGGCTATGCAGTATTATTCTGTAGCGTTTTACCATTAGTAAATGTCAGTTGCAGCTAATGAGGTGCTCTGGGGTTAATCATCTCGAATCTAAATTGTTCCTAGCTATATGCGCTGTTAGAATTGCAATTTTCATTTCAGCCTTTTAGTGACACTAGGGTGAGTCGCCTTCTTTTCTGTCTGAATATGATTTATATTTTAAATTAGAGTCACGAGGTCAACGTTAAATTTATCAATGACATAATTGAAATTAGTAGAGGAGAGTGGGAAAATTGGAGCTTTGTAAGGAAAAGTGAAAAAAAAAACAGTTTCGGTTACAATCATAGACTTTTATAGATACTAATCAGTCTTTTAGTTATCTGGCTTTCAATAATTGAGAAGTACCATATATAAAATATATCATTAGATAAGTAAAATCACCTTTTTTTAAAATCCTACTTTCGCCCCCATTACCCCTCGCATCGGGTAATGAGAGCCAAGAAGCTTTAACATGTGAAATGAGAGCCATGAAATAAAAATAAACAAAATAAAATCTATTTTCACCTATTTAACAGAAATTTAAACAATTCAAAACTTTAACGTAATCAACAAACCATAAAATATATCATTTTTAACAAAAAATAAAATAAAAACAAAAGGTAATGTAGGGATTTAAACAAAAATTGCAAATATCATGTTTAGGATGATCGCAACCTGAACACTCAGAATGGGCCCATTTGCCACAAGTTCTGCAACGATACCATAATTCTCCATTTTTACCAACATATCATGCATAGATTTTCATCAATCAATAAGCGTCAATCATTAAGCGTCAATCATTAAGCATCAATCATTAAGCGTCAAATAATAAGCGTCAATTATAAAGCGTCAATTATTAAGCGTCAATTAATAAGCGTCAATCATAAAGCGTCAATCATTAAGCGTCAATCATAAAGCGTCAATCATTAAGCGCCAATCATTAAGCGTCAATCATTAAGCATCAATCATTAAGCGTCAAATAATAAGCGTCAATTATAAAGCGTCAATTATTAAGCGTCAATTAATAAGCGTCAATCATTAAGCGTCAATTATAAAGCGTCAATTAATAAGCGTCAATTAATAGTCAATCATGAAGCGTCAATCATTAAGCGTCAATCATTAAGCATCAATCATTAATCGTCAATTAATAAGCGTCAATTAATAAGCGTCAATCATTAAGCGTCAATCATTAATCATCAATCGTTAAGCGTCAATCATCAATCATTAAGCGTCAATCATCAATCAAGCAGTAGCTATAAAGTAAACTTTAAATATTGAAAAAGCGAAAATAATAAAAATTTATATTTCAGTACAAATTTTAATAAACTCGTTGTTGCCTACATGAAACATTTTTGACATTGACAGTGTTAACATAAACAATGAAGAAGAGTGAGTTACGTATCGCATTGTAGTGTGTGTAATGCTTAATGCTTTTCAATTAAACGAAGCGGATTTATAAAACTTGTAATAACCATATACCAAATATAAGTTTTTGGGTGTCGCAATTTCTGCAGAAAACAATCATTTAGTCATTGTAAACTTTTTCTTGATATTAAGTGCAGACAGTCTTTGTTTTTCTGTCTCTGGCTCTTGGACAAATATGACATCTTCTTGCTGTTTGCTCGACGTATCTATTATTTTTTATACTATTATTATGCATATTATTTATAGTATCTTTTTTAATATTTTTTATTTATAGCTTTGTAATTGCCGCGGTTGTTGCAAATATGGGTTTTGTAGCAGTAGGTGTTTTATACCATAATGAATAACTAGAATGTTCTGTATATTAATTATGTAGTTCTTAATTCAATTTTAATTTAACTCTTAACTATTTATGTAAATGTAAACATATTTTACATTTTCAATGTATATAATATATGTTAAAAATGTATTTTAATCAGAAAACTACCCCCTTTTTAGATTTCGGACCAGGAACACCAATATTTTAACGGCCTGCTAGAGATGTGATTACTATCAGATAAGGATTACTTAGTGTAGTTGTAGAAGTATGTGTGCGAACTATAGTTTTGACCGTTACAAAACGGCTAAAAAGGATTCATGAAGTTGATGCTTTATTCATCCATCAGAATATTCAGAACCATAATCACAAATATTATTTTCATCAATAGATGATTCGTCAGTAGTGCTCTCTTGAAACAAATTTCTAGTTACTCTATTTATGTTTTATTAACATAATTTATTCTTAATCTGTATCATATTTTTACATTACTTTTATTTTTGGATTTTCTTTGGTTTTATCCCTTTCTTCTCTCTTATATCTTTTTTCTCCTTCTTCACCTTCATCCAATGTAGCATGACTATTATGATTGTTGATAATAAGCAAAATCCGTTGTTCCTGAGTAGGACTTCTAAATTTTATGAAATGCTCAAGCCATTTTACAAATATTTTTTTGAACTATTTAAATTTTTCAACTCGTAAGGGGTAATAAGAGCCATGGCGGGGTAATGGGAGCGTGAGTAGCTCCCATTACCCGTAAACTAACTATTTTAAAAATAACGACACCAACCTAAAAAACTTCGCTAAATTTATTTAGTTTTCAATTTTATCTTAAAATTGATTAAACAGTGCATACAATAGAAACAAAATACGACGGAATAATAAAAGTTTAGGTACTCACTTTGTTTGAGAGATTTTGTACTATTTTATAACGTGGTCAATTCAAATATATTTCCTCATCTTACCGCTATGCGCGTGCTACTGAGCTGGTCGGCGGCGATCACGTGATGTTACCGAATGTTTATGAAGCCATTCATTGAACAAAAAAGGAATAACATAATAATAACGATGTTATGTAACTATTATATTTAAGCTGTATACCTGAGCAAACGCTTTTTAATATACATGTATAAAAATAAAATTCTTAAAAATTCAAGTACGAATGGATAGTTATACCTTAAATTTTAATTTTAATTTTCTGTGTTACTTATTTCATAAATATACTTAAACTTATAAAGTTAGCGCGGATAGTCGTGATAATATTGGTTGAAGACTCCTGCATGTTGGAATTCCTTATTTGTTATTGACTTGCTCTACTCATACAAAAACTTCTTGCCAGACTATTTGCTCACGAGTCGGACTGCAATATCCCTGGATTCGCTTTTACCCTGATTTCTTTAATTAAATTACTACAAACTGTTTTTAATTTAACGGTTGGATTTAAATGTTACTAAATTACTTATAAAGCAAAATGTGTAAAAAAGTTTTTTTTGTTGTTTAAGAGCTTTTATAACTAGTTCCAGAAATAAGTTTAAAAATTTTACATATTCCCAAAAAAAGTGTCCAGTAACGAGAACCTCATTGCGGTTATATAGTGTTTTGTTTTCATTGAATAAGTTTAATTTTTATTGACTCAATTATAATTAAGGCTTAAAATACGTTTTATTAAGTCTTTTAAGTTAAAAAGGATAAAATTAATTATTATAATTATATAATTCATGCAAGCTAAAAAAATATGTTATTTATAAGAGAATTCAAAATTCTATAGAAAATTAAAAAGTGCAGGATCCTTTGGTTATTTTTAGAGATTATGTTTTATTTAATTTCTTATCTTAAATTTTAATAAATTTTTCAAGTTTCTGAATATTGCCTGAAAATAATTTTAAATAAAATTTGTTATTGGTAGCAGTTAGCGGCCTTAACTAATTTAACAGTCATGAGTTCTATACAAACACACACGCAATATATTTCTTCCTGTGATACATATTATTGTTCAGAGTTTGAATTCTTTGTGTCCCAATTTCCTGCATGAAAAAATAAGTTAAACTATATTGTTACATAGAATATAAATTGTAATATGGTATTATTATAAAACACAATTATAATTACAGACACCAGTGCTAAAACTGAGGATATTTTGATGAAAATGCCAAAATTTTAGATGAGTTAAGTTACAGTTCTTTGATTATTAGATCGTCTTACAAAAACCGAATTATTAGATGTAAATATAGACTTTGAACAACGATACTAACACTGCTTTTGAACACCTTTTTGGTATTCCTGGTACTTTCTGTAACTTTGATAATAAAACAAATCTTTTTAACACCAAAAATTCTTCTGTCTTTATATCTGACTCAAGATAGAGTCAGCATAATTTTATTTATTAAATTCTATCATACGTCAGCGCTGCCTGAACTCCTCTATCCTCACGTCTTTATTCACACAATCCATCCATCTCTTTTTTGACCTCCTTCTAGCCATTTGGCAAATTAATCTTCGTAAGTCCCTTCAACACATCGTTATCATCCCTTCTCATTACATGACCATACCACGTTAAGCTCACACTTCTTATCATTTTTATAACGGTCGGAACTTTCAAACTTTCTATAAAATTCTCATTTTTATCTTACCCGTTCTTGCACATTTTAATTTATTTTTTTTAACATGCATCGGTTTAAAAGATTTATCCTTTAAAATATATGATTAAAATAAGCAATATATTTCAAAATTAAAATATTTTCTACATATTTACTTATTTCCTTAAAAAAAATGTGTATGTGTATTAGAGAAACTTCTTTATGACATAATTTTTCGAAAAATTATCCACTATAAATAAAGCTAAATTAGATAAAGTTTGAACAAAAAAAAACCATTCGGTATTAAATTAACGCTGTTTTATTATCATAGACATGCATACAAATAATATAATTATTTTATCTTATTATATTATATTGGGTTATTTTTCACGTCACTAGGTATTGAATTTTAGAAATAAATTATCCATGTAACAGAAAAACGTGATCCGTTAAGCGCTCAAAACACTCACGCTACGTGTATTCAGATAGAATTTTGTTCACAGTAAGCGTATCTTTAGGAATAAATATGAATAAAAATGTTACAATATGAATAAAAATGTTACATTGCTATAAACTTTCTCCCATCCGTCGAATTTTCATTTCAAAAAGTTTGAAACTGATTAACTGACTGAAATTAACACGTTAATAGTTTAAGTCCCATAATTTGTAATTAAAATATACTGAATACAAACATTGTATCAGAAAGAAATACGTGTTTTGTGTATAGACCATAGTCTTTTGGTAAACCAGACTCAAGTAAGATAAAAAAATTAATTTTATAGGTGTTACAAGTGCGAGTTTGAACCAAATTGGTGAAAACAATTAGTTGTATTATGTCTTAGTTTTCACGTTTTTCTAATATTTTTAATATTTTTTCGGATTTTTTTTTAGTTATACTGCAGATGTGAAACACTGTTTAGAGTTACTAGACTAGGTAAAGTGTAAGAAGGTTGACGACCAATACCAAGTTATTACAATAATCTCCAAGTTTTAGCAGAATACTATTCATAATAGTTCCCACTATGTAACTATATACTGCCCCGAGCTTCCCTGCATACCTTATTGCAACGGTTAAGCATCTGTTTGTATTTATTGAGAATGTCCGTGTGTTTATTGAAACTGCGAGTTTTAATTTCAATCTATACTTAGACTTATTGCGATTTGGTGTTGCGGGAAGATACTTAAGCCATAAAAAAAACATTACATCAACATCAAGAAACTTCTTAAAAAATGTAGATATTTGTATCATAATCTGGTCACGTCACAAAGATTTTTCAAGAAAATTGTTAACTAGGCTTCACTGTTCAACTTAACTTTATAGTCATTTCTTTGTAAAAAGTTACGTAATTGTTACATTATTTGTTTTGTTCTTGTTCTTATCTTGTTCTTGTAACTACGACTGTTTTAGGACTTGAGAAATAAGACAATATTAATAACTATAATATGTTGACAGTTGTACATTATAATGGTTTATTTTTAAATTACCTGATTAGTCATCTACGATCACCTTGCTCTTATCTATATTTCCGGAGGTTATAGAAATATGTCAATATGTGTATATCAATGGGTAGACTGCCATCAACCCTCTTCGAGAAGGCATGTGGGTAGGATTTCCGCTACAACTTAGATAAATGGTAAATTATAATATTTATTTATTTATTTATTTAGTCTTTATTGTATAAAATAGTACAATAGGCGGACTTAAAAGCAAAAGCTTAAAAGCATTCTCTACCAGTCAACCCGAGAATACAGTGCAAACATAGAGTAAGGCGCTTAAAATATAAAACATTAATACAGGAAAAAGCAACATTAGAATAAATATATAATATCCTTAATATTGTCTGCTTAATTTGTTTACTGTCAGTAGTAATTTTCAGTAGTACTTTCTATATTTAATACTGTCTGCCATTGTTTCTAAACTATAAAAGATCGTGACCAGAAAAATAATACAATTAACAAAAAAGCTTAAGAAAAGATTAGATTTTTATCTGTTTGATGGGTTTGTTTGTTCGCTCTTAATGCAAAAAATAAGTGATGGATGCCTATACATATTTTACATTAGTTGTTTAATGTTTTCATTGGATTTGATTTAAATTGTATTTATTTTATTTTCAGGTAAGATGTTCATCATCGAAAAAACTTAATTACTTCATGGGTTGTGGGTATAACTTCTTTTGTTTATTTGAGACACATTAAAATAGAGATTCACATTAATATGTTAATTTATGCCGGATGTGGACGGAAAAAAAAATATACGAGGACAATTTTCATCCATCAGAAAGGAGGAAAATTAATTTACTTATTTAAATTAACGATATTATGAACTTGTGAGTCGCAAAACAAATCGTAGCCGAAGGATAAACATACTATTGACTTAAAAAGTTACAAGAGAAATAAGACACCCGATGTTTATTCAGTATAATACAATATATTTATATATAGACTAAATATAAATTAATACTACTTACATATTTATCTTCATCACATATAGCATTTACTACGGCAATAAGACAAATTTCAGAATTTCAAGTGCTAGTCAATATAACGATAGAAATTAGGGCCTCAAAACTCAAAACTCAAAAGTTTTTATCCCAGTCTAAACAGAAATTATGCAACCTGTAACAGGTAATTGGGGCTCTTAAGAAACATTAAAGGTCTGATCCTTATGTTATCATTTCTCCAAAAGTTTGAAAACAGCAAAACTTGTGTACTAGACTAGTCTATGCATGAATGGAAAATAATGTTTTAACAAATAACATACGGGATAAGCAAATCAAGCTACAAAATAAAATCTTGGATATTTGCATTATCAAGAATCTCGTTTTTGGAAGGAATTTTGACGTAACTATCTCATAAATATAAGAATAAAAATAAGATTAAATGGATTAAATCTAAACCTTAATCTGAAATTCATCGAAAAACTGAAAAACATTACTTAGGGAATTATTAGATAAAATATTTATTAGAACATTCTAGATACATTGAAATTTGTCTCCAATTTTATATTATCTTTGTGCAATATATCATGTACCATCTAACAAACAGCGTGTCATATAATCCTTTATTACACTTATAAGGTCAATAAAATAATATATTAGAATTTGTTTACTATATAGATTTACATAGGCATAAGTCAGCCTCCCCCCCGCCCCATCAGGGCGGGTGTCCCTCAGGGTTCAATTATCTCACCCATCCTCTACTCCATCTACGCTAGACCGCGATCTCTTTAGACTCTTTCATCTCTTTAGACCGCGATCTAAAGTGCACCTTGCCATGTACGCGGACGATACCGCACTTTACACGTCCTCTAAGGATCACTGGGAGATATACCAACGTCTCCAATCCGCAGTCGACTCCCTCGAGAGTTGGCTGCGGAAATGGCGGATCGAGGTAAACCCTGAGAAGAGCGTTTCGGTGCTCTTTGAACGGGGCCCCCCAAGGATCCTCCCGCGGATCAAACTCTTTGATAAACCGATACCTTGGAAAGACGAGGCAAAATACCTAGGAGTAACGTTAGGTAGAAAGTTAGTTTTCACTGTGCATATTAGGACCGTTCATAGCAGAGCGGCCTACATACGGGGTCGTTTATATCCACTGCTAGGCAAGCGGAGTAAAATGTCCCTTCGCAATAAGGTGACACTTTACAAAGCTTGCATACGTTCCGTTATGTCCTATGCGAGTCCCGTTTTTGCGCACGCTAATCTGAAACCCCTTCAGGTGATTCAGAACAGGTTTACACGGATTGCAACCGGGGCGCCGTGGTTCGAACGCAACATCGATCTCCATAGAGACTTAGACCTTCCGACCATCGCTCAGTACTTCAAGGGGCTTTCCCAAAAGTACTTTGAACGTGCTGAGCGACACCCGAACCCACTGGTGGCTGACGCCGCAGAGTATAGACCACGTAAGACTACTTTAGTCAGAAAAAGAAGACCCAAGTCGGTACTCGTTGACCCCGACGACACGTTCACAGTAGGTAATAACGTGTACGCGTAGGCATAAGTGACACCACACAACATACAGACACACACCGTCTATACCGGTATAGACGAGGTCCCAACTGAGTAAGTGCTCCGTTGCTCCCGGCGTTCTGCCGTCGGAGGACGCTAGTGTCCAAATTTCCTTAGCTTCCCTTATGACTAATGACGCCCCGAGCCGAGGTCCGTGTCTCAATCTGAGACGCCCTCGGGACGTCATTCCCCAAGGGGGCCCATCTGGTATCCCTTATAAGGGCGGGTCTCCTGTCCCACCCGCTCCCCCGGTGACGCTGTAATAGCCAACAGGGCTAACAGTATAGACATTAAAAATTTAAAAAAAAAAAAAAAAAAAGAAAAGCCAGCTTCAGCTGTTTCATGCCCTGTTCCTAGTGATCCACTAGTAGTGATATACCATATCGTAGTAGTTATCTTTAAAAGATGTTGCCAGGAACTAGCATTTAACCTTGTTATAAGTAAAAAACTTCCCAAGTTCCTAATTGGACTTCGCACTTGGTAAGAAAAAAAAAAATATATGCTAATATTTGTAACATTATAAATGAATAAACTTGAATTAATTAAAAATATTTGTAAACTTCAACAATTGAATCTGTGTTACAAAAATGTATTACAATCCATTCAATGGAATTGTTTAAGTGAAACCAGAATCATCTTTATTGTTGTTTAAAAGAAAAACTTTCAGAGTGGCGAATGCCGTATAACAAACTTTTACAATCCAATAAAACTGATGGTTTCTTCTTTACATTTTTAAGAATTTTTTTGATTGACACACTAAAAAATTATAAGTAAAATTTATTTTCTATTATCCACAAAAAAAAGAAATTTCCTTTCTGATATGCTGAAAAAGTTTTTTATTTTATTAGGTATATTACATTACTATATTATATATTATTATAATTATTACATAACATTACTATATTATAATAACAAAAAATATTGGTAAGATGGGGTTATTGTTGCATGTTTTCTAATGAATGTTAGAGCTACAACATGTCATTCATAAGACTTTCATTTGAGACTTTAAATAAACAAGTTTTATAAATTTAAAGAACAAGTTCTTATATTGTTTGTTGATACTTTTTCAATCCAATGATTTCGAAAAAAATAATGGACTAGAAATAACCTATCAACTGAAATTGCTTTTGATCAATAGAAGCCTTTTAAATAGTTCCATCAACGAATTTTATATTATGTGTATGTATGCGGTTCTAATCAATTTGTTAGCTATCAATATATCTAGTAAGCTTTGTAAGCTTTGAAACGTGATAGGTAAGTGTAAACTTTTTCTTGTATGGAAAAAAATACAACAAATACTCTTGAACACAACTAAGGTTGTATTTGAAATAAATTTGATAAATATCTAATAAATGTGGTTAAAATCAGCTATTAAAGACATGAATCGTGTTTTAAAAGCGATAATTGTTTAAATCCCTAATCATTTTGTGTGAAAGCTTAAGCAGGGTCTCTTAAAATTTGGTTTTCGACTTGTTGCGAAATTAATTGATTATGTCGCTTAATTAAATTTGTTTGGGCGTTTTTGGATGTCAAACATTAATTGGAATTTATTTAATGTACATTGTGGTTGACATTTTATTTCTTAGGTTGTATTACGCTTGTTGTTTTTATAATGTTTATGTATGTCTTGTCTTATACTGTGATTTTTCCTTGTAAATCCAACACAAGAAAATAAACTTTATCACAATGCGAAAACGGAACCAAAATAAGAACACATAGATAGAACGAATATCTGCGAATCACATGATAATAGAATTTTGGTATGTGAATTATATACCATTAGGCCTATAAAGTGTTTGTTTGACATTTTGCAAAAAAAAAAAGGGTTGCAGCTCTCTGCAGTACAAACCATCTTTGGCTTTTTTAATGGAAAAGGACTACCTACTTCTAATATTGAAAAACAAAATCATCTTAAACAAATGTTTCTTTTTGTTTAAGATTTGGTTTTAATAGGGTTGCATACTATATTAAATGTCCAATTCTTTAAAAGATATTTATCGATTTGACTATTAGTTTATTTACCGTTTTATTATAGCTCAGTTCTATAACCTGTTGCTTTATTTAATCTGATTCAGTAAGTTGTTTAGCAAAATAATTTAACAATGTATATGTGATGAAAATTTCAAGACTGATTTCACGTTTTACCTTTTTTTGCGGCCATTTATGCTAAGTGATGATTTTAATGTTGAACACCATAGCGATGATTTTATGCGATGACAATTGCCTTTTAAAAAAGACAAGAAGAAGAAGAAGATTATTAACTACTCAATTTATAGATATTTTTATCTTTCTCATTTAAGAGAAATTAAATTTACTTTTCATTACGGTTACAGAACTACTTTCGTACGCCGGCCTGAAGATTAACAGAAATGTTATTATTATTAAGAAATCTTCACTCAGCATTTAGTAAACAATAACTTTTATATATATTTTATAAATCAGTGGATTTTGAAATATTTCAATGGTATTTTTCAAACTCCTTGACCATTACTTCTACCGGATTCATGAAAAAGATAAAAAATAAACCTATGGAGGAAACGACCATCAAGAGCGAATACAAAGCTCATTTTGTTTCCGCGTATGCCGGTGATTCTGAGATATTTGCCAATCCGTGTTAATCGATCACAATTTCCCGTGCATCAGGCTTTTGCGATGACTATAAATAAATCACTAGATCAGCCGTTTAAAGTATGTGAAATTAACATCAAGTTTCCCTATCGCGTGCATAGACATAGCATGTTGTCGAGACATTAAATGAAAAATAAACTGTCGTGCTATCAATCACCGACTAAGTAATAATACTACGACAAACATCTTTAACATTCTTATACTACATTTACAGTTTATTTAGTAGGAAAGTAAAACGGACGACGGTTTATTGTTTTTACTGATGGACAGGCGGCTAATAACCTTTTAGTATGAAAGCACTTGGCCGAGAGGTTAATGAAAAATCATGTTTTAAAATTTTTATTGTATAATATGTTAAGCAAAACAAGATAACTTAGGGAACAGTTTGTAAATGGTAGTTATAGTCCTTAGTATTTCTAAACTTTCTAATTCATTAAAATAAAACTATTTTTACGGATTAACTCGCTTATATTGGATTAAATTTTAAATATACATTTTAAATCTAACCCCACGTTTCGAATGCTTAGCAGCAATCGTATTAAATCGTAAGACGAGATGGAGGTGTCTGTCAGTAAGTCGGTTATCATATAGTAATGTCAGTAAGTCAGTCGGTAGTGTCAGTCAGTTCAGGATTCACACAAAACGCACTAACAGTATCTTGAGGTCTTACAGTGCGGTCACTGACATGGGGTTTTATATTTTTCAAAAGTGGGTCCCAGGTGTTAGACAATCCTCAACCATCTTATCTATTAAAATTAGGATGTTTATTAATTTCAATAGCATCACGAACCATTCTTGGAATGTAACGTTGTTCTTTAGCGAGGATTTTAGGTTTATCAAATCTTACATAATGATTGGGCTTGTCTATGGTATGTTCACACACTACTGATTTTGTTCTTTGATTGACCTATGTATGATAAGCCACAATCGCAGTCAAGTTTGTATACTCCAGCACATTGTAAAGGAATATCAATCTCAAGAATTGGCTCACTTTCCTTTAAGGTTTGTAGATAGTTCTTACAGAAACCTTAGAAAACCACATCAAACCAATGTGGTTTCTGTGACGCTGGCGAGGTGCGGGCAGGTGGTTGTTGAACAAGGCCTGCTTGACATGCTGCAGCTCGCCCTCTAGGTGTTCCACGTCACAGATGTGTTGTGCTCTTTGAAACAAATATTTTCCAACGGTAGCTAACTGGCTAGGATGGTGGTGTGATTTACCATTGAGGTACCTATCTGAATGTGTGGGTTTCCTATAGACAGTGTGTCCATGTAGATATCGGCAACTAGGGGGGAACCGGGGAACAAGTTGTTGCCGATATCTACATGGAGCACTTCGAGGCGAGGGCCCGGTCCACTGCACCGGTTATAGCGAAGATCTTTAAACGGTACGTAGATGACATCTTCACGATACTACCTATGAATCTAACATCTGTTTTTCTAGAACACCTCAATTCCATTAACTACAAAATACAATTTACAATGGAATTACAGTCAAATAATACTTTAGCTTATATCAAAAATCCTGATATTCTTATTATCAAAAATCCTGACAACACATTAGGAAATTTAAAATTTTATTCAATATACGCGATTTAAATCGTTCGTAAAAATAGTTTTATTTATAATTCATATTATTTAGTTCGCCCATTTTTCGCAGCAAAACGATTTTTTAGATTCAATTTTTTTTATAATAATATGCTCACTGCTCTGTGTATAATGGAGTTAGCGATGACAATTATTTTTTTATAGTAAACAGGAAACAACATATTTTATTTTTTAGTTTCTACTTATTTATTGACCTCAAACAACACAATTATATTCTAATAGTCCCATATAATTCTGCAATAAAGTGCAAAAGTCAGAAATGACTTTACCGCTAAATAATTTGCAGCATACTCATTACATACCTTAATACCCTGCAACTTTGTTCATTTATTTAGTGCTCGGCCTTAGAGCTCTACTTACCACAAGCAGAATACGGCTTACTTAATTATAAGTATGGTAGATTTGAGTTAAATATTTTCTTGTAATTTTATGTGATTGTGACGAGATAAGAGAAGGATAACAATTTTAAGTTAATTATTAATTTTTTAGTTATTACTTTTTTGTTTGTATGAATTATAATGTCTCGCAACGCACTCTCCTTATGAATCGATATTAGATATGCGTTATTTAGTCGTCGTTGTTATGCAATAGTAAATCTTTGTTTTAATAATTTCTTTAGTTATAATACTGTCTCAAATATTTTTCCAGAATGTTTTTTTAATTTATATGATTTTTTATGGTATCTGGTGATACCGGTGTATCCTCCTTAACGAAATTTAATATATCATTTATCCAGAGTTCTGATGGTTAATCACTCTAAAGCCAAGTATTATAAGTTATATATGAGGTGAGTGATGAACAATTAAATAAATTGCTGAATTTCTTGCAATGGTACGAGACAAGATGATACTGATGTAAAGAAATAAATAGGTCTCTCGGTAAATATTTATATTGTTGGTATTTGCTATGATTTTTTATAGTTAAGCTGTGCTTTTTAAGCGACGTACTTTTTTTCGTTATTTATATTAATTTTGTTACATATATAATATTATATTATATTACTTATTATTGGGGTTGTAGATTTATCACATATTGCGTCCAAATTGTGGGAAACTAAATAAGAAATAAAAGCTATCTTTTGTCTACTATCAATCATCTTTTACTCATAATATATATATATAAGTATATATAAATATATATATATATATATATTTAGAGTTGGTACAAATATTGACGAAAAATTTGTTTATAACTGAAAAAAAAAAATTTCATATTTAATAATTAATTTTTTAATATATTTTCTAAAAGGTTCTTTTTTAACTGGTATCCCCAAAAATTTACAAGAACTATAATTTAATTAAGAAATTTTAATTCTAGTTACATAGTATTAATATTTTTTCCTACTTATGTGTATATAAGACGTTTAAATTAAATTAAAGCAACGATTTCATTTTCTTACAATTAGAATGTTAGAGGCTGTCGATGAAAACGTTTAAAGGTTCACATTGTTCTATGCAAGATAAATAATATTTAGATAAAGCAATAGTGCATTTTAGTTCTACAATATATCTCATACTATATTTATTTTATAAGACAATTTGTATATTACAAAAAAAAGCATACAATATGTTTTTAGTTCCAAAACTAACATCCAGTGAGCTTGAAGTTATTATCTTAGTTATCATATGACCCTGTAGTCAGTCTGCTACGTTCTTCAGCCCCAAGCGTAGCTCAATTATCTCGTTCACGCTCGGCTGTCCTTCAGACCTCCACTTACTACTAACCGCAAGCAGAATACGCCTTATTCAATTATGTTTCTAGCTGGTTCTAAGCTAAGCAGAGCTAGTGTTTTACACATACCAATTATTTATATATTGTTTTGAAATGCTTTTTTTGGATATGTGCCCAAATTAAATCCTTTATTTTGAAGTTAAGTATATTTAAGAATATTTGTGGATCGTTTCAATGATCATATTTTACATAATAACATACATGTTAACAATATTATTTTTCCCAAACCATTATTATTCCATCTCTGAGAGAGACCAATTGCACAAAGTTAACATAGCTGAAATAAATTTCTGTCAATGATATGTTATTTAATGGCTCTGTTTCCTTGAGAGACCATGAGCTCTATTGTACAATTTTAATTGGTACAAGAGGTTCGAAAATAAAATCACAACTTATTAAACATTGAATAAAACTCGTAGAGTTAAATCAGTCACATTACATAAGTTTGTAACCTACATTTTTAAAATTTTTAGTATTGTTTCCTTTTAGTCTTATTTTTATTAAGGAAATGTAAACTTAATTTAACTCATATAGGGGTTATATTCATATTTTATATGATGCATTTTTCTTCGCCATCAAAGTTGCAAGTATCTTTGGGTACATCAGAGGGTTTAGGGTCTCTCTAAGGCCTTATTACACAAGTAATAGAATAAAGAGTGAAGATGGTTTTCAAGGCGCTTAGTGAATGTAATAAGAGTAACATTCTAGTAATGAGATGTTCTTTGTAACCGAGAAAACGCCGCTGGGAAGAAAGTACTGAAGCTTAAGGAATAAATAGTCATCTTTGTAAACATTTTCGGGTATTGTTAAAAAAGTATTTTCATCTACAAAGAGTAGTTTGATTTTTTTATATATGAGGATTTTTTGTTATTATTTTTTTATTACAAAATTTTGTAATATTTTTGAATTATTTTTATGAATATAATAGGAAGTGAGTAAAACTCACACACAGACACCATACATAAATAAACACACTTAATTTGGTATGCTCTTTTTTATGACAATATGTGCTGATTTATTGAGTCTCAGATCTAATTATAAATGAAATTCAAAATAATATTTAATTATATTCTGGAACATTTGCTGTCATTTGTATAATAGGTATTATTATAGTATTTTTTTTAAATTTAAATTTAAGTAAAAGATTGTTTGATTTGACATGGTCATGGCTCATACAAAACACTATTGTATTATTATAATTTTATCAACAAACTTTTACAATAGTCTAGTCTCTTCCGAAAATATGAGGTCGTAATAAAGTGGATAGGATATTGAAATAAAAAGAATAAAATGATTCCTGGAGTCCAAATCCCACGATAAGGTTTTTGAATAGTGTTCATATCGATTATTAGTGAAAAATTTACAAATAGAGATGGGAATATATAAAAACGCTCTAGTGTTTTTCGCTATAAAAAAATTAATGTTGTTAAGTTAATTACATTTCAATAGTTTTTTTAGATATCACATCTTTAAAATACATAATATTTCTATGATATATCATTTCTATGACAAAATATTTCTGTGAATACGGATAACTCTGAATTAAAACTTGTCAAAGTTCTAAGAATTCGCTTTCCTAAAGTAAAAGCCAAATGGATAATAATGTAAATAAAAAAAATATTTGACCATAATGCCTTCTGAGGCAAACGAAGGCTAGAAGCCCCAATTCAATATTCTTACCATTAATTTGGCCAACACTTTACTGCAGCATTAAAGTGTCTTCATAATATAGACAGATTGACGTCTATGTAATCTTGAGTCGACATTTATTCAATACTGAGTGATGAGTTTTATTCAGAACAATATTTTAGGATACTATGACAGTAAAATTAACTTTTGAAAATGGTTAGAATTTATTATCTTATTAAAGTCTTTGATAAGTTTCAGTATTTTTTAAATTCAGTTTCCATGGCTGAAGTACCTAAGATTTGATTTGAAAGGATTTTGTCACGTGGACAATCTTTCTGTGATCCACAGATTGGCGTTCTGAGTCTGGGTAAGTGCGTTCTTCATGAAATCACCAGTGACTAAGGGATCTAATGCGGAACTTCTTTTAACGTAACACAATAATATTTGTATTTTTAAATATTTTACTAAGTAACTGTATTGTATTGTACACATTTATATATACACATTTATATATTTGGGTCACGTTTTTTATGTGATAAATGTGGTAGAATACGTACAAAGTGAGAGCAGTAAATACTCCATGTGTGGCCAAACCTTCGCTTTATAAAGCATGAGACTTTGATTCGTCGAGAAGTACTGCATCGCTCATTTATCACTCCCAGTTTCTCCAAAGCCAACTTGGCCTTGTTGTACCGCTAAATTGACAATCGTTCCAAATTTCCAGGCGTGTTCTCGAAGAGCGATGATACGACAAATAGGTTTTTTTGTGGTAAATACGCAAACTTGTGCCTTCTGGGCATTAAACTGAACAAGGTTCAGTTTACCCCATTCTGAAATCTTCTATAAGGAAGCTTCAACATATGACACAAGTTTCTTTCGGCACTCAAAAAAGTTTTCCCAAGACAGTCATGAACTCTAGGGATATACTGCTGTATATAGCTAGCCCATATGAACGAAGCTTCTAAAGAAGCACGTTATACCATACACGATCGAAGGCTTTTGACATAAACAAACTAACTGCCTCTCCTTTACTTATAAAGGCCGCCTTGGTGTGTTAGATACACCAGAAGCTGATATACCATGGTGAAAGTCATATTGCCGGTAATGACCGGCAATATAGATTGCCAGTTAATTAATGGATTAACTGGTAATCTTTAAGGTAAATCAGGAGTTGGCGGTTTATAATAGTCTAGATTATTTTGAAGTTAACGCCTTGAGGTATTTGGATAAGATTTGTTGCGTTTTTTTAGGGATTGGGTGAACAAGGGCACTCTTCAATGAGTTCAAAACAACGCCTTTTAAATAGGAATGCTAAAATAGATGTATTAGTATAGGAGTTAATTCAGAAGCACATGTTCGGAGGACGATTGGAGAAATAACATATAGTCCGCTCGACTTATGAACGATCAAGGAAAGTAGAGTTCGTCGTATATATTTTTGTCAGAACACAATATCTGGCATTGATTTCTGACACCTTTGAGATTTTTGACACCTGAGAAGGTAGACGGTGTCTTTCCTTTGTCGTCCATAGTCGAATTTGAGAAAAAAATAGTGCCAAGAAGATTGGTTTTAGGTAAGTTCATTAAAATACTAGTTCTAAAATGGATGCAAAAAGCATATATATCTGCTTTCTAACACATATTACAAATTATAAGTCAAAAATTTTCCCAACTTAGATAACTTTATAACTTCAAAGTACTATTAATACATTCTATACAAATGAGGTAATATAAATGTTTATAAATAGGATTGAAATTTAAGAGGGATTTTTATGACCCAAAATACGCGGCCAGTACGCGTTATACTGTCTAAACAAGTAAAGAATTAGAATTAATAATAAAATATTTGTTTTATATTTATATAAACATAGAATTAAAAATCAACCTATACGGGCAGGGATTCGAACCGAATACCGATACCGTATCGCTATCCGCCTCGGTGAATTAAGCATTCGATATGTGATCGTCTTTATCGGAACGGTGGTGACATCTATTACGCTTCTTTCGAAAATTAGGTTCCTTTATTAGTTAGGTTTCATCTATTAGGTTTCCCAGATGTTGCGGGTTCGAATCCCTGCCCGTAACGGTTTATTTTTCACTGTATATTGATATAAATTTTAATAAGCTTAACATGGCTATACATGTTTATAGATGTTTGTTTCATATTATTTGTTCATTGTTAAACTTCAAAATTTTTAGAAATTTTATATTTTGCGGCAATTTCTTTTGTTTATTTATAGATTTATAAACTTGAAAAGGACCCTTATCGTCCTAAGATGACTTTGGGAACAAAATCCGGCAATATTATAAAGAGAGTAAATGTTGAGGAAAAATGGTTCCTTAGATCCTCCTTCGATCTTTTCTTAGATAATAAAGTTAAATATATCAATGGTTAGCCTATAGACAGTAGAAACTTATTCATGATGTATGCCAATATCCTATAAATCTGTTTTTTAATTTATGATAGTTTAGTTACAAAATCAAAACATGTACAATACACATAGGCGTATTTGTTTATTGTTCAGTGAAATTGCTCGTCCTATTATTTTGAGAGCGTATTAGTAACAGCACTACTGATATTGTCCTAACATTTTGTAGGTTGTAATGTTGTAATTTAGAATAATTGGATTAACAATAATATCAAGAATTAATGATAAATTAAATTCAATCAGACTATTGTAGAGTATAATAAATTTTAGAGATTTTATTGAATTAATTTTGCTATATTTTTAGATTTCTATAAAAAAAAATAACTCAAACTAGAATGAGTTCGAAGATATTAGAATTCACAGTATTGTAAGAACCCTATTGATTCTTTATATTCTGTAATGTAATGAAATTCCAGTTAGATGTATGTTTTTAAATCCATAAATATAAGTATAACTGGAATTCTGGAATACAATATATATGTAACAAATATATGTATTTGTTCCCATGTTCCATATTTACCTTTATTTATGGATTTAAAATATCTGAAATCATATTTGCAGTACATGCAGTGTGATTGTGTTACATATATAGTTATACAATAATCGATTGATTGATGTATTATAAATAAATTAATCTCTATATGTCCCCACAATTAGATTCAGCGGTCAGAATTAATAATCAATTTAGTACCATTAGTTTACTGAAGCGATTACCAAAGTCTCCCAGAGTTTTGTTTTGTGGCCCGTGAAAGTTGCCAAATCAACCGTGTTTATGATATCAAATTTCATATAAATAACGATATTTTAAATATAAAATTAAAAACTTAAGACCTGCTATTTTGGAGACTTTTCGGCTTATTTTATGTGAAGCTTGAAAAAACTTATAAAACCTTTTAATCGAAATAATTATATTCAATCTGAGATAATGGTATTTAATAAATATTAATTAATATTTTTTTCTGCAAAATTGGGCTTTTATTTATACATTTACAGTCGCGTATAAGTATATGTATTGGATGCCTATAGTAAAACCTAAAGCTAAACTGCTTACGCTAAGCTCCTTACGACACCCAATCCTCGCCTTACTCTTTATACAAAGTCGTATTTCACGAGCTACCTTATATGAGTAACATAGGAATTCTAGTTGTTTTATTATATCCTGAAATATAACCTTATAGGGAATATAACCCAAATTCAGTCAATTTGTTTTCCGAATTTATTTTATGTACATTTTGTATAATAAAAATGAAACTTAATATTTTTACTTTTGATCTCAATCACACACAGACAAATAAGTTTTTTTTTTAATTAAATTTTCAAAACAATAGACCATTCTTTTCTTTCATTTTTATCTTAATGTATGCAGTCCCATAAATGCTTGCGTGAGATATTTAGTTGATAGTAACTATACACTTAACTACACTAAATACAGTCTATCCAAAAAAATTGATTAAAAGTTTTAAAGCCGATTTTGCTAGAATGTGTTTATCATTCAAATTACTACTACGATTTTTTTATATCTCATAGAAAGTATGAGGAAAGAAGAGAAGAGTATAACAAAATATTATATTTCAATCTTTGTGACCAATTTTACGAAATTTTTTTAAACAAATATACCTAAGTATTAGAATTTCATCCTACAAAAATATTCTACGGCTGTATTCCACAAGGAAGGAAAAGCTAGAATTATATAGATACACCATTTCTTGTGATGGTATTTCATTCTTATATAATAATATGATATTTTCGAATTTTCTTAGTTTTGAAGTTTCATCCATAATTACAATCATGAATATTGTATTTTATATATATCACTTGTCGCATTAAGACCACATGTTGTATTCTCTGATTTTTTTTCCTATTACGGCTGTTTTCATTGCATGTAAAACATGATATTTCGTTATTAAACCATAACAACCCTTCAATAAAAGAAATAAACATTCGTATGCCATAACATATATTGTTATCCGAATTAAATAACTCAAAAATAATAGTAGGCAATATGAAACATTATAACGAAACTTATGTCACGTATTAATCATAAAGTTTAACAGCAAACGCGTATCTATTTAGTTTCATGTCTAACTGTTATTAATATTACTACTGTGTATGAACTTAAAGTAAACATTGACTTTGTCAGATATATTGCGAGCGAGGCAATATTTGATTCTAGTTTTGAATAATTCCAATAAATATTGCATATAAAAGTATTTACTACTTAATTATACTTATGTTCTTGATAGTACATGTAGATGTAAGAGCTAACTGTTTTATTACTTTTTGGTTTACGCACATCACCAAATTATTTCATCTGGCGCCATAATGGTTATTAAACTTTTACCACAGCGCTTTCCCAAAGGATTAAATTATGACTGGACCCTATTTAATTATTCAATGTATATGATGCTGGGAAGTGTAAATTCTTAGTGGTTGAGAAGTATTTTTCTTCCTTTCTGGCTAGTTTGCGACTTAGGATATTATGAGGCTATTCAGATTTCCAAGATATCAGATAAATTGTCTTCAAAGGTGATTCTAGGTCAATAAGACATGGGTAATTTCAACAATAGGGCCAATAGTGAGTACAAAATAAAGATTAATTAATGTTATTTATTTATTTATTATTATTATCTTAAAAAATATTTCATTATAGGTATATGAAATCATCTTTATCCTTACGGATGCGGTATCTTTTATTTAAAAAAAAAAACACAAAATATAAAGCATATTTTATAGAATGACAATAAATAAATGGTATAACCAAAAAACAAAAAGTTTCGAAATTACTCTTAGAAATGCAAAATATGTACCTACTAATTAAAAAATAAAATAACATAAATTAAAACTTACAATTTTTTAAATTCTCGTAGCATTCTATAATTCTTTACTACAATTTCCACCACGTATCAATGAGATACATAAATTGAACACACCCGTAGATGTACTTAATAATTAAGAAATACAAATAGCAATCTTGTACAATTACGTCTACTCCATTTTATACAGATGTCAAAAATGTTATTAAATGTTTTCAAATAGAACAAGAATTATCGCGTAGGAGTTTCAATTTTAAGGAAGTTTAAATTATCTTCAAAACAAAAAATATTAATATAGTTGTAGGGTGAAATCTTAATCGGGGCACCCTCATATGGGAGGTTCCGCCGGGGTGTCACGATGAGTGCGAAAGCGATTCCGTGGCGTCCCACTAAGCCGATCAGATCAACCGTTGGTTTTTTAGTGGATAGCTTTAAAAATGGTAGCGTCTTCTATGCTGCCGGGTAGTCCCACATACCCCCACGACCATCACCTTCCTGGCCGCAGGGACGATGCATAACTCATTTTTCCAACTATAAAAAGGGGGTAAAGCCTTTAATTGTCATAATAACTAGTTTACTTGCGACATTAATACCCACGTTCATCTTATATCACTGTGATATTGTTATGTATTATCTTAACTGAACATTCATTTACTAAAGAATGATTCTAATGTTTTGAGCGAAAGTCCACAAAACCGTTTAAATGAGAGTTCATTATCATCTCCCGCCCCTTTTCAGAGCGTTATCTTTACTAAATAATATTATATTTATAGCACAATTTAACTATTAATTAGAAAATAACCATAAAAAGCCCAAAAGTTGTATACTATTAAACTAAAACACTAAACTACTTTGTTATTTACAGCACTATATAAGAAATACATAAATCTTTGTTACTTCATAAGAAGTAAGTAGTTATATAAGTGAAACACTCGTTGGTAGGTTCTTAAAATGTGGCAAAATTATGTTGAATTTATTCAAGTCTCGTTTACAAAAGCTCCCATTTACAAGCCTTGAAAAAATATAGGGTTTTGTTAAAAATATTCGCATTTTCATTCAACTTTTTGATATTTGCCTAAAAGCTTCTATTTTTTTTAAATTTTATTTCATTATTTTCCTACGTACAATTACAATATATCATACGTTCT
Source organism: Napeogenes sylphis (assembly GCA_959347405.1). Classification (NCBI taxonomy): domain Eukaryota; kingdom Metazoa; phylum Arthropoda; class Insecta; order Lepidoptera; family Nymphalidae; genus Napeogenes; species Napeogenes sylphis. The sequence goes on from OY365786.1 coordinate 16,932,171, forward strand.
CAATATAGTTTAAGCCGTGTTACCTAATCTATGTACAATTTTGTCAATGAAGGCTTGTTTTTTCCTAAAATTTACAATTTAATAAAACCCCCACTTTTATATTATAATCTCAAGCATCTACATTTTTATACATTACAGAATATCTTAAATTTTTTAACTTCAAACAAACAATACTTCCTATGTTAAATTTATAGTAAGACGAAAATTTGTTGATATATACTTATCGTAGTTGATCTTATATCGTGGCTATGGAGATGAAGGAGAGTAAAATCTGTGCTAAGTAATTGAGCGCTGCGGTTAAACTTGTCAATTCAGCCTTAAAGTCCTAGACCTAGTTACCAGAAATTGCTGGCTTTACTCTATTCGTTATCAAGCAATAGTTAGATTCTACAGTATCGTAATGATGTGATTTTTAGTTTGTACATTATTTATAACCATATTTCTTATTTTAAAATCAAGAATTTAAAATCAAGAAAATATTATTATAAATAAAAAGGAAATTTGAACATATTAATACACAAGAACATATAACAATGTAGTAGAATATTATGTAAAATCAAAACCTTATGTCATAAATCGACCATAATTTTAAGAAGAAAGGGATATTTTATTGCCTCATTACTAAGGACATTAAAATATAAAGGGCCAAGGGAAGGTTTTAATGGTCTTCATGTAGGATTGTTATATTTAGAAATTTTCTCTTTTTAATTTTAATATATAAATATATATAAATAAAGAGAATAATATATTATTTTATTTATATTTAATAGTAATTTCATTATTTTATAAAGTTTTACTTTAAAGTGTTTGGAAAATAACGATAGAATTATGCATTTTCAAGTGTAATTATATTTAACTAAAATTATCTATTTCATTTTTAGAGTCTTATTGTGAGAGGACATATACATATCAGGTGGACAAATCATTGTCGTATATTTTTAGTATATTTTTAATACTTGAATTTAAGTTCAAATTTATAAACCAGTGAAATTGGCCTTTTTCACAATTTTTGTAGGATCAAGATCAAGATTTAAGATCATTTGCTTAGGCTATTTATATTATCTTCGTCAACCTCACGCTTTAAGTGTAACACGTAAACAGTGATCCATGTTTTCTTCACCACTAGTACATTTTTAGCTACAAACATTTTATTCAGTAATTTAATTCAGTAACAAATAAAAAATATTTATACGAATCAAACTACTCCCCAATTAAAAACCCAACTACTGAAACTTTATTTTTTTTTATACAAAACGTTAAGTCAGTCTGGGTCACTAAGCACTACACTAACAGATCTTCTAGCTGAGATATAATCTGAATAGCTGTTCAAAATTTATAGCAACACAGCTATTTAGCTGAGTTGACAAGTTCACTGGAGCGCGCAATTACTTGGTTCAGATTGCATTCTAGAATTACCACTAACACTTAACTCAGATTGGAATTAATCATAATATTTTAAATATTCCTTAATTTTATAATTGTTTAAATTTTGAGTACATTGTATTTGTGACGTAATAAAGTATGTATTAAATGTAATTGTGTTGTTTAATATAGGCCAAGAATTTTCATGTCTTTTAATGTAAATTTCATTACTTAATTAAAGACGCGCAATATTTGGTCCATTAAGCATTGTCCATGACGTCACATGTCGTTGCACGTCTTTATTGTTCTATTATAATTATTTCATAAAACAATTTATATAATAAAAAATTCTCTGACCACACCAATTACTAATAAATATGATTTTTTCAAACATAGATACGAATAATAAACCATTAAATGCATAGACCACGAATTACAATACTATTATAATAATGTTTCTGTTTCAAATAACGAATTCTCAAAAAGACTGTATCTTGTCTTAATCCACATACCGGCTTTCTAATGTTATACCGTTTTTTGTTTGATTGGAATTGATTCCGGATTTCAAGGATACTAACAAAATCTGAAATCGATATAGTTCCAAGAAATTGTATATGGATCAAAGAAACTTATAAGTACACACTTACTTAGGTACAGTTCGTAGGAACGATTGATATATTTACTTATCTATAGATAAAAATATATAAACATACAAACATAATTTGTTGTTACTATTCGCCTATGGATCTTTGTAAGACTGCGTCCGAATTGTATTGATGTTTGTTTCACAATATTATTTCCTAATTTTTCCCAATAACATTTGACAGAATAACGTAAGTTTTGTTTGATGATAATAAGAAGATTAATTTATCACAAACCCTATAATAATTTTCAAAAAGAAGTTTATTTTACTTAAATATTACAATAAAGCCAGATAATGATTATATTATATTTCAAGTTCATATTTGAAATTCGTTGTTTATGACTTGAAAGTTATTTATATCCTAGAAAGACGTAAATTGGTAGGAAACTTGTAGAGAAATTGGTCCCGTTTAATCCAGGCTCATTCCAAACTTAAAATAACTATTGAAATAATCCAACCACACTTTCAAAATATTATGCTCAAGTAGATAGGAATCGTTATAATACTAAATTTAATTTAAGGATATAACTTTAGGATACAACAATTTTTAGTAATCTAGCTCATGTGTTGATAAAATTAAATATAGTATTCTAATAAAACAAAACACAACAAAATCCAAAGCATTTTAGCTATAAATTGCAAACTTTACACATTTGAAGTTAAAAAGGTTTACAATTTCTGACAATTAAGTAGCATTTTGTAACGCGCTTTACATTTAGCAAAATGGCTCATCTAATGAAGTGCTATGGCTCCTACTTCATTTATATCCTGAATTGTTTCAAGCTATGTTCTCAGTTAATAATTCAAATTTTACGTAAGCATTTTGATGGACCCTAGGGTTAGCTAATAATTAAACTTTCGTGAACCATGATGACTATTTAATGTATATTAAGCCTGCTGTATTTATTGAAATTAATCGGAAATTGCCTAATTAGCCGGCTACATAAATATAAATTATACGTATAAGGCTTAGACTATAATTAAACCGTTTGAATTTTAATTATTACAAGCTTATACCTGTACATTTGTACATTGGGAATAAACAGTTTTGTATAGACTTCACCAAAACCTGTTCGTTACAAAGAAATATAGACTTTGTTAAATTTGCATTTTTTTAGCAAACATGCATATATTATAACATATTTATTCACATTTGTGATAATTTATAAATTTGAGTAAGTATTATTAACTTCTTAGTGTATCTAAAATAAACAATGTTATTTACGACATTAAAATTTGCATGCAAAATGTTCTGGATTGAAATACATTTACACCGTTCGAAACGATTCGATTCGATTCCGATATCCGATGAAGCTTACTGCTACATGATGAATTCTTTATTTTTTATTGGTACCACTACTCACATCAGAACTTATAGCCAGGTTAATTACATGCGAATTGGACTGTAATACCCTTTACTCTTTTGTATGAATTCTTGTAGTAAAATAGAAAAATAGGCCTTTACTAATGACTGTAGTTAGATACTATTAACTATATGAAAAGCAAGTTATAATCAAAACAAATAAATAAATATATAAAATTTAATTTGGTTGTCGAATTTACCAGGAGTTTAAAACAAATTCAAATTGCCAAATTCAAAAAAGTGTTTAGTATCGAAACTTATAGGTCTATTATGTATACGTTTATCCATTATTCTAAATTAGTGTTTTTCTTTCAATTCTTCATAATTTAAGAAATTATGAAGTTCTAGCATAAGATAAAAAATCTTAGGCTTGTTTATTATTTATTATGGGCACACCTTTTTTTTATTTACTATCTAATAACGTTTTAAGTGGCGGTTATCATAAAAGTAATTTCACACAACCTTTTATTGGTAGAATTGGGTTTTGTTATTGGGTTAGGACCCTAACTAATTCAAAAGTTTGTACGTGCGTTTAGTATTTATTTAATTATACGTCCCTCTGGTTACTCTGTAATCCCTTTACAGTGTGATCTATGTCATGTCAACTTTGTGTAAATAATTAATTATTTTGTAAATATATTGTTTTAACATTGTATATAAATCTCGACATGATATTATTACAAAATTGCGGATTGCAATTATCATAAATATATATAAACAACATTTAAATGTTAATTGGGAAAAGATAGATGTTGAATCACGATTCATTTTTCAAAACGGATCACAAAAGTTCAACGTCAAATAATTATATATTAGCTTTTTTTATTAACAATGATATTAACTGCTTATTGACACTTTTATAAATTTCTAGTTTTTTTTTTGTAAATGTTTAAATTTTGTTCCTACCGTTTTATTATATTTCCGTGAATGAAAAGCACACAATAAAATAAAACTATTTCTTACAGATTTAGCTCATATTTTATGAAATTTTCAGTTTAAACTCAACCTGACGTTTCGATTGCAGCAATTTTCATTTCATTTTTCATTTGCAGAAATTTCATTTCATTTGCAGAAATCATTTTCTCGGGAATATAAAATGTAGGTGTATCCACAAGACAATTACTTAATTAGTTATTTACCTCTAACGGTTTTAAGAATGTGTGTAGAGAGGATAAGAATTTTACTGGGTTGTATAATGTTAGTATAATCTAAAGGTGTTGCTTAGACCGGGTTTGTGGTTTAACAAATCTAATATTCTGCTGACCTCGATGTAGGGTCTATCCTTGATATCCGAGATTCCTTAGCTTTTGTATGGATGTACTTCTTTATGTGACCAATATCTGACAATGTACAATAAAAATCCAGTTCATCCGTTAAAAAAATGTATCTTAAGGTTTAAAAAAAATGACATTTCAGACAAAGAATCATTTTCAACATGTAGATACAATAATCAATTTAGAATAATAAATGTAGATACAATAAAAAATTCTAAATTGTTAACGTTTTAATAACCCAAGTTTTTGCGATCTGTCGCTATAAAAGCAATTAATAAAAATCCCAGGGGCATCTCGCATTGCTATTGATTTGTGAATAAATCTCAAGAGTTATTTAGGTTTCAACATTAACAAAAAAATATTTAGTATGTTTACTATAACCTATTAGGTATAATCGATTTAGTAGTTTCAATTGATCTTACAACTGAAAATGAACATACAAACTGACAAAAGTATCAAATAAATATTTATATTAAGACCGTGTTATCTATTTTTAACTTGATACAATCTTACAACTGAAAATACTATTTGTTTGTAAAGAATACTAAGTACAAAAAAGATATATACAATCTTAAAGTTATTGTACTCGTAACATAAATTTTCACTTCAATCGTATATATCTCTTGAATAATAAAGCGGTCCAGTGCTGTTATTATTCTAGGAGCAAGAGCTCAAAGTGGAATATTAATTACCTCATCATTATATCAATTGGATATCATGATGTTAACCTACTTATTTTAAAACGATTGTTGTAAAATATTTTTTAAATAATAATAATATATCTAACACTTACACAAATTAATCTAACCCCTAAGTAAACAAAATATTGGCTTGTGTTAAGAGTGTAAGACAACGATACAAATATATAGAAATACACATTATAAATACTCTCAGTGAATTTGATAAACCAAACCCAGATATACAGCTATCTAAGCGTATCACACATGCCTGTCCCTGTCGGGAATCGAACCCGAGTCCTATTGCATCGCGATACTTTAGGAGTCTGCGCACACCACTCGACCAACGGGGCGTATAAAATAAACTAGTAGAAATAGTTCTTAAGTTTTCTAGTTGGATAACAATAATAACATATTGTTCTATAAATTACCTATAATGCTTAGTTCTTAATTTGAATTAAATAGACAGTTCATACATTACATCTTATAAGACATTACACGTATTAATAGCAAATTCGGAAAATAATGAGACGTCTACAATACTCGACAAAATGAACATATTGTTCGAACTCCATTGGGACTTGTGTAAAATATTATTAGAGGCACATTTCAGTTTCTTATTTATTGTAGTAATTCAGTAGTTTCTCCAATTACCAATTGTTTATACACCTATTTCAAAAATCATTTTAATGTAAGTCTGATAAACAGCGTAGTAAGTAGATTGTCAAAATACTTTAAGGCTTTCCTAATTAAAAATGTTTACAATTAGTAAGATCGGGCTTACAAGTTTCCTATTTTTATAAGTTATGGCTTGAGTTTTAGGTTAATTTCCAATCAAAGACAGTAACCATTGATAACATAATAGGACCAATAAATGTTGTAAGAACTTGTTTGTTACTAAATAATGAAGTTAAGCGATCTTCAGAATTCTGGAAACTGTACTTATACTTTACTGGAAAGTTAGGCGATAAACAAATTTATCAGGCAGCTGCTGTAACCGCCAGAGGTTATTATTTGAGACGTTTATATTATTTGAGGAACATAATACTATTTTTAATTTATACATCATATACACCTATATAAGTTAATTCAGGTTTTTGGGCTTTACTTAATGATATTTATATTTATTTCAATGCTATTTTTTTATTTTAAATATTACATTATACTAAAATTGTATTCCTTTTTTTTTAGGTAAGAGGACTACTTACAGCAAAACGGCATTATTTTCACAGAAGATGGGTATGGCTTTTAAATTTCAAAAAGTTTGCATGTTTTCTTAGTTGATTCACATATATGTATCTAATATAAAAAATATTTGTGGCGAGCTGAAAAAGAAAACCGGTAATATGGTTACTTTTGCAGAATGTGTGCAAGAAAATAAGGAAATTAATAGTTATTACATATATTTCCATTTGAACTTCATGTATTTATTTACTTATTTACTAAAAGTAGCATTATTCAAAAAAAATCTGACGATTATAATAGACTAATACAGATTTATCAATAACCCTGCCGTAATAGTTTACGGCAGGGTTATTGATAAATAAGCAAGCAGGGGTATGAAAACCGCAAAAAACTCTGATTTGTTTGCAATGTCATACCAAATCCTCTGAAAATATAACGGGACTCTCAAAGTCCTTTTAATCAAAAAGTTTTAGACAAAATATGTCGAATATAAAGAACAACTAAAAATCAATATATGAAGTCTTTTTTACCAAAAGTTAAACAAAATTATTTGAGAAATGGGATCACTGCGAGAGTACTTATATACCCATATACAAATAACAAAGTATTTCCCTTAATTTTTAAGCTACTTAAAATGAAAAAGGCATAATTTTCAGAAACCTATGGATATGTTAAAATGGTTATATTTTGTAATTGGATTTTGAAAAAATACAAAAAAATAGTGGTAGTATTTATTAAAAGGAATACACATGTAATTCGTCAAGGATTAAGAATAGACTATTATTTATTAACTCTCAGGCTGCTAACATTACATTTATTAGCAATAGAATGAAAAAAAAGAAAAAAGTAATTTAAAAAAAAATAAAAACCGACATTCATATACATAATGTAAAAGTTTAAACTAACACTAAAAAGTTCAAAATAATATTTTTATGACTTCAAAATAAAGTTTTATTAAAAGAATTAAATAAATTATTGAAACGTATATTGTATATATAATACCGATTAACTATTTAAAATCCGTTATTTTTGGAGTGGGTGCCAGCCAAAGCTAATTAATTGCAATAATTGTTTAAAATCTACTAATATTGTAATTGCAATAGGTTACAAAAATGGGAGCAAAATAAAGTAATTGCTTGGTTGCTAAGTTATTGTAATTATTCGAGAAGATTAGCAAAAACTCGGTCTTATTAAAAAAAACCTTTCAGCGATTTTAAAAACCTTTTTAAGGAAATTTTAGCGAACTTTCGAAAGATTCTGGAATATTTGGTTTGGCAAGAGCCGGAAGCCTTATCGTAGGAGTTAATAGGCTTCTTTTGATTATCTCGATATGCCCTTTTCCCTTCTACGTTTTAAGTCTTCTCTTTCCAAAGGCTTCACATTTTATTTTCTCAAGGTGAGAATATCTATGGACGACGGTAACCACTTACTGGTGGACTACTTGCTCGTTTTTTCCAAACGACACAAATATATTATGTAAATATAATTGATTAGGTTACAAAAGTGATATGATTTGGCCAATAAATGGCCAATAAATTTTGGTTCACCTATAAATTTACAAAGAATTTACATAGATTTTCCTATAGTACCATTTACGTGTGGAATGTGGTAAGAATTTATGAACTCCTAAACTTCAAAATTAGCTTCCACCAAGTTGCTGAAGTTCTAAATTGCTTCATATCAACCCATGAAACTATGTACCCTAATGAAAAAATTCGGTAATTGAAATCGTTTAATATTATAAGTGCATAAAATAAAAAATATATATTTTAATTTATATTATTAGATAATAATGTTATGACAACCACATTTCTGAATGAATCTGAATAATTCTGTCTATATGTGCAAATGGCAGCAAACCAGCCGCCCGTTTTGTTTCTTTCCCTTATAGATAAACACTTAATTATCACATTGTTATGATAAATTAGTTATATTATTGAACGAAATATGGTTCTATGTTAAATGAAAAAATAATTAAAGCAAGAGTTTTTTGTTATGTTTAATAAATAAGAATTAATTATATTGATTGAGAGAAGCGAAGTTTTAACAGCACTTTCTTCCCTGGGTCAATTTTCTACACGTTAATGTTCAAACGAATCGAGTTAACATGTGCAACGTTCTGAAATCGCGCGCTCAAATCCTTATTACTACATTCCGAGATGCTGTAAGGCTGAAAATTGTGTTTGTTAGAATGATTGCGATGGAAAAAGCATATTTAGAGGAAAATAATTGGTTTCTAATTGTTCTTTTAGCCATTACTATGAACAACAGGCAGTGCATTGTGGCTCTATTTGATTTTGTAAAATAGTGGTGTTCTAGTATAACTATCAGATAGAGTGATTCAAGGGGAAGCTTTATATGTATAATAAATACATCTATACTAATAATATAAAGCTGAAGAGTTTTTTTGTTTGTTTGTTTGAACGCGATAATCTCAGGAACTACTGGCCCGAATTGAAAAATTCTTCTAGTGTTGAATTGTTCATTTATTGAGGAAGGCTATGGTTGTATATCATCTCCCTGGGACTAATAAGAATCTAACAGCAAGGAAAATTGCTACAAAAACGATAAATTATTTATTTTTTGTGAGCTTTATACTCGTACGTGAACTTTAAAATTTCTCTATCTCACCCAAAAAATTACTCACATTGAAGATGTAATCTCTAAACTAGACTCCAAGTAAAATTTCTTTGTAATATTGTGATAGTTGTTATATTCTTAACTGGTCTTACGGTGCTCATACCTTTCCCATTCTCATTCCAATGATTTTCAATGATTTACATTTAATTTTACTTACGTAGTTGTGTACTAAAAAGGATTTTTAAATTCCACCCGTCATGGTTTAAAATAGAGTTTGCAATTTTGTATGAAACTCTGCAGCAAAAAATAATATCCACGAGGACGAAGTCGCGGGCGACTGTTAGTATAGTATTTTTTTTTGAGCTTTATGACCCGACGCCAATTCTTGCTGGAAGGATCATACTTAGTTATTGAACATGGTGTTATTAAGGGGTATAACTACCTTCTCTAGAATGGTATCTTAATACACTTGTGCCCATGTTTTGATACCTTTAACACATAAATATGGCTCAGTCTCTCCTTCATAGCTAACACCCCCCCAAACCCACGTTTCACTCTGTCGACTAATTGGGCTTAAATACGCTCATTTTGTTTGTTAAAATGTTGCTCAATTGTAAAATTTTTCTCATCCGTAAACTCCGAAAAAAGCTGAGATATTCCTTTGCTCACCGCTTCAATAGTTGTTTCGATTTTACCACTCTATTCATCTTTATCAGTTAAGAAATGATCAGTACGTCTCTTATAGGCTGAAAGTCCTAAGTCATCTTTTAAAATACGCGAATGGTTCTAGGTGTAATCTTCATTTCCCGAGATAAAATCTTTTGTTTTCGGACAGGATTTCTTGGAATTCTTTCCCTTACTGCTTTGACCATCTTTTTCGTACGAATACTACGTAGACGGCCAGATCTTTCTCTGTCTCAAACAGAGGAAATCTCATTGTACCTTTTGATAGCCCGCTACACAAACATTTAACTAATATCAAGTGTATGGAGAGTTTTAAAAATTGCATTTTGCTCCATTCCTACTTTGTGTAATGCAGTCACAGCGATTCTTTTCTCCTTACGACTAAATGGAGTGGCCATTTTAATATTGTAAAATATTTTACAATGTATCGACGCCAAGTTTTATTTTTAATTGTAACAGTATTTATGACCAGACTAAGTATATATATATATATATATATATATATATATATATATATATATATATATACAAGGTTATTTGTAATTAGTTGAGCACCTTTTGCAGGCAGCCCCTCTACATCAATCCTAACAACATTTGTTCTACGACTTTTTAAAATTAATAGTTTTAAAAATTTAGTTTTTTCCATACAAAATTTATTTATTGCCTCTGAACGTGCATTAAACTTGAGCAAAGAGAGGCCACGCAACTTGTCAAAATATGTGCCAAGGCCACATGCATCGGGGCGCGGGGTGGCGGGGTGACGCAGCAGGCGGCTATGCACATTAGAACTTGATCATTTTCTAAGGTGTAATAAAAAATAGCATCGTTTTCCACTTTTATTTATTAAAATGTTTTCTACAATAATCGAAACACATATTATCTAACTGTTTAAGAATCTAATGAAAAAACAAAATCTCCAATAGAAGTTGTCCACAAGTCGAATGTCTCAATATTTTTATTTGGTTTATGAAATAAGGGCACTGTAACGAAACCAAATAAATATTATTTTTACAATACAAAAACTTCTCTTTAACTTACTTTATACATATCATATTATCTCGTTTGTTAACATTTATATCATGACAATAAAACAATAAGTTACTTACGAATTTCTTTACGAAGATCCTAGAAATTGCAGTCAGTCACAAATAGAAGAAGCGTCGGTATACAGAAACAATCCAGGTAGTTAATATAAAATATCAGTAATACTACACACTTTCATCACCATAAACCTCAAGAGACAAATGATATATCAATTATCAAATAATAAAGATAATAATATCAAATTACAAATTACTTGACATTTGGTTGGTATTGACACCAACTGTTGGTGTTACCATTAATTAAAAACATCACCGTAAAATAGTAACAGTATTTAAAATGGCTCTATCTTGTGATTCCAACTATAAACTTCATTCCGATATCCGACAAAATATTAAGAAACACCAGGAGGAATAATAGGAAGTTTATTTAAATTACGTCTAAATTGGTCTTTCCTCGTTTATGATATTAATAAAACTGAAAAAACGAAAACTTTAGTCTTTATTAAATATGTGTGTGTGTATTAGTGTACACATGTAAGAAGTGAAACTTCTTTATGACATGTAAATATAATTCACATTTTCTTTTAAATGTGACTTAGAAATAAATATGGCACGTAACAGAAAAACGTCATAATTTTCATTAATAATTAATATTAATTAAAACGTAAGAAGTGAATCGACTGTTTCTGACGTATAATATTCTCATAGAAGAAACACATAAGTACCATAAAAACAGACAAATGTACACAATCTACTTTAAAAATAAAAACTTTAGGCTTCTTAACATGTTGGATCGTCACTATATCACAAATAAAATTATTCTTCATCATGGTTTCTGCTGTTTCGAGTTGTTGTTCGTTCTAGGTATAGCAAAACAGACCTTGTAAAGATCAGGACCCCAATGCTCCATTTCTCAGCCAAAACTCGTATTTCTTTTCATTCTTACTTCTTCTATTTCAGACAATCAATGTATTTTAAAAATATTATAAATTACATTTCATAATTTCTTCTTCATGTTATAATCTTGAATTTATTTATTAGTTTCAATAGCAAGTCCATAAAATCGTATTGTCCAGTATGTAATTACAATTCATTATTTAATTATAAAACTCTAATCCGATAATTTTATTTTTGGTTAATGTATATTGTATTTTGTAATCCATATACTTGTCATTTTGATTATTTAGTATTTCCATAGCAACATGGTGTAAAAGAGATGAAGCTATACGAAAAAAGCTGGTGCGCGCGTTTAACAGTTTCTGACTTTAGCTAGACTGCCGCGACCTTTAGACTGCTTACAAAATACAGAGTAATAAATAATCGAGGGAGCAAAAATTTTTTTGTTTCGTTTATTCTGAGTTATTTATCAAGATTTTTTAAAAGTCGTAGAACAAATGTTGTTGGGATTGATGTACAGAGGCTCCCTGCAAAAGGTGCTCAACTAATTAAAAATAACCCTGTATATGTCGAGACTTTCTCAGATGGTGGGGCAATAGGCCCGTCATCATTCTGGTTGGGTGGTAACGAGTCCATGACAGATAAACGCTATATCCAATTTACAATACACTTTAATAATATGAAAGCACAATCACGTTAGCATTAATTCATTAGTCACTCAATATAAACAAATTTAACTGTAATCTGCATCTACGGGTAAACAGACCGTCTCGCGCTCCAGATGTTCTTCCTCTGAGCTCCCGTGTGGGAGTCTGCAGCTCTCCGCCAACTACCACACTGCGAGTCCGTCCACGTGATCTGTGACGTCACGGCGTCTACCAAGTGATCGCTATTACGACTGTCAAACACTGACTTATTGTGTATTCATCGTCGCCATCCGCGACACGGCCAGCCTGACGGTCACACGTCCTCGTGTGTATCTGCAGGAGACAAACTGATATGGATCAACTATATACTCGGCCAACCTGACCATTACATGATACAGTACCTTTAAACAACAATAAAAAAATAAACTTCTCTAAAAATAGTTTGATCACAGAACGGAAGATGTCTGTAAGCCCCAGTACAACAAATTAATAAACACTCAAATCAGATGACATAAGGTTCATGGCCCAGCTGCCTCCGCAGCTAGTGGCACTTTGCCACCCATATCGCTATCACCTTTGGTGATACGACCAACACATAGAGTCCTTGACTCCCAGGTCCACACATGACCTAGTCTCCTCCCGAGACCCACTACACTAGTAGTCTCATCTTGAGACCCAGGCCCCCACTGTACTCCGGGCTGCTCACCGCCCCCTGAACATCCCACAAAGATGCAGTTACGACTACACACCAGGTACAGCTTGACCAAATAGCCATGGTATGTGATCTTGTTCTTGGCTGAGGTACTCTCCTCATTACTTTAAATATCAGACAAATCAAACTCATCAGGAATAGTACTTAGAGGCATCTTCCGGATACAATCGTGAAAATATTTATAACTTCTATTACCAGTAAGTGATTTTAAAAGATAGCGATCGCTATCAAGCACCTTAACAGTTTTAAAAGGACCTTTGTATTTCGGGTCCAACTTAATTTGATTTTTTTTTTCTTCACTTTGTATTAAAACCAAATCAAACTTAACCAATTTAGCTTTACCCTTGTCAAATCTAGATTTTTCATTGTGTTGCCGCTTGTTCTCGTGTCTCATCAATATTTATTTCTGCTTCGGTTTCGTCAAAGTTACGTAAGCTACTAGGTATACTACTACAACGGGTTTTTGTTTTGAAATAACTAGTGAGATATCAGTCATATTAATTGCAAATCCCTGTTTTAAATTTTCCCTTTCAATCACTACGCTATAATTTAAACAATTCCCGGGTAGCATGTGAAAAATAATAGACAAGCAAAGACCATTGATCAAAACATCGCAAAGAATCTGTTCTCTACATTCTACGTCAGCAGGGCCAAAACCTTTCATATGGACTATCGTGTTAAAACTTTGACCCGAAAATTTCTGACTAGTAGACTGTTTGACAAGTGAGCATTCGGCACCAGAATCGAAATAAAAATTGTACGAATCACCTGAGTGTTGCACTCGGCCACGAACACCAGCTACTTCGCAGGATTCAAGGCGCCGCTCAACTGGCCTGGACGCCGCGTCACCTGCGCCGCTGTTGGTGTCACTCCCCGAAGCCGTACCAACCGAAGCGTAACGCGGGCAGTGTGTTGATATATGTCCGCTTTCTCCACACCGAAAGCAGGTCACTTGTTTGCTGGTGCCAGGAATGGATGTTGATGGAGCTTTGTTCACAGAGTTGAACACAGTTGGCTTCACTGACCGGTAACCACAATTCGCCTTGTGCCCTAGTTTCGCACAGCTATAGCACCGAAATGAAGTAGAGGCCTATGGTTTCAAGCGTTTCACTTCAGGTTCACCCATTCGCCCTATAGAGCTTGCGGTCCTCTCGAATTTTCGTTTCAAACTTGCAGTTGCTTTTATTTCTTGTAACAATCGTTTGCGGGTAGTAATCATAAATGCCATGCGGTACAAACGGGAATGAAACTGAGCAACATGAGCCCGTACATATGATGTTGCAATTTCTTCATGGTTCAGATCCTTCCATCTTGCTAACATGGACGTCATCAAATGGGCTGCATACGCCGCGAGACATTCTCGCTCCTAAGGCTTTCTATTATTCGCGTTGATAAATGTAGCAGCAAGAGTTTCCGTTGAATCATATCTTGCATGGAATAAATCACGAAAATGGTTCCAGGTCATACCCGCATGTGAAATTTGTGAAAGCCATTACGAGGCGCTGCCTTTTAAAGCTTTACTGAGCGCTATAATTAGTTACGCGCCTTCCATCAGTTTTTCTTCAAAGCAATTATCCACGGTATTATTATATTTGGGTAGTCCGGATTAATTTCTGGTAGGCTAATTTTGATTACCGGTTGCGGTGATCTAATTGCCTCAATCAGTTGCATTATATTTCGCTGTTGCATCTCAAATAAAGCACGCCCGTGTGAATCGGATCCTGATCCCACTTCTGATGTCGAGACTTTCTCAGATGGTGGGGCAATAGGCCCGTCATCATTCTGGTTGGGTGGTAACGAGTCCATGACAGATAAACGCTATATCCAATTTACAATACACTTTAATAATATGAAAGCACAATCACGTTAGCATTAATTCATTAGTCACTCAATATAAACAAATTTAACTGTAATCTGCATCTACGGGTAAACAGACCGTCTCGCGCTCCAGATGTTCTTCCTCTGAGCTCCCGTGTGGGAGTCTGCAGCTCTCCGCCAACTACCACACTGCGAGTCCGTCCACGTGATCTGTGACGTCACGGCGTCTACCAAGTGATCGCTATTACGACTGTCAAACACTGACTTATTGTGTATTCATCGTCGCGCGCATTCATCCGCGACATATATATATACATATATATATATATATATATATATATATATTAAACATCAAAATTAAAGTCCACAATGGATTATATTTATCTCTAAAGGATAACCCAAAGTAAGCATTTTTTATATATTATTTTATAATAAGTAAGTACTAACCAAGCTTTGTACAAAATACAGTATTATTTTTTATCCAACTAGATGCATTACATATGTAGCACATTTCATGTAGATATCCATATCCATTATTCATTTTAGTGAAATGCCGTGAAATGCAGTAGCAATATACAAAACATAGATTATATTAGAGATTATTAAAGTGGAGGCATAATGTAAATATTGCATACAAAGACATCTTGTGGTATAAACTTAATATCAAACAATCTTCGCTGCCCATATTAGTATATATATTGTACCCCTACAAAGCTGACGCCGGCCGTTACTTAATACATAAAAGATGAAAGTCATTTTTAATTTTATAATTTTCGAGTGTTGTTTCATTACTGTATTTTATATTTAATAAAATAGTATTATATCTGATAAGTTTATTCTGAAATATATCGTTTAGTTATAAATAATTATTTATCATTCAATCACTGATCAGAAAACTCTAAATTTTTAAATATTTTCACGACAACCACGATGAAAAAAGTTATATTAAAATAAATAAATGTCAACAATTATATTTTGTGTTTTTTTATTTTATATCTTTTACTATATTAATGAAATCATAAACATCTGTTTCTTAAATTACTGTAGTATTTTTTTTATAAGCATATTATCCACAGTAAATATAAAGGAATAAATCAAAATGCAAGTAAGTTACTAAGGCAAATAACGAAATATCATTATCAAATCTTAAAGTCTAAGTCTCCATTCATTAGCTCCTCCGACGCAACGACTTCAATAAGTACATAATAATATTATTTTTATTCTTTTTGGAGTTATCATTTTTGTATTTGTAGGTTCATTAAGTACATAGTAAGTTTTAAAAGCAGAAAAAAATATTTAAAATTTAAAACACCAATAAAGAATAACCTCCAAAAAGAATTCAAAATTATTTTCTTCAAAATTCCTACAGATCTGAATTCCAATGAATCTGTATCCATTGATGATATTTAAATAATTTTAAACGTAAATATAACAACAAACTAATTTAAAAATCGATGTTTATATCAAAAAGTTATTAAAAATTTTTAAAACCCCAGATGCAAAAAAATCTCTAAAAAGAATAAAAATAATATTATTATGTACTTATTGAAGTCGTTGCGTCGCGTCGGGGGACCGTTGTACGCACGTTGACGATGGTGTCTAATATGCGAAGTTAATCTTTGAGCACTTGACTATATGATTCGATATCGTAATTTCTTTATTAGCCTTGGTAACGGACTTGCATTTTAATTTCTTTATTAGGCAGTCCCATAATCACGTTATCTATGATACATTGTCATGAACCTAATTCATGTAAATAATACTAATATACTAATATTACAAAGATAGAGTAGTTTTTTTAAGTTTTTTCATTTAAATAATAATCTATAGTATATATAATAATCTATATATACTTCATCGATTTGAATTATCCATTTACTAAAAATATTTTCTTGATGGAAATAAACATATTTCATTTGATGGTTACATATAGACCTATAAATATTCAAAAGTTTTTTTGCATGTCACCGAGGATAATATGATTATGAGGGTAAAATGGTAATATATATCTAATAAATTGAATATTTAACAAAATAATTGAATATACTCCATGATGTTTAACAAAGTAAAAAATAGTAATAGTGACAGAGTTGCAAACTTTTCAAACTTGTTTCACGTATATTTAAAATGTAGTTGTTGTTCAATCAATTAGCAAGACGGAAACGACTACAATACCAGACTAACAATATACACTCCGTGTTTTATATACATTCCGTTTTTAATAAACATTCCGTTTTTATTAGCAATAATTGAGTGTGCTTAAGTTGTTTATTCTCAGATAATATTGTAATAGCCATTTGTTTATCAAACATTGTAGTAAGCCATTTCATCATTTCTTTCATAAAATTTAGAATAAGCTAATAGTTAATTAGAGAAAAGAAAAGCAAATAAGAAAATTTAGGCATATTTTAACAAAATATTTATTTTGATAAATTTATTAAATAAAAAAAAGTTGTATTTCCTATATATTTTATAAGACTTAAAGGGCGTAAGGGTTAAGATATACTTACCCTTACATGGGTAAGTATAAGCCCCCTTTTAAAACACCGAAATTGAAGCAAAAAAAACTTCTTGTATAACCTAAAAAACTTCGTATGTATACTGTTATAAAAATACTGTTAAACATCTGAAAACAATACCATAAGAATTCATAAAACATTGTTATTTTCTTTTCTCCCCATGTAGTGACTTATTCAACTTAAAATTCTAATCATCTCCCATTTTTACTCTGACATAATAAACTTTTTTAGGGTATAAAAAAGTTCAACTAGAATATAGATCTATGGACGCCAACGATTGTTCTAATTGACTGATTGCTCTAGAATCTTCATTGATTCTTTATTTATAGTTCTAGAATAATTTAGAAGTTAGATTGTAGTTATTTTTTTGTTATAAGAGTAATGTATATATATTTTTTAAATATGTAAATATTTTATATATATATATATATATTTTTATTTTGCGTTTCTAGAACATATTTTATATGCTCTCTGAATAAAATACATTGCTATAGTCTAAGGATTCGTTTCCCTAAAGTTAAAAGCTAAATGAAGCATGAACTAACTCAGGTCATTAATTTTCTTGGATAATATGTACCTCCTGAGGCGTACGAGGGATAGCTGGGATGCCCCAATTCACTGATAGTCAATGATTATACATAGGTATCTAAATACCGAGAAAGTTCTTCAAGCAAATATTATTTTTGTATACCCTTAAAGATACCCTTTTGTTCAGGAAATGCACATCCAATCCAAATCATACAAATAACTATTGAACTGTTGAACAATAAATGTTGAAGACAATTTAATTAGATATTATATTTTTATTTTATCACAGACAATCGCAATTTATTTATGATGATTAACGATGCAGATTGACGAATATGAAAACCAACCAACCACATTCATTTAACGGTCTTATACAAGCAGCTTTTTTGGAGACAACGTCTGTAAATTTGAATTTTGAGTTATTTGTCAAATATGATTGTTTATTATTAATTATCCTTATGTTCTATATATTAGAATATGTAACCAAGTATTAATATAAAGGTACTGTTTGTATATTATTTCAAGCTATAGTTCCTTTGTTGATTAACTTCTCTATGATGAAGTATATAAACAAAAGTCATCAAAATTATAAAATACCAATTTGTTTTTACTTAAACACAGTGCTACAATGCAAATGCTTATTTCCCATGACCCAAAATAAACAACTAAAGAACAATAAAGACTGAGCTGTTTACGTACAATTTTTAAAATCTGCTTAATAATACGCTCATACCATGTTAGTATATACAGAAATAGGTACAGGGTTATGTTTGATATCCAATTACAGTTTTTGACGCGTCCTCCGATACCAGGAAGGGCAAATAAAACATTCGAGTGCAACACAATCATGTACATCCTTTTATTCCAGTGGCATTCACCAGTATAACTGCAAAACTCTCAAAAAGGAAAGCGAACTGTCCATTCAACTTTTAAAGTCCTTAAGCCCGGGTGCCAAAGGAGCGAAGAACGTCTTTTATAACAATGAAGTGGTAACCATCTTTTAGGAATTTATTTTTTTATAAAAAAGCCAAAGTAACATTTAGACAATTTCAGAAAGAAATTAATTTATTTCCTCAGAAATACTGTGTAAAAAATAGGCTGTCTGTTCTTAAGAGAGACATTAAAAAATCACCAAAACTTCAGCAAATATAAATAAGAGATTAATATTATACATATATATATACTATTATACTTATAATATACACATATACACCTTAAAACATAATAACTTGTGTAAAAAACTTTTTTACCTACATTATACCTAGTAAATACTATAAATTATCAATATTACCTAGCCACTTTCATTAAAAGCTTGCCGAAACGATTTTTTTTTCCTTTAGTTGCAAGTATCTATCCAATACCGAATCTCTTTACATTACGAGCTTTAGGATACATAATATTTCCTATTATTATTTCCCCGGAAATTCACTCAGCGGAATATATCAAGTTAAAGAATCCACGTGTACACAAGATAGATATAAAACTACATAAACCAAGGTAAAAAAAATATATAGGTAAGTTTGTATCTAATATTTATTACTACAGTGTGTTAAATATATCTTTAAGTAACACTTTTTTTTCTTTATGGAAGAGGAGGGCAAACGAGCTGGCGGGTCACAGATGACTTGTGATCACCGCCGCCCATGAACTCTTGCAACATCTCCGAGGATTTACAAGAGTGTTGCCGGCCATGTAGGTAGGAGTAGACGCCTTTTGTTGAAGGTATCCATGTCGTACCGATCTGGAAATACCACCGTAGGGAGTTCGTTTTACAAGCGAGTGGAACGTGGAAAAAAAAATTTAAACAACATCATTATTTTCAATGTCATATTACGTAGTTCAAAAAAAAAAGACCAGCTCCAAGTATTTTCAGCACGACTTTGGGAAATGCTTTATAAGTAATATTGTCTTTTAACAAATGAATAAGGTGGCAATAAGATGTTAAGGTTCAAAAAATATGTATCTGTGTACACTATGAAGTAATGTTAATCAATTGAATTGAATGAACGAGTAAGTGTAAATGAGTGAAATGGAATGACTCATAGAGAATGTCATGTGTTGGACACTGTCAACCAATACAATGTAGTAATATATCTACTCTATATAATATTTTAAATACGTGAGAAATATCCTCTCAACAGTTTAATAAAATTAATTATAAATAAAATTATATGTATTTAATTATTTATGCAGTAAGGATTAAATAATATAAATAAGGTAATAATAAAGTCAGTTTGTAGGTAACTGTAATCCCTATACTTAAATATTTAATCTACAACATCAGCGACTCGACTCAATCAAAATTAAGAACTAAATACTGATAAAGTTCTGCAAAAACCGAACAGTAACCCAGATTGCCGAAATATAACAAAACAATGTACTATCTATAGCTTTTTTTTTTTAATAAGAGGGATTTATCACAAGTTTAAATTATTTCCTAACTGGCTCCAATCTAGTGTTTGATTTAAAAACATCTAAGTTGGTTTTAAATTTAAAGGTTTTATAAATTAAAGGTAAATTTGAAGGTTTTATATTAAAGGTTTTAAATTTAAAGGTTTAAGATGAATACATTTACTGAGCTAGGTTTAAATGATGGTAAAGAAAACTGTATTAACAAGTAGAGCAGGGAAGAGCATAATTACTTAAACAAGGTAAATATAACATGTAAGTTATCCAAATATTTAAAACTTGTAACTAAAATACATAATTATATTATAGGGATCCATGTACGTATACTATATTCACCTAAAAATTTAATTTCGTTATACATATCTTTCATAGACGAAATGCAGTAAGTACATCATAAAATAATTATCAGGATCCAAAAACCTGTTTAATTTGTAATATATTTCTACTTTTAATATAAAATACCCATTATGAAGTCTATAGATAGAAGACCTTGGAATGACATACACCTACTTTAATTAATTGGGATGAGGAAGGTCAGGTGGTTGATGTTTTTGTTCTTATATTCAAGATTGTTTATTTAAAAAATAACTCATAAGAGCTTAAAATTATATTACTTATATATTCAACAACTTTTTAAATATAAATTATTTATTTCGTTTTTAAAAATAGGCATTCAGTAAAATGTGAAACAACAAAACATATTACGTTAAGCTATTTAGTAATTATATTGTATTACGCTTTATCTTAAGCGTAATATAATATAATTATTATGATGTGATTATTTACACAAAATTAAAAAAATATTTATGAACAAAATTGTATACCATTTGCAAAAATACTGAATGTGGAAAAGGATATTAAAGGTATTAATTATATTATTAAGTTTTCTATAAATCTCATCTGCAAATTCTAGTACATTATTGTTATTTTAATGGTTATGGCTACTAGAAGAACTTATTAAGAATCGGAGAAAATATAAGGCCGTACAAAAAATATTACTCGATATCAGTTAAGCGAATATCCACCGAGCAAATCGTTCTAAATACATTACTCCCTGTCTGCGAGTGCAAATTAATCTTTGCGTTAGATCGGCAAATAATTCCAGAGAAAAGCTGGAAGATGATGTTACAAAACAAAACTACTACTATAATTTGACCAAATTAAATATGTATCTTTTTTTGGAGTTCGTTTTTAAGTTTATTTTTTATATCGTATATTAATGTACCACTTAACACACACACATGTTATATTTCTATAAATCGCATCGCTCAGCAATAAACTCGGAGAAAAATCTAGAATGTTATCGAGATAGAAAATGTATCTCGTCCTTTCATGAGGCTACAATATTTTCAAATATCTTATAGGAAAGCTTGTGATGAAAATCAAATTAAGTGGTTTCTGTTGCTTCCACTTAACTCAGTTAGAGTAAAAGAGTTATGGAAACACCAAGTGACGGTTGGTTTCTAAAACGATTATTTAATTAAAACATGATTATAGTATGGCTAACATTTATAATAATCAGTTGATCTCGGCATTAAGCAATCAAAATTATTAACAAGTGATTTTTACAGTACTGTACTTATATGACCTCATAGATTTTAAAATGATATAATATTTTCTTGGTAGTTTTGTCCAAAATTATTATCTCGAATATAAACATTTTAATGTTACTTTACATGTTTAATATATTTCCCCTGGAAGCGATATTAAATTCCATCGTGAATAATAGAAATAAGCAGGATCATTATGACCAAATTTGGTACACTCGAATATTCCAATATTAAGGTCTTCCTATTATGTACGTTTTCATTACATGGAATCATTCCAGCTCTTTACAGAAACAATGGTTTGCTGTAAAGTACCCTGTTATCTAAAGGGATAATGTTATAAATTAGTAGAAGACAGCATAATTATTAAAACATAAGTAGATTTACACCCATGTTAATTACAATATACATTGTTGTTAAAGTTTAACCTCGTAATAAATATGAGATATGAAAAGGTGTGTGTATATATAATATCAGCTTCTATAACAACATTAACTTTGTAAAATACAGTATGGATTAAAAAAAGCGCTTGGTGTACTAACAGGCTTATAACGTTTTAGTTAACACAGCTTTCACCATAGCACTTTAACATAGAATTAGATTAGGATTGGACCCTACTCTACAAACAGAATAATTTTATAATTTCGGCGCCGTTTTTCTATACTTATCTATAAAAAATCAGTTACATTTGGTCAATGCTTCAGGTCCATCTTCTGTGAGTGTGGTACACAGATAGTTGAATCTGCGTATTCGCCTCTTACTACATATATAGTATCAGGATTTTTCATATTCCTATAAGGGATTATTTCTATAGAAATGTTTTTATAAATTAACATTTCTTCCTTATCTCTCAAACGTTTCATATTTAATTCTCTATTACATATAAATCTAATTTAAAAAATATGTTCAAAAAAAGATGAATGTTGATATGTTATTTTTATATATTTACACAATATTTTTTTTCACAAGATTGTGATACATTTCAAAATTTTCAAGGGTGGTGATAATAACATAAATATATTTATTAATATTGTTGTAAATATAATATGAATAACCTCAAATACAATTATTTATTTTTGTGTAACCTTTAACATGTCCAAATGCTAGTTTTGGGTCTAATGTTAGATCAATTGTTGTTAATTAAAATTAAATATTTTTTATTAAAATAAAATTAAAATGACAACATTGTTTCCTGAACTTTGCAGAAACTAATTTAATTTGAGGAAACTTATTCCCTATTTCGATATTATTATGCAATTCGTAAGACCAATAATATTGTAGGAGATTTTAGATTTTTCTTTTCAAAGCGAAAAAACTCTGAGTGCAAAGATAATTTTAACGGTTTTACAGTCAGCAGGGCATGTAATTGTGAGGGCGGGGAGATGTTGAATATAAAACGAATATAATGTATCCCAGTGACGTAATGCCTCGTAAGGAAAACATTTTGTTTCTGTCCACTAATAGATATTACTTATAATAATTTATTCATACAACATATTTGGATTTTAAACGCATTTTCAACTTTTAAATTATTATATAAATTAAATACTTTAAAATATTTAAAGAAAATATTGAAAAAAAATTATAATATGATTTTTTTGAGAATTATAGAAATGACTGTTAAGACGTTCATTTAATAAATCTGTGGTTAATCTAGATCAGAGATTCCCAAACCTCTTTCGTCTAACGCCCACTTTGAAAATCAGTTATTTTGTAACGCCCCTAATTTTTAAATCTTAAAAACTTTAATAACATTTTAGTCTTAGACTTATTTTACCAGAAAGAGCAATAATAATTCAACCTCACAATATAAAAGTAGCTTTTATGAAAAAATTAACAACAATTAACATTTACCAATAGTAATACAACTTTTCATAATTAAAAGTATTTGTTGTTAAAAAATTAACAACAATTAACAGTACTGGTCAGCATTCGCTGCCGTATATAAAAACCGATCGGTTGACGTTCTTTTATATCAGCACCTTGAGTTTGGGCGATATTCTGCGATCACAGACTACATACGTGACCTTAGACATCGTAATTGATGCCTCCAGACTCGTCCATAACGAATCCAGGTCACATGAACTTTTCCGACTTAACGGCTGGCTCAGGATTTACATGGATAGAATTCAAGTCTGGGCTCCCGCAAGCCATGTACTCGAACTTTGAACTGTTTACTTTAAGACCGCTGTTCTCAAGCGTACCCTTCTAGAGGTTTAACTTACGTTCCAGCTTCAGTTTTATCTCTCCGAGTATTGTCGACTGGTGTTCTTTCGAACCCTTGACAATAAATTGCAAAGTGCCTCAGAGGTTCGTTATTTCATTTCATTTCATTAATTAAATATTTTTTAAGGTTATTTTAAAAATTGTTTTCTTTATCTAAATCTTTAGTATGTTTTAAAACAGTAGGTATTGTAAATTTGTATGTACATTGAGTGTGAACTATTCCCTCCCATTCAGCTTTGACGTCATTGGCTCTAGTTTATTTTTATTTTTAGTTTATTTTATATACTTATAAAAAATATTTTGTTTAACCTATTGAATATTTAACAGTAGACTGTGTATATGTAAGAACACTAATTGTACTTTATAACTCATAGTTCCAAGTCTACATTTTTTTTTTAAATTGGAAATATAATATGTATGTTAGATATTTTTTATACATATTGCTCAATGGAATATTTTTATATAAATTACATAATTTCATTAATATTATTTTTTTGAGAAATTATAAATCAGGAAAATAAAAGAACCTTTAGAAGTAAATAAGAAAATTAAATGTATTGAATTTTTTTTTCCTCAGCAATACAAAAATTGGAGATGGTACAAAATGAGCAAGTCATAAAGTTTCGTTTGTGACAGAGCTAGTGGGTATAATGACATATATTATGATATATATAACACAATGGTGACAAACAATGATAAAATAGCCGTACCTAATTTATTTATTTAATTTTTAGCCTATTGGCAAAGCCACTAACGATTGTGGTACCATTAAATGCCAATTGTTAATAATATCAAACTAAGAGAAATGATGATATACAGTACATTAAATAATAACGGGCGATAAACAAAATGTTGAAACACATGTTAAAAATAAAAAATAAAACTAATATTTATAATTTTGGCTCTACACGAGACTTTTGTTTTATAAGCATGTAGTTCGTAATGTTAACGTCATAGTTTTCAAATTAGTTCTTATCGTTTTTTTTTTATTTAATCCATTTCGCAATTCGCTCAACTAATTACATTCGTTCTTTTATTCACGCACGCACGCTCTGATTTCAGATGTCATTAGATCTCTTATGGATATTTTATACACCCTTTTATATTAGATACATATATAACAGTAAAATACATATGTAAAAGCACTTTACCGCTTTCTTATATTATGATCCTTGGCCCTGAATTAATATAATATTACTGAATTTGAATGTGTACCTACTTCTTGGTTGAAAAATAAAGTCTTATCTATCAGGTCTACTACTAAACCTGATACTATTAGGTTTAGTTGTGATGAAAATAAAGTAATAAGTAGTTATAATTTTAAAACACTAATTATATTATATATTTTTCTTAATTGGCTATTAAAGTCATCTTAAATGTCGATTAAATGTGTAAGCATTATTAAATTTTTAATTTCTCATTTTTACTATATTTTAATTGTAAGTATACATTAATTTGGATTATATTTTGTTTTCTTTCAAAACATTTTATATATTTCATTGTGTCATCATTATCTTAATATGTGAAACAAATATTTTATACCTAGTTTTAAGACTTGGAGTTTCGACAGTTTTAAAGTTTATATAGAGAAAAGATGCACAAAGTAAATATTCTTATATAATAATGTGTTAGAAAAACATTAAATTAAAAAGACATTACATACGCAGTGTATGTAATGTCTTGGTGATGTAAACATATTACACACTTAAACTTCATTGTTTGAATTATCAAGTATGTACTTAATATACTATATGTATGTATGTAATATGTACTTAATATAATTCATATTAGTCTGTTATTCAATAATTTATTGAAAAGTTGAGTAAAATATATATTATCCAAATAATATTGATCCAAAGTCTCTAAAACATTAATACTAAAAATACGGTATAATTACAGCCACTGGGCTACCTTCAAATAATTTTATAACAGAATGTATTAAAATAATACACACAGACATAATAATATATCATAAAAAATAACTTATTTGAAATGACATTTAATAATTTGACAGAATATAACATCAAGAAGGTAACCTTAAGTTACTCATCTTATACCTTATAGATGGCCAGTATTAATTGATTTATCTTCGATATAAAGTACAGAACATATCTTTAACGACTATATTTGGGAATGAATATAAAATTTAAGTCAGTCGGGATACTGCGACTGATATACCATTCGATCAATAGATCCAATCCATTGGTCTAATCACCCTTATGAATCTTAAGTGCTATTGTTGAGTAAGAGAATACCTTTTGTAAGATTTGGTCGATCTTATAAAACGTAGATATTTTACAGTAAATATTAAAAAAATATGTATAAAAATATTGGTAGTAACCTTTTTTCTCTGCATGTTAAATTTTGTGCAAAAAACCAATGCTAAATATAGAAGACCAACTTATTATATCTAGTATTATTTATGAACCATAAAAAGTTTATTATTTAACTTTGCCAACTTTCATTTGTAAAAAAGAAAGCTTTGTGCAGTGTCAAAAGACAAGGATCATTATTTTTTTGGGTCACTGGAGGCTAACAAGGGACAAACCTTCTAGCGACGTTGCAGCGTTAATAATAACCTGCGTATACGTATTAACTATTTATGAGATTTAAATATCTTATTATGGATAATTCATTATGATTTCCTCTCTCATAGATTAATTTACTATAATTTAAGTACAGTATAATACAGTAAAACAGTTTAAGTAAACATTTTTGTTCCAAAATGGAAATTATCTGTTTCATGGTTTTAAACATTTTCCTATAAATTTATCGTGCTTGAGAGAATATAAACTGGTTGGGTACTTTTAAAATATTATACACCATTGGACTTAATTATATTTTTTTGCCATTCCTTTTCCCAGGAATATTGATCGAATAAATTGTAAGTATTATCCCCAAATATATTTTGTAATTTTACTCCATACATTTCTATTATATTTTCTCTGGGTATGATATTATTTTACATAAATAAAATAAGGAACAAAAAATAAAGAAAAAATATGACGTTACATTAATAATAATGTAACGTCATGTATAAACATGGCTCGTTCATTATTTGGCGATTTCTCATTATAATAGAAAATCGGTAAAGAAAACTTGTTCTACATAAATTTTGCTGAAAACTTATCAGTAAAATAGTCAGTTTAAAAAAATATATACATTAATGTTAGTTATTGTAATGTTTCGATATAATATTTATTTAGCAGTCTTTTGTAAGGTGAAGTTCAAATTTGATTATTAGCAGATCAAAATGTTTATGTTATTTGTTATTTAATATTTTTTTTCCAAGCTTCAATTTTGTAGACTATACTTACACAATATTAAAATACTTTTAGCATTCTATAGCCAACAGATTAGGATTTAATAATGTATGATAATTATAACTTCTAAGAATAATTAATAGCGAACGAATAAATAAATTTAAAAACGAATACGAACGAACGAATTTAATAAATTTAAAAACCTCCATACTCTTACCAAGATAATTAGTGATTAAAAGCTCTAGGTGTATATTGCAGTGACATACCATTTAAATTATTTATTATAAATACTGATGTTTTCTATTAAATGTCTATACTTATAACAGATCATGATTATATAGTGGCCTGTGACTAGACAATTATTTTATAACATGTTATGACAATTAGCTCTTATAACATGATATCCACCTGTGTCAACGTAATGAATATTTAGCTTTTACGTTTACAAAACGTTTGAAGAAAGGATGAGGTTGGGACTGAACCCTACTGTAATATTCAACAAATATGGTATTTTAAAGCAAATGTTTATGGTAATGTTCCTTTTATAGTTTTGTTCTGGTAATTTTTATTAACTCTGACATATTCTGTGAAAGTAAGTGTTACTTACTTGATTAATTATTGAATAAAAATACTTTTATTTAAATATGATAGTTATGAAATGTACAATACGTGTATATAAAATGATCTTTACTATGTTACTTACATTGTTTTACATCAAATATTTATTAGTATAAGAATCCTTTTCTAAATAAATATAATGACTGTTTCTTGTTTAGCTCTAGTATAATTTTATAATGATTATGGTCTCTTTATTCTTTCTTTTTAATAGCAGCATAGCTTATAAAGGAAAGGTAAAAGAACTTTTCACATTGTCTTTAAATATAATAACAATTATTATTATTACTATAAGAAATAAAACATACAATTTATAAAAATTAAACAGAAAATATTTTGAGAATAAAACCACATTCTAAAATAATTCTAAAATCATATTATTATAATAACTAAAAAAATCATCAATTATATATTTTGATTATATATCCATATGATATTAGATTTTATATCTTATTATATTTTTGCGGTCACTTTTATTTTAATTTTTTATTTATCTCAATAAATAAAATAATAACATCGTAACAGATTTTTGGTAAGAAAATTTATCAGCTTTGCAATGTTGCAACTTTATCAGAATTTTAAAAAAGTTCTCCGCATTGCGGTTAGCAGAAATGATTACTTAGACGGAATATATGGATAAAATATATGAAGTAACAGTCAGTTTTTCCCAAAAGATATTATGCAAATATAATAAAATCATTACAAGTAAAATTGCACAGTATGTGATATCAACATATATAATAGGGCTCATATCAAATTATTCTTACTTAAATCTCATCTCTTGTAATAATATAATAGTAATATCCTCAGCTATATGATTGCCGCATATTAAACTCGTATATTGCATATTCCTAAAATGAAATGTTTACTAAATTCTTAATTTTTTACTCTTTTTACGTTAAAATTGTATAAGTTATCAATGAATCGTGAAGTAAAGGAATATGTACATAATAGCACGTACGGTTTCATCAGCCGACTAAGTTCTTACTAAGCAGGCCGATTAAATCTAACGTGATTTAATAAAGGCCAATTTAATCAAAATTAAAAACAACAAAATATATATTCAGTTGCAATATTTTCTTTTATTTATATTTATGGATATCATTTATGGATAAAGTTTCGGATTTATTCTTGGATATGAACCATATATTTTTGTTTATTTGTTACAATTACATATGTTATGAAATAATATATAATGAATGTAAGTAGTTTTTATAATTTTTAGGGTCTATATAAATTTAAATTATTTATGCTTTCACTTTACAAGTAAAATAGTATCCTAATAATAAAATTTTGAAAAAACACTACAGCTGCTCCAACTCAGAACGGTTTGAAATCGCTTTGATCATTTTAAAATTTAAGTTTCTCGTATTAAAATATTTAAGTTTTTATATGACAGAATTGCAAACTAGCTAATGAAACAGTAAGTGGCTTCGTCTATTAGACTTATGCGAACCAAAAAAAGTTGCAAATTTTTTATCACCAGGAGAACTGGAGAAATTAAGTCACTTAGTCACAAGTGGTTACAAAAACATTATAATATATATGACGTACTAATGCATCATGGGAAATTTCATTAATATTTTTTAATTAATATTTCAATTTACATCAGAACTTACAGACCAATTCTTTTAATAAATAAATATAACGTCATTAAGAGCATTTTATTAAATAAAAGAAAAACATTTGAAAATTGAGTCTAAGCAAATATTTTAATTACTTCTAATATGATTCCAACTTTAGTTTGTTCCATTCATAAATTTAAAAAGTAATACATTTTTGGTACATGAACATTTATATAATAAAAAAATACTTTTATCTAATGGGATACTGTATATAAAACCGAACCGTTGGTCGAGTGGTTAGCGCAGACGCCTAACGTGTCACGGCGCAATGGGGCTCGGGTTCGATTCCCGGCGGAGACAGGCATTTATGTGATGAGCATAGATGTCTGTGTTTCTGGGTTTGGTCGTTTATTAAATATATTCCCAGTATTTATATGTGTATTTCTATGTATTTGTATCGTTGTCTAACACCCTTAACACAAGCAAATAATTGCATTTATGTGATGAGCATAGATGTCTGTGTTTCTGGGTTTGGTCGTTTATTAAATATATTCCCAGTATTTATATGTGTATTTCTATGTATTTGTATCGTTGTCTAACACCCTTAACACAAGCAAATAATTTGCTTACTTAGGGGTTAGATCAATGTGTGTAATTTGTCCTGATATTATTATTATTATTATTATTATTATTATTATTAATTAAAATATACATATATTCTAGGTCTTTTTAAGAAACAAGAAAAAAACCTGATTTATTTCTATGCTTAAATATTACTATTTTAAATACAGAAGACAGAAACGGAAATATTGACATTATTTATAGCAAAGACCTTTTTTCTGCAAGCGTGATTCAAAGAAAAGTCTTTGTGAATACTTTTCAAGGAGCATGTTTCAATAAATTTTAAAAGATTGCTTACAACTTTTAAATTCAATGAAGTATGATTTGTTTATTTATATTAAAGTGTCGAAGAGTTGTGAAATTTATTTAGAGAGAGCTACTTAATTATACTATATGATAATGATCTCACACGAAAAACACACATCGTCTTGATTTGATTTGCACAATTTTCATGTTATATCACATAACATGACATCAAATTCAGCCAATAGGCTGCAGCACTCCAGCAGTGTTCTGCTATTGACGTAGGCCTCCTCCAGGGTACGCCATAGGATCCGATCTCCAGTTTTGGCCATCCAGTACTACCAGCTATACCCTCGTCCGTCCGTCCGTCAAATCGTTAAAATCATCGGTCCGTCTACCCGAAGGGCGTCATCTTATATTACATATTATAAAATAAAATTAGTTTATTTGAAATATTACTCTGATTTAGTGAGTGAAATATACAAAGTTTTGTAAGCGAGCACAAAAAAAAAATAATTGTTACGCTCACGCTAACAGGTGTTTTTTTCCAGATTTAAATAAAACTATTTTGGTCAGATTGAAAATGCTCGTATAGGTATTATATTTTAGCACATTCCGAACTGTGGCTATTCTTTGAAAATTGTGTTTGAAGATGGCTTTAGCTCGGCTCATCTTGTTACGATAAACAAATTAAGTTAACGATTCAGTTATTCATCATCCAATAATCTTTTTAATCTTTACCCAATCCTGTAAAGCAGTGGCTAATTAAAGAGATTGGCAGTTGCAATCAACGAAGAGCGCTCCATTTGATAGAGATTTCCATTAAACAGAAGTCTATTTACTAAATATATTACAAATAGAATGCATATCCAAGTGTAATGGAAATAGTATCTAAAATTTATCATGAAACGCTGGTAAAGCGCATTTAAATTCTGTATGTAGAGAATTTATGAGAATTTATGTATTTATGAGAATTTATAATAAAACTATGACTCTCTAATTAAAACATATTTTACTAAGCCGTTCAAAATATTATTAAAATTATACTCTTCAACCATTAACATATAATAAACCGTTCCAAAATTAAACATCCAAAACTTACTGATACTAAAAAAAACATTAGCTATTGGCTACAGTACATATTTAACAAACATATATCTTTGTTACCTCGGGATAACAAAGTAGTCCCATAAGTAAAACAGTCGTAGGACCGCTCAGGGAATGTGGCTTAGCCATGTTGAATTTATTTAAGTCTCCTTTACAAATGGCCTCATTCACAAGCCGTGGAAAAGTAATGGAGTATTATACAAATAGTCACATTTACATTTAACTTTTGGATATTTACCTAAAAGGTTTTACCTTTTTATTACGCAGCTTTATTGAATTTTATTTAAATATATTTTAGTTCCATCCTATTTCAGTTTCAGTATTGCAATTTAATACCGGCTTGTGGTTAAATGTGGCCAGGCTTAAATTCTAGCCAAAAGGTATTTTTTTTTACGTATATTATATATTAGTTTGAACATTGATGATTGTACTTTTTATTATCTAATAAACGTTTATGTGTACGTTATATCGTGTGAGTACGTGTAAAATAAATATATTAACAACTATAACAACAAAAACAAATTTCTTTATTTAGAAACATTTAATCTATAAAATGTATGCCAATTTTAAATAAAAGCTTTGGCTTAATTGTTTTTATTGCAAATATTGACTTTTTAAAATAATAAAATTATACTAACATAAAAAAATTGATGATACTTTCTTGGTAAATGTGATGAAAACTTGTTAAAGTTAATGGTCTGAAATCGTGGCGTTGTGAAGGACAATCAACGCGACATAATGGAGCGCTGCGGTGAGATTTATCTACTCAGTCACATTAGAGAGCCAAGACCTAGTTACCGGATGTAGCTGGCTTTAATCATTATATTATTAGACAATTATGCTTCACATCTTCATTCTAGCGATTTAGGTTTAACATATTGTAGTAACACACCCAAGCTTTCAGCCTTGCACGGATTTATAAAGTAAAAACAAGTAAAAGGTTGGCAACACTGGTACTACCTGCGCTCCCGTCATTTGTTATCTTTCATTCGACATTTCCGTGCTCAAGCCTTCGCACGTACTAGTTCCTAAAATATCTGTCTTTGTTTGTTGAAAATTGTTCATATTAGTAATTATATTTTATTAATATGGGAAATAAAAGGAAACTCAAGGATTCAGAAGATAAAATTCGGAAAAAGATTAGAAAGCTGGAGAAGAAATTAACGTACAAAAAACGGATCAGACGTTTATCTTCTAGTTCGAGTGACGAAAACAATGGTAAGCCTTATTTAAATGATTTTTGGGATGCGAGATACTACTAGGGTTCCCTCTGTCCCTATAAAACAAATAATAAATATTTTTTATAAGCAATGTGATGCGAGACACCATAAGGGTTATCTCTGTCACGTAATAATTTAAAGATAGAACCGTGTTGCGAGATGTCATAAGGACTACCTCTGACACGTCGTTATAGCCAATAAATTTATTCTGTAATATAATGTTACAGAGGATGTCACCCTGGTTAGTTGTAACCAAGACAAAATTGAACATGCAATAGTCACGGCCGCGCCGAACAAAGGAAACACTGAGTGCGCGCGGGACTACCCGCTTTCGAAAAATGTTATCGCCGCCGCCGTGGCGCCGCCAGTTACTAACTCAGACTTACAACCATCTTTTGACCCTGTGACAGAGGATGAATTGGATGAATCTATCCTTAATTTATTAGGAGATGCTCCACAAAACAATATTGAGCTAGGACCACCTGTACATAAAGATATCGCTTTACGTTGGGAAGAAATTTTATATAAGGGGCTCAAGGAAGAAATAAAAAAGAAAATTTTAAGTGATCACTTAATACCTAATAATATTGATAAGCTTGTGCCGCCAATTTTGAATGCTGAAGTTCGAGCTGCATTGCCTGATACGTTGATTAAACGAGATTTTTCTATACAGCAACGACAAAAGCAAATAGCGATAAGTTTGTCTGCACTTAGCAAATCTATGACTACATTTTTAACAGATAAAAGTTTGACATTGTCTCAACCTGAGATATTAAAGTCACTTAGTGATGCTGGCCGGTTACTTTGTGATACCTTTCATAATGAAAGTAGAATAAGACGAATGTTTATTATTAATGCTATAAATATCCAGATGAAAAATGCTATTATAGATACAACACCAGATAAGTACTTGTTTGGAGAGAATTTGTGTGAAAAATTTAAAGCAGCCCAAAATATAAAGAAGTCAAGTGACGTTTTGAAACCAATTCTAAAGTCTAATATTTTTAACAAGAATAATTTTGTAAGAGGTGGACCATCACCAAGCAACTTTAATAAGAATTTAAACCAGAGAGGCCCATATCGGAGGACAGCTGCCCGCCCCGACATGGGCCGGCCCCGGCCCCCTGCTCGGACAGCGCCAGGCACGCCAGCCCCGAGCGCGCCTCCCCGGGCCCGCCGCCGCAGCTCGCCGCCGCCGCCGCCACCGCCATCCCGTCCCCGATACCATCAACAGAGATGGTAAACATCGAGGTACGTTATGCTGGGCGATTGTCCTACTTCTCTAAACAATGGGAGACTATCACGAAGGACAAGCGTGTATTATCGTGGCTGAAAGGTTACAAAATCCCCTTTATTAGTAAACCTATAAGACATAATAATCCTCACACAATAACTACTTCACAAGATCAATTAAATGATTTTGATGTTTGTGTAAAAAAGTTAATTACTATTGGTGCAATTTCTAAGTCTCAACACGAATCAGAGGAGTTTATTTCTCCCGTATTTTTAGTTCCAAAACCAAATGGTGAGAACAGGTTTATCTTAAATTTAAAATGTTTAAATAAGTATATTGAGACCAATCACTTTAAATTAGAAGATTACCGTACTGCTTTAAAGTTGGTAACACCTGGCTGTTTTATGGCATCGATTGATCTCAAGGACGCTTATTTTTTATTGCCTATTCATAACTTGCACAAAAAATATTTGAAATTTAAATTAAACGGAATAATTTACGCCTTTAATTGCTTACCTTTTGGCTTATCAACTGCACCATATGTTTTCACTAAATTATTAAAGCCTATTGTAGAATTTCTTAGAATTAATAACATATTAACGGTACAATATTTGGATGATTTTTTGTGTTTTGGAGATTCTTTTAAGGAATGTAATAGAAACGTACTATTTATTAAGCAGTTGTTTGAGAGTTTAGGTTTTTTAATTAATCATGAAAAAAGTCAATTAACACCTTCTAAGGAATGCAAGTTTTTAGGGTTCATTTTTGATTCATACAGTATGAGACTTAAATTACCAAACGAAAAGAAAAGTAAAATCTATGATATAATTCAAACATTCTTAGAAATGAAAAAATGCAAATTGAGAGTTTTAGCAAAATTTTTAGGCACTTTAATATCGGCTTGTCCCGCATTAGAATATTCATGGCTATACACTAAACGATTCGAACGTTTTAAATATTTGTGTTTATTAAACAACCCATCTTACGATCAAACTGTTACAATTTCAGAATATTTTAGAGAGGATACGCTATGGTGGTTAAGTCATATTAATATTGGTTATTCTTATATGAAATTACAACAATATAAAATTGAAATTTTTTCTGACGCCTCCTTAACTGGCTGGGGTGGATATTGTAATAATAAAAGAATATTTGGATATTGGAAAGAAAGTGAAAAATCAGATCATATTAATATATTAGAATTAAAGGCGGCTTTCTTTGCACTAAAAGCCTTTGCTCAAAATTACAATAATATCGAAATACTGCTTAGAATAGATAGCACTACTGCCATTGCCTGCATTAATAAGATGGGTAGTGTCCAATATCCACACCTAGAAAATATTACTCGACAAATATGGCAATGGTGTGAAAAAAGAAAACTTTTTATTTTTGCTTCTTATATAAATACAACAGAAAATATAGAAGCAGATAAACTTTCTAGGAAAGCATTTCGAGACACCGAGTGGGAACTTGCTGAATATGCATTCCTAGAAATAATTAATAACTTTGGTTTGCCTTCAATTGACTTATTTGCTAGTCGACAAAATGCAAAATGTAATAGTTTCGTGTCCTGGAAACAGGAACCAGACGCTTACGCTGTGGACGCGTTTACAATTTCATGGAGCGACATGAATTTTTACGCCTTTCCACCTTTTTGCCTAATTTTAAAAACGCTTCAAAAAATTATACGCGACAAAGCTGAAGGCATTATTGTAGTACCTAATTGGCCCACTCAGCCATGGTTCCCCTTACTAAAGAAACTTAAATCTTCCAATGTAATTTATTTCTATCCTGATAAAAAATTACTTAAATCTCCTTTCAGGTGTCACCACAGTCTGTACAAATCCCAAGAAATGATTGCCGTAAAATTATCGGCGAAACGTTAACAAGACGCCACCTCTCAGTACGAACAGTAGAGATTATGTTGTCTGCCCTCTCAGACAACACCTACAAACAGTACAATGGATGTATACAATCTTGGATTCTTTACTGTAAGAAATATAATTATTGCTACTCATCGGCTTCCGTCCCGGTCATTTTACACTACCTCTCCGAACTTTTCGATCAAGGTGCAATGTATGGCACAATTAATTCTCATAAATCAGCCATTAAACTTTTAGCACAAAACGATTTGGATGATGAAAGAATTAAAAGATTCATGAAAGGGGTTTATAGACTACGGCCACCCAAGCCTAAATATGACCTAATGTGGGACCCCAATGTAGTCTTAAATTATCTTGAAAAGTTTTGGCCCAATACAGATTTAAATTTAGAAAATTTAACCAGAAAATCTATTACCTTATTAGCTCTTACAACAGCACAAAGAGTACAGACTCTATCAAAAATTAAAATAACTAATATAATTATAAAAAATAATAACACTATAATAATAAAAATACCTGATTTCATAAAAACTTCCAGAATTAATTCAAATCAACCAATCTTAAATTTACCCTATTTTAATCAAAAGCCCCAAATATGTCCAGCCACTTGCCTAATTGAATATATCAACAGAACTAATCCTCTCCGTCTCAGCAATCAAGATTCATTATTTCTTAGTTTTAAAAAACCTTATCTAGCGGTGTCCTCGCAATCACTAAGTCGCTGGATCAAATCCACGTTATGTGACAGTGGAGTGGATACATCTATCTTTAGTGCACATAGTACTAGGCATGCATCCACTTCATCTGCAAACAAATTGGGTGTTAGCATAGATGTTATAATGAAAACAGCCGGCTGGAGTAGAACATCAGGTGTTTTTGCGAGACATTATAACAAGAATATCATAGATAGTCAGAGCTCATTTGCACAAACAATATTATCTAATAATTTATAAGATAATAAAGTCTATTTTTAAGTTATGTATATAACGTTATGTAAGTAAATAATAAGTTTGTAAAATTGTAAAATATAATGATAATTAATCAATTAAATTTATTTTGTTTTACATTAAAATGATACTCTAAACATCTACAATATGTTAAACCTAAATCGCTAGAATGAAGATGTGAAGCATAATTGATGATCAAACGAACTTGTGAAGTTCGATCAAAATTATGCGAACAGCTTCATTCTAGCGATTTAGATGGAACCCACCCATTATGTTCCAGTGAAAGACAGTATGGTATCTATTGTAATGAAGTTTCATAACCCAACCCCTAATTTAATTGATAATTTGAAACAATTATTCAGTATGTTTATGTATATACATTATGTTCTATAATTATATAACCTACTGAATAAGAATTTTGCTTTAAACTAATGAAAGATAACAAATGACGGGAGCGCAGGTAGTACCAGTGTTGCCAACCTTTTACTTGTTTTTACTTTATAAATCCGTGCAAGGCTGAAAGCTTGGATGTGTTACTACAATATGTTAAACCTAAATCGCTAGAATGAAGCTGTTCGCATAATTTTGATCGAACTTCACAAGTTCGTTTGATCATCAATTATACATACTATATTGAAATAAAACATAAAAAAAGGTATTACTATATTATAGTACATTTCGATAATATAGTAGAATAAAACAAAAAAGGTATTTTATTATATTTATTAATGAGTAGATTTCGTGGATGGAAAATTTTAGGGATCTTACTACAAAGCCTGATATTTTAAGTGACGACGATATTAAAGCATCTATATGTGGAATAACACTAAAAGTTGAATCAACATTATTTCCTAAATCGCCTAATTTATTTGCTTTTTGAGGCAAGTGATCACTCATGCAGTAACTAAACTTGTTTTTTCTACTAAATATTACAAAATACCACTCAAGATAATTTTATCTCAAATGAATTTTAATACACCAAATTTAAAACCTATTTAAATATTGTTGTAAAAGAATCGCGTCCTCTACTGTATTTACTTTTTTATGTTAAGATGAAACGTATCTGATTATATGTACGAGTATAATGCAAATGCTGTTCAACTCTATCGGATAATTTTTCATTTCGTTTTTCTGAATTCTTATGAGTTTAACAGGTATTTATTCAGCTCTTTCATAATTCCTAGCGTTACGTCAACAAAGAGACTGTTATGCATGTTGGAGATAACAACTTCAGAAGGTAATTTGTGTTAATCTTAGCGTGTCAGTGTTTATTTAAATTTGAAGTTGATGAATTTTATTAGAATAATTCAAAAGGTTTAAATTTAATTTTAAAATAATGTAATATGGAATTTAAAAAAGACCCTAAGATATATTTATTTACGACCATTTCCGTGGTGAACAAAAGTCTGTTTCTTATTATGAAGATATAAACATACTGTTAATATATGATATTGATTATTTAATATACTTGTCAGGTAAAACTGACGTAAATTATTTTAAGGAATATAACAAAAAGGTATAGAATAAGTGTCACGGTTTTTGGTACGTAATTCGATGAATGTTGGAAGATGGAAATATTGAATTATATTGAATATAAATGTTATATTTGGTACATGATGATACGGGAGTTAAATGTATAACCCTTATTTGTATTAAATGACGTAGTAAAAGTAGCAGACTATACGTGTCACAGTTGGGGACACAACCAACGTCTTTTAGTTACTGAATCATTACAAAGCTATAAAAGAGCAAAAGTTTCAAAACAATGTTTCCAAATTACGGAATTTGGAAACATTGTAAATTGTTTAATAACATTTCTTGAATATTTTTTTTAATAAAATTTGTATTTTTTTATAAAAATTTTCTAACTATATATTAACTATTTTTTACAAAAACAATGATACGAATTTTTCACGTACCTATTGTGTTGAATTTATAACGAAAGAAATAAACATAAGAAATGTGAAGGACTAGTGAATTTCAGTTCTTTTATCGTGAAACAAAGATAGTTAAACATAAAAAAAAAACATCAACCACTATAGGTATCCCAATTTTTGTTGCACTGCAAAATTTTTAAATGGTTAAGTAATGAATTAAGAAAGTACTTAAATTACTACTTAAAAGTTATATAATTAATATAGGTGTTTTGCATATCGACGAATATATATATTATGGGATTATTTTTTACTAATGGATTCCTTTTGACTTCGTCCGAGACCAGAGTAGATACCTACTACTAATATCAAGTTAGTCAAGAATGTATAGATGATAGATATATGTGTCAATATAATATTTTATTAACTATTATCCTTGTGTTCACGTTCTTTTAGTAATTTAGTTAAATTAATAATACCTCGATATGGCATTCTTCTCTTCCAGTTATTAGTCTAACTAGGTTCTCGACATTAATAGCCTCTTTTACGTCTTTGACCTAGAATTATGTAAAATTTATTGCTACGTAGAAAGGTCGAGTCATTTTCTTAATTTTAGTAGTACAGCTACCATACCTTTTATACAAATATTTGAATATTGGTAGTAAAATTATAATTGATAAAATTATAAATAAAGATGTCATACGAAATTTCGTTTTTAAAGGTTATTTAGGTTATTAAGGTGGAACGTTAGTGAGTATATTGAAATATCATGGATTTTTTTGGAATGTTTTGTATCAATTGAGTCAATGTCAATTATGTTCGCCTCGCCAACCTCATGCTTTACCTATAACAAATAGCCAATAGTTACTTAATGTTTTGATAGCTACAAAATATTTTTAGTTTACCGCCACGGTCAATCGTATATCGCATTTACAGCTAAGATTAACATTGTTTTATAGCACTGTTGTACATAATAAGTTTATTATATATGAGATATAGTTTATTTGTAATATTACAGTAACAAAAGTGGACCCAATACACAAATCATTTACTTTCCAATCGAAAGCAGCTATTACTGGTAACTTCGTATAAAGTATAATGAATAGTTTAGTTGACAAGTTTCACCGAAACCCTCAATTACTTATTTCTTACGGTACTCTAAATTTCATTATCCCTTATACCGCAAGAGTATGTTCTTCAATTGAAATAATTAATAGCTTTCATAATATACAAATGTATTTCATAAAATATATTCAAATGACGATAAATTTATATTATAAGGAGAGAATAGTTACCTATGTTTTTTTTTCTAATACACTTAACAAGTAATCCGCTAAGGTAAGATATATGCAGATACAAAGAATTTATGTATCTTTAAATAATAAAGGTTGTATAGAAATGATTTAGTTCTGTATCCTAGGCTAAATAAATACAATACTTAAATAGTTTAGTCCGCCTTTTGTACCATTTTTTTTGGGCCAATAAAGATTAAATAAATAAATAAATAAATAAATAAATACTTAAATAGTTTAACAATAGCTTTATTTGTACTGTAAATATATTCTGATTATTAACTATTTATAAATAAACTATTTATATGACTACGATTTATATAACTATCACTAATTTATACTAAAAGGTTCGTACTACTATAAAAACGCAGGAAAAAGCTCCTTATTTATTTTTGGGGTATTTTCTTTTCAATGTCAGTCAGTCAGTCAGTCAGTGCTATTACAATAAAATAATAGTTAAAATAATACAAGATTTTAAAATTAAAGATCCACTTGATCCTGTAAATTCCTGAACATGGGTTCTGAACTTCGTCAGAACTTAAAAGCTCAAACTATAAGCATGTACAATGTCAAGGATTCCCTAATAAACCGAATTCGCTAAGCTACCTATACACAGTCAGTTTATTTATAAAAGGGATTTACTTAGTCGGCCAGTAGCTTATGTTGTTTAGGTATCACATTACTGGAATATATTTAAATGGAAAATCTTCTTCACTAGTCGTTGGCCGTATTATATGCGAAGTTATTGGTTTATTTTATTTTTTAGACTAAAAGTGTAGTGTCATTACAATTAAAAAGAACTACAATTAGTTTCACTTTAAAAATATATAATAGTACTAAAAATATATATACCTATCTACCGATGTGTTAAGTTTCTGTACAAATTGTATTTTGGTTCAAATCACAAATTATTTGAATATTAAATATTAAATGTGTAAAAATATCAATATCTCCTGAACTTAGTTTTATATACAGTACCTATAATTCAACTCAGTACGTTTCAGTCAGTTTCTATTTGAAAGTTACAACCTAATTGGTACCTAAATCGGTAGGAAAATAGCGATAAATTTAAACCTATTTAATCTAGGCTCATTCCGAAAATAGTTATTCAAATAATCCAACCACACTTTCAAAATATTATTCCAAAGTATATAGGAACAGTGGTTATCGTTTAAAGTTTACCTCCTTAGGGCCATAACTTTAGTAACTTTAGGGTAGACATTATCTTGTGATGACTTAAGCATATGTATTCATAAAATGGATCATCTCTGTAACTTATTAATTACCATGATGCACTTACCTTATTAATATATGTAAGACCAAACATATTAAGCAAATACAAATAAAGCAAGGTTTTATTGAATTACAAAATGTATGTTTTTCTCAATAAATGACAGATAAAATATTTCCCAATGTTGCCACATTATTGTCATTTTTCGGTATTGTGTTACACGGATCAACCCGTCTACTGCTTTCGATGCTCTTGACGTTCCTTTGTTTATTTACTTCCGTTTAAAATGGAAATTTATTTGAATAAGTATATACTTTTTTAGTTTTTACTATATTGTCAAAATTTGTATATTTTATATGTGACATTATTCTGAGATAAAATGGAATATTTAGGGGAAGTTATTGAAAAATGAGTTATCCAAACTATAATAATAATAATTTAATTTCAATATCACACAATTAAATTTCAAAAAAATTGAAGTTTTAACTAAGTATTTCATAAATAGTTTTTGTAAAAATTTTGTAGCTTGGATTTAAAAACATGTCTTGTATATTAATGATCGATAGGTTTTTCTAAGCGACTTTTTAACCTGCAGAAAGATTTTTGCTAAAAAGCACAAATTACACATTTATACAATAAAAATGTCAGCCGTTTTTTAAATTGTATACTGACTTTTGCAATTTATTTATAAGGATAAATCGAAATGATATTCGTTAGGTTAAGAACTATATATATAACTATGAAACATTTTAAACCAATATAATATTGTTTTGCGTGGATACAAATATACAAAAAAATAAATGTATTGCAGAGGGTTTGTTTGTATCCTGTACTTTAAACAAAACTTTTTTTTTATTTCCCAGCAGTTAATTGATTTAAACCAGACTTGACATACGTTAAATTAACAAAAAAATATTTTCAAGTTATAAACAAGAAACAAGTGTTTGAACAGGTTTCTGTACCTTGTATTGTTCTATAATTTAGTTAAAAGTTAGTTTTTATAAAATATATTTTTATGTGGTGTTTAACATTTTAATGTGAAGCAAACACAGGATTGCTCTCTTCTTTAAATTTAAGTAACATCATAAGCAACATCTTTTCATATATTCATTCATAGTTATATTATATATATAATAATATAACTATGTAACATTTTAAACCTATAGCTAGTTCTACTATTCTACAGTGTTTGTTCTATTATATAACAGTGTTTTACAAAAAGAAATTATAATTTATGCTATCCAATAGATATGGTGATAAGGTAATTGATATTCAGCTTTTGCACAAATAAGGTTTATACTGGACCGTTTTATACTCCAAAAGAAATACGTTTGTGGAAAGAATTTCTTTTTATTTTTAAAAAATTCAAACTTTATTATTGTAAACAAAATTTATCTTCGTTTTATTTTCTTTACTTTTTTGTTTTCTTTTTGTAAGATTGTATGTTAGCGTATAGTGTAAAGCAATTGACATGATCATACCTAAATAAGGTAAATAAAATGTTTTAAGAACTCACTGTGTGTACCAAAACCGTAACAATCATTGAAATGAATTCAAAAACCACTCTCAATGTAATACAGGGTTATTTTTAAGACCTTTTATTGGTACAAATATCAAAAAATCTTGATGAATCACAAAGTCATATTTTCCAGCATAATCTATCAATAAATATTATTTGAAATACTTACAAAATTTTAAATTCTTTCTTGTGTATATAATGCACAAAAACGACTTTCTAGGTACAGTTACAATATTTTGTAACTCTTTATAAACTTACGTTTATTTTACAAAATGTTTCTCTGTTTCGTAAATAAAACTGCACGTTTGTTTTTATATTCATCCCGCGTTCATGTACAACGTTATGCTTATTTAAATTTTAATATTTTAATATCTTACGTTTTGAGACAAAACATAGGTATAAATATTCTAAAACTTGATGTTTGGAATTTTCGCACTAAGCTGAATTCTAAGACGGGGTTTTCTATAGAGGATTAAAATAAAAATTATCTATTAAGACAGGATTATTATAAAAAATAAGAATCCTCTCCCTATAGATAATTTTTATTTACAATTAAAAAAGCTTAACATTTTTAAAAATGTATATATTCTTAAAACATAAAATTTTATAGTGAAATTCATGAAAGGGGTATAAATACAGCAGAATTCAAAAAAAATGGTTAGGATTTTCAAAAAAAGGCTTATACAAACAATATGGATCGTTCACTCGATCTAAAAAATAAAAAAGTTATAAAAATAATGATAAACTATAGTATCTATTTGATTATAATAATGACTTAAACGTTACAAATAATGTATGTTATCTTTTTTAAACTACTGTAACATATCTTCGTATCTAAATATAGCATGTGAATATTTTTTCCTTTACTAATTTACATATACTATAGTATAGTTCATGTTCATATTCCACCTATTATTTTATTATCCTTTACTTACAAACAATATTATAATATTTTATATCTATTTAAGTTCTAGTATATTATTTTAACGTAAAGAATTGTTGGTAATTACACCCTTGAGCTAGAAGAAATAACTTCCTTTCGTAATAAAATAAAACAATATTAATTGGTCTTTGTATGAACTTGTTACATTAAAGGAATTTTTGCTTCCCGGCTTGATAATAATGCAATGAACAAAATGAAAATTTCCTAAAGCAAAATAACAGAGTTATTTTAATTCTTTGAGAAAAATATCTTAATAAAATTAGATAACATAGATAATGAGTGAACCGTATATTATAATTTGAAATAGTTAATAAAATTAGATATGGCAATCATAATACACAAATTTCACTCATTAATTTTTGACAGAAT
Organism: Napeogenes sylphis; assembly: GCA_959347405.1. NCBI lineage: Eukaryota > Metazoa > Arthropoda > Insecta > Lepidoptera > Nymphalidae > Napeogenes > Napeogenes sylphis. The sequence continues at coordinate 16,976,211 of OY365786.1, forward strand.
TGTAGTTTAATTTTAACTTATTCTCTGCGTAAAAAATATATAAAACTTATTTAATGGAAATTAGAATGGGTTCATACAAGATTGGATATCCAAATAATATTTTCGTTACTAAATTTTTCTCTTGGAAAAAGCAAGAGTTTTGAGCTCCTGCTATATTTCCAACCTATTTAAAAATGTATGCTTTTAAATAATTTTCTTTTGTTATTAAATATGAACCGCTCCGTTGGTCGAGTGGTTAGTGCAAACGCGTATACGGCAGGGACATGCATGTAAGTGATGAGCTTTGTATTTTTTTTGGTTTGGTTGTTTATTAAATATATTTTCAGTATTTATAATGTGTATTTGTATATATTTGTATCGTTGTCTAGAACCCTTAAGAAAAGCAAATGAATTACATGATATGATATATCACAAAATATGTGTGATCTAAATCAATGTGTGTAATCAAAGTGTTTTGTGATGTCATTATTCTTATCATTTATTTCATTTTAATCTTATTATTTACATTTATACATATAACATTAAAAAAACAACATTATAAATATAAATATAAAAAACAGTATCCCGCCGACGTGGGCCTTACGACCAGTCCGTCGGTGGTTAGGGCGACAGCGAAAGAAACCTCCTCACAATGCGTGCCGTACCCAAAACTGCTGCTCTTTGCATCCGACCCTTGATCCAGTTTTTTAGTGAGAGCCTCTTGAGATGATGATCGAGACTCTTCGCTATAAGACCATTGACGGAAACTACCATCGGGACAATTATTGTTGAGTCAACATCCCACATGTCGATAATCTCGTGAGCTAAGTCCAAGTATTTTGACAGTTTGTCCTTCTCAGCTTTCACAAGATTAGCGTCACACGGGACACTGATATCAACAAGAAATGCCCGGCGCTCTAACCGATCTACCAGCACGATATCAGGCTTATTGGCTACAATAGTCCTGTCCTTTATGATAGATCGGTCCCAATAGAGCTTAGCATGACCATTTTCCAAAACTGGCTCCGGTGAGTACTTATAAAATGGCACTTCAAAAGGTACAAGACCGTATCGAAGAGCAAGTTCTTGGTGGATAATCTTGGCTACTTGGTTGTGCCTGTGCAAATACTCTCCATTGGCAAGACGACAACAACCGGAAATAACATGTCTGATGGATTCTCCTGGTTGGTGGCACGCACGACATATGTCAACAGTGCCATCCTTTATTATGTATTTCCGATAGTTGTTCGTCTTGACAACTTCGTCAGCAATTGCACAAGCAAAACCTTCGGTTTCACCAAAGATATCACCAAAGCGTAGCCAAGCCACGGACGCCAGAAGGTCTACATCAGGCCCATAGAGTGCCTGGTGGAACCGTCCATGAAGCTCCTTACTCTTCCATATACTTATACGGTCGTCAGTGCTAAGTACTACCGGTTTATGCCAGTTATCTTTGTCTAAGGAGAGCGGTGTAAGACCATTATCTACTGCAACAATGTCCCGATGCATTCCACACTCAGCATGAAGGAAATATTCCCTAAGAATGCATACCTCACGGTTGTGTAAGTTTTTGGCATTAAGGAAGCCGCGACCCCCACACTTCCGTGGAATATACACAATACATTGTCAATAGTTTTCGGGCCTTTCGGTCCAGGGCATCTAATTCGGTCTGAGTCCACCTTAATATGCCGAAAGTATACATCAGCAGGGGCATTACCCAACTGTTGAATGCACGCACTTTGTTACCTCCTGACAAAAGACTTTTTAGAACTTTTGTCAAGCGGTTAAAGAAGCGTTCCTTCACTAGCTGTTTAATGTCCCCACTTAGTATGCCTAAGCATTCCGACATACCAAGGTATTTGTAGGTTTCGGTTTCAGAGAGAGATCTGAGGGACATTGTCTCCGAGAGTTGTAAATATTCGCTATTTACAACTCGGCCATTCTGCACATGTGCAACCGCACATTTATCTACACCAAACTCCATCCTAATGTCATTACTAAACGTTTGCGTAACGCTTAGTAATGATACCAGATCTGCTTTATTTGGTGCAAATAATTTGAGATCGTCCATGTACAAAAGATGTGAAATGATCTCACCCCCTCTGCGAAAGCGAAATCCCAGTTTTGAATCCCTAAGCAACGTGCTTAAGGGGTTCAAAGCCAGGCAAAACCACAAAGGACTCAAGCTATCACCCTGGAAAATACCTCGCTCAATCCTTACAGGTTCGGAAGTAAGAAGACTTCCTCCGCCCCCTGGAAGACAAAGGACCGTTGTCCATTGCCTCATACATGAATTAAGAAAAGCGCATAGATCTGTGTCAATCTTATACACTTCTAGTACTCGTCTTAACCATGTATGAGGCACCGAATCATAGGCCTTTTTATAATCAATCCAGGCGCCGGAGAGACCCTTCTTACCTCGGCGAACCTTTTCATTAATGGCCCTGTCAATAAGGAGGAGCTCCTTAGTACCACGAGACCCAATCTTACATCCATTTTGAGCGGGATCTAAAATGCTATTTGCATACAAATTTGTGTTTAATTTTGAAGTCAAAATGGATGTAAGAAGCTTATAAATTGTTGGTAAGCACGTGATAGGTCGAAAGTTCTTTGGATCCGTGATACTACCAGACTTGTGGAGCAGAAAGGTGATTCCTGTTGTCATAAAAGATGGTAGGGATCCGGACACGATGGCTTCCTGGAATTGCCCAGCCAAACGTTCGTGTGAAGACCGCAGCCATTTGAGCCAAAAGTTATGTAATCCGTCCGGCCCAGGACTTTTCCAGTTATGGGTCGAACGGATCGCATCCCTGACATTGTCTGAGCTTATAAATATAGCCTCCATTGGCTGCAGGTGTTCACACGCGCGCTCAACAACACGCATCCAGCCACCATCGTTGTGATTAATAGGCACCGACCAAATATTTGTCCAAAATGTGAACATTTCTTCCATATTTGGTAACTGCCCATCAATCACATTCGTAGCAGATTCCTCCCAGCTTCTATAAACCTTTCTTTGGTCACTTTGGAATATGCGATTCTGTTTATACCTATTAACACGTTGTTTATAACGACAGATACGATTTGCCCACGCACAAACTTTCTGCTTCAGGTAGTCTATACGTTCTGTTACATAGGCCATGTAATCCTGAGGTCTAATGCCAGTACCGGCAAAGGCCTGTGTAACATAACGCATGACTCTCGGCCGGATGTTTCCCGATCTGAAGCAGATTAACTTGCCAATAATGACCCTAGCTGCGCTGATACGCCGTTCAATCCTCATCATTATTCTTATTATTATTATTATTAAATATTATACATAACGCCAACCATAAGGTAAGGACAACACAATTTATGTAATTAACTTCAAAAATCATAATAAAAGAGATCCCGAAAGGGATATTGCTGTCTGATACGTAAAAAGACAAGCCAAGTCAAGCAATTTTTTTTTGTTCGAATCATGCAAACCATAAGCAAATAAAAAAATCCAACTTGCAGCAGTATGTTTCTTCGAATATTGTGATGATAAAAAAAAATTGTAACCTGATAAGGGTAAGTGTATTTCAACAAAAGCATTGTTGCTGAAAACGCAAAACTTTTAATGTCGTAAATAGAATTTAAGATTTAGGTGCACCGCAAACTAAGTCAAACTTATCTAAGTTGAATAAGACTTTTTAGCCCATACAGTTTAGAAAAGCCTTAGAGTTGCAGACTGACAAAGTAATTAATACTTCACTTAATTATTGTATCTCAGACCGTAAAGTAAATATTATTTTATTATGGAATTCCTTAAGTAGTAAATAGGTGAACAGTACGTCGTATGTTATTTTAATAACTATTGCTTGATATCATATCGTTTATGGTATATTAGAATTAAAATTTAGAACACATTAATTACGTAATATACTTATAGTTCTTAACTTAACGAATATCATTTCGATTTATCCTTATAAATAAATTGCAAAAGTCAGTATACAATTTTAAAAACGGCTGACATTTTTATTGTATAAATGTGTAATTTGTGCTTGTTGGCAAAAATCTTTCTGCAGGTTAAAAAGTCGCTTAGAAAAATCTATCGATCATTAATATACAAGACATGTTTTTAAATCCAAGCTACAAAATTTATATATGAAACATTTTAAACCTATAGCTAGAACATTTAGAAAATGACAGTTAGATTCTGACATCTATGTCTTTTATACTCCATGTTAAAAGATTTAGAAATATATAAAAATTATTTAATTAATTATTTAATATAAATAATTTAATCGTTTTAATTTAATTAAAAACAGTTTACAATTTTTAATAAAGTACGTTTTATTTTTATTTTATTTAATATTAAAATTTTGTCAATTTATTTGTTATATTTAGTGCTCGACCTTATTAAGATGAATCGTTTTCCGACGGAGACACATCGGAAACTTTTGGGTCTACCTATAATTACTCCTTGATAAACAAACAATGTTGTTGCAGATATTATTATACCTACTTACAAATCTCAAAATAATTTATGCTATCCAATAGATATGGTGATAAGGTAATTGATATTCAGCTTTTGCACAAATAAGGTTTATACTGGACCGTTTTATACTCCAAAAGAAATACGTTTGTGGAAAGAATTTCTTTTTATTTTTAAAAAATTCAAACTTTATTATTGTAAACAAAATTTATCTTCGTTTTATTTTCTTTACTTTTTTGTTTTCTTTTTGTAAGATTGTATGTTAGCGTATAGTGTAAAGCAATTGACATGATCATACCTAAATAAGGTAAATAAAATGTTTTAAGAACTCACTGTGTGTACCAAAACCGTAACAATCATTGAAATGAATTCAAAAACCACTCTCAATGTAATACAGGGTTATTTTTAAGACCTTTTATTGGTACAAATATCAAAAAATCTTGATGAATCACAAAGTCATATTTTCCAGCATAATCTATCAATAAATATTATTTGAAATACTTACAAAATTTTAAATTCTTTCTTGTGTATATAATGCACAAAAACGACTTTCTAGGTACAGTTACAATATTTTGTAACTCTTTATAAACTTACGTTTATTTTACAAAATGTTTCTCTGTTTCGTAAATAAAACTGCACGTTTGTTTTTATATTCATCCCGCGTTCATGTACAACGTTATGCTTATTTAAATTTTAATATTTTAATATCTTACGTTTTGAGACAAAACATAGGTATAAATATTCTAAAACTTGATGTTTGGAATTTTCGCACTAAGCTGAATTCTAAGACGGGGTTTTCTATAGAGGATTAAAATAAAAATTATCTATTAAGACAGGATTATTATAAAAAATAAGAATCCTCTCCCTATAGATAATTTTTATTTACAATTAAAAAAGCTTAACATTTTTAAAAATGTATATATTCTTAAAACATAAAATTTTATAGTGAAATTCATGAAAGGGGTATAAATACAGCAGAATTCAAAAAAAATGGTTAGGATTTTCAAAAAAAGGCTTATACAAACAATATGGATCGTTCACTCGATCTAAAAAATAAAAAAGTTATAAAAATAATGATAAACTATAGTATCTATTTGATTATAATAATGACTTAAACGTTACAAATAATGTATGTTATCTTTTTTAAACTACTGTAACATATCTTCGTATCTAAATATAGCATGTGAATATTTTTTCCTTTACTAATTTACATATACTATAGTATAGTTCATGTTCATATTCCACCTATTATTTTATTATCCTTTACTTACAAACAATATTATAATATTTTATATCTATTTAAGTTCTAGTATATTATTTTAACGTAAAGAATTGTTGGTAATTACACCCTTGAGCTAGAAGAAATAACTTCCTTTCGTAATAAAATAAAACAATATTAATTGGTCTTTGTATGAACTTGTTACATTAAAGGAATTTTTGCTTCCCGGCTTGATAATAATGCAATGAACAAAATGAAAATTTCCTAAAGCAAAATAACAGAGTTATTTTAATTCTTTGAGAAAAATATCTTAATAAAATTAGATAACATAGATAATGAGTGAACCGTATATTATAATTTGAAATAGTTAATAAAATTAGATATGGCAATCATAATACACAAATTTCACTCATTAATTTTTGACAGAATTGTAGTTTAATTTTAACTTATTCTCTGCGTAAAAAATATATAAAACTTATTTAATGGAAATTAGAATGGGTTCATACAAGATTGGATATCCAAATAATATTTTCGTTACTAAATTTTTCTCTTGGAAAAAGCAAGAGTTTTGAGCTCCTGCTATATTTCCAACCTATTTAAAAATGTATGCTTTTAAATAATTTTCTTTTGTTATTAAATATGAACCGCTCCGTTGGTCGAGTGGTTAGTGCAAACGCGTATACGGCAGGGACATGCATGTAAGTGATGAGCTTTGTATTTTTTTTGGTTTGGTTGTTTATTAAATATATTTTCAGTATTTATAATGTGTATTTGTATATATTTGTATCGTTGTCTAGAACCCTTAAGAAAAGCAAATGAATTACATGATATGATATATCACAAAATATGTGTGATCTAAATCAATGTGTGTAATCAAAGTGTTTTGTGATGTCATTATTCTTATCATTTATTTCATTTTAATCTTATTATTTACATTTATACATATAACATTAAAAAAACAACATTATAAATATAAATATAAAAAACAGTATCCCGCCGACGTGGGCCTTACGACCAGTCCGTCGGTGGTTAGGGCGACAGCGAAAGAAACCTCCTCACAATGCGTGCCGTACCCAAAACTGCTGCTCTTTGCATCCGACCCTTGATCCAGTTTTTTAGTGAGAGCCTCTTGAGATGATGATCGAGACTCTTCGCTATAAGACCATTGACGGAAACTACCATCGGGACAATTATTGTTGAGTCAACATCCCACATGTCGATAATCTCGTGAGCTAAGTCCAAGTATTTTGACAGTTTGTCCTTCTCAGCTTTCACAAGATTAGCGTCACACGGGACACTGATATCAACAAGAAATGCCCGGCGCTCTAACCGATCTACCAGCACGATATCAGGCTTATTGGCTACAATAGTCCTGTCCTTTATGATAGATCGGTCCCAATAGAGCTTAGCATGACCATTTTCCAAAACTGGCTCCGGTGAGTACTTATAAAATGGCACTTCAAAAGGTACAAGACCGTATCGAAGAGCAAGTTCTTGGTGGATAATCTTGGCTACTTGGTTGTGCCTGTGCAAATACTCTCCATTGGCAAGACGACAACAACCGGAAATAACATGTCTGATGGATTCTCCTGGTTGGTGGCACGCACGACATATGTCAACAGTGCCATCCTTTATTATGTATTTCCTATAGTTGTTCGTCTTGACAACTTCGTCAGCAATTGCACAAGCAAAACCTTCGGTTTCACCAAAGATATCACCAAAGCGTAGCCAAGCCACGGACGCCAGAAGGTCTACATCAGGCCCATAGAGTGCCTGGTGGAACCGTCCATGAAGCTCCTTACTCTTCCATATACTTATACGGTCGTCAGTGCTAAGTACTACCGGTTTATGCCAGTTATCTTTGTCTAAGGAGAGCGGTGTAAGACCATTATCTACTGCAACAATGTCCCGATGCATTCCACACTCAGCATGAAGGAAATATTCCCTAAGAATGCATACCTCACGGTTGTGTAAGTTTTTGGCATTAAGGAAGCCGCGACCCCCACACTTCCGTGGAATATACACAATACATTGTCAATAGTTTTCGGGCCTTTCGGTCCAGGGCATCTAATTCGGTCTGAGTCCACCTTAATATGCCGAAAGTATACATCAGCAGGGGCATTACCCAACTGTTGAATGCACGCACTTTGTTACCTCCTGACAAAAGACTTTTTAGAACTTTTGTCAAGCGGTTAAAGAAGCGTTCCTTCACTAGCTGTTTAATGTCCCCACTTAGTATGCCTAAGCATTCCGACATACCAAGGTATTTGTAGGTTTCGGTTTCAGAGAGAGATCTGAGGGACATTGTCTCCGAGAGTTGTAAATATTCGCTATTTACAACTCGGCCATTCTGCACATGTGCAACCGCACATTTATCTACACCAAACTCCATCCTAATGTCATTACTAAACGTTTGCGTAACGCTTAGTAATGATACCAGATCTGCTTTATTTGGTGCAAATAATTTGAGATCGTCCATGTACAAAAGATGTGAAATGATCTCACCCCCTCTGCGAAAGCGAAATCCCAGTTTTGAATCCCTAAGCAACGTGCTTAAGGGGTTCAAAGCCAGGCAAAACCACAAAGGACTCAAGCTATCACCCTGGAAAATACCTCGCTCAATCCTTACAGGTTCGGAAGTAAGAAGACTTCCTCCGCCCCCTGGAAGACAAAGGACCGTTGTCCATTGCCTCATACATGAATTAAGAAAAGCGCATAGATCTGTGTCAATCTTATACACTTCTAGTACTCGTCTTAACCATGTATGAGGCACCGAATCATAGGCCTTTTTATAATCAATCCAGGCGCCGGAGAGACCCTTCTTACCTCGGCGAACCTTTTCATTAATGGCCCTGTCAATAAGGAGGAGCTCCTTAGTACCACGAGACCCAATCTTACATCCATTTTGAGCGGGATCTAAAATGCTATTTGCATACAAATTTGTGTTTAATTTTGAAGTCAAAATGGATGTAAGAAGCTTATAAATTGTTGGTAAGCACGTGATAGGTCGAAAGTTCTTTGGATCCGTGATACTACCAGACTTGTGGAGCAGAAAGGTGATTCCTGTTGTCATAAAAGATGGTAGGGATCCGGACACGATGGCTTCCTGGAATTGCCCAGCCAAACGTTCGTGTGAAGACCGCAGCCATTTGAGCCAAAAGTTATGTAATCCGTCCGGCCCAGGACTTTTCCAGTTATGGGTCGAACGGATCGCATCCCTGACATTGTCTGAGCTTATAAATATAGCCTCCATTGGCTGCAGGTGTTCACACGCGCGCTCAACAACACGCATCCAGCCACCATCGTTGTGATTAATAGGCACCGACCAAATATTTGTCCAAAATGTGAACATTTCTTCCATATTTGGTAACTGCCCATCAATCACATTCGTAGCAGATTCCTCCCAGCTTCTATAAACCTTTCTTTGGTCACTTTGGAATATGCGATTCTGTTTATACCTATTAACACGTTGTTTATAACGACAGATACGATTTGCCCACGCACAAACTTTCTGCTTCAGGTAGTCTATACGTTCTGTTACATAGGCCATGTAATCCTGAGGTCTAATGCCAGTACCGGCAAAGGCCTGTGTAACATAACGCATGACTCTCGGCCGGATGTTTCCCGATCTGAAGCAGATTAACTTGCCAATAATGACCCTAGCTGCGCTGATACGCCGTTCAATCCTCATCATTATTCTTATTATTATTATTATTAAATATTATACATAACGCCAACCATAAGGTAAGGACAACACAATTTATGTAATTAACTTCAAAAATCATAATAAAAGAGATCCCGAAAGGGATATTGCTGTCTGATACGTAAAAAGACAAGCCAAGTCAAGCAATTTTTTTTTGTTCGAATCATGCAAACCATAAGCAAATAAAAAAATCCAACTTGCAGCAGTATGTTTCTTCGAATATTGTGATGATAAAAAAAAATTGTAACCTGATAAGGGTAAGTGTATTTCAACAAAAGCATTGTTGCTGAAAACGCAAAACTTTTAATGTCGTAAATAGAATTTAAGATTTAGGTGCACCGCAAACTAAGTCAAACTTATCTAAGTTGAATAAGACTTTTTAGCCCATACAGTTTAGAAAAGCCTTAGAGTTGCAGACTGACAAAGTAATTAATACTTCACTTAATTATTGTATCTCAGACCGTAAAGTAAATATTATTTTATTATGGAATTCCTTAAGTAGTAAATAGGTGAACAGTACGTCGTATGTTATTTTAATAACTATTGCTTGATATCATATCGTTTATGGTATATTAGAATTAAAATTTAGAACACATTAATTACGTAATATACTTATAGTTCTTAACTTAACGAATATCATTTCGATTTATCCTTATAAATAAATTGCAAAAGTCAGTATACAATTTTAAAAACGGCTGACATTTTTATTGTATAAATGTGTAATTTGTGCTTGTTGGCAAAAATCTTTCTGCAGGTTAAAAAGTCGCTTAGAAAAATCTATCGATCATTAATATACAAGACATGTTTTTAAATCCAAGCTACAAAATTTATATATGAAACATTTTAAACCTATAGCTAGAACATTTAGAAAATGACAGTTAGATTCTGACATCTATGTCTTTTATACTCCATGTTAAAAGATTTAGAAATATATAAAAATTATTTAATTAATTATTTAATATAAATAATTTAATCGTTTTAATTTAATTAAAAACAGTTTACAATTTTTAATAAAGTACGTTTTATTTTTATTTTATTTAATATTAAAATTTTGTCAATTTATTTGTTATATTTAGTGCTCGACCTTATTAAGATGAATCGTTTTCCGACGGAGACACATCGGAAACTTTTGGGTCTACCTATAATTACTCCTTGATAAACAAACAATGTTGTTGCAGATATTATTATACCTACTTACAAATCAATCTAATCCAAACTATTCTTTAAAGAGAGCACTTTGAACTTTCACGTGAAAAATAGTAAATAAAGTTTTATTTAATTTTAGTAATTTAATGTTTCAATGCATCCTTTTACATTAATAACGTTTTTGCTTATTAAGTTATTCATAAAACCAATTGCGTGTTTTTTTATTAATTATACATTAAACATTACTATAATTGGTATAGGTAAAGTTAATGTTGACCAGAGCCGCTGAGCCCGCTGGGTCGTATCAAAAGTCTGCTCTCCTAGGGGGCCTGACCGGTGGTCTCCTCTCGGGGAGACTACCGCGGTGGGGCTGGACACGATCGATGATGGTCGAGTCGGGTTTTACACCTAATTCCCCGAGACCGAGTCCAGCCAGAAGGGGGTCTCGGCCCCCTACAGAGGCAGCAGGCTTGGGTGGGGGGCAGGGGATCCCTCCACATTCTTTCAAGCCTGCGAAAGAGGGATGGATGCTGCTCGTTGCGGGGTGCCCTCTCCGTGGATCACGTCGGGGCATCGCGGTGAGTGCGAAAGCGATCCCGTGGTGTCCCATTATGACGGCGGCGGCAACCGTCCGGTTTAGTGAGTAGTCTCACATAACCACCTTCATCATCCCCTGGATGGAGGTATGTATCCATGAGGATTCCTTACTTTAAAAAAAAAGTAAAGTTAATGTTGGGTTTCAGCTAACTCTTATAGTAATTTTGTACTCTGAAAATGAAATAATATCCTTAGTTTTGTATTTTCTTTTATTTTGAGGTCTGGTTCCGGGGTGGTTCAGTATTTCGTTTTGTGTATTTTGTGTAAATAGTGGTAGGCGGTATAGTCCTTGAGAACCTTATGTAAGCTTTAAATAAAAGTATTTAATTTGTTCTTTGCTGTATTGTTTTATTTTTATTTTTTATTTTTATGCTTTGTCATTGTCTGTTCTTTAAGTTTTAGTAATTTAATTTAAATTAACTGCAATATATAAATGTTTTCATTACTTTAATTTTATACTTATTTTTTTATTCAAATACTATCTGATTCCTAAACATAAAAACTACAAAACTCAAGGCTAATTTAGTTGGACTTTTATTTTAATAGTCAATTAAGTGTTATCTAATATACCTGTTTTTTCAAAGAAATACTATAATTTTTTATTGTTTTGTGTAAACAAGTTACATATTCTGACATGAACACTGCCGTATTAAGTTTTATTATTGACAGATGGGTGAAAACCTTGCCGGCAACCCGATGTTAGGGTCTACTTGGTTAGGCTTTACTAGATGTTGCTTATGATGTTACTTAAATTTAAAGCAGAGAACAATCCTGTGATTGCTTCACATTAAAATGTTAAACACTACATAAAAATATATTTTATAAAAACTAACTTTTAACTAAATTATAGAACAATACAAGGTACAGAAACCTGTTCAAACACTTGTTTCTTGTTTATAACTTGAAAATATTTTTGTTCATTTAACGTATGTCAAGTCTGGGCTTAAATCAATTAACTGCTGGGAAATAAAAAAAAATGTTGTTTAAAGTTCAGGATAAAACCCTTTGCAATAGATTTATTTATTTGTATGTTTATATACACGCAAAACAATATTATACTGATTTAAATCAAAATTTCGAGTATTTATTCACTAAAACAATATATTGATAATGGTGATTTTTTTCTTATTCTCTAAGCCAAAAAGTGGTTTTCTCTATCATTATAATAAATTACATAAATGAATTTACTTTACACATTTTATAAGATAATAGATGGCTTACAGTTTAGGACAGATGTAGTTTATTTTTTACAATATGTTTTCATTTTTGTTGTAACCAACGAACGTTGTTGTTGTGTGTTGTGACCAACAAACTGTCTAGGAACAAATTTATAGTTAGCTTGTACGCGGTAAAAGTGGGAGCGAGAGGTATAACAGCAAAATCTCTCTATAGCCTACTTAAAGACTTTGGCCTTTCAAGAACTATCATCGGTTCATTTCTAAAAATTAAATGTATTTAATTTATTTTCAGGTAAAATGAATGACTTCACAGGAATGAGTGACTTCACAGAAAATCGGTATGATTTTTAAATAAAAAAGAATAGATATTTTCGTGGTTTGTTTCTTTGTTTACCGTCTTAATGTGTTTTCTTTTCTTATCTTAATACTTCTCAAGTCTAAATCGTTTTAATAAAGGTTATCATAACATTATCATATATAGTATATAGATGGCAGTCTATATGACGAATGTTTTCTTGTATGAAAGTTTCATACCTCATGACGTAGTGAGCTCTAAGTGTATGGAGTATTTCTTAAGTATTACATGATGGATTCCAGCGAGTGACGAAGGAATTTAGTGAATATTATTAGAGCTGTTACCATTATAGCTTAATTAACTTAATATAATTGCCAAGTCCCTTTCTTAACCGTAACTTATTTTAAGTAATTAACAAATTTTAGTCGTCTAAACCCTGAGATAAACTATTAGTGGCGGACAATTACCCTCAGGTTTATTACCCCTCTTCAAATAGATTATCCTCTCATTATTGAATGTTATTTAATAAGAGCTAATTTAAACACTAAAAACATTTCAAATGAGTTATAATATCATTGGGTACAATTTTAATTTCATTGTTAAAAAAAAGAAATGTAGATATTTAATTAAAATTCTGGTGATTCTAATTTTTATACAAATTTGTGCATCTTTTTCATATCAATAAAAAACCGTCAGAAACTAAGGAATCTTAATAGTTTAATCAAATAAATGATTTTAGATAACATCTCTAATATCTAAATGAAATAGGTTTTCAGTTAAAGATTTTGGTTGCAAAGCGAGCGGTGGCATCCCAGAGATTACTGGTTCGAGTACTGTGTTCAAATTCATCATTTAAAATATGTAAAAGTTTTCTTTTATTTTGTTAAAATATATATTTTTTTATAAATAGAATATTATTATATTTTTTGCGAATTAATTAATACCTTTCAGGTTTCTGTACCCAAGCGGTAAAAACTATTACTAAGACTTCACTTTCCGTCTGTTCGTCTGTCTGTCTCCAGGCTGTATGTTATGAACCGTCATAGGTACAAAGTGGAAGTTTACTAAGTTGATGTTCTTATGTCGTTATAACAACAAAACTAAAAATAAAAATACTAAAGAAGGCTCCCATACAAAAGTTGATTTTTTTACCGTTTCTTATACATAATTGAAAGTGACCTTTCGTGTGCGAGTCCGTGGGAGTAGGTCGGATTTTTATTGGCTTAGAAACTTTTTATTCAATATACAAAGGTATTTATATCCTTCCATAACATTATTATAATGTGTTATCTAATATAAAAACATTAATTTTATTAAAGATATTAAATAAATCATATTTTAATCAACAAGTTTGTTAAGACAGAACGTATTTCCTTATATAATAAGATCCAATTATGAGTTATTGCTTCTTCAGTTACAAGTAACACATTTTCTAATTAATTGTAATTTGAATATCTCATAACCGCTTTATCGTTGGTTAAAAAGCCTTGTTATGAAGGCCAAAGGGTTTTTACACTCACTTACTCAGGTAAAGTACTTTATGACGGATAGCTGTTGCCCGTGACTGCGTCCACGTAGACTGTAAAAAATATATTTATATTGCTTATGATCGTAGTCATCTAGAATCACAGGCAACAGATAGTGATAATATAAATCCCTTTATCATAGTGTTATTAGTGATTGTAAATCATTTTAACTCTAATTGTTTATATTTACGAATTCGCTGCGTCAGGGGACCGTTGTACGTACTTTAATATTAGTCTATTTTCCGAAGTGGATAATAATATGTATTATTTAGAGGTCTTTTTGTATCGGGAGTTTTTTTAAATTTTTATATTAAAAAACTGTTAGTCTAATATTATAACAAGTTAGTTTTTGTAAATTGAATTATATTTGGATGGTATTCGCAAGAACAACATCAACTATGTGAATTATCCAATCACTTAATAAAAAATATGTTTCAGTTGGATATATTCAACACTCTCACAGGTCCAGAAAAAATACATGTACGACTAAACAGCTGACGACGCCGCTGACAGAGTTAATATTACGGAATTTAATCAATATTCTCAACGATATGTATTGTAAGGGAATATTTTTTTTACTTGTCACAGATTTTCGAACCTTTTTTTATTAATATTTACAATGTTTTCCGTTGTTCAATGAATCAATTGGCGAGACGGGAATTGCATACTAGAATATATGTAGGTAAACTGCTTGAATTACTGTATTACTGACAACAATTTAGTGTGCTCAATACTGTTTATACCCGTAATAAAAATTAAAAAAACGAATATTTAAAAAGTTTTTTTTATTAAATCTCAGTATTATTATATTTTTATAATACCTGAGTCCAATTCATTTGTTTGTTAAAAATATGACTGCAATTCGTACAGTTATATGTTATCTTGTTATGTTAAGTATGTTATCAGAGGACTGAATATCTTAAAAGTAGATAATTCCTACATTATTTCTACAATTTATTTATTTAATTTCGTGGCAATGTTGCAATGATTTAACTAACTAACTTAACGTGACTTTGAAACCGTGATGGCGGCGAAGGAGGTCGAAATTAAAACCCTAATGAAGCATTACCTACC
This sequence comes from Napeogenes sylphis, assembly GCA_959347405.1. Lineage (NCBI taxonomy): Eukaryota > Metazoa > Arthropoda > Insecta > Lepidoptera > Nymphalidae > Napeogenes > Napeogenes sylphis. Next base: position 16,991,387 of record OY365786.1, read on the forward strand.
TCGGATCATTAATTTTATCTGACCAGTAACTCCCGACAGTAACTCCCGATAATATAGGTATTTTATTAAATATTTATATTCAATAATTAATACGATAGCTTGTTTATTCCTTATCTTGGGTTTTTAATTGCTTAATTTAGTTTTAATAGATATGTATATAATAATATCGAAATGTTAAAGAGCAATTATCACAAACACAAAATACAAGAGCTCCGACCAGTATAATTAATCTCGTTGGACCTTTACGTGTCATAATGTTGATTTTGGGTCTCCTGTTGGATGAATTGCTGTTAATTAAATAACAACATTATGTCATGACCTTAGTATAAACTTATTTAATCGGAGGGATAGAAATGGAGTCCCATTTCATAATGAAATTTTGTTCGACTTATTTTGTAAGCAATTTTATTTTTTTTGTCTTCGAAGTACTTTCTGTATTCAGAGAGAAAAGATCATTTTTAACGGCCACAGTCAATTGGTCACGATATTGAAACAACAAGGAGATCTTCTATACATATAATAAAATTGATAAAATTGTCACTGATTGTAAACTGTACATGGAAAATATTTTCAAAAAATCATAGTCAAAAAAATATTTTCAAAAAATCAAAAAACCAAAAACAATGTTTATTCATTTTATCTATTCGTCTGTATGTCTGTACGTTTTGGCACGCTAATCTCAGAAACAGATTTATCGATTTGTATGCAGTTCTCGGAAATCTATGGGATTTGATGTACATTTTTTTTATTTAAATCAATTAACAAAAAAAGTTAATAATCTCTTATTTTCCTACTATTATCGCAAGATATTTTTGAAAGCTTTTTTTTTATATTTCAGGTAAGAATAGATACATATTGATAGTACATATTGATAGTACACATTGATAGTACATATTGATAATACGTATTGATAGTAAACATTTATAGTATGTATTGATAGTATGTATGGATAGTACGTATTGATAGTACGTATTATTGACAGTAATTACTGATAGTACATATTGATAGTAAATATTAATAGTAAACATTGATAGTAGTAGTAGAGTACATATTGGTAGTACAAATTGGTAGTAAATATTGATAGTAAATATTGATAGTAAATATTGATAGTAAATATTGATAGTAAATATTGATAGTAAATATTGATAGTAGGTATTGATAGTACAAATTGATAGTAGCTATTAATAGTACATATTGATAGTAAATATTGATAGTACGTATTGATTACTATCTACTACGTACTCGTATTGATAGTACATATTAATAGTAAATATTGATAGAACATATTGGTAGTACGTATTGATAGTACACATTGATAGTACATATTGGTAGTAAATATTGATAGTTGGTATTGATAGTAAATATTGATAGTACGTATTGATAGTACATATTGGTAGTAAATATTGATAGTACATATTGATAGTAAATATTAATAGTAAATATTGATAGAACATATTGGTAGTACGTATTGATAGTACACATTGATAGTACATATTGGTAGTAAATATTGATAGTTGGTATTGATAGTAAATATTGATAGTACGTATTGATAGTACATATTGGTAGTAAATATTGATAGTACATATTGATAGTAAATATTAATAGTAAATATTGATAGTACATATTGATAGTAAATATTGATAGTACGTATTGATAGTATATATTGGTAGTAAATATTGATAGTACATATTGATAGTAAATAATAATAGTAAATATTGATAGTAAATATTGATAGTATATATTGATAGTTGGTATGGATAGTAAATATTGAAAGTACGTATTGATAGTACACATTGATAGTAAATATTAGTAGTAAATATTAATAGTAGGTATTGATAGTACATATTGATAGTAAATATTGATTGTGAATATTGATAGTTAATATTGATAGTAGGTATTGATAGTAAATATTGATAGTTGGTATTAATAGTACGTATTGATAGTAAATATTGATAGTAAATATTGATAGTACGTATTGATAGTACACATTGATAGTACTTATTGATAGTAAATATTGATAGTTAATATTGATAGTTGGTATTGATAGTAAATATTGATAGTAAATATTGATAGTAAATATTGATAGTAAATATTGATAGTAAATATTGATAGTAAATATTGATAGTAAATATTGATAGTTAATATTGATAGTAAATATTGATAGTTAATATTGATAGTAAATATTGATAGTACGTATTGATAGTACGTATTGATAGTATGTATTGATAGTATACATTGTTAGTACGTATTGATAGTACGTATTGATAGTATGTATTTATAGTACACATTGATAGTACGTATTGATATTACATATTGATAGTACATATCGGTAGTAGGTATTGCTAGTACACATTGATAGTAAATATTGATAGTAGGTATTGATAGTACAAATTGATAGTACGTATTGATAGTGCATATTGATAGTACATATTGATAGTCCTTCCGTCAGGGAATAATAATATACTTTCCAGTAAAAAAATTCCGTAATTGGACTACTCAGTACTTAGACAGACCTACTCAGTGAATAAAATCTGTGATTAAAAATAAAAAAATATATTAAAATAAACTACAAATACTCCTACACGCAAAAACTACTTGCCGGAATTAGGTGAAACGGGTACCTTTTATCGACATCGGAATCCATGCGTATGAAGTCGGAAACATAATGTTTTCCAGTGACATAAACCACGTTAAGAAAATATTTTGCTACATTTAGCTCATTATTTATTATTTAATAATGACATTGGTATGATAAGTTTATCAATGATATTCAAAATATTAAGATTTTTTTAATCTTTATTTTAAGTAATGTGACCTTAACAGATAGATAATCAGATATCCAAATTTTCTGTGCACAAAAGAGAAAAAATACACGCACAGCCTTAACGCAGGCAATGTAAATGTTTCATTTTAATGAAATTCCGAGGATAAGTCAAGCGTATGTGAAGTCGAGGTGTAGTTAGGAACCAATTGTTTCATAACATGACGTAATAAAGTTTATTTATTTTTCAATTATGATCTCATACATTCCTAATATAAACTTTTTGTTTATAAATTTAAAGTAAAAATATATTTATTCTGACGCACTAATACCTGAAACTATTTGGAACAATATATATATATATATTTGATCGCTCGTATATAAAATACTATATAATATACTTAACTCTATATGTAGGGTTATAAGCCTCATCTCTTTTGTTTTATCTATAGCTTTTATAATGAAATAAAAATATAATAATATATATAAATAATGATTTTTTTTTGCAAGACGAATATTTTAGAACAAGCATATTTTCCAACTTTTTCTGTAACCGTCTCATGTAACTGTTACAGTCTCATTAAAATAAATGTTTTTAACTTATTTTACAATGTTCTTAATTTATTTCGGTTAACATTGATAGCACTAAATAAAAGGTTTTTATCAATCATTAAAATTTCGTCATAGAAAGGAACATCTTACTGGAGACGTATTTCAGGGTTAATATTAACGTACATAATTTAAAACTTTATTTTTAACATTTTGTAGTTACAAATCATAGATAATTTTTTTATTGTCAATATTTCTATTCTTTAATCTTTTAATTGTTTACAATCAAAGATTGTGTTACATGTGAACTACGTTTAAATTACTACGAAAGTATTATCTAGCAACTACTTTGTCGGTAGGATTTTCATTACTTTTAGACGTTAAAACTTAACTAATTTAGTTGACTATATTACTAGTATGTCATTAGATACGATTCAAGTAAACAAAATAATTCACTTTACATTTTTCGAAAGTAAAATTCTGCGATGTTATCATACTTTCTGAAATAATACTATGCCGTATCATTAAATTGAATTCTGGTTATAACTGAATATATTAGTGGCTTTTGTGTCCCTGAATGTGTCAGTGTATTAAAGATTGCAGATCCAAAACTTTATTATTTACGTTATTATTATTATTATTTACGTCACTTATTCTATTCCATTCCATTTATTGCCAATACTTACACGTAATTCCGTTATGTAAAGCCTATACTTATAATCCTATCGGTGTAGTGTCAATCATAAGATAATTTTTTACCTTAATAATGTACCTATTTTTTTTACAAAGTATTAAAATAAAAATATACATAAAAGGCATTCAATCGTGAATCGCAGACTTTGACTTTCAAGCTAATTAAACATTACTAAAAATAATTTTAAAGAGAAGGGTCAACTTTGTAAAATATTAAATGTTGACAAAAATGTTTATTCTTTTATGCTATTATTAAAATGAAAAGTAATTTAAATAGTAAAAAAAACATTTCGGAACGTTATATTTTTAAATCAACAAAAAGTTTTTAATTAATAAGAACCGAAGAGCTTACTTTTTTAATTCTTAAGGTTGCTAGACTATAACCAGCGCACTCGCAGGCCATGTGTACCAACTACATGGCGCTTCATGTTTTCATTTTCATTGTTACAAAAATTTACCTCAGCTACTTTTCATATTTATAGTTTTTCAAACTTGTTACGTTACTTTAATTAAACTGAGAGTTCATTTTTGCTCCAATAAGTTAGTTACTATATTTTATCTATTAAACTCTACGCATTTTCTAAGTCAAAATCAAACATTCTCTATTCCATGAAAATTATTTCCATTTAACAAGTCAAAATAAAAAAAAAACAATTTTGTGTTGTAAAAAAGTCGTAAGCCCGTTCAATTAGTTGCGCACATGATAAGATCCAGACAAAGAGACTCATAGACACTTTTTTCAGCTGCCAATTAATTTTTTTATGAGGTTGGCTTACAATAGTTTAGTCCACGGCCTTATTATCATTTATATAATCCTTGATGGTATAGTAGGCCTTACCTGCCTTACTTTCAACTTGAATTTTGGAAGTGAAATTGTTTTGAATCTCTGCAGGGACTTTATTATAAAAATGGACACATTGTGCTTAAAATGACTTATGAATGAAAATGAATGAGTGTGGATTGGAACAAGTTTGTCTTTATTTATTGTATTTATAGAGAGCATATCATTTTTTTAAATTTATTTTCTAAGTTTTTACGAATGTATTAACACGGTAAAGTAGATTTTTTTTATTTCTCTTACCCACTAGACAGGTTATAGATTGCCCGAATAGCCCTTTTCTGTTAAATCAAAATATTTTGAATATCAGCTGCTTGTCCCCATAAAAGTAACCCATAAGACGTCACGCTGTGAAAGTAGCTAAATTAAACAAGACGCGCTCTAACTTCGTCTATTAACTGGCATATTTTCTTAACAGCAAAAGCTGCTGAGCTAGAATTATTCACTAGTTTAGTTATAAGTGAACCCGATTAAAGTTTATCATACCTAAGAATACTGTGCTGTTCACAAGATCTAAATGTTTACTATCTAACAGTGCACTGGTTTGACTCACATTACATTTGGTGCTAAAAATTAAATCCAATTGGTTTTATTATTATATTATTCAAAGGTAAATTGTTTACGTTAAACCTACGAATAATTTTGATCAGAGAATATTTTACATCACAGAGAACAGACTCGGTTCATTTTATTTGAAATAATAATAGGTCATGTGTAAATAATACAACTTCGGTATTATTTTTGATTTGGTATGGTAAATCATTCGTGTATCTTAAAAATCGAAATGGACCTAAAATTTAACCCTGTGGGACACCGATTTTAATGCTTGATTCAACAGTTTGTTTACCATTTACATATACTATCTAGTTCCTGTTGTTTAGGATGTTGTTTCTAAGGAAACAATCATCTTTAGCGTGGTATACCTAATAACATAATGCTGTAATTTCCTTATTAGTGTCTCATGTTGAACGAAATCAAATTGAAATGTTGCAATAAAATTGTATAAGATGTTGCATGTTATGAAACGTTACTGGTGCGGAGAAAAAAAAATTAAGTAGTTTCTTAATTAAATAAAATGTCACAATAGCAAAATATCAGATTTCCATAAACCATTTTTCATTTCTCTATCATTATAGCATCAAAAAATTGTTTTATATTGAATGAAAGAAAATATAAATTGAATTAAAATATATCTAATAAGGAAACTCGTGTACATGTAACTCGTAAAAGATTTTTTTTATGATTTTTCAAATTAACCTTTCTGATAATTTACGTACAAGTTTTTTACTTAAGTTAATAATGTTTATTTTATTACATACAATTTTTTATTACATACAATTTTGGAAACGATCGAATTTTAAAGCATTATACCCGAGCACACTCTACTAAAGCGTGGTATACATCCTCTCGTGTATTGCATAATGTACAGTTAGGAGATTGTACAACTTTCTTCATGAACCCAAACACATTCAATGGAACATGCCCGGATCGAAGTCTCAAACTAGTAACCCACATTTGTCGACTTAGGTTTGAATTATAAAACCGGGTGTCTTGAGAGGCTTGTTTTGTATTATTTTATACCATATACTTTTTCGACCGATCTTTGGTCAAAATACTCTTTTCAGTTGTCTAGGCACTTAACTTTACTACTACGATATCGAATCGTATAGTTTAAGCCCTCGTAACTTGAGCCATCTATTTTTTTTCCACATTTCAGCCCTAGAGACTACTATAAAAATACCGTCACAAAATTGATAAAACGAGTTACCAACAGACTTTCGAATATGTTTTTGAGCGCACGAAATCTTCTGTCGAAAATAATCTAATTATCAGGTGTAGGATTTGTTCTTAATTGTGCTAATGCACGCCTTCGCTTAGCCATAGCTTGTCATAATTCGGCTGACCAGTAAGGTTTTGATACGAATTTAGAAGTAGAGTTATCATAAATATTTTTTATATGGTTCGATTCCACAGCGGCCAAGTTAATAAGATTTATAAATTTATCATACATTTCTATTATAACCTCCGTAATATTTAAATTTTTAATTTTTTCTTGTAAAATATTTTTAAATGTTTGGCAGTCAGATCGTTTAAAGTTATGCTTTATAATATGATTTCCTGTACCCGACATCATATCTGTACTTATACAAACCATTAAATGTTCACAACCCAGGCTTTCGTTTAATATAGACAAATCAAAACGAAAAGCGATGTCTGGATTAATTTGCATAAATGTAGGTAATATCAGTGAATTTTTCTGCCAATTATTTAATACATATTTAATTCTAGTTGAATCTCCTTTGTTAGGCGTAACAAAATTATATTCAATCATATATTTTTATACCCCCACTATTAATTTTAGTTGATAAATTCAAGTGATGTCCATTGAAATCCCCTCCTAAAATAGTTTTACTAGACCATTTAGTAAACAGGACTTTCCAGTTATCGCCAGTCGTTCTAATATTCGGAGGACAATATACTGCAATTACATTCTTATAATAACATAGATAACAACAATTAAATATTTTAATATGCAATGCTTGTATGTATGTATGTAATGTATCGTTTAGGTAAACTGATATTGTTACGCTGCGCTTTAATAATTAATTAAATAAAAAAATCATCTTAAAATTTGTGTGATTGTCTTGATGGTCAAGTTTTTTAATTGACTCAAGCGATGTCTTTCATAGCTTCTTTTACTCATTTTTTAGTTTTGTTTCACTTATAACATGCTTAAAACATTTAAGCATGTTATAATTTCAAAACCGCCTTATTTTATATATTAACGAGTTCTAATATATTTCTTCATCTCCATATAAAGTTGTTGGTACGATACAGTAACATGAAAAGTTGAATTCATTAAACATGAAAACATGAAAAGTTTAATTAATTTATTACTACAGTAAGTGCACTAGACTCGTTTGCACCCAGTAAGTAAAGTTTTCTTTGCTTAAAAACTTACTATTAATTTATGGTTGACGTTGACTTACTTTTAAAATTTAAACTTCATAACGTTGTCTAACCAGTTCCCAAAAGTTTGCATCGACTTACAAATTTTATAACTCTACTATAGTAGCTGTTGGACGCTACTTTGTCGTGAGTATTTTGAAAGACGTTCTACAAGCTCAGAACGATTGCTCGTAATTATTGAATGAAACACCATTTCGCTATATTAGACACTTAATACTATGCTGCACGAAAATCGTATAATCAATATATAATCATATCTAAATTTAAAATGATACATTTTCTGAAATGGTAAAAAGATTATTCAGATAGGTGCAGTTCTGCCGGAAATAACCCTTCATATATAAACAAACTTAATAGTAGATAAGCTCTTTTTCCAGTATCATAGCATAAATAAATTGAGTGAATTTGAATTTAGTAGAAAATACTCGACAGACATAATATTACAAAACTATACGTAATAATAAGTAATATATAAATAAGTAATATTTTCTAAGACTTTCAGGAGTACTACACATTGAAAAAAAACTACTATTTTACGGATTTGAAATTACATTTGAAATTTAGATAACACGAAGCTTCTTAGCATTCCATGGATTCACCGTGCGGGTGCCGGGCCCATCGCGCTGCAAGGAGAGGAGTGCAAACAGAGCCTGGGGCTTGCGACCCAGGTGTAGCTTTAAGGAGCCCCTTTATTATGCGTGTACACGCTCGCCACCACTATCCACACTCCTCAACCTATCTAACCAAATTTGGAAAGAACCTACTAATGCCGCCTTTGAAATACGTTCTAGAAATGAACCGATGCTAGTTCTAGAAAGGCCAAGGTCTTTAAGTAAGTTATAGAGAGATTTTGCTGTTATACTTCTCGTTCCCACTTCTATTGCGTACAAGCTAACTATAAATTAATTCCTCGACAGTTCGTTGGTCAGTTCATAATACTTATTAAGCTTAAATGCGTTATCTCTGGGGATGTTTATTCTATGCGATTAAATTAATTATACGCGAGATACATTCGTAAAAATAGTTTTATTTTAATGTATACGTAATATATTTATATTTATTATTATATTTATCAAAGTTTAGTCTCAGGAGCAGGTCAGGCACTAGTCTCTTTAAAACATTATTACTTAAGTGATATACACTAGAGGGTGACGAGGGACTTTACGACGTTTAGTGAATATCATTAGAGATATATTCCAGTAATGAGACGTCCTTTGTTTCCGAGACAGCGCTGCGGAGAATAAAGTACTGAAGCTTAAGGAGCAAATAGCACTTTGAATATTTTTGTATATTAAGTAAAGAAATATCATAGTTTTGTTTTCGAAAAGAAATGCTACTTTATTAGTTCGTAGATTGCCATTAAAATAAATTTAATAAAACACAGATGAAATCAATCTACCTGTACTGTCCAAATTAAAAGTAAATAAGGGCTTCACTCTGGAGAATCAAACTTTGACTTAGCTCAAATATTTAGTTTATCCTGACAAATATTTTAGTTCGACTTACTCTTATTGATGTTCGAATCTAGTAATTTCATTAAAACTATTTGATTCTCAAACATGATAGTGTGTTTTAATGTGTTTATTGTACTCTTCTATTGTGAAGAATAATACATTTTTTAACTTACTTTTTTAGCTTAAATTTATATTTTATAATATATTTGAAGAATAGTGTAGAATGGAATTCTTTAATTCTGTTTTTGCAAAAAAAGATATGTAGTTGTTTTTACTTAAGGTTTTTTTTTTAACTTTTTTTTTTCTATACGATTTCTGTTATGCACATATAATACAATCAAACTTTATCAAATAACTCAGAATATGTGAAATATTATCACCTTAGAAGTGTTGAAAGTTAACCATAGATCGTATTTTGTTATACAGAGACCAATTTATTTAAAGTAATGATAATGGAGTAAGCATAATGAGGATACAGATTTGTAAAATCTTGAATTACTCATAAATATTAAAAAGATTGCTATTCTGTCAGGTCGTAGACCATTCTTTAAATATAATTGACTTGCTGGAATACCATTATAGGATTCAGATTCTCTTAACCCACTGTAATACCGAATCTAGATATATTTATGAGATTTATCGATTTTATCCCAGCTTATGCACTATACTTATGCAATCCATATTAAATTTTTCATAAAGTTTTTATTTTTTTAATATGATTATTTCAAAAAAATATATTTCTATTAAATAATATAAATAAAGTTCATTATTTCGCAGTTGCCCTATAAGCATATATTTTTATTTAAATGTTTGTGTTATTTGATTATGGTATTTTGTAATTCCTGAACCGGAAAACATTCTTTTATCACTGACATTGACAATACAAACAACTGACAGACAGTACACATAGATCGACAAACTGTGAATCACAATAACGAATTCCCTTGTGGAAATCAAACGTACAATCAGACAGGAGCAACAGGTATATTCTGTAATTTATATTTGGCAAAAATAAAAAATATAAAATTGCAGTTCCCTCAAGTACTTCCAGGTTTGAAGTTTAAATATAAGAGCCTTACTATAGTAAAGGTCTATCTATATTCTATAAAAAATATAAACTCAATCAATTTAAAATTTTATTCTGTCTTTTTTTCTAATTTCTTCATACAGCAATAAGGAGTTACATTATTTATTGTTTCAAGTATTTTAATTGTATTTTATAATTGTTTGGTTTTTCAAATAAATTAAGGTACTGCAAAGTAAATCTTTTAGGGAACATAACATTTTCAATAACCTTTAGTATGAAGTTTCTATCGTAATAAGCTCGAACTTATAACAGTTTCTAACAAGTTCCAAAAGTTTTCAAAGACGTTACAAATTTTATTACTCAAAATATGTTGTTATGCGCGACTTCCTGAAAAATATGTAGAGTTAAGTATCTCAAATCTTTTAGAATAACAGAGAAGTTCTTAATAATTGTTTAGGTTGAAATATCATTCATTTATATTTATTAAGGTAAGTATGTGCCATTCCCTATTCATAAAAGATCTAATAATCATGAAAATTCTTTTACGGAAAGAAAACTATTAAAGTATATTAAATGTCAATATTCTGATAAAAAGTACACTCGTAAGTACGATACAAATTTCTTGAACATTACAAGTATCTTCAAAATGACACCTAACAAATGTGCAATACCTACATTAAAAATTCTGAAGTTCTCAACTTTATAATCTTGTAAAGGCTTCGTTATTGAAAAAAATGAATAATTGCGTTTAATTTTTTTTTTCTAGATATATATGTCATATAAAACTACTTTATTAATGTTACATTTTCATTCTGTACCTATATTTTATTTGATAGCAAAGCCACTGTCTGTTTTATTTCCCGCTTCCGTTGCTTTTTCTGATGCACTTAATCACCGCGTTGTTAAAATAACAGGTAGCTAATAAACGATATGTAAAATAAACTATTGTAATATTAATTAAAATAGAATCTTATTTCATTATATACTTATAATAGTTATTATATAGAGCACCGTCTTCAAGAATTAATTTCAGATATTAGCCCATATTATCACGAAGTAAACAGACAATGTCAAGTCAGGTCATATATAATTAAATCATTTTTATTCCCTGTATGATATTTCCAACATTTACCATGGATATAGGTATGTAACGAATAGGATATAATATATAAGGAAGTAGATTTGTCAGAGTGTGTACAAAAATGTTAAAACCAAAATAATGGATGAAAGTTGACCCCCCACCCTCCCTCCCCCCTCCAACCCATCCATGCAATGATATATAGTATGTAACAGGCTCTTATCGCATACAAAGGTTAAAATCCGATATTGTTGAAGTTCCAAATCCTACTCGCGGAATTTGGTGCCTCGTCGTCTTGTATCCAACTTTTTAGTAGCAAATTTTTACCTTATAATGTAAGTTATAAATCTTACATATACAAAGTAAAAATTACTACTAATACTGCAAGTATTTATTTTTAATAACTTGATCGAAATAGAATAAAAAATCTTAAGTCAATATTTTATTGTATTTATTCGATGTATTAACATATTTAATAAAAAAATCTATAAATTAATGAGCTATTGATAAATTTTATTCCTGTCCGAAAACAATAGACTAAATATATGGCCAAATTAAAAAACAAATGATCATTAACTGTAAAAATAATAATTAAAACCTTATTTCTCAATATAACATTTAACTAAATAGTCTAAAGTAAGTAGAGTAGAGTCTTATACCGCGTAATAAAAGTGTACTCAGCTTACGAGTTACGATTAATTTACGACTGAGCATAAAATGTTAGAAAACTTATCGCGACGCCATTAATTTTAGTTGGTTAGCCTTTATTTCTTGTGAATCTTTAACTTTATTTTCCAAAGAGGAAGCAGGTTATTAAAAGTGCTATAAATTAAAATATAAGTTTCAATTAGTTCTTTGTTTAAAAATATAATTTATTTTTTGTTAAAAAAAAAGAATTATTTAAGAAAATATTTTTTTACTATTTTATCTTATTGGTTTCAGATAACTATAGGAAAAGGTAGATTTTGTTATGAGGTAGTGTAGCTTAAGTTTGTGGATGGTTATCTTGGCAACTGTACCTATACCTACTGTACCGGTAGGTACCTACCTACTTTTTTGTTATTAGAAATTCCTCCCTTAAAAAGCATAAAGACTAACTTTAATAAATACAGAGCCTTGGAATACATCTTATTTATTCCACAAATGCATCCATTTTATCAAAACCAACAATAAAATCGGAGACAGTATTTGCACATAAACAGTAGCAATTAATTTTGCGAAGAGTTTTCTACCGTATTAAAATATTTTAATAGTGTAGACAGATTGCTGTCCATAAAAGCTTGGGACGACGTTTATTCAAAACTAAGTGTTGGGATTTATTCAGAAAAGCAATTTAGGACATGACAATCGTAAATGTGACTTTAAAAATAACACTGCCAGATTTTATTATCTTTTTCAAATCTGTTTTTTTTAATCTGTTGTTAATTTCTGATTTTTTTTGATGTTGTTAAAAATGTATATAAAATAAGAATTTAAAGTTGTTTTAAGGTTTAAAATAAATAAAGAGATATTTAGATAACTGTTGACCTTAGAAAGACAGCCTGCCTATACTTGGTGCCTGCGTTTTTGACTCCGTGTTTCTTTGTCTCAAAATTATTAGAAGACAAGAATGGAGAGCCAAAAAATCCGTTTACTGAACATATTGGGTCTCAAAATTTTAGGGAAAAAGGCGAATGCATGGTGCAGGAAAAGCAACAAAATTATTTGCCGGAATCATATTGATATGTGCCACAGCTTTATTTAAATGTATGTAAATATATTCCAATGTATTTCTGTGATATTCATTACAATAATAATGAGTCAACTTTACGCATGATTGATTATCTTTTCAGTACAAAAAAAGTAACAGTAGAAAGATAATCCTTTCTAGACTTAAAGGATTTTTAATTATTGCGAAGACTATTTAAAATAATTTGAAACGAATCTGCTTACAAAGTAATTATTTAATAATACTATTGTATGTTTAGTTTCATGTTTTATTTTTTTTCAAACAATAACTCAAATCACAACTTATAATTTCCATCTAACAATTTTAGTGGGAATTAGATTCTTTGAATTTACAAATATTGGATTTAAATTATGAAGGAAATCCAATAAGACCCAAAATATGAATTTGGTGATCTAACAGCTAAAGGGCAAGGAAGAGAAGGCCATTTAAATAAAACTTGATTCTTGATATAACAATTTAAAATATTTTTACGCTTAAGTTAATAAGACAATGATTTAAATAATTAGACCTTATTGGGTCTTATTATTTAAGTTAATTCTAGAATTCAGTAATTTATATAGATCTATATAATACCATCAAAATATTGAAACAAAGCAACACATTACGAAATATTTTTAAAATAGTAGTTAAACAATCATGTAACCTAACAATATCTATAAAATATTGCTATTTATTTGAATTATTGGCATAGGATTACTTATTTATTAAAAGGACAAACTTATACAATTTATTGATATACCTTTTTAAAATGTATTTTTAATAAGTCATATTACAAATATATTAGTAATCTCAATAAACGAAAGGATTATCCTACCATTCGAAGTAACTATAAAACACGAGATTCTCAGAATTTGAATTATTTAATCCTCGATTCTTGAACTGACACCGAACAAATCGTCATAAATTAATATATCCCTGACCCTAAAACGAGAGTACAGCCAAAGCTTTGTTTAAATATAGGATCCGCCAAAAAAAACCGAATCCGATCCGTCAACTGAAATATGAAATTCAGAAAATAACGCATTAAATAGTAGCAGTTTAGTTTATCACTTGAGTGGAGTTACATATTTTTTTCAATTGGAGTATTAAGACAAGCGAGGTTCAATTTTTTTATCAATACAATTGCATGCTGTATATTTTTGCTCTGTAGGAATTTATCTCTTCCTGTCCGGCTAAGCCCCTTACGAAATCCGTTCCATACAATGTATTTTTATTTGTATGATATGCGTAAATAAATATTATGTTTGTTTAAATTGAAGCACTCTCTATTATTTCAAGTAAAATAAATGTACATGTTTTTGATATGAAATAATATTAAATTTTAGAAAAATATCTAAACAAATAGAAAGTTAATGAACATATAACATAGTAAAATAAAAATATTTCTAATAATGTGTCTCCCAGAAATATATGATTATGTAACGTCGCTTCACTTGTTTATCTTAGGAAATTTAAAAAGTTTTCATATATCTTCTACAGTATCTACCTTTCTATTTGATTAATTTTAAAATAATTATTAGAAACTACTTTATAAAAATAGAAAAGTCTTCGAAGTGCCATCTACATTTTTATGTCAATGCGATAGTTTTTTTATCTTTTTTAGTCATAATGGGATAGTGTTTTTGTATCGGGGGTTTTTATTTTTTAGTTATAGTAAATAGTCTTAAGTGTATCCTTTTTTTGAATAATAAAGATTAACTAAATAAATATCGCTTGTAATTTTTTATTGCATTGAACATCAAAGATCATTAAGTAAGTTTCAATATTGACTAGATAATACATGTATTTATTGTTGTCATATATGATAAGGAACTATTCAAATAAAAAGTATTGCTGAAAATTCATGTTAAAAAACCATTGCAATGTGCTAAATCCGTTATGAAACTACACATTTGTTATTGTTATCTATATAAAATTTAACGTTGCAAAAGGGTGTTCTGTTCCGTTAATAATTTAATAAAATGTTACTGTGCATGAAATTGCAACAAACACACTAAACATGTGGCGTTCAGTTAGAGAAGTCGCAGGGGAAGGATTGAGTCGACTGTAATGGAGCGCCATAAACTATATACCAATGGTTTCTGGGTTAAATTCTTTAACAGCTTTCTCAGTAGCTCATGCCGTCTTTCATCTGAAAAAATAGATATGTTTTTTGTATGATATAAATATTAATTTAATTAATATTCTAGAAATCTTTTTGAATGATTTATTACCGTAACTACTATAGACCTTACTGGTTTTTATTCGTAAGTGACTGATATTTTGTTTTTATTCAAAATATACTGAGATAACATTTATAACGTACCTGTAGTACCTACATATGATGCTGATTCTTTGGAATTTAATGACGTCATTGAATTTAAGTTTTAAAAACCATTAGGCTTATCTCAATTCATTACTTAATATAATAGTAATATACGAGAGATAGTCATTTAACCCGGCGTGAATGAGGTGGGGTATCTCATACCCGTGAAGTTTTAAAACGCAAATTGTTTAATGTTATTGTTGCTATGCAAGTCCCGTTGTTGCAGTAGCTGGAGGTAACAGTGTGTTGGGTGAGGTTCGGCATCGAGTTTAGTTATTCACCAATTGCGAATGGAGATATACGATTGCAAACTTCGCCAGGGTATGACATACCCCACCTCGTAGTTGGTGTCACATATTTGGAGTGACAGTAAGTTTATAATTAATTCTTATTTTTAGTTTTTTGTGATTAATTTTAAGATTTATCAAGATGTATTATGAAAAAATGAAGAAGGTTGAGAATCTAGCTGCAATAAGGAATATTATGGATAATTTAGTCGACAATATTAGTGACCATTATGTGCCTTCCGAGAACTTTACTATTGATGAAATGTAACTATCGTTTCATGTATAACTTCCTAATAAACTGGCCAAAGGTGGACTCAAATTTCAAGTTCAATATGCGAAAAAATTTTACATTCTCAAACTGGAGCTATACGCAGGGAAATAACCACCTGAGTTATATGGTATACCTACTCAATATGGCTACTATAAACTATCATAATCTACAGGGAAAATCACTTATGGGGCAAAAAACGCATTATGCACCGTGATTATATTCGTAATTTAGGTCTCAAGTCTGAACCTAATAAAAGATAGTTTTTGCAACATTCAAAGGAAGTTCATCCTCCAGCGGAAATAAGAAAGAGAATTGCTCATCACCTGTGGGGACCTTTATCAGCAGTTCCCAAAAAATGTTTAGCAAATATGTCAGATAGGATCCTCAAAAAAGAAATAAAAAGATAAAACATTGCTGTTCTAAATGTATAAAGACAATATGTATGGAACACGCGATTTTTGTGTACGGACATTGTGCTGATTTTTAGATGTAACTTTAGCGATATGTTACATGATCTCATAAGATTGTCCAGTTCTTCTTTGAATTAGAATTATTAGAAAATAGTCTTATTATGTTGATTTAACAAAGAAGTTAGAATTTTGATAGATTTTTATGCAAAAAGTTAATTAACCACCGAAACTTGTATTTTTTTCATAGAATATTTATTAACATAGTTATTTTAACAATCATTAAAACTGTTTGTACTTAACCTCTTTTCTTTTTTGAAATCTTGTTTATTTAAAATTGCGTTTTGAATGTTTTATTATATGTAATGCAAATTAAACGTTTGTATGAAAAAAAATAACATTAAAGTTTTGGGTATCTCATACCCACCTTATAGCTGGTGTAACAATTACTCACCTCATTCACGCCGGGTTAAGTTTCGTGCCTAAGCAAAAAAAATATGTTTTTTGCTCGAAAATGGATTTATTGGCTTGGCTATGGTGTTTTAAAGTATTTTCCGTTGTGAGTTACACATTTTTGCATTCTCGAAAACTACTTTCTATAGCATAAATGCAACTCCGAACGAGGTATCTCTCAAACACGCGTCTAAAAGTTTTCAACCGCCTCTTCTGGTATTGAAAATCGCAATCCACGCAGTTGTCTATTGCAGCTCGGGAATAAAAAGGAGTTATAAGGTGCCAAATGGGTAGGGCAGATGGCTCAACAATACAAGGTTTCCTTTGTCAAATATTCAGTTTTTAGCTTCGATATGTGAGAACTTGCATTGCCGTAAAAAGGGATGATTTGTTTTCAGCGATTGGTTTTCCTTACCATTACTATTCTACGATTATCTTAAGGCACAGTAGTAATGAATTACAAATGATTTTGGAAAACTTTCACGAAATTCAACGTTGAGTAAACTGCGGCCCCAACTGAATTTATTTTACCAGCATTTTAGAGTAATGTGAGATGTCGCTTTATTACTAAAAGTTAAACGAAGTGGATCGATACACTGTTGACGAGATAATCTACGTCGAAAATCGTAAAAAAACATCGCACCATATTTTTTGCTTAGATGTAATTTTCATATGACTGTAAACATAATTTGTGGCGGTCGAATAGCAAAACGTGAGTACGTATACCATAAAAATATCAAACTTTCCTTTAAAAATGTCGGATTGACTGGAATTACATTGGTGTTACTATAGGCACGAAGCTTAAACGGCTGCCCGCGTATCCATTCAATAAATAGCCCATTATTGCCTGCATTAGTTCCTTACTTACCTGTACAAGTTATAATTTTGTCGGCCATATCATTTTTTAACATCTCCAATTCTCTTATTATTAACTCCATTATTATAGACGGAAAAAACAGCATCATATAATTATATATCTCATGTACTAACTTTGTCACGAGCAACATTTTGAATTGTAATAGTTTCTATAAAAAAAATACTATGATCAATACATACATTTTATAAATAAAACATTGTCATAAAAATATATAACTTACGTATTTTTTAATCAATGCCGCTACTTTAAATAATACAATGGTGATATTTATAAAACCAAGTGTCAGATGAACAAACATCTAAAATATAAGAAAACATAACAAAATGTGTGTTATAATAAAATCCTCAGTAGGTATCATTAAATCTTAAAAGCTATACCTAATGATAGCTGTCAACCAACGGATGTCGAATTCAAATTTCTTCAATCCCAGGGAGTATTTTATTTTACTTTTAATATAATTACACTTACATTAAACTACCAACTACTCATTTTATAGTGAGTTACGTCCATCCACACGATCTGGCACCGTTATTGACTCTCTTTACTTGACTAGTTGGAAGTAAAGTTAAAGACAAAACCATTGGCCTCATATAGATCAGATACGGTAGCTCAGTTGGTAGAGCGACGGGACGGTTTAACAGTAGTCGCGGGTTCGAAACCCTGCTCGTATCGGTTTATTTATTTATTTATTTTTTTTTCATTCTATATTTATGTAAATCTATCTCTATTTTACCTACTTTAAGTAAAATCTTCGAAAAAATTATTCTAAACCAAATGTCAAAATTTGTTTATAGTAATGAAATCATGCATAGTGAAAAATATGGTTTCACCAAAGGCAAATCAACAACTGATGCGGGTGCCGCGCTCTTAAGCACATTTACGACGCATGGGAAAAGTCACAGAATGCAATCGGAGTGTTTTGTGATTTATCTAAAGCCTTTGATTGCGTGGCCCATCAATCATTACTTTGCTAACTTAATCACTATGGTGTGCGTAGTACTGCGCTTGAACTTATTGCCTCTTACTTGAATCAAAGAGTTCAGACGGTTGATGTAAATATTTGTTAATCGATTGGATCTCACCTAAAAATGGGTGTTCCACAAGGATCTATTCTAGGCCCTTTCTTATTTTTACTCTATATTAATGATTTGCCCTATTACGTAAAAGGACTATGTGACATGGTACTTTTTGCTGATGATACCTCACTTATTTTTAAAGTTGATCGTAATAAAGCAAATTTTGACAAAGTTAACTGTGCTCTGTCACGTGTTCTTCATGGGTTTGAAATTAATAATTTGGTAATAAATACTAAGAAAACTAAATGCATGGAATTTACACTTCCGAATGTAAAAAGTCAAGATTGTAGTTTATTCCCTAACAATGAAGTGTTAGAACTGATTGACTCGACAACTTTCTTAGGTATAACTTTAGATAAAAACCTCCAGTGGAACCCCCATCTCTCGACACTTGCAAGCAAACTTAGCTCAGCCGTCTTTGCAATTAAAAAAGTAAGACAGTTAACAGACGTTAATACGGCTCGACTCGTTTATTTTAGTTATTTTCACAGTATATTGTCTTACGGTATCTTACTGTGGGGCAGCGCTGCGGCAATTAATTCTATATTTATTAAAAAAAAAAAAGAGCTATACGGGCTATTTGTAACTTAAAATATATTTTTAATAACTTACTATATATACGCCAAAATTTAAATGACTATAATAAAAATAGCGACAAACATACGATCAATACAAGAAATAAAAATAGGCACGTAACGCCTAAATTTCGACTTCAAAAAGTTAAGAAATCCTTTATGGGCTTGAGTATACGCATATAATATAAAATAGTACCACAAGATATCTTAGATCTTCCTTTTCTTGGTTTTAAATCTAAAATTAAAAGTTTATTATTAAATAAAACTTACTATAACATTCAATTCAATTTGTCTTGTGATATTATATTATTTTTATTAATAATAAAGTTATTTTAAAAAATATGTAGTGTATATAATAAAGTCATAGTAACGCAGATATATTGATGATAGATGTAGTTAATATGAATTATTAATGAGATAAGATCGTCGCAGTAGTGATAGAAGAGAGGACAATCAGCGCGAAGCACTTGAGCGCTGCGGTGAGGCTTGTCATCTCAGCGAGTCATTCAGATCCTAGACCTAGTTACTAGAAGTAGCTTGCCTTAACAAAACATTGAACCTAACAAGTATTGTTTTATTTTTATAATTTTTTATGAAGTTTCGTGAATAATATTATGCTCCTTATACAAATATTTGGTAAAATTATAGATATGTTTTTATTAAGTAAAATGCAAATAAAATGTAGTATAGAATAACTAATGTTGATGTTACTAGTATTAGTAGAGAGAGCATAAAAAATTAAGGTAGTTTTAAATTTTTTGTTTATCACATATGTGACAATACAACTGCATTAGCCGCCGATTGCAAATCATTTTTTAAAAACTTCTTGTCTATAAGATGTATCTACATAAAATATTTGATATCTGAAACATCATACAAAAATAATAATGGTTGTTATAATATATACTGAGGAAAAACCTATGAATAAATCTAGTCTTATTATTTTATGAACCCGTGATTCTTACTTGAATGAGATCCGAAGTGTAAGTGGTCATTAACTTCAAGAACCTGGTTGGCATAGTAATTAAAGTAGTATATTTAACATACAATAATAGAATGACACGAATGCAAGTGGAGGTTATTTATAGAACTGCATTCATTATATAGAATTAACTGATGCTTTTTTTCATCAAGGATATTTTTAGTGATTGTTTTGAATCCATTGAATAACTGTAGTACTGAATGTTTGTACTATTAATGAACATATATTGATCTTAATTCTTATTAATTTCATAGTGGCAATCTGTTAATAAGATACAAAAAAACAAAAAAATTTAGAACCATCGGGTCAAAAAGACGTTTAAAAAAATTAAAGTAAGTACATAATAATTTATTTACTTATTGAAGTCGTTGCGTCGGGGGACCGTTGTATGTACGTTGACAATAGTGCCAATTTAACAAAATTTTTGGAGCTAATGAATGAGGACCTATATTATACGATTTTGATATTCCTATTTCGTCGTTTGTCTTGGTAGCTAACTTGCATTTTGATATCTTACTTCATTTAACGGTCCTTCCTATCTCTATTAAAATAAACCGGGTTCAAATCTGTCGTCGCGTTTCGCTGCTACGCTACCACAGACAGACAAACAGATAAACAGGTCAAACTTATAACACCCCTCTTTTTGGTTCAAGGGCCAAAAATGTAACGGTATTTTTATACGTTCTGGTATTGTATACCAGAACATATTATACATACATATAAAAAGAGTAAATCTGTTTTTATACAACATTTAGGTTCTACTCATATTTATATTAAATTTAAAACAGTTTTTACTGAAATCCGGTTAAAATATAAACACTCGCAATTTTTTTTTTTGTCCCTATTATGACGTCTCTTGAGTTGGAGAATAATTTATTCGCCGCTTTTATAATTTTTGGCCCTTGTTTGTTGGCAGAGACTATATTATTCTTCGTGATAACAGCTTCCCAAGGCAATGTTTGTTAGCTTTAAACTAAGCATGGCAGTGCTTAAATTTGAGGTTAATTATATACATCAGATTTTTTATGAAGGTTTATAATACGTCTTGAATTAAGTTGGTATCAGAGCTTCAGCCAAAAAACTAAACTCACTTTAATAATTTAAAATTACGAAAAGAATACCTGTGAATTTCGTATCTTTATAGCATTTTTTTAAATGCTTTCTATTTTAATTTTTAATAAAAAAATAAATAAATTGAAAGTATGAAATAAAACAAGCAATTTTTTATTGAAAACGCATAATTATATCTTATTATTTTTCATATTTTTTTTCCAGGGAAACAATTTCTTTTCCAGGGAAAATAATAGTTTTGCATTAAATATTTGCGTGATATGAAAAATTGCTAATTACATTACCATTAATGAAAATCTTTTAACTAATTCAACACAATTTATACAAATTAACGTGAATAAAAAATATTTACACATAATTAGTGTAATTTACGCAAAATATATAACTATTAACGCAGTATATAAATATACACAAAAAAAATAGTAAAGTCTTTAAATAAGAAACCCTCTGCCGTAAATTGAAAATAACCTTAAGAACAAAAGGATTTTTATTGCGTCGTTAATTTAAGTACATTAAAATATTATGCGTCAATAGAATTCAAAAGCTCTGAAATTATCTGGAATTTTTGTGTTTCTGAGTTAACCTTTTTAAAATTACTTTCTACAGAATTGTACATCGATAACCATTTTAAGGTTTCAATCTAATACATTTAGCAAAAGCTGGAAAGTATATTTAAAATATCTATTAATAACATCCACGTAAAATAAAAATAAACAACACTTCCTAACTTACAAAACTGACTTCTGACTGACAGAGCGTCATTAGCGTTTAGAAAACAAGTTTATAAATAGCTCCTGAATAGCATAGTGTTAGTCATATTTATTTATAATAATTTAAATGGTAAATACATGGAATTTACATGTTTTAGTTCATAAGTTTCAACAGTAGCGCCACCTACGCAATTAACTATGGAATGTTATTTAGTATTTACTGTTAAATGTTCTAAGAATTATAAGCATTGGATATTTTAACATAATGATTAATTTTTTCTTAATTATTATAACTTATTATAAGGTATAAATATAAATGTTAGCATCTGTAAGTTGGTTAAAAAATTAAAATTACCCTCACCTAAATATTATAGTGTTAAAATATTAAAAAACGAGTTGTAAGGGCTGCTCTCGCCCATTCTATTACATATGGTACACTTTAATGTTTAATATCCAACCGGATATTAAACATTAAAGTGCAAGTACTGTATATTACTGAAAAAACTCTTAATAATAGATAATTATGGACTTTAGTGTATGGCTTCTTTTGTACTTAAACAATTTAAATATATTAAAATATATTACAATTTAAATATATTCAATCTATGATATTCATTATAAAAACTACAACGTCATAAATGTTTTTGGACAACTAGATTAACAATCTAGTTATAACATAAACAAAAACAAATCAATTGAAATCAATGTAATGACATAAATTCTAGTACAAAGAGCAATAGAGAAGCAGTTTAGCAGTTTCGAAACTTTGTTCATTATATTTTTATATTTAATTTCATAACTAACTACTTCGCCATTTTGTACAAAATATTACATCAATTTGGTAGGCGTACTGTTGAATGTATAACATTATCAACAAAGCTAATATAACTCTCTGGATTATCCATAGTCTAAAAATTGGGTGAAAAGATGTATGTTCTAGCAGGTAATATGGTAATTTATTTCATTGCTTATAATGATATTTTACAACCTTTTACTTAATAAAACAAATTGTCTTTTTGAAGTGAAACTTCTTTATCGGGGTTGGAAAAAAATTTAGTGTTAACATTTTTTCGTTACGGTGACATTTTTCCGTTACGCGCCAGCTTTTTTCGTATAGATTCATCTCTTTTACACCATGTTGCTGTGGAAATACTAAATAATCAAAATGACAAGTATGTGGATTGTAAAACACAATTTACATTAACCAAAAATAAAATTATCGGATTAGAGTTTTATAATTAAATAATGAATTAAAATTACATACTGGTCAATTTTATGGACTTGCTATTGAAACTAATAAATAAATTAAGATTATAACATGAAGAAGAAATTATGAAATATAATTTATAATATTTTTAAAATACATTGATTGTCTGAAATAGAAGAAGAAAGAATGAAAAGAAATATGAGTTTTGGCTGAGAAATGGAGCATTGGGGTCCTGATCTTTACAAGGTCTGTTTTGCTATACCTAGAATGAACAACAACTCGAAACAGCAGAAACCATGATGAAGAATAATTTGATTTGTGATATAGGGGCCTACTATGAACTCTTAAAAACTATCATAGTTTTAAGACGTTTCGTAGCAATATTACAATAATATTACTTTGATTCGTACCATGAACTTTATAAAACAATATTGTTTTATTCCTGCTTAGTGACGTAGACGTGACGTAAATGAACGAATGCTTTTCTATTCCTGCAATAGGAGGAAAAGAGACATCACTTTTATTTCGTATAGCTTCATCTCTTTTACACTATGTTGTTATGGTAATAATAAATAATTAAAATGACAGGAATGTGGATTTTAAAACAAACAAACCAAAAATAAAATTATCGGATTAGAGTTTTATAATTAAATAATGAATTGTGATTATATACTGAACAATACGATTTTATGGACTTGCTATTGAAACTAATAAATAAATTAAGATTATAACATGAAGAAGAAATTATGAAATATAATTTATAATATTTTTAAAATACATTGATTGTCTGAAATAGAAGAAGTAAGAATGAAAAGAAATAAGAGTTTTGGGGTCCTGATCTTTACAAGGTCTGTTTTGCTATACCTAGGACGAACAAAAACTCGATACAGCAGAAACAATTATGAAGAATAATTTTATTTGTGATATAGTGACGATCCAACATGTTAAGAAGTCTAAAGTTTTTTTTTAAAGTGATTTGTCTATTTTTTTATGGTACTTATGTGTTTCTTTTATGAGAATATTATACGTCAGAAATAGTCGATTTACTTCTTACGTTTTAATTAATTAATATTAATGAAAATTATGACGTTTTTCTGTTACGCGCCATCATTATTTCTAAGTCACATTTTTCCGTTACGCGCCATATTTGAAATGAAACTTTTTTATCGACGGATGGGAGAAATTTTATAGCAAAGTCAAAAAATTGTAACATTTTTCTGTTACGCGCCATCTTTATTTTTGCTTAAACTTTATCTAATTTAACTTAATTAGCCATTCCTGTAAAGTTGTAATTAGTGAATCATTTTTCAAAAAAATATATCATAAAGAAGTTTCACTTCTTACATGTGTATACTAATACACACACACATTTATTTTTTTTACCTAATGTTTCCCAAATAAGTTTAAATATTATAGACAATAACGTAATTAAGATTATTAATTTTACCCCGTTTTAAAGGATTTTAGAATCAGAATTACACAGGGCAAATCATATCAACATTCTAGCCAAACTTTTAAATTCACCTCCTTATGTCGTTACAGTATTGTTAGACAACTAACACATGTCGTCAAAGGTAAATTGGATTACTTTCCATAATACTACGTCTTACGGTATTCTGTTCTAAGTATCAAGGGCAGAAGTAAAATATATTTTCATTATACTAAAGAGAGCAGTTTCTGCTACATGTAACATAGAACCTCGGAAGTCTCTAAACTAAACAGTTAACAAATTCTATAAGATTTGAGTTGCAACCTATACCTATTTATTTCTTTTCTTAAATACCTTATTTGTGTGTCCGCGTTATCTCTGATATAAAACCTTTTTTTCGTCAATTTCGTCAACAACAAAAAATACCTCTTTAAGATATTACTATATATACGATGACATAATATTTTCATGTTGTCGTATTATCTCTAGTTAGGTTCTACCTCTCAGACATACATCATCTCCTTTGGAGATACAGGAATTAACCTATTAAAAATTTATTAATTTATAAAATTAAATATTTTAAGTGTTAAACCTTAATAGTTTAAAGTTAATTCGTTATATTGGTAAATTAAAAGTCTAGTGAATAAATGTGAACTTGTATTTATTTTTTCAAAGGGTTAATGTTTACAAAAGTTAATAATGAACGTCCTCTCTTGGAAACTCAATAAAACCTTGTCTGTGAGCTCTCGAGGCCTGGATATTAAACGTTTTCTATTTTCAGTCGATGTTATATGGCTTTCTTAAACACGAGTTGAACAAACAATAAAGGTAAAACTTTTAGAAGTAGTTCTTTCATAATAAACTAAAAAATATAATGTTTATATATTTTATTTTCTAAATAAAATTTTGTTCCTAAAATGATGGCTAGAAATTGAATAAATTTTCAATAAATTTGATATGTAACTTATGATTAGTAATCATTTTAATACACTAGCGAATAGTTAAGAGATTATAAGTCTTTGTTGTGAGTAATAAATATACCAATATGCAAAGTACAAACCTCCTACAAGCTTTGAAAGAAGGGGGTTCCACTGGAGCTTTCTGTCTAAAGTAACAGTTCATGGTTGAAGAGCAAACTATATATAAACCTACCCTCCAATTATAGAAAAGTTAACATATAATGTTGACCTTTTACATTACAAGTGTAAATTCCATGCGTTTAGTTTTCTTAGTATTTAGGACCAAATTATTTATTTCGAATCAAATCAGAACACTATTTACTTCGTCATAATTAACCCTACCACGCTCAACTTTAAACATAAAGCGAGGTATCATTAGCAAAAATTAAAAACAAAACTGGAATTCCAATCGAATTTTATAGAAATTTAATTAAATTTATATTTGTTATTATGTTATTTTAATGGTATTATTTTTTTTCCAGGTATGATGACTATTATAAAATAGACAGGGAAAATTCAAAGCGACTTACTAAGTCGTTCAAGCTACAAAAAATGGTTTGTAGTCTCATAACATATTCGTAATCATTTAAGCCGCGTTGTGAAGGTATCTACGAATATTATAAGGAACAATATTTATATTTTATAAACATTATTTTAATTGTCTGTAAAATATGAAAGGATGGAATAAAAGAAGCGTTCTTTTAAATATTTTTAATCATAAATTGACAATAAAATCGTAGTTGAATTCATTGATATTCAGTCTTGCTTCTTGGTAATGGAGCTGAAGAAGAATTCCACGACCGCATTTTATACCTTAGGGAATATTAATTTATCACGCTTCTTAATAATTTTTCAGATGATTATTTGTGATCAATGTTTCAGTAATTTTGTGCCTATAGATATATCCCACAAAATATTTATTAAAATTATATAATAATAAAAAAACAGAATAAATCTTCGATAATGCCAAAACAAGCAAGCCATTTAAAATGATAACAGTATAATTATTGTTTATTACTGTTCAACCTCCCCTTAATAGGTTACAATGAGAAAAACAACAGTAAAAATAACTATAAAAGAAATATAACATCGTAGCCAGTTTTAATTTTAACACGGTTTGTTTTACCAAAACCAAGTTGCTTTAGAAATAAAATATATTTTTTAATTACACTTGAATATTATTTAAAGATTACTTCTCTATACTAATTACAGCGACAGATGCTAGTAGTAACAGTTTTATATTCTAAAATTAAAATGTCTTTGAATAATCAAGTAGTGTTTCATTAACACACACACATATTCGCTTCATTATAAACTATTAGAGTTTGCCTAAGAAATGGAGCTAATGTGTATTTTATAATGCATATCTTTATATTGTACCAATATGTATTAATAATAACAATAATCATAACATACAATAAAAGGAATAAATTAATTTGCAATAGTTACTAGTTTAAACTTATTACTAGGAGATTATTAAGAGGAATAAATTCATTTGCAATACTATTTTAAACATAATCCTTGGGGATTATTAAATGGACTGTTACAGATCTAGATAAACTTAATAGACTTACACGAACAACTTGAAATAAGAACAAGATCCACCACATTCAACCCGCAATAGATATTTAATCTTTAAAGAAACCTAGGATAGGGAGGGCGAGAGGTAGGGGGATTTATAAACATCAACATGCATATATACATACATACATAAAAAGCTTAATCTTATATGATCTTACATAAGGTTACTTTACAATTAAAGAATAATAGCACGCGCACAGAAGATATACTTGCAGATGACCAGAAAATCAACAATTGGAAACAAAAATTGAAAACAAAAAACATTGACAAAGAAGCATCACATATATGGTTATTGTAAATGTTTCCAAAGAACAAGTCGTTTTGGTACATATCCAAGATCAAATTATAAATTCAAAAATAACTAAATACTAAAGCCAAAATATTTAATTAATGATCCCACTATAGTATCAGATAAATGTAATTTATGCAATACAAACCAAGAGACAATTGAACATTACAGGAGTTTTCTATTTTTAGCAATTAAACAGTAAATAGAAAGATACAATAATGTAGCCAAGCAAATAAATGTAATATTTGCAGTATTAATAAACTTTGTATTTATTAAAATACAATATTATGATTTTAATGCAACACGAATAAATTAAAAAAAAATGTTATATTTTACCAACCCCATTGTAACCTACAATGGGGTTGGTAAAGTTTAACTATAAGTACTTATTTAAGTAATGTCAAAATGATATAAAATGTACAGCATGCTAGCGTTGTTTAAAGTTCAATGTGACCCTTGGGAAATCTTCCTGTCACTCTACCAACTGAGCTACCACATCGCTACTGACCTCGATGGATGTAGTATTTTATATATTATCGTTTCCATCGAAACGAGTGGTACCTATTATGCTACTTTACAAAAATCCTAACCAATCTTTTTAACTTTTCAGTAAAGAATAACATTGAAGAGATACAGCAAAAATGTATTTTTAATATATTTGAAACATCTAAAAATATGTATGGCCATGATAGATAAATAGATAAGCACTTTATTGCACACACAAAATAAAAATAAAAGAAAATTACAACAATCAGCAGAGTTCCAACATTTAAAAATAGTATGCAAAGGCGGTCTTATTGCTAAGAGCAATCTCTGACAGAGAACCTTCAATAATATGCTTATTTAAATTTTAAATAAATATATATTATTTAAATTTTAAATAAATATATATGGAAAGTACGAAGATATATATAATTAAAAAAAAATTGTGAAACATTTAAAAGACCTTACAAATTAAAACATTCAAGCGCGTAATAAATTCCACTCCGTTCAACATTACATTTAACGCCCTTATCAATAGAAAACACATATATATATATATATAGATATAGCAGAACATAAACTATTCTAATTATTAGGCCAATTAAGTTCTTGATTTTAGTAGCCGCTTTCGTGACTTTAACCTCAAATTATATAAACGAACTCTAATATGAAACCTGAACACCAGAGCCGAGGTCTTTCATATTTTTTATTACATAACCTAGTTTTAATAATGTTTATCAGATACTTAGATTAAGCTACTTAAGTGTTTATAAATTTAACTATTTAATCTTCGACATAATTAGTTAATGAACTCGCAGTAGTATATCTTGTAACAAAATAGTTTATTAAAAATTCTGTTATATTTAAAACACTAACTATAATTATGTTAATATATAGAGACTATACTTTTATAATTTATTAACAAGTTTGAATGCCTACTAATATAGTGAGACCATTATAGGGAATACAGTTCTAATAAATAAAATAGGTGAATTATTTACATCAGCAATGTCTAATGAAATCCAGCATCCATTTGAGCTCTATGCTCTGAATACAATTTTATACAAAACTAATTTATCCCTAAAAGGTAGCAACCTTCTAGGGATAAATCGTTACTAGTCAAATACAATACTTTGTTATTATCACACACCTTTTTATTGTAAAAATAATGTGGTATTAAGGGCTTCAGATATTATAATTAATAAAATAATGTTTGAAATAAAAAAAAAATAGAATTGCTTAATAATAAACAGCAATAATTTGATCAAATAAATAATTAATTAAATTCAAAATATTAACTTATTAGATCATACGTCGTTAATTACACATTAGCAAATATTTAATTAATACTTTTGAATTTCAATAAATGTTCATCGCGGCGACATATATATGTAATTAATAATTTTCCTTAAAATAAATATAAATAAATATGGAGGTGTGAATATATCTTTAAGGTAATAAAAAAGCGTGGTTAAATAAATATAATTAATTTATGTAAGTTTCATTAAATTCGGTGTATTTCATAGTTAAATCTCACTTGCAATGTGAGTACAATGTGTATGACTCATACACATACAATGTTATTAACATCGATTTCCTCTGCCATGATAGTATTCGTTGCAAATGACTATTGCATTTTGGAATTGTTTATTTATTATTTCCTTGCACTACTCACACAATGGTTTATAGCCAGGCTATTTGTTCACGAACCAAACTACAATATCCTTTACTGGCTGCCTTTATTACAATTTCTGGACGTAATAAAAGAAAAAATAGTCGGTTGGCGTTATGTATAATCCACTGAAACAGCAAAAACTAACTTAATATTATAAAATATTATACAAAACAACAATTTTAAGTTATGTATACGAGATGTTAAGACTACCTTTCAAAAGAAATTCATTTTAACTTTAATTTATATATATAGTGATTATTGGATTTTCCGCCAAGTCTTCTATTGAGCATGAGGTAACACTCTTTGTAAAGATTTTTCGTATCATGTTAACACTAAAATAATTTGAGTTTTATAGATAAGTATAATAAATTATTCTTACTAAGTTTTTTATAAACCATAAAACTTTTTTCGTTTCAAGTAATAATACTTTTACTTAATGCATCATTGATACGAAACTACAATTACTTACGAGTATCTAGTGTTTAAATACTTAAGTATGCTTCCCATACAAATAGATGCAATAGATTCACTTGTATACTACAAAACCAAGTTGTATTTTTTCTTTTAAACCACCACTAGTTTAATCTCTTAGCGAAAGTCTAGTCTCAAAAAGTCTCGAAAGTTGGTTTATCTCTTCAATCTTTTTGTATGATTTGATCCCAATTATTTCCGGTATTATGGATAGTATATTTTTTACTTAAAACGATAAAAATATACTCTTCAACTATATGCTTCAGTTGTAGAGTAAGAAATTACAAATATTATATAATGATTCATATTATTGATGAAATTTTCTTCTACATTAAATGTATCTATATGTTTAGTGTAATAGAGTTAAATCAGATCATAGAAATAGTATAAGAAATAAGAATCATAAGAAACAATGATAAATATATTTTACGGCCCCGTTGGTCGAGTGTTTAGCGCAGACGCCTAACGTATAGCGCCGCAATGGGGCTCGGGTTCGACCCCCGACAGGCACAGGTATGTATGTGATGAGCATAGCATAGTATTATTGTTATTATTATATATGTATTAATATTTTTCCAAAGGTATAACCAACGTCCTTCTTTGGTGTTAGATTGTTTACTCAGAGACAATGTATTTGTTCCATCCAAGCTAACTGAAGTATCAACAATATAAAAATCTTTTTTATGGATGATAATTATAGTCCTTAGTCAGGATCTTACAAAATTTTTATATGTGAATATATTAAAATACAATTTCAGTATGAATATAATAAAATTATTACAGTAAATTACAAATAAACTAAACTAAATAAATAAGGCTAGTGTGAAACTGGACTTAAAATTATTTTTGTTTAAATTACTTTTGTTTTAATATAAATTATTGTTATTAAGAGCTAATAGAAAGTAATATTTTATTACAATACATAACAAACGTAATAAATTGTAAAATATTTTCAAAGAACGTACTTTTTAAGTCAATATATATTTTATCATAAGTAGCGGATAATGTTACCCTATGGCCTATATAAATAAAAAGATACTTCTAGCCGAAACTCAATACCACTCGTTACACGAACTGCTCGGTCTCACTAAGTGATATGGCGGTCCGAATGTTTTTCTTTAAATAAAAATTATATTTTATTTATTACATCTAAAAGTTGGCATTAATTTTTTTATCGTCTATAATATGTAACGTCCACAAAACTATGTATTTCACTCAGCAGTGTGTTGCCATAATAACATAATAAGTTTTTTTTGCAATTAAATTGTTTCCTGTAATTTAATTTTTTTATTAAAAAAAAAAAATATTTTGAATGATGTGTAAACATGTTACATTCTATATATATCGCGTAAAAACCATTACATATTAATATTAGCAATTATATAATATAACGGGGATGGTCTGCCAGGGATCGAAGGTCTTTATCGAGGTAATCCTTCTTAATACCTCGATTATGACATGACATTAATCATTACAAATTGATGAAGCTGAAATTTGTCAAATGTGACTTTGTTATCTCTTTACCCTCAATAACGATGATAAATTATGTTTTTATTGAATAATAATTAAATTGTTAAAAGAGTATAAACAATACTTTTAGCATAATTTATTTTACAGTTGAACTTTACTAAACTCTGAATCTTAAATATATAATATGTAGTTACATATTTTATAAGAAAGAAATTTTAAATTGGTTTCATAATTTAATTAAGTATGAAAAAATAAAAGAATTTTAACCTCTATTTTTTCATAATAATAGCTATTTTTTAGTTTGGAGTACAAGCCAGGAATGAATAGAAAATACCAAATACTATGTAAATATATACTAAACTTTTTTCCTATGTATACAAATCTGATTTATTCCCAATTAAATTAACTTTCTGCTAGATAAATAAGATAACAAAATTGCTCTTTAAAGTTTATGGCTGTGACAATCTCGAGTAGAAACAAAGTTGGCAGTGTAAAATTTGGCTCGGTTGCTATTATCTTATGCAAAAGCATTAGTTTTGCCAAACAATCTGTTCGTTTCATTTTTTATGTTGTTGCTGTATATATCTCGGCGTGTTTAAAAAGGATTTATTGTTGTTAAAACGATTATCCTAATATCAATCGTAAACACAAACAAACCTATTAAGTATTTATGGCCAATACTGGTAAATTTAATTAGTGTAAGTTAATATAGCTAGTGCATACAAACTAATCGGTTAAAAAAAATACTATATTATGTAACTATGTAGAGAAAAACATTTGCTCTTACTAGACTAGAGGCTTCCTCTAAAACAATTTCTAAATGAGGAGCAGGTTCAATCACTATACTGCTGTGAATACCCAAAGGTTTCGTATAATAGAATATATCACAAGATATGCAGAATTTCTGTCAGTATTTTGCTTCATGGAAGAGACTTGGACAATAAATATAGGTACTTGCTCGTAAGAATATTTGTCAAGACAAAAAGTAACAATATTGTTACTGTCCCGGCATAATATCACACGGGATGGAAAAATAAAGTTTGCTATCTGTTTTTCAACAAAGAAGTGCTCTATACTATTAAGCTTATTAAAATATACTTTTAAAAAATGTAGTAACAATTTTTTTTAAGATTATCTTCTTTCAACATTTAAAGCTTAGAGTTTTAATTTAAAACTTAGACTTTATAACGAACAAAACATTGCATAACATGAAAATGTTCAATGCAATCTGCAACCAATCTTATTTATAGCGTCTGCAGTCCCTGGTATCAAAATTAAACTATTTAAATAGCATCTGGTTAGCAACATGATTTAAAAAAGATAACTTATCTTATTTAATATTTTAACATAAATTAATTTGGTTTACATATAAAGGATTATTAAAGTTTGAAATATAATTACTTATAAGTTTAAACCTGCATGGTTGTTTTGTTGTTGTTGTTATATTTAATTAATTACGTGACTTTGCTAAGGAAAACTAGTTTCAGAGATACCTTGGAAACTTTAGGAACTTTGTATAATCACATTTTGACAAACACTTTGTTCAGCTGGTACTTAAAGCGATCAGAAATAAAATTGTTTAAAATATTTTTACTATAATTATTATTTATTAATATATTTGACCATTAAAATTTTATTTATTTATATGTTGGTGTAAAAATATATAGATAAATAAAATACTTAAAAAATACTTCTGTTTAAAAATTACGCACTACATTTTGTTGTTAAAAAGTAAATTTTAAACAAAACATTTAATTTAAAATAAAAAAAAAACTGCTTTTTAAACTTATGTTAATGTTTTCTTTTTGTACTAAATTAACCTTCGAACACACAGATAGACAGGTCAACCTATAACATCCCCCTTTTTAGAACGGGGGTTCAAAATTCTCTTAAAAATATTTCTATAAATAGGTATGCCAAATAAAAAAGTTTACATGTTTTTTTTTGTATTTTGAATGATTTCTTACTCTATTTGAAGTTAATATCTTTCAATACACTCTAAGCGTTCCTTGGTCACCTTTCCTTATCCCAGTTACTTAGGGACGGCGCATTATGTCAATTTATAACATTGCAAGAGATTTGGCTAAAGTTTTGTTCACAACCTGACATAAATCCTCCTTAAAAATCTGTAATTCACCACCGCGTTAGGATATACCTTTTTGATACCTTTCGTATAAGTCGAAAAAAATGTGTTTTTCACTTAGCCGGAATATTTGGCTCTACCTTGTTTCGAAGATTATTTAAACAGTAACATAACATTTGCAATAGTTTTGGTAATTATGGTAAGTCAAAGAGGATTTTTCTTGGATAAAATCAATAATATTATGTTTTTTTTTCAGATTATGTACAAAATAATATATTTTTTTTTACACAAATAACTCTTTTCATTTCAAATTCTATCTAAATCGGGCTGGTGTTTCATCCGTAAAAGCGTAACAGATAGCCCAACTTTTGTATTTATATTATTAGTGAGGATAAGTATTTAGTGTATGGTTAAGACTACAATGATTTTATGATAACTTTTTAAAAAAATTATATTCATCTCAAAAAATAAAAAAATGAAAATTCAAAAAAAATCTAACCGGCAACTGAAATTAATAATAAAATGCAATAATTATCAATGCAATCCAATCATGTTAAGCTCTTGCAATCTGAAATATGTCACGTTCCGCATCGCTTCGGTCACGGTAACAGCGGTTTATTCGAGAACCATTATGTAGCGCTAACTAATTTGAAATTTTGGTTTGACGTACTACAACTTGGAAACCCTAAAACACAGATTTAAGTTAATCTGCATTA
The DNA here is from genome assembly GCA_959347405.1 of Napeogenes sylphis. Lineage (NCBI taxonomy): Eukaryota > Metazoa > Arthropoda > Insecta > Lepidoptera > Nymphalidae > Napeogenes > Napeogenes sylphis. The sequence goes on from OY365786.1 coordinate 17,025,863, forward strand.
AAAACATAAGTCCTTATATTATATCCTTTTGCCTTTCACTTTAACATTCTTATCCTAATTTGAAAGAATATATATAACAAAATTTTTAAATTAATCATTACATATGTATATATAAAGAAATATTAACTTAAAGACGTAATAAGCCTTTAATGGTAAAACAGACCACTTCAACTTAAATTCTTATTAAAAATAATTCATCTTTTTAACACAAATAAATGCAGCCAGATTATATTACGCTACTATAATATATTATTATAATTTATAATATATTCGCTATACCGTGGTTTGTATTTTTTAAATATTAAATATAATATCCTGTAATAGCAATCGCATTAAATTGAATAAATTAAGATTTCATTAAATTTAGTCATTAATTTCTCGGTCATTTCATTAATTTCTCGGTCACAATACAGTCAGTACAGCCTCGATAATGTTACTACATTTACAAATTTCCTAATGTAGAATAAAATAAAATATGCGCTATAGAATATATATTAATTACTTTTAATTTAATACTTAAGCTTGTAAGGAACAAAAAAATCCTTAATCTATACTTTCCAATTTTCCACATCTACTTGAAATAATTTAAGTACATAAATGCAGAATGCTCCATGCATGCATTGCATGATAAAAACATTATACTTACGTTCGATCGGAAGATCCACACTGGTCACCAACTTAGTAAATCAAAGATGTGTAGATATGCAGTGGAAGCACAAAAATAATTATTTCCAGGGGATAAGTCATACCAATTAATTCAGATCATATTCAATATAATTTTCCAGCAAAAGTTTTAAATTTGCTGTTACCTGAGGGGGGAAGGTTCGCCATTAGCGCTCATAAGAATGAAGTTCATGGAAGGTTACCAGCGTATATAGTGGCCGCTGACGAAGCATATAAACGAATTTTTAAGTTTTAGAATAGAATAGAATGTATATTTAATTATAAAATAAATTAATTTTAAGCATGTCTTATTTTCTTTTGCACCCTCCATTGCGACCATATATAATCCATCCTGCAAAAATAATTTAGTTAATATTGATTGAAATGTAAACATTACGTAGTCTATAAAATGATATATCTAGTAGATATAATCGACGGTTAGTGTGAGTAATTAACCGTTGCATAATGAACTATGTAGATATCAGCCACCATCATTTATGACGTTGATTAATGAACACTGTTGAATATTCATGACCGCTTAAAACTTTAGAGTACAGAATTACCTTAAGTTAACTTTGGAGATTTATGGAGGTCATTAAACTACTCAGTGATTGTGATAAAAATATTATTAATAAAAAAATATATTCTCTATATTTGACTGCAAATTTCGTATAGCCTAGAATTATTATGGCTTTTATTCTAGTTTTGTAAAATCGATATACTATACTAAACTATGCTATACTATACTAAACTACTGCTATGATAAATATTATTTATGAATAAGTAAACAAAATAAGATCAAAAATTGTGGAATTGAATATTCCTATTTATTATTGCTTTATTTATGAAAAATAATTTATAGCATCAAACATATAATATATATAATGCAGCGTCGATTTCGAGTTAAAATTTTATTACAAAGTATTTCGGGTCTAATATTAACAATATAATAGAAATGTTAGAAAATGGCGTGAAAAAATTGTATGCTTTCGTTAAGTGATTGTTTGATTAATTAATGTTATATATTTTATCAGAACAAAATAGATTATTATTAAAATAACTAATAATGAAACTATAAATGTTAGGATATTTAAAATATAAATGACTCAGAATTTGTAGGGGCCGAGTTCGAATAAACAGTGACAGAGTCAAATAAGTCAAATAGATTATTATTATTTTTTTACAAATATTTTATCCTACTATATCGTTGACAATAGTTAATAATAGACTTGGGTACAACGGAAGTAATTAAAATCATTTGTGAACTTCAAGAATTTAAGCTACAATAACAAAGAAAACTGAACAAAAGAAAAGCAGCTGTCCTTATTACAAAAGTTTGTGACAACCCATTCAATGAAATTGTTTAGCCGAAAATAAGAGTCGTCTTATTGTTGTTCCCAAAAAACTTTTAGAGTAGCGAATGTCGTCTTACGTACTTTCACAATTCAATTTTCAATTTGTTTTCTTTTTGAACTTTCATCCATTTATTTTTCCGACATGACATTCCAAATGTTAATAACAATAGATAAAATAAACTTTTATTATGATATAATGCGAAAAGTTTTCATTTTTATAACATTGTAACAACAACCTTGCTCAAATATATCATTTTTTTTATAAAAAAAACATAATATATTTTAACTTTATATACTGTTAGTCATATTTATTTATAATAATTTAAATAGTAAATACATTGGAATTTACATGTTTTAGTTCATAAGTTTCAACAGTAGCGCCACCTACACAATTAATTATGGAATGTTATTTACTATTTACTGTTAAATGTTTTAAGAATTAGAAGCATAGAATATTTTAACATAATGTTTAATCTTTATTAGAACTTATTATAAGGTATAAATAATATCATCTGTAAGTTGGTTATGAAATTGTAAATTACCCTCACCTAAATATTATAGTGTTAAAATATTATAAAACGAGTTGTAAGGGCTGCTCTCGCCCATTCTATTACAAATGGTTGGATATTAAACATTGAAGTGCAAGTACTGTGTATTACTGAAACAAGTCTTAACAATACTTACTAACATCTAAAACGTAATAGTTTAGTATGAATTTAATTTTATAAGCCATCATTTATAAATCTTATGATATCCAAATTGCAAATGCAAAAAAAAATGTTATTGAAAAGAAACAAATTCTCGTTATAATTTTATACAATGATATCAAATAATATTATCAAGGATAATTTCATTAAATTAGTTATTTAAAACCGTTTGGTAAAAAAGAAAACAATATATTAACAGATTGAGTTGTAATAAAAGTAGGTCTGAAAAACATTTTAAAATGTTTCTAAATTTACATCAGATAAACTAAGATTTTAAAGTAAATCGCGTTTTGAAACAATAAATGTTTAAATTTCTAATAATTTTGCGTAAAAGCTTAAGTGAGATTCTCTAAGCAAATACAAATCTCGCTTAAGCTTTCGTAAAACCAGATGGTTTCCGCTTGTTTCGAATTTCATTTGTTTTGTCGCTTAATTACATTTGGTTTGAGAATATTTTTGAATAAGAAATATTAATTGAAAATTGTTTTATTTAAATTGTGGTTTTGACATTTCGTTTATAAAATTATATTATGCTTATTACGATAAATACCAGATATATCGATATGTCTAGTTTTAAATATATATTTTTCATACTGCACAAGAAAATCAAGGAGTTACTTTCTGTTGTGTTACGTTCGATTCATAATCTTATAAAAATTGACACCTAGTAAACATGGGCACATAAAAAGCAGCAGTACTGTCTATAAATCCTAGGACAAGATAGTGTCGTAGCTGGTGTCCTACGGTGAGACAAAGTTGAAGTCGGCGGATTTTTATTTTTTATTTTTTTTTATATGATCTAGGGCAATGCTTGACTACATTCCACCTGATGGTAAATGGAATGTAGTCTTAGATGGTAAGGCGCATTGCCCTAGCAACCTATTCACTCTTCTCTTGAAGACACCTACATTATATTTGGCCGGAAATACCGACGCAGGCAAATTGTTCCAGTCCTTCGCTGTACGCACTATAAATGAGGAAGCAAAGCGCTTCGTTCGGACAGGTGGAATGTCCACAACAAAAGGATGGATACCTGCCGTGCGTCGGGACGTCCGGTGATGGAAGGGGGATGGGGGAATTAAGTCGTGTAATTCCTGCGCACACTCACCAAAATGTATCCTATAGAATACTGAGAGGCTAGCAATTTAACGCCTGTGTTCTAGGCTTTGGAGGTCGGCTTCGACCAATTCGGGATCGCCTATAAGCCTCTTTGCTCGCCTCTCAATTGAGTCCAGAACCGCAAGATGAGACTTTGCGGCACCAGCAAATATGTGACCACAGTACTCTACACACGACCGGATCTGTGCTTTGTATAGAACAAGAAGCTGTCCCGGTGTAAATTACTGCCAAACCTTCGCAAGAACTGCAAGCTTTGCTGCTGCTGCTCTTGCTCTGGACTCAATGAACCGACCAAAGTTGAGGTTCGAGGAAATCTCTAAACCTAACAACTGAAGCCGGTCACTGTATTCCAAGGATACATTCTGGAAAGTAGGAGCCAAGGTGAAAGGGCTCTTTTTGGCGGTGAACAGACACGTCTGCGTTTTGGTGGCATTGAACTTGACAAGATTGGCATTGCTCCATACGGAGACTGCCTGAAGTTTGTCATTCAAACGTTGCACCATGGCTTCTCTTTCAGACTGTACTTGATCTCGACTAGCCCGACTACTCGGCAGATATCTTTCTACAACTGTGCTGTCGTCTGCATACCCATAGATACCTGGCTTCAACAGATCATTAATGTGCAGCAGAAAAAGAGTTGCAGAAAGAACGGACCCCTGAGGCACTCCGGCATTTATTGTCAAGGGTTCCGAGGAACACCCGTCAACAACTACTCGGAGAGACCTCTGGCTCAAAAAGTCCGTTACCCAGCCGATCAGACCAGGAGATATACCGTACGCTGAAAGCTTGCTTATAAGGCTCGCATGCCAGACCCTGTCAAATGCCCTCGAGACGTCCAGAGAGACGGCGACCGCTTCTCCGTTCTTCTCGATGGCCTCGCCTAAACTGTCGGTCACTGAGGAGATCGTTACCTTCTAGGTATGCTAGTAGGCGCGAGTTCAATACACGCTCCATAATCTTGCAGAGTATGGAGGTGATTGAAATCGGTCTGTAATTGACAGGGTCGGCACGGCTGTCTTTTTTCGGCACGGGTTGCACATTAGCAAGCTTCCAGGATTTCGGCACTATTCCAGTCATGAAAGAGAGACGATACAGACGTGTCAGTACAGGAGACAACTCAGCTGCGCATGTCTTGAGCAGAATGGCTGGTATACCATCAGGACCATTGGCTTTATTCACATCTAAACGACACAATGTTCTCCAAACCTCTTTGTTAGTGATGCGGATTTCAGGCATCGAAATACCGCAGTGAGGAAGATGTGCTGGAGAAGCATTGCCAGTGTCTAGATGCGAATTATCAGCAAACAGAGAAGCAAATACATTCGCTTTCTCTGTTGCTGTGTGGGCCAGGGATCCATCCGGCTTCAGCAGAGCAGGCAGTGAGGGTTGGCAGAAATTCGACTCGATCGCTTTCGCAAGAGACCAGAAAGCTCGACTGCCAGTTGGTCTGACAGAGAGCTTTTCGCCATTCTTAGCGATTCGATCGAGACGAGCCTTCCGCAATGCCTTTTTGTAGGACTTGGCAGCTTGGTTAAAGGCTCTCTTCTTCGAATTTACATCCGGAGTTTTGCGGCTTCGAGCATCAGCCCAAATGAGATATGCCGAATGTTTTCGGTCTTGAGCATGACCACATTCGGCATTAAACCATGGGCGAGCTTTGCCACCGATAGGTACGTCAGCAAAAGGAATAAAATACTCCATTGCCTGATGCACCACATCGGTTATAGCATCCGCGCAACTCGACGGATCCAAAGAAGAGAAGCAGACCTGCCGCCAAGGATAAGACGCAAAAAAGTGCCGCATCTCATCCCAATCTGCTGACTTGTATTTCCATACTCGCCTAACACCATGTGGTTCGAAAGCTGGTGGGGAATATGTAAATACAGATTTCACCAGACAGTGATCGGAGGTTCCCAAGGGGGACGTGACCTCTACACGATACCTGTCCGGATCAGTTGTCAGCAGAAGGTCCAGGCAATTGGCTGTATGGCCTACCACATCTGGTACCCTTGTCGCTTGCCTCACCAGCTGAAAGAGGTCCAAGGACAACGCAAAGTTCCGCGCTTCTCTTCCAGCATGGTCGGTCTTCTGGTACGGGAACAGCCAGTCCTGATGACAGGCATTAAAGTCCCCCAGAAAGACGAGCTGCGCCGTAGGGTACTGATACAGAGCCATATCTGCAGCCTCACTGAGATACTCAAATAAACGAGTTGTCTCCTGGTCACCGCTGTGCGAACGGTAGACACAGGAATACAGGATTTTTTCGTTTCCTGTGTCCACTAAAACCCATAGGGAAGAAAAAGTGGTGTCTTCAAGGTGACGGAGACGCTGGACACAGAGGTCGTTCCGCGCGTACACACTGACTCCGGCCCGTGAGCGAAAGTTGTGCTCTAACGAGTAACCGGGATAATCCAAGTATGCAGCGCTCAAAGGACATTTTATCTGCGTCTCCGTCAAAAAGAGCAAGTGCGGCTGCTCTGTTTCCAGGTGTTGGTGGACAGCTAAAAGATTTGAGTGCAAACCCCTGATATTAGTGAGGGCGCACTTTATTATATGAGGAGGTGTGCAACCGCTGTGTAACCTTGTTCCTTTTTTTAACTTTTTCATAAAAAATAAACATAAAAGTGAATAGGGATGGGAAATGGCAGTTGAACGAGACGGTACGTATCGAACCCGACGTCAAAATTGGTGATGTCTTGCCACTGGGAGGCTAGCCTGGAGACTGCGGGGACGCCCGAACCCCCCCAGGGATCGCCATCGGGTCTCCTCATCTGGTCGCCAACCAGCACGATGGAGCCACCCTGGGATTTTTCGCAGCTGGCGGGGCAGCCTTTCGTGAGTGGCTAACCCACTAATTGGGCCCCCAACTATCTGCGGGCGGCCAGCGGATAGCCGTCGCTTCGGATCCCGCTACCCTCCGCGACTAGACACCCGACAAAATAAACACCAACCCGACGTCAACCGGTTCGCCAACGTACCGAAGCTGTCCAGACCCATTTCCCATAAACGGCTTCATCGAGCAACGTGCCGGAACACGACTAGGTCGCTTTGCGGCACGACTTTGCCCGATGGGTGGTAACTTTGCCGGCGACCCGATGTTAAGGTCTACCACCAAGAAAAGCAGAAGAAAAGATGGAAGCAGATCATAAAACTTCTTGGAACACTCTTTTTAAATGATGTATAACAATGTGATATCTCTCTGCAAAGCCCAGATATCAATTGTTTTACCATAAGAATCTCATACTGGGGTGATCTGGACCATGAGATTGGTTTTATCCGATCGAGATAAGACAATACTACCACTTACCAACAAGTGACCTTTTTTACTCATTTGCTTTCCTATAATTATATTAATAAAACAAGTTTTATCGTTTAGTACGGAATATAACAAAATCAGAAGTAATTTTTAAGCTGCAATTAGAATATTTAGACTGTACTCTGTTTCGTACAAGTTTTACTAGAGAATTGTATTTGTTTATAATACATAGACCTAATATAAAAACTGAAAAGCCACTTTTTTTCCCCCGATAAACCTGAGAAAGCATTTCTAAAACTGCAATTTTTAAAACTTAATTGGTTTTATTTGTTAATTCAAAATAACAATTTAACATACAATAGAATAGAGGTAGTAGAAAGGTAGACGCAGGGGCAGCTGCCCTACTCCCCCCCCTTCACCCTTTTGTCTAAGAATTCTACCTTCTTATCTTTTTACTACTCTATAATATATATATATATATATATATATATATATATATATATATATACATATATATATATATATATATATATATATATATATATATATATATATATATATATTAATCATTTCCCCTTCATGAATTGATTGTTTTCAAACAAATCAATTTTGCTATTGCTTTGTTATTATTTCTCGCTCCTTGTACCGCTCGCTTCGCAGTCGTCGGAAAATTCGAACTTATTGAATAAATTATAAAACTTTTCAATTTCCGATTTCCTGCCACTGTTCTTTATTATTTTTAACAAATTTAATGATACAGTACAGCGCTTGAAAGAATTAATATTTATTCATTTTCTTTCTTATCGTGATATTCTTATGAAATTAAATTGACTTACAAATTAGTGTACAGATAATTCGTTATTTTTTAATATTCCGAGGTACGCTAGATTTAACATGGCGGCTTTGTACCATAAAATATTACAGTTAAGAATTTTAATCTCTATGGTTAAACCGACATTGAGTGATTAAACGTCGCTTATAGAACAATGTAACAGTTGCCATCAATTATAGAACTATAATGGACTAGTTGAATATTCATGAGTGGTTATTGGTTATTGCCGTCACCCCGTTTTAAGTATCCTATAATAACATAGGTATTTACAATTGCTTATATTCTTACATACGATAATAGAAATATCAAGATAATAGTTTAGTAGATCTTAAATTGTTGTAGATGTACCTAAGTAGTATTACATTTTTTTGTAATGTTTTTCGGTACAGTTTCATATTCTTTTTGTTTTATATTTCACTATTCAATATCTAATTATTTGAAATAAAGAGCCAAGAGACCATCTATTTTTAGTTACCAAGTTAACCAAAGTTAACCAAGTTAACATAATTGCTTATTATTTTGCCGAAAGGTTCCGTCCGTCAATAAATTTACCAACTCAAGACAGAAGAAATGAAAGATCATTCTTGCATTGCTAACTTTTCTAATAAATGATCAAATTTATCTATTACAAAATAATAACAAACTGAACTCTTTAAAATGTTAAAAAAAAACATTGAGTAAGGTAACAAAATAAACCTTGAATGTAACAAAAAATCGTACTAAACTTTATAACAACGTTTATAGAAGTTGACAACGAATTGACAATCCTAAACAATATCAGGCTATAATATAAAATAAAAATAGTTAAAAAAAAGAGTTATAAATAGTTAAAAAACATTTTATATTATCAGGTATACCAGAGTACTTTTTATTTAACACAATATTTACGCGACGATTTATATGTGATGTCATGTAAAAGGTACAAAATAAGGACAATCGTTTTGTATATCTTTTAAGTAAAATTTAATACATTCTCTTTATTTAACATACATTTTCATTTTTATTTAATTAAACCAGCAGCAGGTCATAAATTTGTACCATATCTTGAATCGGATGAAATATTTTACCTTACGAAAGTATGTATATAAATGATGTACCTAATATTATTATGAAACGCGATAATTTAAAAGTTATTGAAAAGCCTGGGAATGATTAGTATTTTAGAGACTAACTAGTAACCTGCGAAGTTTAGTTGAAGTTATTATTTACTCTTGTTCGATCAACTGACTGCAACACACCGCTTTCGTACTTGCGGTAGCGGGGGGGAGGAGGGTGAGGGGGGGGTCAGGTCTAGATTGCTCCTTTAAACTATTATTTGTTATAATTATATAGACGACCTATTTTGTTACTAGGTATATTGTTACAGTAAAATAAAACTTAATATTTACTGACACTTTCACAAAAATAGATTCCCGCGACACAAGAATTTTATATCTCCTATACCGATAAATGTTTCTTAATTAAAAAAAAAACATGATATTGAAGCTGAAAAAAAAAATGAATCACATTAAATTCACAATTTGTCTGAATCAAAATAAAATATAGATTCCATGGGAACAGAATGCATTAATCATTTAACATTCGAAATAATATAAATTAAATAGTATTTAAATAATTACCAAAGTGTGAATATTTGATTGTATCCACACAAATCAATTTGGATATTTGTTTGACGCTCATCATTGTTTCTGCAGCTGGCTTCAGTTTACATTTGTTCAATACATAATATTCAAAATGTTATACCGCTAATTCGAATTTTGAAAGAACAGATTAAAATTATTAAAGGTTTCCTAATTATTATTCTATACATGGCCTCACACATTGTGTTTAATTTATCAATATAAAAACAAATTAATAAAATCGCCATTAGATTAAATAGAATGCCGGGAATATAAGTTGTATATATTAAGAAATACAAAAATATTTATAATATCCTTACTATCAAATCAAAAATGTAATGTACAGTATCTGTCAATTATTGAACGATTTCTTAGATTCTGCGAAAAAAGGTGGAGTATGAACACAGTTCCTGTCAATGTTATGTGTCAATGTTATGTTACCCTATGGCCTATATAAATAAAAAGATACTTCTAGCCGAAACTCAATACCACTCGTTACACGAACTGCTCGGTTTCACTAAGTGATATGGCGGTCCGAATGTTTTTCTTTAAATAAAAAATATATTTTATTTATTACATCTAAAAGTTGGCATAATTTTTTTTATCGTCTACAATATGTAACGTCCACAAAACTATGTATTTCACTCAGCAGTGTGTAGCCATAATAACATAATAAGTATTTTTGCAACTAAATTGTTTCCTGCAATTTAATTATTTTTATTAAAAAAAATAAATATTTTGAATGATGTGTAAACATGTTACATTCTATATATATAGCGTAAAAACCATTACATATTAATATTAGCAATTATATAATATAACGGGGATGGTCTGCCAGGGATCGAAGGTCTTTATCGTCGTAATCCTTCTTAATACCTCGATTAGCGGAGTGACATTAATCATTACAAATTGATGAAGCTGAAATTTGTCAGGTGTGACTTTGTTATCTCTTTACCCTCAAATATGATGATAAATTATGTTTTTTTGAATACTAATTAAATTGTTTAAAGAGTATTATAAACTATACTGTTAGCATAATTTATTTTACACTTAAACTTTACTAGCGTCTGAATCTTAAATATATGATAGTTATATATTTTATATGGAAGAAATTTTAAATTGGTATCATAATTTAATTAGGTATAAAAATAAAAGAATTTTAATGTCTATTTTTTATAATAACAGCTATTTTTTAGTTCATTAACAAAACAAATTCATTTAATACAATATGGGACCAGAACAAGCCAGGAATGAAAAGAAAATACCAAATACTATGTTAATATATACTAAATTTTATTCCTATGTATAAAAATCTGATTTATTCCCAATTAAATTAACTTTCTGCTAGATAAATAAGATAACAAAATTGCTCTTTAAAGTTTATGGCTGTGACAATCTCGAGTTGAAACAAAGTTGGCAGTGTAAAATTTGGCTCGGTTGCTATTATCTTATGCAAAAGCATTAGTTTTGCCAAACAATCTGTTCGTTTCATTTTTTATGTTGTTGCTGTATATATCTCGGCGTGTTTAAAAAGGATTTATTGTTGTTAAAACGAATATCCTAATATCAATCGTAAACACAAACAAACCTATTAAGTATTTATGGCCAATACTGGTAAATTTAATTAGTTTAAGTTAATATAGCTAGTGCATACAAACTAATCGGTTAAAAAAATACTATATTATGTAACTATGTAGAGAAAAACATTTGCTCTTACTAGACTAGAGGCTTCCTCTAAAACAATTTCTAAATGAGGAGCAGGTTCAATCACCATACTGCTGTGAATACCCAAAGGTTTCATATCATAGAATATATCACAAGATATGCAGACTTTCTGGCAGTATTTTGCTTCATGGAAGACTTGGACAATAAATATAGGTACTTGCTCGTAAAGATATTTGTCAAGACTTAGAAACAAATAGTAAAAATTTTGTAACCGTTTCAGCATAATATCACACGGAATAGAAAAATAAAGTTTGCATCTGTTTTTCAACAAAGAAGTCCTCTATACTATTAAGCTTATTAAAATAAACTTTTAAAAAATGTAGTAACATTTTTTTGTCAAAATTATCTTCTTTCAAGATTTAAAGCTTAAGGTTTTAATTTAAAACTTCGACTTTAAAACGAGCAAAACATTGCATAATATGAAAATGTTCAAAGCAATCTGCTACCAATCTTATTTATAGCGTCTGTAGTCCCTGGTATCAAAACTAAACTATTTATATAGCATGAGGTTAGCAATATGATTTAAAAAAGATAACTCACCTTTACTTAATATTTTAACATAAATTAATTTGGTTTACATGTAAACGATTATTAAAGTTGTTGTTTCGTTGTTGTTGTTATATTTAACTAATTACGTGACTTTACCAAGGAAAACTAGTTACAGAGATACCTTGGAAACTTCAGGAACTTTGGGTAATCACATTTTGACAAACACTTTGTTCAGCTGGTGTTTAAAGCGATCAGAAATAAAATTGTATAAAATATTTTTACTATAATTATTATTTATACCTACCTATATTTGACTATTTAAATTTTGTTTATCTATATATTGGTGTAAAAATATATAGATAAATAAAATACTTAAAAATACTTTTGTGTAAGAATTACGTACTACATTTTGTTGTTAAAAAGTATGCTAAACAACTTAAACAAAAAAAAAAAATAAAAATTCAAAAAACCCTCGTTACAAAAGACGTCTAGAAAAAATAGATATAATATTATTATGTATTTATTAAAGTTATTTCGGGGATCGTTGTACGTAGCGTCTGTTTCACTAAGTTATCGGAACTAAGTAACGAGGACTTAGCCTAAACGGTTTGATATCGTTATTTCGTTATTTGTTTTGGTAATTTACTTGCAATTCATTTTGTTCCTTTACTAAGCGAGCCCTCGACCCAACGACTTTTTTAAATATATAATGTTAAGACTTGTTTTAGTAATACACAGTACTTGCACTTCAATGTTTAATATCCAACCATTTGCAATAGAATGGGCGAGAGCAGCCCTTACAACTTGTTTTATAATATTTTAACACTATAATATTTAGGCGAGGGTAATTTACAATTTCATAACCAACTTACAGATGATATTACTTATAACCTTATAATAAGTTCTAATAATTAATAAAAGATTAAACATTATGTTAAAATATTCTATGCTTCTAATTCTTAAAACATTTAACAGTAAATACTAAATAATATTCCATAATTAATTGTGTAGGTGGCGCTACTGTTGAAACTTATGAACTAAGACATGTAAATTCCAATGTATTTACCATTTAAATTATTACAAATAAATATGACTAACACTCGGCCTTTCCTGATTTGTATTCTTACGACCTCGTAATTATATCATTAATTTCTTTAATTACCAACCATCATATATTAAATGACTAATTTCTAATTTAATAAACATTCTGGAAACCAGTAGACCAAATGGTCATCTGAATTCAGGATCTTACAATGTTATAGAGAAAAACAAATTATTAAAAATACAATGCATCAAGAAAAAAACATCCAATTATACTTTTAATGTGCGAAATTACATAACATTTATACAACATATAACTTTACTATCGGCCGTTTTGACATCTTATTACGTCCTCGTAATATAATTATAATTTTTATCATAAATACTCGTTAATATAATAATAATATATAATAATAATCGTTTTTATCATAAATACTTGTTCTCTTTGCACCGGACAAACCAGGCTGCTTACAAAAAGCCAGATCAACGGACATGCCGTTATGATCTGGTGCCCATGGACACACATCATCAACATGGGATAAATTTCAATTTTACTATTACCACCGGAACACACACAGATGGTATTTCTTATACTTTTACTACTACCACCGGATCACACCAGTATGGTAGTTTATTCTTATTATTTTTTTTATATCTCGGGACGCACCCATTGATGGTATTTCATATACTTTTACTACTACCACCGGATCACACCAGTATGGTAGTTTATTCTTATTATTTTTTTTTATATCTCGGGACGCACCCATTGATGGTATTTCATATACTTTTACTACTACCACCGGATCACACCAGTAGTATGGTAGTTTATTCTTATATTTTTTTTTATACCACGGGACGCACCCATTGATGGTATTTCTTATTTCTTATACTTTCACTTACCACTTACTTACCACGGGATACACCTACATGGTATTTCATACTTACCTTTACTATTGGACACACCAACATGGCATCAATTTCTTATTTTTACTACGGGACACACAAACATGTTATTACGTTATCATTTTTACACCAACATAGTACACAACACATTATTCAATAATTTACTTATTTATATTATTGTTATGAACATATATTTAATTTTAATTTTTTAAAACTCATTCTAAGCAAATAAATCTAACTAATAAAAGCAAACCAAGCTCATTTTGTTAGGCTATATTAATGACCAGACTACAGAGATATATGACTTTGAAATTCATACTATGCATGGGTTTTGTTGGAAGTAGCAGGTTGTTTTTACTTTGTATTACGTTTGTATTGTTATATTTGGTTAGTTTCTTTATATTTTTTTTTAAAGAAAAATCAATTTTAAATGATTTCGTATTTTATTGAAACAGTTTTAAATTTTACATCTTAAGAAAATGTTCATTCAACCGAATTTAGAAAATTTAAATACTTTAAAGGTAGTTAATAAGGAAGCTACATTTAGTTATTAACCATAACACGATTCAAGATTCACGACAATTGTAATATTTATATATATTTCTCTATATTACTCTGGAATGACCTACCGTTAGAAATTCAAACTTCTAAATCACTGTCAATTTTCAAAAATCGTTTGAAGCAATATTATTTATCTACGCAATATATATTTTTATCATAAGTATGTATACCATATATTATATAGGTTATCTATTTTATTCTATTTATTTATATATACAGATATATGTATGTATATGTATGTGCGTATGTGTATATTTATATATAATCATTATTATTTAATTACTTATATAATTAAAAATGATAGTTTTTATTTTTATTGTGTCCTTATGTATAAATTCTTATTCTCGTTGTAGTATGCTTGCACTATCCTATGACCTTGCAAATATTCATTACTCATCAAGGGTTGTCTGTAAGAGATCGCTTTTAAGCGATAAGACCGCCTTTGCACAAAAATTTCTTACTGTATCAACATCCTACTACTGTAATTTCTTGTAATAATTGTATGTGCAATAAGTTTTTTAAAATAAAATAAATAAAATAAATATTTCGATTTATTTAAGAAATTGTAAAAAGGTAGGGGTCGAGGGTACTTCTAGATAATTAGTAGGCATCAAGTGCATTGAGTCCGTCAATTGTATAAATTTCTTTGTATAATAAAGATTTTATAAATAAATATAAATAATTTTTTTACATTTTTACATTATTTACTCTGTCCGTATCAATATTGAAAATTTTCTTAACTAAAAAAAAATAATCATTAGTGGGAATAGCACATTTTTATAGTCCTCTTTTTTATTTTGAAGATGTAACGATACTTTTCATACAATTGGACAACATTATAAAACCAAGCATATTTCTTTACAAGTTTACTATTTATATTATTATTTCCAATTGTTCTAATTTGCACTAAATCAATAACTAATGGTTAACTAATTTATTTATAAAGCATTAAAACGTAAGTCAATTAAATTTTCAATCACTTGTTATAAAAGTGTTTTTAATTTTATTCAGAGTTTGAAATCGTAATTTTGTACATTGTATACCTACATCTAGTTTACTATATAATCGAAACAATGAATGATACAATTATTCAAAACGTATTTTATATTTTTGTTTTATTATTATCTACAGTATAAATTATTTAATAGAATTCAACTGCATTAAATTTTACAAACGTTATACTGAAAATAATACGATTCTTGGAAATTTATGGGGTTGGGGCTTGGGGTTTAGGAGGCCGTACCATATATAATATTACTTCTTATACGATAAGATACGACAATATATATTCCTTGCTAATTTTCTTAAGTTTCTCTTGTCTAGAGTTCAAGTTACCAGAGTCTTTAAGTCTAACGTGTTTATGTTTCATATTGCTAATAAGAATATTTAGGAGGCATGTTTTATAATAATTCTATTGTTCATCAATTTGAAATACCTAATTTGAACTGTCTGAACTGTCAATTATGGTATATTGTTTAGGTATGCAATTATTTCTTGTTTAGTAAAACTTTTACTGTGGATTTATATAATTCCTCGATTTGACAGTTCAAAAACGCGTGTAAGATAATTCATCGTAGTTATTTCTTTTCTTCTTTAACATATTATCGGAAATTAAATGATCGAGTGCCACACATATCGTTTAAAGTTTTTTTTTTAATAGGGATTTAGAAGACCTGCTTGCTTGCTTTATTTTTTTTTTACAATTTAATACGAAATGTACGCGTTTATTGGTGTAGTTTAAAATCGATCTAAATGTTAAACCTATATTTTCATCATTCTGAAATAATTTATCGATTCTAACGAATTTATTTCGGAATACCTATTGCGTTTTACCTTTTCAATAATCGATTCAAAATTTAAGATCATAAATTCGTACAGATACCTACTACTGAGAACTTAACACTCAGTTAATAATTTGAACGGTCAAATAAAAGATAATAGAAATATGTTTTAGTAATAAATACCAGTATCATTGCTTCATATTCATACGCGTTATTATTGAATTAGTCTGTTTAGTTCGGGATTATATTTAGACAGTACCGGTTCAGATTTTAAACGTTTTTAAACTTTATTTTTACCCACCTAAAAAATGTTTTTTTAAAGCAAATTTGATTTATGAAAGTAACCAATGAAACTTCTCAAAACAGATATTATTGGGTTCCATAAAATTTAATTTCTCCACTTGATATGGCATAACCCTATCCTCGTGGATAACCAAGTATCCAACTTGGTTTTAAAAACGAACGTCTATCGAAACCTGATGCTAAACTTACAAATTCAAAATTAAATATAAATATTTAATTTTGAATTTGTAAGTTTAGCATCAGATCTATGAGTTAGATAAGATCTATGGAGTAGTTTTAGCAAAACAAAATAAAATATAGTTGCAGAAGTAATAAAATAATATCGTGAATTCAAATCTTTACCTATTTAATAAATGTAAACATATCTAAATCTACCCCTTATAGCGTCAAAGCATTGGCAAAATATTTCCATACGGTCCTCAAGGCCATTTAGATCTGACCCTACCAAATTTATGGAGTGTAATATTTACCGAGTCATATTTATTTAAGTCTATCTATAAGATATTCTAGAATTTTAATTTCTCTGAAAGGAGACAAGTCTACATTTTAATCTGTATAAATTAAAATTATACTTCATCTATTCATATTGTGTATACTATAAGCAACTACTTACTATCTTAAACAAAAGGATCATTACGATTTGAAAATGGTTTTATGATGTTAAGTGCTTTTACTTTAAATATATATATATATATATATATATATAAAATATCTAACGTTATTCCTTTTCTTTCTGTTTAATATTGGGTTTTATATTTTAATCATTTACGACTGATATATACTCTTTTTTTAAAGAAATCGTTCTTTAAATAATTTACATACATTTTGTAAACCGAATATTACCCCTTCATTGAGAGTGTTCACTTCTATGTCATATATAAAGATATTAGAGCCTAAATCGTAATCTAAAATACTAACATTACTTTTATATTGCAAGTCTCAAAGTCTCAACTACCGCGTCAGTTATATAACTTAATAAAAGCAAAGAAAAAAAAATGGCGTCTCTAACCTACAACTGGGTCTTAAAAGTTTTGAAAATTGGTATACGTAGTAACAATAATATTATAAATCACATGGTCACTTAATTATGCAAAACTTTTCTAGGGCTAGTTTCTTATAATAAAGTTTATCTGTCACCTTGTCGTCGTATTCAGGTCCATCGTTGTATAGTGCTGCTTGCTTGCACTGCCATCCCGCGATCAGGAAGAAAGTACTTGGTTGACCGCTTCTTCCAGTAGCTGTAGGTGATGTTGATATGTTGTCGATTTTCATAACACAGCAACGAATTCCCTTCCAGATTAGCAGTCAAGTAGTAGTTTAGAGTTTTCCATCTCCGACGTATGTCTTCACCAAAGACTCCAAGCGATGTAAACATGTATGGAGAGATATTGTATTAATAACACTGTAAAGTTTTGGTAAATATTCAGGCTCTTATTGTATTTCGCATATGATTGAACTTTAACAGGATATGGTTAATAGTGAATATGATATATATGATGAATAGAATTTAATAGTAGTGCTATTAACTTCAAGCTACAAAGTTATTAATATTCTATATTGAGCATGCTGCCGAATAACCAGCTAGATAATTAGCCTGCTAAGCAGATGGCAAAACGTGGGTATTAAGAAAAAAAAAAAAAAACTTACGCACTTAAAATATCATTTTAAATCTACGACTCGTTGTCGCTTGAGGTTACTACAGCAGCACTCGGAGAAGGCCCAAATAGTAACTTTAACGTCGTCTCTTATTTTCGTGGTTTTTCAACAGCAGTGGCAGCAGCACTCCATCTTCATCAGCATTCTTAGACGTAACTTTAACGTCGTCTCTTATTTTCGTGGTTTTTCAACAGCAGTGGCAGCAGCACTCCATCTTCATCAGCATTCTTAGACGTAACTTTAACGTCGTCTCTTATTTTCGTGGCTTTTCAACGGCAGTGACAGCACTCCATCTTCATCAGCATTCTTGGACAGGATATCTTGCGAACGGTGTATATAGACACGTGGCGCGTAATACTACAGCGGTCGAACACTTCTGACTTGTTAAGACTTGTTTCAGTAATACACAGAACTTGCACTTCAATGTTTAATATCCAACCATTTGCAATAGAATGGGCGAGAGCAGCCCTTACAACTCGTTTTATAATATTTTAACACTATAATATTTAGGCGAGGGTAATTTACAATTTCATAACCAACTTACAGATGATATTACTTATAACCTTATAATAAGTTCTAATAATTAATAAAAGATTAAACATTATGTTAAAATATTCTATGCTTCTAATTCTTAAAACATTTAACAGTAAATACTAAATAATATTCCATAATTAATTGTGTAGGTGGCGCTACTGTTGAAACTTATGAACTAAAACATGTAAATTCCAATGTATTTACCATTTAAATTATTACAAATAATATGACTAACAATACCAAATATATTATATACCAAATACCAATTATACACAAAAACATAACTTATATACTTATATACATAACTTACACTTCTAATATAAATTTACGTTTTTCGTCAAGACTACGCGACGACATATTATTATAGACTCTATTCTTACACTTTGTCAACTGACTTTTCAATTGTAGCTACTCTGTTGCTGATATACTCTCTTGGGCGGTCACTGAAAATCAGCGTTGGATCTCGGTGGACGCTAAGCGTCCTTCGGTTTCAACATAGGCTGAGTGATCTACCTTTTTGTGTCGGTACACTGCTGTGAAAAATGTTATTGTTATAAATTGTGTATTGTATTTTGTTTTTTTTTTATTGTTTTATTATTATTATTATTGTTATTTTTTTTTTTTTATTGTGTTTCTTTTTTTTTACCATGTACCTAAGCAGTGTCTGGCATAAATAAAGTTTTTGAATTTAATATACATACACCAGTAGACTCGAGGAAATTTTAGATGTCAGCGGCAGAAGAACTCAATTCGACTCGATTATTTATTTATTTTATTTTTTATTTAGTCTTTATTGCCTAAAAATTAGTACAATAGGCGGACTTAATGCTTAAAAGCATTCTCTACCAGTCAACCTGAGAATACAGTGCAAACATAGAGTAAGGCGCTTAAAATATAAAACATGAAAACAGGAAAAAGAAATTAATAAAACAACATTACAATAGATAAAATAAAACTTATGTGCATATAACACATTGTACATAATGTATACAATAAATCATAAATACTTGTTTTGAATAAATCAATATACTTACACAAATACATATTTTATACATATATAAACATATTATACAAACATACACCTATATATACATATATATATACACATACATATAAATATATACATATACATACATATCAATTCACAATATAAATAGTGTTATAACTTATATGTAATAAGAATAAGTATACACAAAACGTAATAAATACACATATTAATTATTATTCTGTAGATGTTCATAAAAATACAGATAAACTGCCCTCTTAAAGGCCATTCTGCTAGGTGATCGTCTTATGGTTTAAGGGAGGCTGTTCCAGAGTTTAGTTGTGTGTACTGTAAAAGAGCTTGAGAGAAACCTAGTATGGTGAGAAGGGGTAAAGACTTTTAGGTTTGAGGTGGAGCGAAGATGTAGGTCATGAGTATTTCCCAGTAATTGAAATTTAGATTTCAAATACTGGGGACAAAGCGGATAGTTAAGAATAGTAAACAATTGACATAAATATTTGGAGGACCTTCGCTCTCGTATAGGAAGCCATTTAAGTTTTGAACGGTAAGGAG
This sequence comes from Napeogenes sylphis, assembly GCA_959347405.1. Taxonomy (NCBI): domain Eukaryota; kingdom Metazoa; phylum Arthropoda; class Insecta; order Lepidoptera; family Nymphalidae; genus Napeogenes; species Napeogenes sylphis. Next base: position 17,045,965 of record OY365786.1, read on the forward strand.
ATATGTGGTTTTATTGTGGTATTTGCGAAGACAAAAAATGAAGCGAATACAGCTGTTGAGAAGACGATCTAATTTGTTTAAGTGGCATTCAGAGATGTTAGAGCAGCAGACATCAGCATAGTCAAAGAGAGGAAGGATAAGTGATTGCACTAGCAGAGTTTTAGTCCGAATGGGTAGAAAGTTCTTGTGACGATACAATTATATGTGCATGAATGAAATGGCGTTTAGCTGTTCGTATCATTTGTCACCGATTAGTCGTAATCTTGTAGACAAATTCATCCTATTCAGTATGGTCCATTTTAGATGTTTAAAAGAAAATATTTTTTAAAACAATCTCTCTCGTCATTGCAACCCATAACATACCAGTTATACACGCTATTGGAGGTCTTAATTATCTTACTGCATGTTTTGATTCATGGCTGTCATAAACAATGTTTGAACAATAAATTAAAGATGTAAATACTTGTTAATTGGTGTTAATGCTCTTTTTCTTTTACCTTTAAGAAACTAGGAACTAGAAATTAACTTTAAGCATCCCCTCAAATGTTCTAAGTTTATTTTTGAAAAATTGTTCAAGAGACTGTAACCTACGCACAGGCCAAGTAAACGAGTTCATTTCGAGAAACAGCAGGAATATAAGCTGACTTCAACACGTGGGCAGATCAAAAGCCCCAACCCTTGAGTCAAATAGTTGCAGTGGTTACTATGGTTACCATATAAACATATTATAAATGATTCCGACCAAAATGAGGCAATTGTAATTGTATTTTCGGCTGGTGGGTTACTTAAATACTATCATATAGGCCAAAATGTTTTATGACGGTGTATCAAGGTTAACGTGGTTATGAGACATTCAAATTAATTGTATGACCCTTGAGCCTTGGCTTGGTTAATTACAAATTGTGTTTCTTGTAACTGAAGAAGCAATAACTTATAATTGGATCTTATTATATTTGAAAATACATTCTGTTGTAACGAACTTTTGGAGTACAATATGTCTAATAAAAAAATCCTATATAATTAATATTTTATTATTTTAGAGTTTAGCTGTAACCATGTTATGAAATGAATACAACACTTATATTGATTTATAAGTTTTTTAATCTAAGAAAGTATCTTATACTTAAAGAGACTATAAAACTCATTCCGGTCTATAAAACTCATTTGATGGAGTTTTATAGTCCGGGAAACATTTTTTTTTACATGTACGCTGTGCTCGATGCCGCTAAAACTAAAATAAAAAGGTAACTAAGAGGTAAAATAAAAACTAAAATAAAAATCCATTAAACATTCTTAACGTTTTGTAACAAGAGTAAAACAAAATTTATTTTAAACTATCCTTCAATTTATTATTTACAATGCTTACATGTTTTACAATGTTTTTTTTACATTATGTACAATGTTCAGTTAATTAACGAGACGGAAGCGACTACAAGTTGGTTACAAAAGCTGGTTAATACTGTTTATTCGATCGAAAAAAAAAATTGTTGAAAAATAATTGTAGTGGGCAATTCCATATTTTTTTATATAAGAAAAGGAATAACAAGTAACAAACTATTTATCAAAAATTAAACAAAATAATTATCAATACAAGTTTCATGTTCTCTGCTAAACGTGGAGAGTGAATTACATTAGTCTTAATAATAAAAATATAAGGCACTTAAAGAAACCTAAAAAAAAATAACATTTTGCAGTTTTCTAATTACTACAATAGTTATCTCAATATTTATACATCTTATATTTTATTACAACAAAATTTAGAATGATATAATAGTAAAATTGCAGTTTGCGTTAAGAAATATAAAGTTATAAAAACGCAAATTAGAGATTATATCAAATTTTAGGTAATTTATTTTTCCAGGTACATTTGAAAAGGAAACTGACTTTCTTCTTATATTTATTGGTTTATGCAATTGAAAGGAACTTAATAGATCTGATATAAGTCAGCAATAGGATATCATCCTGATTACTAACGACATCAGTAAAGTATTTATTTATAATAGAAAAGAATATTTCTTTTAAGCTTTTCCTTAAAGTATCTAACTTCTAGAAGAAGTAAAAATATTTAATAAATAAACTAAATTTCTAGTTTCTAAATGTCCTATTTAAGAAGAATCTGAAACGAAAGCTACAAATAAAATTTGGATGTAACGAATTCCTTTTTTTTATCTTTCAACTAGGTCCATATGGTTCGTATTTCTTTTTGACGAATATGAATTTTATACTAATTATATTATTCCTGTCCACATCTTTTTACCATAACATACCTATTATCTTTCACAAAAAACCATTCACACTCTTTTAGGGCTTCTTTTAGGGCTTTTAGGGCTTCTTTTTATTTGTAAATCATGTTTATGACAAGTCAGGCATTCAATTGTTTTTGTTAATTTTGTTGGACTGACAAAACTTTATGTTCAATTAGAAGGAAGAATTATGGAGCAGAACTAGAGTAAGATTCCATGGATTTTTACCATGCTTTGAAAATAAATAATAACTTTTTTTTTAATTATAAAAATTTTAATGAATAATAATTATATCAGAATTTTGTCTGCTTTCTTACAAGACCATTTGGATACACCTCTCTACAAAAAGGCAATGTTCCGGGAATTGGTTTTCCTAAAGTTAATATGAATAAAATACGTTGCTACTTAAAGTTAATGGCCTAGTGAAGCATTTATTAACTCGGATCATTAATTTTATAGAATAATATTGCCTCCTGAGGCGAACGAGAGATGGCTGTATTGCCCCAATTCTTTGATATTCAGTGATTATTTATAGGGATGAGTATACCACGAAGGTATTTTCAACTGTTATTATTTTTGTAGAGGTCAAGGAAGGAACCACATTAATATCGCAAAGATTTAACTAAGGTATTATAATAATAATAATATAGAACAAATTACACACATTGATATAACCCCTAAGTAAACAAATTATTTGCTTGTGTGAAGGGTGTTAGACAACGATACAAATACCTAGAAATACACATATAAATATATTTAATAAACCCAGAAATACAGACATCTGTGCTCATCACATACATGCCTGTCCCTGTCGGGGATCCAACCCGAGCCCCATTGCGTCGCTATACATTAGACGTCTGCGCTAACCACAAAGCCGTAAAAAATAGTTATTTTTATATTTAAATATAAGTAAATTAACTTATTGGAATTAAAGAACTTCTGTGAACTAACCCTTTGTAATCTTTGAACTCGATACTAAGTTATTATTATATAAAACTCTTTTTAAATATTATGCCATGTCTTTTTTCTTTTATTGAAGAATATTTTATAAATTAAATCAAACTAAAAGTTCCATTAATGTTAAAATATAAGTAAACCTTTAGAATCATAATATTAGACCTTATAATTGATTCTTATTCAATTATTTATTATGGCTTAAGAACGAACGAACGAATAATATTGATGGGTTCTTTTCAATGACTCAAAACGATCTGAATTAGTTGACAACTAAAAGACCAGGCAGACAAGACAAGAGAATGTCTTTTAAATAAAATTAATGAAGCTAGAAAATATGATAACATATTTACCTAAATAATAACAAACAAACATTTTTTTTTCTTAATTAATTAATATCTATTATAATCTGCTAGCTATTATAATCTGCTAGCTTAATAAACATATCTTCATTCAAAAATAGACTATTGTATTAGAATTCAGCAAAGTTTTAGCGAATATTAATAAGAGGAAATGTTGTTTGAGAAACTTAACAGATTGAAGTTAAATTTCTTGCTTGAATATTAAAGCTTGGATTTGACATTATCACACAACCAAAATTTAATTGTACTGTTCGAGATCAACTTTGAGCACCATGTAGTTTCCTAGCCATCAAAGATATGCAAATTTAGTTCAAAAATAAATATCCTTTTAAGAGTACTAAATACAGCCCTGTATGTGTATACAGGACTGTATTTAGGTTAGTTGTATCGGAATTTGCATGATAAAATAGTCAACATAATTCACGAAAGTTTAAAACCAAAAAATAAATAATTACTTTAATTAAAATTATATAGTTGTTCCAGTCCTTTGAATGACAGTTTCCTTTTATTGTATATTCGTAGTAATCCTATACAAGGTCAATTAAAATGTCTTCATAATATTTCCTATTTACTAGAACACATAATATTCACGCAAGCGGAAGATATTATGTCAGGGGAATTCGAGTCTAGAAATATATGTATGTATACACAAAACTGAAGTTAAGGTTTGTAGGTAAACATGTATCTTATACAATATGACAAATATTAGTATTAATTTACAACTATATTTGACGTTATCATGAAATTATTATATAACATGTCACGAAAAATACCTTTAGTGAAAATGATTAACTCCAAGTTGTATATGACCTGCGTGGAAGCTCTTAAAAGTAACATTTTCCTTTTAAAACTGGTAAAGGTGAACTCAGATTTTAAAATTTTAAAAATTATATTAAGCGGGGTATTTAGTATCAAATCCGATTAAAAACCATTCTATCAGCAGAGTAATTGATATACAACCAACAATATCATATATTTTTAAATAATATTATAATAGCTTTGTCGCCATACAATATTTTTGAAATGTACGTTAGAATTTAATTCTTTATCAAGTACAAGCAGTTAACAAAATACATTAAAAAGATGGAATACGAAAAAGCCCGTAAAGTTTAAAAAAATGTCTTTATTCATCTACATTCTTCTGAGTCCGTCCTTCCCTGCTGAGGATAGTAACTCTGACGCTTTTTGGAAGTGGTAATTCTCCAGCAGTCTCTGTCGGTTGCACTATTGAGTGCAACGTTCAAAGGCATGTCTGATTGTAGAAAATATGTTCTACCGGTCTTCTCCTATATTCTTATAAAATAGAAAACAAGGTTCCTCTTGGTAATTTTGTTATATGAAAATATTATTTTAGTTAACTATGATATATATAAATAAAACGATAAAAGTGAAAAGCATCGTCATACTTTTGCCCATTTGGGATGATTATCAGAATAGTTTATCCACTCTTTTTATTACCATTCTAGGTGGGAATGACACAACAGATTTTTGCTCCTTCCATTAGTGCTATATTTTCTTTCTTCCTTAATTGTAATATACTTTATTGCACGAAAGTACAGTATTACATAGAAACAAAAATGAAAAACATTAAAACTATTCATGTGTATGACGCGGTTTTATCGCTGGATAGAAATCTCTTCCAGACAAATTCCTATCTTTTAACCTTATATCACAATCCATCCTTTTTTTTCTTGGTCTTCCCCAATCTTTATTTCACGTTTATATTAATGACTCGCCATTCACGCCACGTAGCTTTCGTCTGTCTTCATTAAACACTCTTACCACGCCAACCTCACACTTCTTATCCTTTATGTAATGGGTGTAACATTCAAATTTAGGTATTTAAAAAAAAATGAAGAGACAAAACGCTGATGGAGTTATAAGTAGTTGCCAGACTGGTGATGTTAGTATAGTCTTATAATACCATATAGCCTAGACTCGCCGATTAGACTATTATTAAATTTCCATGCATCACGAAAATTTATAAAACTGACTTTTGTCCTTGACTCTGAGCAAGTGGCAACTAGCTTTCAAAGTTATTTAAATCATAAGTCATAAGTCATAAGCAAGAATTTGTAATATTTTGGATTATCCAGTTACGACCATTTTTTTTTCAAACGTTGATTTCACAGACATTTAAAAGCTAAAAAGTGTAGAAAAATTAAAAAGCTATAAAAACGAAAATTCTCAATTGGTCAGAAAAATCATCTTACACATTTTAGCGGAGTCTAGACACACTGTTTCCTAAAAAAATATTATAATTTAAATGAAACAATAGATTCAATTTCTTAACATTTAAGCTTTGTATAACATTCACTGACTCGGATCATTAATTTTATTGAACCATATTGCCTTCTGAAGCGAACGTGGGTTACCCTCAAGTCCGCCATTTTCCCTTTTAGGTATACGTACTTATGACGATACCGTGAAAGCATTTTTGTACACTATTATACCTAGAAATGTTCTAAAGAGAGGAAATGTTGCGGAAATACTTATAAATTGGATGGATATCTATAAAAAATACGAACACTAATTATATTGTTTTAATTATGTTTAAAAAGGTAAGCAATGTTAGTTTTAGTTCTAGAATGTAATTAGTGGTAATGGAATTAGTGGCTGTAAAATTATTTTCGTCTAATTCAATTCACAATTTTGATGCTGCAAATTAATAAATAAGCTAAAAAAATACATTCATATTCAAAACAGAATTTGTTATCATCAAAAAATTGTTCAAAGATTATGTTCTGTCGACGAATGTCTATGGATGACCAAAACGATCTAAAACAAAATGAATTGGCAACGATAGCCACATATAAATCATATAAATTTAAATAAAATTTAATCCTAAATACCAGTGAAGCGAGCGGTCACAGAACATTTAGTACAAAATTATTTATACCCGATCTGTAAACCGGAGTATATAAAGTTCTCCGGAAACATGGAATCCGCAAATAAATTATTAAAACATCAACAATTTAAAATATTAAAAATGTCTTATTTATAAAGTATTCTTTAAAAAGTTGCCTCGTTTAAAAAATATATCCAAGCGTAATAAAGTTTATAGTCACTCTGAAAATAATATACTCTGATCCTTAGACAAAAAATCCTTAGACAAAAAAACAAAAAAATATTGGACATAAAAATGGCCCAGTACGTTGTTAAATAAAATACATTTATTTTGTTGTTACAAACTTTGTTTATTTATTTATATTTATAGATGTGACGAGAGGAAAATAATTGGTTGCTTTTAAACTATTTTTTACATCAAAAGTGATATAAATGAGAGATTTTTTTTTTACAAAACTTTACGAGAAAAATTCGAAATTTTATCAGTAAACGTCGACGTTGTAAGCCACTCCCTTTTAGATGTTAATTTATTGCTTAACGAGAAGAAAAGAAATATTAAAAAAAGTACCATTTACTTTACCAAACGTCAAAACCAATTAGTTATATCTAGGCTATTTTGGGGCATTACCTTAGATGCGAAATGGCAATTGGGTCCTCATATATGAGGTGGAGGTCTGATGGTAAGTCAGTTAACCAGCCATCTACCACCAACGATCTTCCTAATTCTTCTAATTGAAGTACACAAGTGTTCATGGGCGTACCCAGATTCTGTTCTAGGGGGGGCAAACCAGATTTCTTTAATATATTTTGTAATTTTGGAGCTGTAATTTTCATTTTCTGAGCATGGTTTAACAATGAAAGAGCAAACGCTGGTGATTGGTCTTTGCTGAATCTTTTTTCTAATGAAGATTTTAGACTTTAAAGTGTTTGCTAAAAGTTTTACCACAGCATTGTATTAATACATAGATCTATAACAAATGAAAAACCATTTTTCTCGTCCCCGACTAACCTTCCTGAGAAAGCATTTCTAGACGTTCTTCAATTTTTAAAACTTAATTGGTTTTTTTTAATGTAAAATACCAGTTTTAATTTAGAAGGTAGTAGAGAGGTATACGATGTCCAGAGGGTGGGGCAGCTGCCACCCAGGCCCCCCCCCCCTCGGTACGCCCATGCAAGTGTTCTCTGGTGTAGATTTAAGATGAAAAAGATAGAAATATAATAAACGTTAAACTCAGTTTGAACCTCTTTTACTAACAGTTGTTATTTTCAAACCTTTTTTAAATTTTCGTTTCGGCATTTTATAGTTTGAAGGTTGTGTAACAAGCGAGGCTTAAATTTTTAATCAGTACAGTCGCATGCTATTGTGTATATTTTTTCGCCTATAGCTATTTAAACTCACTGTCACGCTATAGCACTTACGAAGTCTGTTTGATACAAAGTATCATATTGTATTTTTAATGGCTTGTATAAAGTAGTAACGTGTTATTTAGTAGTCGGCTTTAAGTTTAGGTAGAATAATTAGAATTATTTTTTAGGTTTCAAAAATTTAATAAAATTTTCATGAATTTATTTGAAGTATGAAGTATAAGATAAAGTATGAAGTATGAAAACACAATATCATAGTAAAAATTTAAATTGTACAAAATATTTCTCAAAGAATATTTCTTTGAGAAACTTTATGTTACGTCTCTTCACACGGTGACCTGAGTCTATTAAGCCTTATTTCATAGTTTTCTTATTTTAGAACGAAGAGACTGGGTCATGCTAATATTATTGATGACAATTAATACGTATTTTTTGATTGTTTTATATACTGTGAAAGTAAATTACCTGAATGTAAATAAATGAACGGACGAACCCCAAAAATCGTAAATTCAAGTTGTATCATGATCATATTGATACATTTTGAATTTTATATTAATTTGAAAAATGATTTGTATAATATTAAAGAATATATGTGATATAAAAAAATATCTGCATTCAGCAGATACTTGAGTTCCGGATAATTATTATATATTAATAATTATAAATGATATCCCACTTGAAATAACCCACTTAATAGCATTTCAACAATGTTATGTCTTCCTTTTGTTTAAAGTTATATGAAAATAGTACTCAGTTTGCCCATTACATAATATTTTATATTTACTGACACAAGAGATATTCATGCAAGTGGAAGATATTACGTCAACGGACTCCAAATATAGGCAACTGAATGAGCAGAGGAAACATTATAAAAATAATAACTACTTTATTACACGACTTTATACTACGTACATACTCGTAATAATTGAAAAAAAAAATGAAGTAAACAACATCGGTATTAAGACAGGTGACTATCAACTCTTTGTGACTAATACATAACGTAACCTTCACAGTGTCGACGGAAACAATAAAATAGTGTGTGTTATGTTTGCCCTTAATATAATGTACAAGAATTAATTATGTGTAATTATAATTAAAAATATTAAATTTTTAATACAAACTTAACTTTGCCAAATTCCATTCTGTTTCGTCCGAGTATATTTCCTAAAAAGGGTTCAAAGTTTTTACATTACGTATATGATAAGTAAAAGTTTAGAAGGAAAAATAATGATTGTTTGAGACATTCCCGTATAACAAACATTTGAAATAGATTCCCTTGTTACTGGAGGTTTTGCAAACATTTAGATAACGGACACAGAGTACCAAGACTCGAAATAATAATTTGTGGATATCGCATTATTTTCCAGTAAGAGAATCGTATATTGCCAGTCGTTGTGACCATTGCATTGGCTGAAAAGTCAGAGGCATTAACTAAAAACTAACTTTGTTAAAATTTTGTTTGGTTACTACCAGAACTTACTTTTGGTTGCGTGCGTATTAAAACCAAATATTAAATTTATATAAATATAGAATGAAACAAACCGATACGGGCAGGGATTTGAACCCGCGACTACTGGGAAACTGTCCCGTCGCTCTACCAACTGAGCTACCGTATCGCTATCCGTCTTGGTAAATGAAGCATTCTATATGTGATCGTATATAAAAAGTAATATTAACTTAAAGTTTACTTTAACCAAATAAATAAAATAATTAACTAAGTATCGATAAAGGAATTAAAATATGCACTGCCCAATGGGAGGCTAGTTTATTAATAATAAAATGAATATGATTTTATATGTGATGGGTTTATCCCGGTGGGTGAAATTTGTACACATACACTCACACTTGGTTATCATACTTACATATTAATTTACTGTAGTGTAGTGTTAAAACGATGTTACGGCTCAATATTGAAATGGGATATATTATATTAAATTTTGTACTCACAAATTTAAATATTGAATCCTTGATTTGACGGGAGACCAACGAGCAAATAGTAATATATTCATTTACTCCTGACCTCAGGTTCGAGTTTGGCTAATCTTTGCTTTAGCATAGGATCTGCAAATAAACCCAGAGAATGGCTGTAATGAATCTAAACTTGGAACATGTATCTATAAATCTATAAATAATGTAAACAATTTAGATTTAATTATTTTTTTTCAAAAATATTTGCAGTTTGGGATGCAATTGTTTTTGTTTGAAGTTTGCATTAATAAAAGATTTTGATTGGTTCATCTCGTTTAGGACATTGCAAAGCCTATTGATCTATATCCTGTAGTAGTATTGTAGTTTATTTTCATGTTACAATTTCTGTTTGTAACTACGGACTAAACGACATGCAGCACCCGGACTACTATCAACAAATGTTTAATGTATTTGGAGCATACACCATACGAAGTATATGTCTCTACTCTCACAAATTAAAGGTAAATTGGCATGCATTTGCCAACTAACGGACGGTTAGATGTTCAAAATAAAAACTATTTATATTACTGTCCAGAGTTGTGATTGGTTGTTGATTTTCTCTTTGATGTTCTTTTGATAGGAACTTTTATAAAAATGAAATGATTTTTTTTACATTTATTTGAATGTAAAAATCTTCAGAATTACTCATATGATATAGTATAACGGTTCTTATAAATAATATTCGTCTGTAGGTCACACAAACGATACAAATGTCAATAGTTCTACTGCAATATACCGACAACATTTTTCATCCCCTAGCAAATATAACTATACTTTTAAATAATACCATGTTTTCGAGTTTCCTTTCTTCAGATAAGTTTGGTACAAAATTAATATCTCGAATAATAACGTTGTAATGTTTTTTTATATCCGCAGAGGAAAATATTAAATTCCATCGTGAAAACGGAAAAATGTGTCTCATTATGATCATGTTTGATATCCTCTGATATTCTAATATTATTATTTTTTATGTTTTGGTTTTCTGTATTGCATGTTAAAATATTATTAGGAATACATGCGTGCATCATAATTTTGATTTATCTAAACGAAAAAAAAATCGTCAATCTTATATGTTTATTTATCATGTACCAAACTGTAAGAATATATTTTTACTATTTCAAAATTAAAGATTTATAGACGGAATTCGATAAATGTTTATATTATTTTAATATTTTTTAAATATTAAAACAATAACTTTTAAAATGATATGCCAGTGTATTTTATAATCATGCCTCTAAAGAAATAATCGTATGCGACAATGTTACTATTACTAACTGTTACTATCCGAACTGAATTACTCAATATCCATAGGCAGTATGACAATGAAACTTATTAGGGTAAATGTTTTAGTCATGATTATAAAGAAAGTTATATGATGTAACTATCATAAAGTTTAACTGCGAAAGCGTATCCTTATAGCTTAATGACTAATTGTTATTAATATTACTACTGTGTACAAAGTTGAAGTAATATTGACCGTGTCATATATTGCGAGCGAGGGATTATTTGTTTTAGGTTTTGTATAATTTCAACTTGAACATATAAAAGTAATAACTGCTAATAAAACTATATTTATATTACCATAAGTTTAAAATTATGCTTTTTGTTTGAAAATGATAAACATGTATAGCCATGTTAAGCTTATTTAAATTTATATAAATTAGAATTAAAAATAAACCGATACGGGCAGGAATTTGAACCCGCGGCTACTGGGAAACCGTCCCGTCGCTTTACCAACTGAGCTACCGTATCGCTCTTCGGTTAATGCTTTTTGGTTAACACGTATAGGATAATTATTCAAAATATCCACCTGGGGCGACGTATTTGATGTTCACCTTTTACCACAGCGCTTGCCCAAAGGATTAGATTAGGCCTGGACCCTACTTTATTATTCAATGGATATAATGCTTGGGATTGAAAATTCTTAGTGACACCAAAGATTTTTCTTTTTGCTTGCTAATATTTTTTTTTAAATGTTACAGAACAGAGGTATTTAAAATTGTTGTTCTTTAAAAGTTTAAAAAATATTTTACTATAGAAATCTGTTAAAACAACCAATAAGTGCTCCGAACATATATTTCCAATAGTTTATTATTATTAACACTTGTGATGTATGGTGTTGATTTGATTTCGGTTGTAAATTTTTATTATCTCACTTCAAAAATAACAACATAATACCTACCATCTGGATTCGAGGCGCGCATATACTGTTCTGTTGTGAAACATCAAGATAAGAAATGAATTTACTTCAGTGGTTATTCTAGGTCGCTACGGCAAGCGTACCAAGATTAGCGCCTGCTACTTCCTTAAGAATCGGGAACACTTTTGTGAAATGCTGAATGATAACGACCTTGGTACACCTATTCGCCATAAAAAAAATATTATATATGTACATATATTTATATTTAATAAGTATTATCTCACAATGGACAAACAAATCTCATTTGCTTAATTTTATACGTGAATATTGTACAATTATTTCATATACAAAGAAATAATAATGCATAGGTATATTTTAAAGTGAAATTGTTTATGAATGAATACGATCCAATTTTGTCTATGATATTTTAGGTTTATGATATAGAGTTTTAAATTCAATATGCTTTATTAGTAGGAATGATTCAGATGTTTTAATATTGCTAAAGTTAATGTTTCATATTTAAATTGAAATTCAAAATATCTTTATTCAAGTAGGCATTTACACACATTTATGAATCGTCAATGATTTCACCAGAAACCCAAAACCATTTCCTAACCTCAAAAAAATATTTTAAGAAAACAATACCTTTACTGATAGTTTGATTGAATATAATATAGCAATGCCTTACTTTGCTGCTGCTAAAGAAATAATTTTGAAAAAGTTATTATTGTGACTTACCTCACAATATAATTATATATATATATATACTATCACAGTCATGTATTTTTTTCGCAACTTATTAAGGTTAAGCGATGTTAAAAATATATTTTTATCACTACATGAAAACTCTGGTATGTCAAGTTGCTGATAGTCAACGGAACTTTGATTAAATTTTTGCTACTGTTAGAAGTCAATATGTCATTAAATAAATGTAATATCGCGAGCACACAAACCTCTTACTTTGATCTACTTTGAGGTTAAAGAGACAAGACAAGGAAGCTTTTAGGACATGGCTAAGAGGAAAGACGAGTTGAGGAAAAACGGCCCATTTATTTAATAAAAATAAACATTAGAAATATTAATTAAATCAATTTTCAGTCTTATGATAGAATATGTCCACAATCTAATCAACTGAATATTAGACTGTAATAGAAGTTGTAACCTATTAAAATAAAAGATTAAATACCCAGACTTTCTCAAAGTTAAAAGATTTTATAGTTTAAAGAACATAGAGAAAATGGATTCTAGGTTTCTATATATCAGAACTCAGTATTTAGTTTCTATGATAATAATAAAAAGAATAAAGGTTTTAAAAATAAGAAATTCTTTAAATTGCGACAGTCCTACGGAGCAGAAATTTTAGGACTAAGCATTATGTATTATTTTATTGTAATAAGATCCGTTAAAAAGATAAATTAAGTCCCTTTCATTACTTTTATATACACTCATAGGGTTGAGTTCCTTTAATTAACATAAACTATGAAGTGATGGCCTGCAAATGTAATTAGCTATTATAACACCTTGAGGCTGTGCTGCAGCATAATATTTATTTTTAACACCCGAATACAGGTAAAACTTAGTACCAAAATGTTATGAATATGTATTCTCTTGAATATTAATGCTAATGTTCAAAATAATTTATTAAACATATTTTTTATTTAAAATAGTTAGGGCTATAAATGAAATCAATTAATTTAAATTGTGAAAATTTTATTTTGTTACTAATTTGTATACGTTTTTTATTAATGACAAATATATAAATAATTATATATTGACATGTTTATTCATATTAAGCTTATGTCAATATTAAATAAATATAAAATGAAAAAACAATTGATATAGGGAGAATTCGTACTTCATAGAAATTGTAGATTTTTTAAAAGTTGTTCTATACTGCAAGTTAACAAGTTAGATACATAACTTAGGATTTCTGAAAGAAACCTAATAGATGAATTTTTAAATGGGTAGACTAATGGGTAGTATCTTTTAAATTTTATTTTTACGATTCAAATTATTAATAATTTAATAATAATAATATAATATAACACACATTGATACAAGCCCTAAGTAAACAAATTATTTGCTTGTGTTAGGGGGTTAAACAACGATACAAATACATAGAAATACACATTATAAATACCGAGAATATATTTAATAAACGACAAAACCCAGAAATACAGACATCTACGCTCAACATATATACGCCTGTCCCTGTCAGAAATCAAACCCGAGCCCTATTGAGCCCCTGTACGTTAGGCATCTGCGCTGAGTACTCGACCAACGGCGTGGTTAAAATGTACTAATAAAACAATCACAAAAAACATAAAAAAGTCTGTATAGTAGGTACTAAGAACGCTTCGTTAAATAACTTATCGTTCACCTATTCTTGTTACTCCTTAATATAGAAATTATGTAATAATTTATAGGTAGGTTATATAACACATATCTAAAAGTTTATTCAGAATGTACCAATTTTGGTATGTATAATTACGCGTTTAATCAACTTAAGTGCTCTTCATCGCGGATATTACTCCATCAATGCAGATTGATCATTGATTGATGGGAGTTAACCAGATTTGCACCTATCATAATAGCTTACAGTTTGTATGAAAGCCTTTTATCGTCATGCTGATGAACATTACAGATATAATAAGATAAAAAAATATATACAATATTTAAATAAAACTAACGAATCAATACTGCCTTTAATAATTTTGAATTCTATATGTTTACATTTTTTTTGGTATTACGTGATATGTATCACGGTTCTCTTGGTGATCAGGTACCATTTACCATTACGGACTCCCGGAAACCCAAGTTTGAATTCCATTAGAGTGGTTTTATTCCTATATATATAATTTAACATTAACAGAAGGTCTCGGTGAGTAGTTTAGTAGTTTGATTTTATTGTTTTCTCATTGATTGTATATTTTAAAAATAAATACATACCAACTAATTTTATTTAATCTAGGTAAGTTGCCAAATAACATTTATTTTCTTTAACGGTAGACAATCCAATATCCAACTCAGCTGTACGTGAGAGAATACTCGCACGGCATCAACGCAGGATACTTGTTCTATTAAAATGAAATTCCTCAGAAAAAGCCTTTTTGAAAGAAATTTGTGTGTAGATTTAAACAACAGTTTTTTATTAATGACCTTATAAAGCATATTTAGTTTGTAATTATGAATTTATACATTTCTTACGCTAAACCGGTGCTAATAAATTAAATCTTGTAAGAATGTTTGTTCTTACGCACTCTCTCTGTTATATATATATATAAATATATATATATATATATATATATATATATATATATATATATATATATATATATATATAAATATATATATATATATATATATATATATATATATATATATATAAATATATATATATATATATATATATATATATATATATATATTATAAAGATATATTTCCATCAAACAGGCATTGGTTAATATTTTTAAAAGAAGACCGATAGATGTCACCACCGTCCCGATAAAGACGATTATATATAGAATGCTTAATTCACCGAAACGGACAGAGATACTCAGCTCAATTGGTAGAGCGACGGGACGGTTTTCCAGAGGTCGCGAGTTCGATTTCCTGCCCGTATCGGTTTATTTTTCATTCTATATTTATATAAATTTAAATAAACTTAACATGGTTATACAGGTTTATAAATATTTTCAAAACATTTACTATAGCATTTTACTTTTTTAATATCGCCGACTGACCTCGTTAAATAAATAGAGATGTCAAATTCTTTTGCGGGTATTTTTTGGGATATATGCTGACCTCTATACTACTTAAGATATTTTTGTTTTTTTTTTCCGTAGCTTCATAATCATTTTTACAAAAATAGCAAAGTTACTGTTGTTCTATAATAATATATCTTAAATTATTTTCCGTGTAAAATCATATCTACCTTAACATTGTTCACGTCAAAACACTTGTTCTAATATTTTTGTTCTAATAATAAGTACATAATATAATGCCGGAGTTCGAGACCCTTTAAGAATCTGAGTGATGTTTTCTGAGTACCTCATTAGTAAGGCAGGCATTTAGCTGATTGTAAAGCCCTTTACGAAATGTTACTAAAGGGTGAAAGTTGTGTACATTCGAAATATAAATTAAAACCTTATATTTTACACATTAAAGTTACAAATCACGCAAAATATAAAGTAAAATATTATTATCTAAATATCAAATATAACAGAGGTAGATTGGACCTATTATTTAATTATTCACTAATAAAATTAATAGTTTCAAAAAATATTTTTATTATTGGAATATACATAGTCATTTTTATCCTTGATGCAAAAGTTTTTTTTTTACATACAAGATGGAACATCGATCTCTTAAACCCTAAGTTGAACCAAACATTTATATTTTCAAATATGTTTCGAATGGTAAATAGATTATAAAGTGGCGTCACTGGACTCACAAATGTCAAAGTTCGAGTTATGCCGGTGTTAATAATTTTTTATTACTATAAATACTAATTTAAATTACTTAAATAAAAGATATTGTAATTTTTATATTAGTACTATATGTTTCAAACAAATTAATCCCATCATATATCATTTCATGACAAAAAATTAGGAAAAAGAAAAGGAGCACATAAATAATCATTTAAAAGCGTTAGACAAACAGTAGACACGCTTATACGGGTAAGGTTCAGTTGCCTGAGAACTAAAATAGCACCTTAGGCAAATATTTTATCTGTCACGCTCGGAATAAAATCAATAATTGGAATTTCAGTGAAATCTTGGAGGTACGTGTAATAAAAAATTGAAACTCTTTTCAAAAATATTCCATCAAGCGACGAAAAGCAATTACAAATTTGTATTATTTTATTGCTTGTCACCAGCATTATAATAACATTTTTAAATATAAATATTCAAGTTTAAGAATATTATTATAAAGTTAAATAGAATTTATGTAACAATTTTGAACCTTTAAACAAAAATAACCTCAAAAGGTAAACTTATTGTCACAACTCATATCAATTAGGTATAAAATTTAGAAGGTTTGTTTGGATTATTAGTTATTACTTTGGACTTCTTAGTAACAGAAGCGTCGAAATGCTTAAGTTATAAGTAATTAAGTATTTTAAATGCTCATTACAAGTTTAACATTAGAAAATTATCTCTTATATTATTGTTTTAGTTACAATAGCTACAAATATATGTTTTTGAAATTAGATGGTTATAAATATTATATTTTAAAAAAATATTGATGATATGTTTGAAGTCAACTTAAATTCAATTGAATGTAATGTAGCAATTATTAAAGCACAAAGTAACATAGGGCTTAGGTTTGAACAGTAGCTGAAAATCTAATATTAATAACAATATTATAGAAGTTATTTTTTTATACTTTTTTTATCATGTTATTTTAGAACTGTTATTATTGCGATTAAGAATTTCTAATACTATTAAAATAATTTTTACGATTATTATCATATTATATTAAAAAGCAAGATCATTCTTGATCATCTTGTTTTTCTGCTATTTTTTTTTCCATGTCGTCGTCAACCCTCGTTCCCTTCTCTCACCCTTTTCTCTTATAACCTTAAAAGAACTCTTTTCATTACATCCCCTTACATCCCTCTGCATTACATGACCACACCAATAAACGATTACTCCTTATTTTATCTATCACTAGTGCTACCTTCAAACTACCTCTAACATACAAAATTCTTATTCTGTCAGTAATCATCATGCTTTACATCCATATTAACACTTGCATTTTAGCAGCAACCACTTGATTCTTATTTATTATTTTCGTTGTCCAGAATTTTGATCTACAAAACCAATTTATTTATTAATGTGTATTATATACGTTGCAACCACTCTTCGTGATGTGACAACCCTTGTCCATGGGATTTCAGCCATCATTCGGTTAAGTGGTAAAAGCTGGTACCCACTATATAATAAAATTGTCCCTAAGCCTTTATTCCACATCTTCAAGAAAATATGAAGTTGTCTCATTCAACAATACAACAACACATCTCTTATAATAATAATAACAAAAAATATATATCGCTAAAATCATCGAAAAAGGTATTCCGTCGGGCTCCTAGTTTTGATGTTGGATTCACGCTGGTAATATGCTGCAAAGATTCTTCGGCACTTAATAGCGGCTTAACCTTTATACCCAATGGGTTGATAGAGTCGAGATGCTATCTATGAATATAATCATTGGAATGGGGGAGAGTCAACTCTCCTATTTGCTCACACTCCCCTATCGCTTATTTAAAGTGCGGTGTAAAATATGATGAAAATAACTATTTAATTTTATAAAATATATTTGTCTTTAGAAATGTACAAACATTTATTTGCGTTATGGTAAGATTCACGCACATAAAAACTCAATTGCATGTAGAAATATTTTATGCACTCGGGTATTATTTATGTTCCGTAAAAGTTCAAAGACGAACATTGCCAAGTATCATGTATAAAAAATAGTGCTTAGTGGAGTGCCAAGTGACACGGATCATTAATTTTGTTGGGTAGCTGGAGGCTGACAAGGCTTCAAGCGATGTTGCAGTGCTCTTACTCTAAGGTTCTATAGATACTACGTTTGGAATAAACAACCTGTGTGTACGTATTCACTATTTCAAAATACCTGTTAATTTTAATTTAAATTCTGATAGATTTTTTTTGAAGTATTAGTATTGCAATATTATTGCAACAATATTTTTGTTTGAAAAATCAGTTTCATGAATATTCTACTTCTACTCTTCTACATTTTACTAAATAAACAAAATTATAAAGAGGTGGAGAGATTAATATAAATTACTATATAATTTTACGAATTAAACGTTATATATAATAATAAAAATAAAATGAAATGAAATACATCGATATGTCTCAAACATATTATATCTGGCATAAAATTTTATTAAGGGACAAAACTAATTAACTGTGGCAACGAGCCAAAAACAATATCTCTAAGCTCCCTCGCTTGAGCTTTCAGGCATAATTGTCGGCAATTTATATAATTATCACTTACAAATGTGGTTAACATTAATAATTTCACTATACAGCTTAGATGTCCATTATAATTATTCAAAATTCTGTTAAATTTGTAGTATTCTAGGCAGATTTCGTTTTATAACATAAGCCTCAATTCGAATGTGATATTTCATTAAACTGAACTAAGAAAAACAAAAGTATGATAATGTAAACTAAAATGTTATCATACTTTAAATTTCAATAAAAGACATCCAGTGGTTTTTGTATGATGCACAGATAAAATGGATTGACATTTTAATTATATATTTATGCTTTGATTGATGGTTATTAAATGGAATCAATATAGGTGTTTTTATAATATTTTGTTGGCCGTTTGTAAAATAATTGCAGTTGATTTCATACTAGAAAGGAATAGTACTAAAAGAAAATACAGAAGGTATTTTTCACAAAGAGCAAAGATGACAAATCTTATTTGCACCTTAACAATTGAATTGAATGGATTTTCAATAACTTTTTTAAAAAAAGTTAGATTTCGAGAGAGTCTAACATTTATGCATCTTATGCTTTATGCATGTTTTGTGCTAGGACAAAAATGATTCTAACTTAATCTTATGATAGATCTACTAATTTAATTATCGTAAATGCATAAAAGTGCTTTTTTAGAAACTGTAATATTTTTAGTCTAGAAACTGATATCTACTAACCTAGAAGGGTTAAAATACCAATTGTATATAATTGTACATTTTAAAATTAGATATCAGGTTTATAGTCTAACGATATTTTTTACGAGCGATCGCAGAATTCTTTTTATCTGGAATGTAAATTATGTTGTCATACTCAAAATATCGTTAGATAAATGAGATTTTTAATTTTATGATTTTCAATTATTAAAAAATATAAGTAACTATACATAATATAGGAATAACTTTATTGGTAGAAGTTTTGTTTTGAAATGTTTAACAAGTGATCAATCTTATCAAATCTCGAAATTTAAGAGTTATTATTTAACTCTCTCAATTACTTATAGCGCTTTATAAATTATAAAAACAAATGTATTTGATGGAGCTAAAAAATAAGTTATCAACTCAACAAAATCATTAACTGTTGGACCTTATATCATATCATCATATTTATATTATCAAGATATATCATATCATCATATTTATATTATCATCATATTTATATTATCAAGATATAAGAAACGAACAAAGATTTTTTTATGATAAAATTATTTTTATAATTAAAACAAATTTCATGAACAATGTCGGAACCTCACAAACAACATTGTTCAACAGGATAATTAGGGTAACTTTTCGCTTTGCATTTCTTGGATGTAAAGGAAAAACGGAATCCAATATATTATAAAATAAGAATAAATTAAGAACCTATGCTAATTAATATATTTACATTGATAATTTATCACATTTATTCTAAACTACATTAATAGGTTTCATTGTCATCGTTAGCTCTTTATTTCTATAACAATTATAGGATTATTATGTTTTTGAGTAATGTTAAAGAATTTATTTGTAGAATTTCAAACTGCTATACCATATGCGAAAACACAATCATAGCGACGTCTAAGAAAAGTCAGTGTCATCTATTGAGATTTTATGTAACTAAATTAAAAATGGGCTTCTGCTCAAATTCAATTTACTATTTTATTAAAACTTAGATAAAACAAAGTAGAAATGATATCTTGATCTAAATTAAATATGTTTGTGTAAACCGCATTCAATTCTGTTTAAAGGTTTTGAAACAGTGCTTGAAGTAAATTTTCAATTGGCCATAACTTCTTTTTCCCTTAACCGATTTTGACGAAACAAAGATTTGAATACGCTCCAGATTATATATATCCACCTGTGGAAACCGCGTTCAAACCCGTTGAGTAGTTTCAAAGTTATAACGTACTAGACAAATAGACAGACAGACAAATTTTATTGACAGACCTCTATACTACTTAAGATGATAGCATTTGAAGATATTTTTGTTTTTTTTTAAAGAGAACTTTCCGTAGCTTCATAATCATTTTTACAAAAATAGCAAAATTACTGTTGTTCTATAATAATATATTTTAAATTATTTTCGATGAAAAATCATATCTACTTTAACATTGTTCACGTCAAACACTTGTTCTAATATTTTTGGGCTAATAATAAGTACATTATATAATGCCAGAGCTCGAGACCCTTTAAGAATCTGAGTGATGTTTTCTGAGTACCTCATTATTAGAGCAGACATTTAGCTGATTGTAAAGCCCTTTACGAAATGTTACTAAAGGGTGAAAATTGTGTACATTCGAAACATAAATTAAAACCTTATATTTTACATATTAAAGTTACAAATCACGAAAAATATAAAGTAAAATATTATCTAAATATTAAATATAACAGAGGTAGATTTGAACCTATTGTTTAATTATTCACTAATAAAATTAATAATTTCAAAAAAATATTTATATTATTGGAATATACATAGTAATTTTTATCCTTGTTGCAAAAGTATTTTTTTTACATGCAAGATGGAACGTCGATATCTTGAACCCTAAATTGAACTAAACATTTATATTTTCAAATATGTTTCGAATGGTAAATAGACTATAGAGTGATGGACTCCCTAATGTCAAAGTTCGAGTTATGGCGGTGTTGATAATTTTTTATTACTATATTTAAATAACTTAAAAAAGACATTGTAATTTTTATATTAGTAATATAATTTCATAACGAAAAATTGGGAAAGAGAAAAGCATCACATAAATAATCATTTAAAAGCGTTAGACAAACAGTAGACACGTTTATACGGGTAAGGTTCAGTTTCCTGGGAACTAAAATAGCACCTTAGGGAAATATTTTATCTGTCACGCTCGGAATAAAATCAATAATTGGAATTTCAATGAAATCTTGGAGGTACGTGTAATAAAAAATTGTTACTCTTTTCAAAAATATGCCATCAAGCGACGAATAGCAATTATAAATTTGTATTATTTTATAGCTTGTCACTATAATAACTATTTATTATTAGCTATTATTAACTAGATATTATTATTTTAGTTACAATAGCTACAAATCTATGTTTTTGAAATGAGATGGTTATAAAAAATATATTTAAAAAAAATATTGATGATATATTTGAAATCAACTTAAATTCAATTGAATGTGATGTAGCAATTATTAAAGCACAAAGTAACATAGGGCTTAGGTTTGAACAGTAGCTGAAAATCTAATATTAATAACAATATTATAGAAGTTATTTTTTTATACTTTTTTATCGTGTTATTTTAGAACTGTTATTATTACGATTAAGAATTTCTTATACTATTAAAATTACTTTTAGTATTATTATCATATTATATTAAACCCACTATATAATAAAATTGTCCCTAAGCCGGTATTCCACATCTTCAAGAAAATATGAAGTTGTCTCATTCAACAATACGACAACACATCTCTTATAATAACAATAACAAAAAAAAAATATCGCAAAAATCATCGAAAAAGTGGACTCCGTCGTGCTCTTAGTTTTGATGTTGGATTTACGGTGGTAATATGCTGCAAAGATTCTTCGGCACTTAATAGCGGCTTAACCTTTATACCCGATGGGTTGATGGGGTCGAGATGCTATCTATGAATATAATCACTGGAATCGAGGAGAGTCCACTCTCCTATTTCTCACACTCCCCTATCGCTTATTTAAAGCGCGGTGTAAAATATGATGAAAATAACTATTTTATTTTATAAAATATATATGTATTTTAGAAATGTACAAACATTTATTTGCATTATGGTAAGATTCACGCACATAAGAACTCAATTGCATGTAGAAATATTTTATGCACTCGGGTATTATTTATGTTCCGTAAAAAGTTCAAAGACGAACATTGCCAAGTATCATGTATAAAAAATAGTGCTTAGTGGAGTGCCAAGTGACACGGATCATTAATTTTGTTGGGTAGCTGGAGGCTGACAAGGCTTCAAGTAATGTTGCAGTGCTCTTACTCTAAGGTTCTATAGATACCACGTTTGGAATAAACAACCTGTGTGTACGTATTCACTATGTCAAAATACCTGTTAATTTATTGTGATATAAATATTGATAGTTTTTTTTTTTTGCACTATTAGTATTGCAATATTTTTGTTTTAAAAATCAGTTTTGTGAATATTGTACGTCGATTATTTCTTATAAATAGACCATTTAATAAAAAATATAAAGAGGTTGGGAGATTAATCTCAATAACTATATAATTTTACGAATAAAACGTTATTATTTGAAATGAAATGAAATACATCAATATGTCTCATACATATTATATCAGGCATAAAATTTTATGAAGGGACAAAACTAATTAACTGTGGCAACGAGCCAAAAACAATATCTCTAAGCTCCCTCGCTTGAGCTTTCAGGCATAATTGTCGGAAATTTATATAATTATCACTTACAAATGTGGTTGACATTAATAATTTCACTATACAGCTTAGATGTCCATTATAATTATTCAAAATTCTGTTAAACTTGTAGTATTCTAGGCAGTTTCCGTTTTATAACATAAGCCTCAATTCGAATGTGATATTTCATTAAATTGAACTAGCTCAAATATCTTTGTGTTTTTCAAGAGAGTGATAAAAACAAAAGTATGATAATGTAAACAAAAAGCTTATCTTACATTAAATTTCAATAAAAAACATCCAGTGGTTTTTGTATGATGCGCAGGTAAAATGGATTGACATTTTAATTATATATTTTTGCTTTGACTGGTGATTATTAAATGGAATCAATAAAGGTGTTTTTATAATCTTTTGTTGGCCGTTTGTAAAATAATTGCTTGATTTCATACTAGAAAGGAATAGTACTAAAAGAAAATGCAAAAGGTATTTTTCCCGAAGAGCAAAGCTGACAAATATTATTTGCACCTTAACAATTGAATTGAATGGATTTTCAATAACTTTTTTTTTTTAAAAGTTAGATTTCGAGAGAGCCTAACATGATTCTAACTTAATCTTATAATAGATCTACCAATTTAATTATCGTAAATGTATAAAAGTGCTTTTTTAGAAACTGTAATATATAGAGTCTAGAAACTGATATCTACTAACCTAGAAGGGTTAAAATACCAATTGTCTATAATTGTACATTTTAAAATTAGATATCAGGTCTATAGTCTAACGATATTTTTTACGAGCGATCGCAGAATTCTTTTTTTCTGGAATGTAAATTATGTTGTCATACTCAAAATATCGTTGGATAAATGAGATTTTTAATTTTATGATTTTCAATTATTAAAAAATATAAGTAACTAAACATAATACAGGAATAACTTTATTGGTGAAAGTTTTGTTTTGAAATGTTTAACAAGTGAACAATCTAATCAAATCTCGAAATTTAAGTTATTATTTAACTCTCTCAATTACTTGTAGCCCTTTATAAATTATAAAAATAAATGTATTTGATGCAGCCAAAAAATAAGTTATCAACTCAACAAAATCATTAACTGTTGGACTTTATATTAGCCTTATGGTTTAAATTTTCTCTTTACAGTTATTCTATAGTTGACTGGTACATAAAGTATCTAAGTAGGAATATCATAATAAATAAAATACTTAGGTTTAACATTATGACATACATATATGCTACATAATTGCCCAACTAATTAATGCTAGTGATGCTTGAACATTCTCTCATTGGCGTAACAATATAGATCAGATGTTGATGAATCATATTTATATTATCAAGATATAAGAAACGAACAAAGATTTTTTTTATGATAAAATTATTTTTATAATTAAAACAAATTTCATGAACAATGCCGGAACCTCACAAACAACATTGTTGAACAGGATAATTAGGGTAACTTTTTGCTTTGCATTTCTTGGATGTAAAAGAAAAACGGAACCCCAATATATTATAAAATAAGAATAAATTAAGAACCTATGCTAATTAATATATTTACATTGATAATTTATCACATTTATTCTAAACTACATTAATAGGTTTCATTGTAATCGTTAGCTCTTTATTTCTATAACAACTATAGGATTATTATGTTTTTGAGTAATTTTAGAGAATTTCTTTGTAGAATTTCAAACTGCTATACCATATGCGAAAACGTAATCATAGCGAAGTCTAAGAAAAGTCAGCGTCATCTATTGAGATTTTATGTAACTAAATTAAAAATGGGATTATGCTCAAATTCAATTTACTATTTTATTAAAACTCAGATAAAACAAAGTAGAAATTCTATCTTGATCTAAATTAAATACGTTTGTGTAAACCGCATTCAATTATGTTTAAAGGTTTTGAAACAGTGCTTGAAGTAAATTTTCAATTGACCATAACTTCTTTTTCCCTTAACCGATTTTGAAGAAACAAGGATTTGACTTCGCTCCATATTATATATATCCACCTGTGGAATCCGCGTTCAAACCCGTTGAGTAGTTTCGAAGTTATAACGTACTAGACAGATAGACAGGCAGACAAAATTTTTTTTGGTTTCTGTTACTCGTCTTTAATGCCCCCTATCATTTATATATGTGAGGCATCTGATTTACATATATAGAAGATATATGTTTTTAAATTTCAACTATTTGAAGATTAAATATTGTCTTTGATATTAAGTACACATATTATTTATAGACTCATAATGGAATTGTTCCCTCAGTAGATGTATGCTTTTGTCCGAATGACATCGTATAGTTATATTGTTTCAGCATAATTTTACACTGAATATGATCAATTGAATTGAATATCATATTAGGCATCTTAATTTTGTAACATTACTCTATTTATTTTCAAAAATGTCCACTTAATTTTTTGAGGGTGCAGTTAGAACCTATGACTATTTACGTAAAATTAGCAACAAGTCAAAGTTAGTATACACGTAACCAACAAGTAAAAACGAATTGCTTAAATCTAGTAATTGAAGAAAATAGTGTAGTCGTAGAGGAATAATAAAACTTCTGGAAGTTAGTAGAACTTTATTTAATAATAAAACTAGTTTAATTGTTAAACTTGTATTTCTAGATTTTAATTTAAAAACAAAAAATTAAGTAGAGTTAGCTCATCAGCAAACTTTGAATGTTAACAAAAATATATTGAAATATTAAATATTCAGTTTAATTATTAAGAGTTCTATTAGGACGATTAAACAAAAATTATATATTTTTTATTAAAGATGTGTACATGATATCTGCCCAATACATATTAGTTGTATATTTTTGAATTGGGGTTTCAGGTCAATATCCAAAACTATAGAGAATATAAAAAATGGTTGAAGAAGTCACACGACCGATTTATATTAAAACACATATCTACATTATTTATTTTTAGAAAAAGCATGTGGTTTCGTCAGGAACCGACCTCAAACTTGGTACAAAAAATACCAGCCTGTGGTAATGAATACAGTAAGGGTTAAGTTCTGAGATGTTATAACATATGGCAAATAGAAGGAAAGTCATGGTTTTTTTTTAATATATTTTTTTTATTGGCATAACTATGTTAGTCGAATATTGTTTAACATTATTATTGAACATAACATTTACCAGGCATAACTGTTCGAAATGACGAGGTCACAATGACTAAATGTCATTAGACAGTGTTAAGATGCTAATGCTATTTTCGGTCAATGCTATTGTTAATTTCGGCCAGGATATTTTCGAACGATTGCTCTAATAGTATGATATGTGTATAAAATTTATTTTTTTATGCATCCCTAAAAAAAATTGTCCAAGGGAACCAGATCTAATGATCTCACTGACACGGCACAGGACCACGCGTAGCAATCGCGTTGAGTTACTATACTAACTCTTGAGTTAGTATTTGTTTTAGCAAGCGTATCATGAACCTATACTGGTGAAAGTATTATTATACGAGTACTGTACCAAAGGCAGCGCATTTAACTCACAACAAGTATTTTAAAATTTTTAAATACTTCTTCTTAACCAAGATATCATAATAAATCTTATTATGAAAATTCTTTATATTATAAAGTTGCAACAACACCAATTAAAAGAAAAACTTATTTGACTTGATGACTTTCGGTTATTAGTAAAGGATTAGTCTGACCAAAATCTTTCATTTCTCTGTTTCTATGTTTATATAATAGAAGAACAAACTTTTCCAATAACTGATATCGTATCGTTATTGGAAAAGTTCGTTTCATATATATTCGGTAAAAAAATAGTCCTTTTAAAAATGTCAATAATATTGATTTTTCTCTTTACAAACTTTAAAAAATTAAGCCGTCACAAATTATCTTCTAGTCGTAACTGTTGCACAGGGCATATGTAATAAAAATATTAATAGTGGTATTTATTTAGAATTTATATTAGTTGCTTGATACGCCCCAATATTAACAGATACGTTGCGGGTAGACGTAGTTGTTGGGGCTCGAATTTTTTTATTATTGTTAGTTTCTAACTTTGCAGTATAGATAAACATTAAAAAGATGCCACTACCGAAATTAATGTTTGAAAATATCTATAAACATGTACAGCCATGTTAAGCTTATTTAAATTTATATAAATATAGAATGAATAATGAAGCTTATTTAAATTTATATAAATATAGAAACATTGGTTAGGATTTTCGAAAGAAACCTAATAGATGTCACCATCGTCCCAATAAAGACGATCACATATAGAATGTTTAATTCACCGAGACGGACAGCGATACGGTAGCTCAGTTGGTAGAGCGACGGGACGGTTTCCCAGAAGTCGCGGGTTCGAGTCCCTGGCCGTATCGGTTTATTTTTCATTCTTTATTTATATAAATCTGTCAATATCTTCTTAAGAAAATATAAAAATTAAAAAAAAATACATTTATTGTAAGATTGACATGCTTGATTCGTTGAATAGTATATAATTGAATATCAACTTCTAACACTGTAATATAAATCTCCCTGATAATATCCTGAGGCGACAGCCGCATAATAAATTCGTTTATCGCTTAATCTTGGAATAAAATATAAACAGAAATTCTAAGGTTCTCCAGTACGCTTGTTACGATAAAATTTTGTGCATTTTAGTCAGTCAAGAACATCCAATTAATCTGTTTCACTATCAGGATAGATGTTATAAGATTTAATTGTAATGATTATAAAAGGATGATAAAACAGACAGACACAAGTAAAAAAGTAACCTCTAAACAATGAGGAAACAATCAATTATATCATAATCACAACGTGTTATTTTGTATGCTGATGAAATCCATTGGTTTACTAATATGTAATACATGACTTTGTTCCCTAATACACATGTTAATTGGAATTACAGGTAAATTTAAAAATAATAGTGCTGAGCGATTGTTGAAATAAGTTTTCACTACTACTCTATTACTAATGTATATATTATTTTTTATTACTATTTTATGATATGCATAGCAGAACCTAAAACTGTTTGAATATAATAATTGGAGTATTGTATAAAGAATGTTACTAACCAGTTGTATTTCAAATAACGGAACGATTATTATATATTTATTTTATATGGTTATTGGTGATATTATGAAAAGAAATAAATATTTGTAGTCCTTTGTACTTTCTATTTGAATATTACTTTGTCAAGTAACGAGAAGTAAAATAGTATTTGCATAATACAATTTTGAAACTAGACTACAGCTGCTCCAACTCAGAACGGTTTGAGATTACATTGAATTTTTTTACATTTTAAAATGTTTTCCTGTTTTGAAGTATGTATTAATTGTGAAGAATTTTTAAGTGATGGGTTGAAAAACTCGGAGATTTTATACCTGATGGTAAGTGACACCACCACCGCCCATAGACATTCGCAACATAAAAAAGTTGCAGATGTTTTATAACGTACTAAAGAAAAGATAAGGAGTAGACCACAGACAGAGAAAAGGAGTGGGAGAAAAGAGATATTCGGGTTTCCGACTCTCTTAATCATAAAAAGTAGGTATTATCGTAATTTGATTTCTTACTTCTTTTAGAGTTAGCGCTATAATGGCCGTTCTAGCTCGATACAAATCATTACTGAAATTTTAATTTCTTAAATCCTTAAAAAATATATATATTTTATAAAATATATATATTTTATAAAATATTTTTTTTTAATCGTAGGAATCAATAATAATTTCTGTCTGTCTTTTTATTGTGTGTATTTTATTAGTATAAAATAAACAGATATTAATAATGGCAATAATTTTTTTCATTCCTATTTTAAATACTTTTTCAAGTATTTTTAAAGGATTATAATGTTAATTATATAAAACAATATTATATTAGGTAACATTGACAATTGCAACATTGACAACTTTTCATTTTTTTTGTTATTAATGTAATAAATATGTGTTTCTTTTAGAATTGAGCAAATAATCTTAAGATATTCTTAAAATGTATACATATCAGTTGTCAAAATAAAAGCTTATGAAAATTGATTCAATGCAATATTATACTTATTTTCAACATGGTGTCAACTTGAATAATTAATTAGTAAATCTCAAATTTAAACAGTAACATAATATTTATGACAATTTATGTATTATTATATTTTTCAATTATTATATTTTATTTCATTTTTATTTTTTTATTTTATTTTATCTGTTATAAATTATATCATTTATATTTAAACAAGAACGGACGAATATCTTAATGATTAGAATATTGTATATGGACATCTCCTTTTGAACCGTGTACAATCACTATTTACTTTTCTCTTTGATGTCTTTTCAAAGAGCATACGGCAATAAGTTAAAAAAGTTTCATGCAAATGTTTGTTTTAAAAAAATAGAGAGAGTTATGAAATTTTTGCAGAGACCGTCTCCGGGAACCAAATACACAATTCCTTAATAATCACATATTTGATTGCCAAATTCGTTTTCTAATTTAAATGTGATATAATCTATTTTAGAAACATTTCATATACTGGTAGTTTGAAAAATACGAGTAACATTTTTTTTACTAATTACTAAAGTATAAAAAAATATAGTTCAATGAAGTTGCATGATCCAGATTTAAATAGGACCGGATAGCAATCGTATATCTATTAAAATATTATAAGGAGTACTAAACTTTGGTTTAAGTTTAGTATTTGAAGATTTCTATATCTGTGTCATCTTTTTTTAATCAAAATAAGAAATATAATAAAAAAAAAGAAATTAAAACTTAAATTGATTAAAAAATCTTATGTAGGTACACATAAAATGTTTCTTAATGATAATCTTTATTATATCTCCAATCCTTTAAAACAGTCTCTAAATAAAGAGGTGGGGAGGGGGGGGGTTCATTTAACGAAGAACGCTCCATTTCATAGAAAATTCCATTATAGAGAAGTCAATGTAACCATTCACTTTAATAAGTAAGAGTTAATTAAAGTTCCCAGTTATATAGCTATTATATTGTCACTTAAAAGCTTCATAATAATATTAAATTTTATTAAATTTGTTTACCGGTAAAATTAAGAGTGCAGCGTGGAATCTTACGGCCAGTTCTTCAAAGTGATTTTCGTTAACGTAAATAGGTTAAAATTAAATAAAAATAAATTATAATTAATTTAAAAGTTAATGATCTTTCACCGAATGAATAACAATTGTGAATTAATTAATTAAATTAGGTTATCAGGGTATTTACATATTGATAAATCGAAATTTTAAAAAATAGCTATTTATTATTCTAACTGCTTTATGATGAGTTATTTGAAACCAGTCATATTTATTATGCAATATTTTGTTTAGATTATTTGAATATCTGTTTAAATTCAAAATTTGTTCATTGCTTAAAATAGATTAAGAACACGTAGATCCTGATCATTTAAATTAAAAAATCTAAATACCACCTCTGGGAAACCGTCTGGTAGCTCTACCAATTGAGCCACATTATCGCTACCCGTTGCGGGTAAGCATTCTATATATTATGATCCTTATCGGGACGGTGGTAACATCTACTAGGCTTCTTTCTAAAATCCTAACTGTCCTTAACTTAACCTGTCCTGTGTAACTTTGCAGTATAAATAAAAGTTAAAAAATGCCACAACTAAAATTTAAATATCTTTAAACATGTATAGCCATGTTAAGCTTTTTTTCATTTAAAGAAATATAGAATGAAAACAACGACAGAGGCAAGGATTCTTAATAATAAGTTTAATAAATATATCACTATATTTTTGCTATTAAATGGAAATACTAATTATTATAAGTTCTATGTAAACATATCAATTATTATCTAGAACGTTATAGATTTTTTTTTAAAATTACAAACCATTTAATGGAATTTCTACATTTGCTAGAATTGTATGATTTATCATGAAACCTTAATATAAGTTTTTATTAAGATGTAAATAATTTATTAAATTTATTAAGTAAATAATGTATGAAGAATTTAAATTTAAAGTTTTTTGGCTACGGATTACGTTTTCACTAAAGTTTGTATAACATAATCTATTACTTACAATTATTTTTTACTAAACTATTCTAATTAATGTATACATAATGTTATAATAATGATACAGTTTAACAAAATATAAAAAAGAAACCATGTTATATTTAAAATCTCAATTCTTGCTAACATAAGTTATTACTATTTGTTGTTGTTACACTACATTGTTGTTTAAAGGCCAATATAAGACAAACATAAATCTTTGTTAGGTCAGAATAACAAAGTAGTTCCATAAGTAAAACAGTCGTAGGAGGGCTCTTAGAATGTGTACTAGCCATGTTGAATTTATTCAAGTCTCTTTTACAAATGACCCCATTTACAAGTCGTGGAAAAGAACTGGTTTATGTTAAGAATAGTCAAATTTACATAAAACCTTTTTATATGATATTGGGCTGAAAGATTCATTTTTAAATGTTACATTTAATTTTGTGTAAATTTTAGTGTTATATTTCTTAACATATTACTTTTACAATATATTTCAGCACAGCTTAAACCTTATTAACTGAACGAGTGTTCTAGTCGTATTCTCATTCACAGGCCTAGTTTTTTAATAAATTTGACTTTGAAAAAAAACTTTTATGTTACAATCTGAAAAGTCTACTTTTAAATACTGTTAA
Source organism: Napeogenes sylphis (assembly GCA_959347405.1). Classification (NCBI taxonomy): domain Eukaryota; kingdom Metazoa; phylum Arthropoda; class Insecta; order Lepidoptera; family Nymphalidae; genus Napeogenes; species Napeogenes sylphis. Next base: position 17,077,833 of record OY365786.1, read on the forward strand.
GACTTGCACTTCAAAATCCGTTTAATATCCAACCATTTCTAATATAATGGGCGAGAGCAGCCCTTACAACTCGTTTTATAATATTTTAACACTATAGTATTTAGGTGAGGGTAATTTACAATTTCATAACCATTTTACAGATGCTAACATTTATACCTTATAATAAGTTCTAATAATTAATAAAAGATTACACATTATGCTGAAATATCCTATGCTTCTAATTCTTAAAACATTTAACATTAACATTTAACAGTAAATACTAAACACCATTCCATAACTAATTGCGTAGGTGGCGCTACTGTTGAAACTTATGAACTAAAACATGTAAATTGCGAAGTGTTTACCATTTAAATTATTATAAATAAATATTACTAACAATACAAAATAGAATTTCATAAACTTTTTTTCCATTAAAAAACTCCTTCATATATTAAAAATACAGTAACAAGAAAATATATTCAAGACGCTTTTAGTAGTAATTGTGCATAATTATTTCTTTTAAATCGGTTTTAAATCATACTATCTGGATGTATGGCGCCTTTTACAGTTTGGTTCTTGAAACACTTTCTACGTTATTACAAAAAAAAAAGTAAGAGTGGGTTTGGTTTTAAATTAATTTTATTGGTTCATAATACACAAAATACATTAAACCTTATAATTGATAAATTAATACAGATAAGGAGAATGTCTTAAATAATGACATAATGCCAAAAAAGAATGCCAGCTAGACTCAGCGGTGGGTTACTTGAGATAATACTTTATATTAAATTATATATATATATATTAATTACTAAAATAGTAATATCCTAGGCGCCACTGACAAATAACAAGCGAAGACATATATATGATCCTCCTGCTTGTCAGTACTGGAGAACCACAGTCAAACACTTGTTCTTTATAAAACTTTGAAAAATGGAAGTGTTGATTATTGGTATAAATAAATTTTGTACATCACCATAAATTCGGGATTACAATAAAGACGAGCTCCTTAAACTCAGCTAGTCAGGAAGCAGGATACAGGACCAACAGGACGACGCTCCGAAGATTCACGTCTACCCCCGCGAACCAATTATAAATTTACCCGTATCTTCTAGGGTATACAAAAAAAACCTCCTTATGGAGGAAAAAGGCCTCGCAAGCAATAATATTAGCCTATGTCGACTCACAGGGTCGAATCAGGACAAATAGAAATATTGTTCCAACAAACTTTGAAACTGCCCGGGAAGTGCCGGCAATAGGAATTATAATGATTCCATATTAAATTATTAGCCCGAAGGCTAATAAGATATTCAATTCGGAAGTGCTTCCGAAAGAAAAGCCTCTAAAGGTCACGACATTGAATTTTATAGTCAAAATATGCATAATAAGCAAACAATGTGGCTATGCACACGCCGCGTTACACGAAATGTGTTTAAAATTGATATTAATCGGAAGGAGACCAATATTTAAACAATTTAAGAACAATGCACTACTTATCTAAAGAAAGAAACGAGTGTAATATATTTATAACAAATTGTTGTACTATTAAATATAACAATAAAACAACGTTGGCTGCAACTATACTTCTGAAACAATGACAGCTACTTTTAAATAAATATCTAGCTATATGCTATCCTTAATAATGATTAATAAATGAAATTTAGAATAATAATTATTAATAAAATGTTTATATTTTTAATAACATTTTGGGGACTATAAAGTTAGCTTAAGCTGGCAACATTCAATATCTTAAACAAAAAGAAATGTCACAGACTAATTAAGATATTGTAATGAACTGTCAACAGATAAATAATTTACCTTGTCTACGAATTTGACAGATAATAAGAAATCTATAATATTAAAATTATAAATATTTTAATTATCTACAGAAATGAAATTTCTATGTAACAACGTATTACCAAAGTATGATATAAAACTTCGTCGACGATACGATTAATACGAATACGATATAACACATACCTTAAAAAAGGTTCCTTTTTTAGTCTCCTTCATTCTCATCCAAAAAAGTACTCTTAGTATTCAAAAGCCTGAATCGATGACTTGGTATTGAGTGATTGTTAGATTGTTATAAATTGCCATTAAAAAAAAGAGGGCAATCAGATCGAAGAAATTGAGCGCTACGTCAGACTTAATAACTCAGCGATCCATCCAAATTTTAGACCTAGTTACTAGAAGTAGCTGGTCTTAATCAATACCTTATCCATCAATAATTTTGCTATAGTAACGTAATTTATTAAAGAAATTATTGATTTTTGTCACTTTTATATTTATTTACATTATTGTTTAATTTATTTAAACAGATTTTTATGTTATTAACAATAGCTTTGGGATATTAAATGTTAAGTGAGATATATCAACTTTGTTAAAATAAATCATAGTAAAATTTATTAAAAAATAAATAAGTATAATGTGATTTTTGTATTTTAACTTTCGTGAACCATGATGATTATTGATGATGATGATGTATATAATATATATAACTATAATGTGATTAACTATAAGGTTTTAGTAAGATGGTTTCTCCGGTGATGTAGCATGTTCAAGATCAAAACTGACTGCAGTAATCATGGATAAGAATTAACCATTGTGCTTAGGCAGTTCCATCCTACAATTTATTCATTACATCCATAATTAATAAAATAATATATAATAAGTAATCACAGGCTTTCAAATATCTTAATTTTCTCATAGAGAATTATGATTAACATAACTACAGAAAAATAAATCCAAATTACAACAGTAACTTTGTATATTAGTAATAATTCAAGAATTTTAATCTAGATTTATTATTCTTTTGGATACTAAATTTGTGACCGTCACAAAGAGTCGAAGTTTCTTAGCATTCACTGGATTCACCGTGCGGGGGCTGGGCCCATTAAATTGGTTAACAAATAAAGAAGTTAATAATCTCTTATTTTTGTACCATTGCGGTAAGACATTTTTCCAAATTGAAATAGTGATCCTCCGCCAGTCTAGGTCAGGGAAAAATAATAACCTTTACAATCAAAAAAATACGTAATCGGACTACCAACTCTGTTTTTTTTTTAATCGAAATCTACGCGTACGAAGTCGCAAGCACAGCTAGTAATGACATATAATAACAAATTCCTCAATTCCTTTTAAAAAATGATAACATAGAAGATTTCAAAATATCAACAGCACCTCAACGTCTTTAAAATTCATATTTTGTATGACTTTATTCTATTCTGCTATTATTTTAATAACAATAGAGAAACAATGACAGCAATTTGACAAGAACAATTCTGTTGAATTGATAACGGGATCAACAAGGCTAACGAATTTGAAAGAAAAGTGGAATTCATCTTTTTTTATTAACGAAACGATGGTAAAAACTTAACGAGTTACGTTGGATATTGGTCTTTTCTATTCGTTTTTATTTTAACAGAATATGTAAATAATATAGTTTACGTTGATCTCTGAAGATTCGTTCTAAGAGTATATGGTGATTTTATAAATTCGGATTTGGAATTTCAAAGATTTCCTCTAATGTCTTGTAATATTCGTAATTATTTTACGTGTATTGTACAATCTTCCGAGCAGTATAAGTCATAAGTTCTAACATAATGTTCTCGATTTCACGATTATTGAAAATAATTTGATAATTTACTTGTATTGTGTAATAATTTGATAATTTACTACAAACAAATATGTTTCCATATTTTACTCCAGGAAACTTAATAAAACATTGTATATGGACTCTCAATATATGAATATTGGATGTTTTCTATTCTTAGTTAGAACACGAATCTTTTAGATTCCAGTTTCCTACTATCTAAGTGCCTGCTTCTTACAAAATACAGACTAATAAGTAAAAGAGGGAACAAACATTGTTTTGTTTCAATTATCTTGTGTTGTTTATCAAGATTTGTAAGAAGTCGTAGAACAAATGTTGTTGGGATTGATGTAGAGACGCTGACTACAAGAGGTGGCCAATTAATTACAAATAACCCTGAATAAACAAAAGAAAAACATTTTATAACATGCTTTTTTTTTCTTAAAATAAAAAAAAGATAACTTTATGCTTGTTTAAATTAGTTATTCTTCTATTCTTGTACAAAAAAAAAAGTTTTTATTAAATTGTTCATTATTCTAATCTTTTGTTTTTATCCGATATATATACGAGGAACAGATTGAGGGGTAAAGTTTTATCATACTTTCTGTATAGCGGATCGGATGTTGTAACTTGTAAGCGGCTTAGCTTACTAATGCTCTGGAATAGCTCCAGAATTTTAATGACTATAAACCAGCAGATAAAGAAATTTATTAAAATAAGACATATCAGAATTATATAGAGAACAACGTCGACCGAGTTACGAGGATCGGTCTAGGTTTCAATATAAAAAGTAAATAACAAATTTGTTGTAACAATCTTGGATCGATTAACTCTTGCAAAATTTAATTTGTACAACTACCAGTACTGAAATATAAAGTATGTAAAAACATTTCGTTATTAACTTTCTTATCTGATTTAATTTTTATTTATATGTTAATCCTATGTGTAAGTATTTATTAATTGTACTAGGGCAATAAAAAGGATGAATGGCTTATTATTTACTTATTAAAGTAGAATATAACTGAATTTTTAAATTGAAAAAATATATAGACGGCCATTGAAAAATCATTTTACTTTCAATATACAAGTAGCTATTTAACGTAATAACATAATGAATAGAAGCAGTGTATAATCTTACCCTATACCTCTTACCTATATAATGTAATAAACATATTATAAAAAGATAATTAATTAGTTTCTTAATTAGTTAATATAAAAATATATATCTATAAAAGCCATTCAATTACGAGTTCGAAATGTTGACTTTAAAGGTAATTAAACTGAAAGTATTTCAGGGATTTAAAACTCTTTGATTCGTTTTTATCTATAATAAAAAAAAACTATTATGTTAATACTACATATTGAAGATAAGGTCTACATCCCAATTATAATTAAAAAGATCAACAATTATCGCTTAACATTTAAAACTCCCTTATTAAGAATGAGTTTATTATTCTTTAGTTAACAAAGTTGTTATACCGAAGACCCGCAGGCTGTGTATTACATGGAAGGTCCTTGTCATTGTTACGGACAATGACCTGAACATTATTCTTTATTGCGAGTAACATTTGTTACGTTGTACGATATTTAAAATTTGTTACGTTGTACTTAAAAATGACTACTAATTTTGAAATTAAAACTCAGTTGTTACCCAACAAGTGATAAATTTCAGCACATTTATGTACATATTTGCCAAAGATAATACTAAACTTAGATCTCCTGTGGTCTTTTGTAATTAATTCGTTCAAAATACAAAGAATACATTGAATTTTAACATCATTAATTAATAATTTATTTGAATTTTACCTACAATAATGGCGTGATAAATGCAATTCACTAAAAGTTACCTTTTATCGATACTAGTGTTTCTGTTCGGAGTGATCAGATAGGTGTTTAATTGGGTCACTCATTTCCATTTAAAAAATTACATTAGTAACACTTTTTAAATGGGTATTCTGTTAAGTCTGTTTTTTCATTATGAGAAAATCATCCAGTGTGAATTATTAAGGAGTTCATTATTTAAAATTCTGATTAGAAGTTTACAGATTCACGTCAAATCATCCATATAGATGAAAATTGAACTGATATGTTTTATTATTTTCTGAGGAACTTTATTTTTTTTTCATTATAATGGATATATGAAATATTTTATGATTTATAAATTTTATAACTGGTTGTTCACTTCGTTTCTTTTCTCAAATATTTTGGGAATTCATCGATTATCAACTTTAAGAGTAAAAAAACACTCAACAACAACATTATTTAAATTATTTGTAAACCATATCCGTATATGGAGATATACACGAGAATTCCCCTGGTTATACTTTTTTTTTTTTTTTTTTTTTTTTTTTATACAATCTAGGGCAATGCTTGACTACATTCCACCTGATGATAAGTGGAATGTAGTCTTAGATGGTAAGGCGCATTGCCCTAGCAACCTATTCACGCTTCTCTTGAAGACACCCACATTATATTTGGCCGGAAATACCGACGCAGGCAAATTGTTCCAGTCCTTCGCTGTACGCACTAAAAATGAGGAAGCAAAGCGCTTCGTTCGGACAGGTGGAATGTCCACAACAAAAGGATGGATACCTGCCGTGCGTCGGGACGTCCGGTGATGGAAGGGGGACGGGGGAACTAAGTCGTGTAGTTCCTGAGCACACTCACCAAAATGTATCCTATAGAATACTGAGAGGCTAGCAATTTTACGCCTGTGTTCAAGGCTATGGAGGTCGGCTTCGACCAATTCGGTATCGCCGATAAGCCTCTTTGCTCGCCTCTCAATTGAGTCCAGAACCGCAAGATGAGACTTTGCGGCACCAGCAAATATGTGTCCACAGTACTCTACACACGACCGGATCTGTGCTTTGTATAAAACAAGAAGCTGTCCCGGTGTAAAGTACTGCCGAACCTTCGCAAGAACGGCAAGCTTTGCTGCTGCTGCTCTTGCTCTGGACTCAATGAACCGACCAAAGTTGAGGTTCGAGGAAATCTCTAAGCCTAACAACTGAAGCCTGTCACTGTATTCCAAGGATACATTCTGGAAAGTAGGAGCCAAGGTGAAAGGGCTCTTTTTGGCAGTGAACAGACACGTCTGCGTTTTGGTGGCGTTGAACTTGACAAGATTGGCATTGCTCCATGCGGAGACTGCCTGAAGTTTGTCATTCAAACGTTGCACCATGGCTTCTCTTTCAGACTGTACTTGATCTCGACTAGCCCGAGTACTCGGCAGATATCTTTCTACAACTGTGCTGTCGTCTGCATACCCATAGATACCGGGCTTCAACAGATCATTAATGTGCAGCAGAAACAGAGTTGCAGAAAGAACGGACCCCTGAGGCACTCCGGCATTTATTGTCAAGGGTTCCGAGGAACACCCGTCGACAACTACTCGGAGAGATCTGTGGCTCAGAAAGTCCGTTACCCAGCCGATCACACCAGGAGATATACCGTACGCTGGAAGCTTGCATATAAGGCTCGCATGCCAGACCCTGTCAAATGCCCTCGAGACGTCCAGAGAGACGGCGACCGCTTCTCCGTTCTTCTCGATGGCCTCGCCTAAAATGTGTGTAGCATACACTAGGAGGTCCCCAGTAGACCTATTACGGCGAAACCCGTATTGTCGGTCACTGAGGAGATCGTTACCTTCTAGGTATGCTAGTAGGCGCGAGTTCAATACACGCTCCATAATCTTGCAGAGTATGGAGGTGATTGAAATCGGTCTGTAATTGACAGGGTCGGCACGGCTGCCTTTTTTGGGCACGGGTTGCACATTAGCAAGCTTCCAGGATTTCGGCACTATTCCAGTCATGAAAGAGAGACGATACAGACGTGTCAGTACAGGAGACAACTCAGCTGCGCATGTCTTGAGCAGAATGGCTGGTATACCATCAGGACCACTGGCTTTATTCACATCTAAACGACACAATGTTCTCCATACCTCTTTGTTAGTGAAATACCGCAGTGAGGAAGATGTGCTGGAGAAGCATTGCCAGTGTCTAGATGCGAATTATCAGCAAACAGAGAAGCAAATACATTCGCTTTCTCTGTTGCTGTGTGGGCCAGGGATCCATTCGGCTTCAGCAGAGCAGGCAGTGAGGGCTGGCAGAAATTCGACTCGATCGCTTTCGCAAGAGACCAGAAAGCTCGACTGCCAGTTGGTCTGGCAGAGAGCTTTTCGCCATTCTTAGCGATTCGATCGAGACGAGCCCTCCGCAATGCCTTTTTGTAGGACTTGGCAGCTTGGTTAAAGGCTCTCTTCTTTATACTTACATCCGGAGTTTTGCGGCTTCGAGCATCAGCCCAAGTAAGGTATGCCGAATGTTTTCGGTCATGTGCATGACGACATTCGGCATTAAACCATGGGCGAGCTTTGCCACCGATGGGTACGTCAGCAAAAGGAATAAAATACTCCATTGCCTGATGCACCACATCAGTTATAGCATCCGCGCAACTCGACGGATCCAAAGAAGAGAAGCAGACCTGCCGCCAAGGATAAGACGCAAAAAAGTGCCGCATCTCATCCCATTCTGCTGACTTGTATTTCCATACTCGCCTAACACCATGTGGTTCGAAAGCTGGTGGGGAATATGTAAATACAGATTTCACCAGACAGTGATCGGAGGTTCCCAAGGGGGACGTGACCTCTACACGATACCTGTCCGGATCAGTTGTCAGCAGAAGGTCCAGGCAATTGGCTGTATGGCCTACCACATCTGGTACCCTTGTCGCTTGCCTCACCAGCTGAAAGAGGTCCAAGGACAACGCAAAGTTCCGCGCTTCTCTTCCAGCATGGTCGGTCTTCTGGTACGGGAACAGCCAGTCCTGATGACAGGCATTAAAGTCCCCCAGAAAGACGAGCTGCGCCGTAGGGTACTGATACAGAGCCATATCTGCAGCCTCACTGAGATACTCAAATAAACGAGTTGTCTCCTGGTCACCGCTGTGCGAACGGTAGACACAGGAATACAGGATTTTTTCGTTTCCTGTGTCCACTAAAACCCATAGGGAAGAAAAAGTGGGGTCTTCAAGGTGACGGGGCGCTGAATACAGAGGTCGTTCCGCGCATACACACTGACTCCGGCCCGTGAGCGAAAGTTGTGCTCTAACGAGTAACCGGGATAATCCAAGTATGCAGCGCTCAAAGGACATTGTATCTGCGTCTCCGTCAAAAAGAGCAAGTGCGGCTGCTCTGTCTCCAGGTGGTGGTGGACAGCTAAAAGATTTGAGTGCAAACCCCTTATATTAGTGAGGTGCACTTTATATGAGGAGGAGTGCAACCGCTGCTTTAACTTGTTCCCTTTTTTAAACTTTTTCATAAAAAAAAAAATATAAAAGTGAATAGGGATGGGAAATGGCAGTTGAACGAGGCGGTACATATCGAACCCGACGTCGAAATTGGTGATGTCTTGCCACTGGGAGGCTAGTCTGGAGACTGCGGGGACGCCCGAACCCCCCCAGGGATCGCCATCGGGCCTCCTCGTCTGGTCGCCAACCAGCACGATGGAGCCACCCTGGGATTTTTCGCAGCTGGCGGGGCAGCCTTTCGTGGGTGGCTAACCCACTAATTGGGCCCCCAACTATCTGCGGGCGGCCAGCGGAAAGCCGTCGCTTCGGATCCCGCTACCCTCCTCGACTAGACACCCGACAAAACAAACACCAACCCGACGTCAAACCGGTTCGCCAACGCACCGCAACTATTCAGACCCATTTCCCATAAACGGCTTCATCGAGCAACGTGCCGGAACACGACTAGGTCGCTTTGCGGCACGACTCTGCCCGATGGGTGGTAACTTTGCCGGCGACCGGATGTTATGGTCTACCACCAAGAAAACACTCCTGGAATATATTTTTAAATCAGTATTTTCATATTATATGGAAGAGTAGAGTTGGGTTTTTGTTACAACAAACAAGCCGCCTATGAAACCGTTTAGCTTCAAACATTTTTGACATTGTTTATTTTTTAGTGATGGAACGAGCCAATTGATCAAAGTCAATATCAGGAATCAACAAATAAAGTAAAGATTTCATAGAAACTAAAGTTTCTAAAAGTTTACTTTTGATTTTGTGTTAAAAAATTATAATAGTTAACTAGCTGTGCCTGCGACTGCGTACGCATAGATTCCGATTTCGATAAAAGGTACCGGTTCAAAGTTTCATAAAACTTTGGCAAGTAAATTTTGCGTATTATTTGTGTTTTTTTATTTTTTATTTTTAAATCACAGATATTTTTTTACTGAGTAAGTGTGTCTGAGTTTTGAGTACTAAGTACTGAGTAGTCCCGTTACGTTTTTTTTATTGTAAAATATATTATTAATACGTACTATCAATACGTACTATCAATATGTACTATCAATACGTACTATCAATACGTACTATCAATACGTACTATCAATACGTACTATCAATATGTACCATCAATATGTACCATCAATATGTACTATCAATACGTACTATCAATATATACCGTCAATACGTACTATGTATTCATAGTACATATTTATAGTACATATTGATGGTAGTCATGATTGGCAAACCATCAATATGTCCTATCAATACGTACTTTCAACATTTACTATCAATATGTACTATCAACACATACTACCAATACATACTATCAATAAATACTATCAATACGTACGTATAGTACTATCAATATGTTCTATCAATAAAAATATTTTCCATGTACAGTTTTCGATCATTGACAATTTTATAATATGTATAAATACTACCTGAAGCATAATCTTCAAAAATATATAATTAATGTTTTCAATAAGTATTTATGAACATTTATAGAATATATGTAAGCTAATTGTGGAGTTCATCGATGTACGAAATAACATTTCAACATAAATAAATTGATGTCACCGGATAAAAGTTCGAATCTAAGGCCAAAATTATTTTTGTTCTATTTCTAAAATATATAAAAATATGTTCTTCAGAAAGGCTTTTGCTTGTTGGCTAGTTTCTTTAGGGGTTATAAAAGATTAATTATTTAAATTTGAATAAAACTGGCATTTGTGTCATTATCTACAGAAATAATATTTTAAGTTGAACGTAAAAACATAATTGTATTTGTTTTCTTTTCAGGTAAGACGACTATCTTCGAACTAACAGGTCATATTCTCGACGCCTTGGTAAGAAAGTTAATCTTCGAAAAAATATGTTTGTGTTCGTTTAAATTGCATTGTAAATATATATTTATGATACACAAATATAAAATAAAAGTCGCTGGTTCACTAAAATGGTGATTTTTTTTCTTTTTTTTTTGCTATACGTATAGGTCTGTTCTGTTTATTAGAGCTTTCTTACCGCAAAGAGACGGCAGTCGTTCTATTCAGTTTACCATTTAAACTCTTAACTATCACTGTTACAAAACTTAGTCTCTCGATCTCACACTCAGCGGTTTATTATAACTGTTGCACTTTTATCACAATAGTACCACCACACATCTTGTACCTCCAATTTCACAATGCCTTCTCTTAACGGAGCTGCGATTTATATACTTCTTATTCTTAGTCAAATCAGTATCCAATATTACATTTATTTTATCAATTAAGCTTCTACAAGGAGATTCAATTATTTTAGTCAAATCAACAACTTATATCTTTATTTTTAGTCAAAACTAACCTACCACATGTATAAAAGCTAACATGTTATTGTTTAATTATTCATAATAAAACTCCTCAAATAACCATAATGGAATCGATTTTTTTTCAGATGATTCGACAATAAAATTGAATTTGAATTCATTTTCAGTCTAGCTTCTCAGTAATGGAATTGAAGGAATTCCACGATCAAAGTCTATGCCATAATTTATCATATTCTCTACTTATCAGGATGATATTTTAAATAATATCCATATTGATTATTATAATATAGTGTTAGTCATATTTATTTATAATAATGTAAATGGTAAAAACATTGGAATTTATATGTTTTAGTTCATAAGTTTTAACAGTACCAATTAACTATGGAATATTTTTTAGTATTTACTGTTAAATGTTTTAAGAATTAGAAGAATACTATATTTTAACATAATGTTTAATGTTTTATTAATTGTTAGAACTTATTATAAGGAATAAATGTTACCATCTGTAAGTTGGTTATGAAATTGTAAATTACCCTCACCTATAAATATTATAGTGTTAAAATATTATTAAACTAGTTGTAAGGGCTGCTCTCGCCCATTCTATTACAAATGGTTGGATAGTAAACATTTAAGTGCAAGTACTGTGTATTACTGAAACAAGTCTTAACAATAGTCATCAGTATAGCTTGCATATTAAAATATGTTTCGTCTTAATTACGTTACTAAAGGAATATTATTTCAGAAATTGCTTCCGTCTACTAATTACAGCGACTGATGTGAATTACGACCGTTTCATGTTGTGAAAAAAACGATCTTGAATAAAAATCACATTTCGCATTACATTTTTATGTTCTTGAATCTTCCTTAAAATGGAACAATTTTGCAAAAGCACTACTACTACTCATTATTCTACGCGTATTTTTTTTGTTACATAGCAATTAACTTTAGCAGTATTAAAATATTATTAATTTAACTATTAGTAAATAAGTTGAAACCAAGATTTCAACTTACGTATATATTATCTCCGAGACATGGTGTGTCTTATATCTTTTTAGATTTTTAAAGTCATATTTTTACAAACATAATACTTACTACTTACTCACTAGAAATTAAAAAAAATCGGGATGAATTTGCTAATTATTAGAAATATATTACTTTTGAATGAACGAAATCGCTTATCTATTACATTTTAAGCTTTTCAAATTAATTTTCATAGCTTCAAAGGGATTTTACGATATTTTAGAGATCTCTTTTATATTTTATTTGATTTAAAAAATATAACTGCCTCGTTGGTCAAGTGCTTAGCGCAAACGCCTAACGTATAGCGACTCAATGGGGCTCGGGTTCGATTCCCAACAGGGACAGGCATGTATGTGATGAACATAGATGTTTGTATTTCTGGGTTAGGTTGCTTATTAAATATATTCTCAGTATTTATAATGTGTATTCCTATGTATTTGTATCGTTATCTAACACCCTTAACACGAGCAAATAATTTGCTTACTTAGGGGTTAGATCAATGTGTGTAATTTGTCCTGTATTACTATTATTATTATTTTTAAATATATATAATCAGTTTTTCAATCAATTTTTTTTATATAGTTTAATTAATTGGCTACCTCTTGCAGGCAGCCTTTCTATATCAATTCAAACAACATTTGTGCTACGACTTTTACAAATTTTGATAAACAATACAAAAAAAAGAATCAAACAAGTTTTTGCTCTTCTTTCACTTATTACTCTGTGTTTTGTAAGAAGTATAAATGACTCTGTATACTATTTCACGTCTAAAATTGTAATTAAACTGCTAAAATTTTAAAATATTTTACTCAATCGTATTTTATAATTATTTTTTTCATATCCACTACGTTTACATTTAAATTTATGACACCTTGTGTGTATTACCACTTAATGTTCTACTAAAAACCTAATGATCTTATGTACACCCGGGCAAATAAATGATCCCTGTCACTTGGCACTCCATTAAGCTACCAGACTTGGCAAAGTTGGTGTTTCAACTTTTATCCTTGTATATAAATAAAGTGATTGTACGGTAAATATTTTGTAAATTATTATTTAGTATTTTATTTTTATGTGCCCTAAAGAATTTTATTAATAACATACAATAGAACGAAAGTTATCTTTAAATTATATTAGAGAAGTTCAAATGACTTTATTAATAATCTGACCGAATCTATGTCAATGATCAATGATTCGTATTAATTGAAACTATAATTTGTCAATGACTTTACCTACGCTTACGAGTGGGTATCAATAATTCTGTGCAAAATTGTTTCATAATCGTTTTAAGCAAATAAATATAATAATGACACTAACTAAAATTTCTTATGCAGGAAATAACAGTCAATAGCACTTGATTATAAAAGGACAATGTATAACATATCTACACCAACTATTTATTAATATTTATTTATTAATCATTAATTATGTGCAAAATTGTTTCATAATCGTTTTAAGCAAATAAACATAACAATGACACTAACTAAAATTTCTTATGCAGGAAATAACAGTCAATAACACTTGACTATAATAGGACAATGTATAACATATCTACACCATCTATTTATTAATATTTATTTATTTATTAATTAATAATTCTGTTCAAAATTGTTTTATAATCGTTTTAAGCAAATAAACATAACAATGACACTAACTAAAATTTCTTATGCAGGAAATAACAGTCAATAGCACTTGACTATAAAAGGACAATGTATAACATATCTACACCATCTATTTATTAATATTTATTTATTAATTATGAATTATGTGCAAAATTGTTTCATAATCGTTTTAAGCAAATAAACATAACAATGACACTAACTAAAATTTCTTATGCAGGAAATAACAGTCAATAGCACTTGACTATAAAAGGACAATGTATAACATATCTACACCATCTATTTATTAATATTTATTTATTAATTAATAATTATGTGCAAAATTGTTTCATAATTGTTTTAAGCAAATAAACATAACAATGACACTAACTAAAATTTCTTATGCAGGAAATAACAGTCAATAACACTTGACTATAATAGGACAATGTATAACATATCTACACCATCTAGTAAATAGACATTGTGACACACTTCTCTACACTGTGCATCTAGATTTCACATTTATTCAATGAAGAATATAATTAAAATAACATTATTAAGCTATTATAAGCAATGATGCGTCTTCAACTTGCTAGTGACCGCTGAAGGGTCTGACTTGTAACGTTAAAAACTTCGGAATAAGTGTCAATAAATTTATTACTTTCTGGAAATAATTACTGTTAAAATTCAGAAGAAACGAAAGTTAACTAACTAAAATTAATGACTACTATAACTTTTCTAATATTTTATTCTTAACTGTAAATTAAACGTAACTCGTAAGCTAATGACACTTTTATTACTCGATGTAAGACTTAGCTGCACTTAATTTATACTATTCAGTTATATTCTCGAATATTATTATCGGAAATAACAATTTAAATTGGTTTCGTAATTTATGTGTCCATGTTGTCAATAGTGTTTTTATGTTTATATACTAGACTGTATATTATACTTTGGAATAATAATTTAAATTAGTTTCGTAAAAATGTTGTTTATGCTAACAGTAGAGTTTACTACTAGTACCACTTAACATTATACAATAGAGTTCGTGTAGGGATTGTCAAATAATAGGACGCAGGAATAAAACGAATCAATTACTCCTTAGTTGATAGAGAATATTAAACTTGTTCAGTATGTTGATATAGGAGAATATAATATAAAGCATTGCGGCCGGAAATTTCTGACCATACCGATAAGCTGACTAAAAAAACCTAGAGACCCAACGTTAAATATTCATTAAGCAGATCATACTCTAGCCTCTATAAAGCATTGTAACATAAGTGATATATATCGAGACGAAAGACGTAACTTTCATAAAAGTTGCATTTCGAAATGATAAGTCTTTGTAAATGATAAAGCGTCGCAGGAAAATGGGTACTTAATTAAACAGTAAATAAATAAATATAAAATATTTATTTATTTTTAATTTTTTTTTCGTTGCACATTTAAAAAATATACTATAAAATATATTCACTCTTTTCGTACTATGTTCACAAAAAGAAATGTATATATCATCAAGTATACCAAAATATGAGCACATATTTTGGGTTTACTTATTATTAAAACTAACTTTTACTTTAATGTTAATTACAAACTTATCCAAACTTTTATGGGTATATCTAAATATATCTAAATTATATTTAAAGTTTATTTAACATATTTGCTTTATAACAATTCTTTATAATATTCTAGCTTCATCCGGAGTAGAATAGAGTGGACTTTTATTACATGCATCCTGTTCTTGCAAATCAATGACCCACCCATTATATAACTTGACCGTCTCGTTTTATTTCCGGTCACATCTATACGTGATACACATCTTGTGTAATTCTATTTTCTACTTTTGGTGAATAAGTTTCATCGACTAATCCTAATAGATTCCTGAATATAGTTAACGAATAGTTCGTTGCATACAAACATTTTATTGTTCACAAAATAATGTAACATGGAAAATGAATTTTGATTTCATTTGTTGCTACTTCTGTTCAATGTAAAATGTAGGTACAGTTCACCTTTCTGTCGTTGCATGCCATTGAATGAAACATCTAGCAAATCTATAAATAAAAGTAAATTACGATTATTAAATAAAAAAATGTGATTGAATTAAAATTTATCAAAACTTTATCGTATGTTAGTATAGTATTAATCTCAAGTGAGCAATTTTTTTTATTGTTAATATTACTTATAATTATCTTATTTTTTAAATTTACCTTATTATAAAAAGAACCGCACCACAGACTTAGCCGGGTATTTTTCTAATGTGATCCCTGTTTCATAATCGTCATTATTTTGTAATAAATTTACGAAGAACTAGTACTATTTATGAAGGCTTATTAGTAAGTGAATAAAATATATGGACAATAAAAATACAAACATGTATAAATATAATACAAATAAACACCTTAGAACTATATAGTCCGGTCAATTTTGACATTGACCTTTGCAAACACTCCCAGAAAGCTAAAAATTTGCATAAATGTTAGGGACACCATTGTCATAAAATTGTAAAAAGTCTCCGTCGATCCTGTCTGCAAAAAAATTTATTCAAGGTCAAAAATTGCAAAAATGGTTTTTAGATACTTCAGCGAAACGGTTAGTTTTATGATATAAATGTAAGAGACAAAAATTGTATATCTTGCAATTAACGACAAAAATTGAATATACACTTTTTTTCATATGACCAACCATTATTGAGAAAAAACAATTACAACATTTTCTTACACATATTCTCATATGTATTATCCATAATATGTACATGTTTCCTTGACCTTGAATATTTTTTTTGCAGACATTCGATCGATGGGGACTTTTCACAATTTCTTGATAATGGTGTCCCTAAAATTTATGCAAATTTTCGGCTTTCTGGAAATTTGTGCACGGGTACCCCTATTTTTTAGCTAAATGGACTGGATTAATTATATAATAACTTTTAATTTCCCTTCAATTATTCATTATAATGGATTGAAATGTTGTAAATCTCTAATGTCGGATTTGAGTTTTAAAGGGTAATTTCCGATGTCCCAAATTTAACTGGATTGGATGAATAACTAAAGACAGACAAGACAAGGTCGTTGAAATAAAACTATATGTCAATTTTTTCGTTTTTTATTATTTTGAATAAATATATTTTTATATTGATTATAGTTTTTAGTTTTTGGAAAATTATAAAAAGTTGACTACAATTTTGTTCCTCGCTTATTCATGCTAAAAAGTACAAGCTTAATGAAATCCTTTCCCAGTAATAGATATAGCAATATATAATTAAAATTCATAAAAGTCTCAGTGAATATAATTAGAGGGAAATGTGGGTTTGAACAGTTAACAGATAAAGTAAAATAAATTTTCTGAATGTTCAAAACTTGGACATGACATTGCCATACAACCAAACTTACTAATCTTCTAAACGAGATCATCCTTTATTTAAATAAAAGTTATCAAAATATAATTTGTTAACAATTATTTGACATTAATGAAGATTTAACCTCCACAAACTCGTTTGTATTAGTCGTTATTATTAAAAACTCTTTATTAAGTTAGAAATGTTTGAATGCTTTGAAATGTTGATGTGTTGTATAAAGGGTAAATTTGGCATATTTGACAAGGTCAGGTGTGCGTAAGTGAGCGCACTGGGGTTCACCTACAAGAGATCCTGTTACCCGGAGTTGGCATTGTGGAGCATCAGAACAGGTGCAATTAAAATCTCACTACAGTAATTCCAAAGCACTTTAAAAGCCTTCGTCAGTTTATTATCGATTTTGCGAATATCTTCCGAAAAGAGGACGTGGCATATACTGTAGTATTGATCTGTATTTGATATCATTGGTAAATAATAGCCAGTCTATTGCCTGTTTCTTTGGCGCAACTATATTGACCCTGGAATGACACAAAGAAATTAATGAAATTATAGTCAGAACAAAATAAAAACCAGAGAATACAAAATATACACATGACAGTAAAAAGAAAAATATTACAAAAAAATCTACTACAAACATATCATTATGCAGTCTCTTCACACGGCGACCTGAGCCAATTAAGGCCTATTTCAATTTAACAAGTTTTATTTTTAGATAAAGCGGAGAGACTGAAGATTATACTGATGATAGTAGTGTCTGGCAATATTCAATTTACACATATAGTTTAGCACGTCATATGACTTATCTGTAACCAATTTCCTTTTCCTCTAAATCCTATTTTAAAATATCGAATTATATTAATTATTCGTAAATGTGATAGTAGCATAAACATAACAATATTTAAATATTCCTTTGGCATCAAGCTTTACTCTGATCTGATTTGTTTTCAAATATGTCTCAACAGTCAATGTCCTTGACAGTACATCTTAAAAAACTATCATTTCACTATAAATATTAAATTATAATCAAGAATACAGAACAAATTAAAATAATTAAATCCAAATAGTAATCTGAATCCATAGCAACAAATATTAATTTATGATAAACAAAATATATATTTTTTATAAAACTAACTTGCTTAATAACCTATACTCCTAACTACGTAGATCAGAGTTAGATAAAAAGGTATTAAAATAGAAAATATATTGTCTATCCAATAATTAATATTATTAAGCTTATACATTAGGATAGAATACACTCAAACACATATCCACACACATACATGCAAACACTCCACACAAATACACACACACATGTTTAACACCTCTTTCAAATTATAACATGTATTTTGTAGTTAAAGTACTTTTTTAATGTTTTCTTCTTATGTAATACTTCCGTAACGCATACAAATGTTTTCTTTTTGAATGACGATAGTGTAATTCAAACTTTTTATTACAAAACAATACTTTGTAATACAAAGACATTATTTAAAAACTATAGACTACTTTATTAGCCCATAACTAATGAAAGTAGTGTTAGCTTTTATACATGTAGTAGTTTGGTTTTGACTAAAAATAAAGATATAAGTTGTTGATTTGACTAAAACAATTGAATCTCTGTATAGAAGTTTAATTGATAAAATAAATGTAATATTGAATACTGATTTGACTAAGAATAAGAAGTATATAAATCGCAGCTCGGTTAAAAGAAGGCATTGTGTGAAATTGGAAGTACAAGTTGTGGGGTGGTATTATTGTGATAAAAGTGTAACAGTTATAATAAACCGCTGAGTTGGAGATCGAGAAACTAAGTTGTGTAACAGTGATAATTAAGGGTTTAAATCGTAAACAGTTTAGTGTATTTGTGAACAGTGTTATAAAGTGCTTTAAAGAATAGAACGACTGTCGTTGGCGATTCTTTGCGGTAAGAGAGTTCCAATAGTAGTGTACTTCAAGTTAAGTAGTCCGATTATTATTAATTATAATTGAAACCTTATATTGCTTTTTATTATCATGAGCCTTAAAACACTGTCGATATATTCTGCTCTTAAAATTGAAGTCTTTTCAGTTTGTACAAGTAATAATTAATATATTATTATTATTTTCACTACCACCAGAAATACTTAAAAATTTTGCAATTGCATTATTATGTGGATAATGATGTTTCTTTTACAGGTTTCATCAGTATTTTTGAATTAATATTCAAACCAGTAGACCAGCGGACGAAGTTACAGTCAACAGTCACTTAAAGTTGAAGACACCACTTATCATTCTTTATCGAGTTTGAATTTTCAAATATTAATTCTGAAATGATAAGACATTCAATAGGTGATTTTGTAAATTTATTATCTCGAATTATCTCGGACATATTTTTCCTCTGGACGATATTAAATTCCATCGTAAAACGGAAAAATATGTCGCGTTACGGCCACATTTCGTATCCTAAATTATTTTGTAATATTTAAGGTTTCCTATTATATGGTATTTCTTTAGATATTATGTTATTCAAAAACATATTAAAATATACGTTTTTCAATACATTATTACTAAAACTATTTGAATATTATCATTTTTTTTATTACTATGGTACTCCACAACGTTTGTTTCTATCTGAACTGAAGAACTCAAAACAATAGGCAGCATGATGATCACATTATATTAAGGTAAATCCTTTAGTGGTGATTAATATGTAAATTATAGTGACATATTTTTCGTAATAAATATAGAATAAATAAAATACAAAAACGTGTCCGTATGAAAAATAATCTCTTCATGTCTAACCGTTATATATATTACTTCGGTATATAAAGTTTAAGTAAATATTGATTTATTTGATTAAAATTTAGTATAATTTTAATTTTAGCATACAAAAGTAATAACTTCTAACTAATTTCTATTTATATTGTTAATAGTTAAGTTTAAAGGGAAAGCATATTATAGTAGGTTCTTACCTGTTTCATGACCAGTTTGGTTAATCTAGTAATGATTCAAAATGAGGTGGATACCTCAGGCGACGTAATGGATATTCAGCTTTCACCACAACGTTTGCTCAAAGGATTATATTAGGACCTTTATAATTCAGTGGATACGATGTTGGGGAATGATAATTCTTAGTCAAATTGAGGCATTTTTGTTAATTTTGTCATTACGAATTACGAAATTACGAATTACGAATTGTCATTATATCATTACGAATTACGAATTTTGTCTATAGAGCTATATGAAATTATTTTACTTCCATTTTTTTCAAATGCCTTGGAACGAATTATATAAAATTATTCATTCATTATCGTTTCTATTAGTGTCGGTTTATTTTTCATTCTGTATTTAAATAAATAAACTTTATTTGAAGAAAAAATTGGACAAAAATTGAGCAGTTAACTATCGAATTTGATTAAAAGTTGAGTAGTTAGTTAATTATTAAAAGAAAAACCATATAATTTCTTAACAACAAACATTATAGTAAAAAAAAACAAATAAAAATATCTGCATGCAAGGTTTTTTTTATTAGTCATAAATTCATTTACTTATTGTATAAAGGTATTTTTATGTAGCTATAAAGTACTCAAAAACCATAAGTATTTTTGTTTATAAATAATTTAATAACCGTATCCCAGATAAGACAGTAATTAGTAAACGGTCGTTCTATAAATAGTTTAAGTTGATAACAAATAGGGAATATACTTGAGAACCGGCGTATTTTTTATTTGAATTGCAGGACGATGTCGGATGAATAAATATAAAAGGTTCTTAGAACAGTTTCATTTGCTATCTATCATAATTTTAACACCCGATCTCGATAGATAATTAATATAGAATGAAAAAGTAATCGATACGAACATGATTTAAATCTGCGAACCGAAAGTATTGTTTGAAGTTGTCTATATACTTTACGTTGAAGCATTGTTTTTTTTTTTTGCAAAATAAAAAACATTCGTATGAATTTTTGAAAGAAGCCTAAATAATGACGCCTCCATCCCAATATCTTTATTGATTATATATAGAATGCATTTTTTTTTTCTAAGTGGGTAATGAGGGAATAAACAATTGACTGAGAGATAAGACTGTTTCCCAGAGGTCACAAAGTAGAGGATAAGCAAATAAAAAAACCTTTTTTGCTTAACATTAAGACTATATCAGAACATTAAATAACACAAGATTTTATTAAAAATGTATGAGAGCTAAAGTAGCCAAACCTATGGTAAAGATCTTTGCTTAAGGTATTGAATAATATTCGCGGTAAGAAAAATATTGTTTAAAAATATTTTTTCTATATTTCTTGACAGAAACAAACAAATAAATGCTGAATATTTTGAATGTATTTTATATTATAATTTAGTATTTAATACACTCATAATTACTTATTTATAAGTTAATCTACAGTTAATTGTAGTTATACAGTTTATACTATACCATTATATTAAAAGATACAAAATTATACCACTACGTTAAAAAGCAAATACCAGAAACACAAAAGCTTTGACGGGTTTCATTAATCTTCTTTACTTTACGTGTCAAAATGTTGATTTTAGGTCTAATGTCTGATAAATTGGTCTTAATTATATAACAACATTAATTCCTGACCTTTAAAAAGTTTTCAAAAGAACGATTCCTTCAGAAGAGCTACTTAGTTTTCCTTAAGAATCCCTAAGAATCCTTCTCTCCTTTATGATTTAAAATTTCAATTTAACCACCACCACTTATTTCAAAGGTGGCTTTAGATTTTTGTCTTCAAAGCGGAAAGTATTCAGATAGAAAAGATTTTTTTTACGATTTTACAGTCAGCAGGACACGTAATTAGAGCAGCAGGGGGGAAACATTGAACATTAAACAAATAAAATGAAACCTAGCCTGAAATGCTCTTAAGAAAAATATTTTATTACGATTAGCGATAATACATTACTGATTATAATAATGTCATTGCTACTTTGATGCTTAAGTAATTTCTAGAAGTTTAAAGGATGGAGTCAATTTTAACTTCAATGGTGTTTAATTATTGTTAAGACTTGTTTTAGTAATACACAGTACTTGCACTTCAATGTTTAATATCTAACCATTTGTAATAGAATGGGCGAGAGCAGCCCTTACAACTCGTTTTATAATATTTTAACACTATAATATTTAGGCGAGGGTAATTTACAATTTCATAACCAACTTACAGATGATATTATTTATACCTTATAATAAGTTCTAATAATTAATAAAAGATTAAACATTATGTTAAAATATTCTATGCTTCTAATTCTTAAAACATTTAACAGTAAATACTAAATAATATTCCATAATTAATTATGTAGGTGGCGCTACTGTTGAAACTTATGAACTAAAACATGTAAATTCCAATGTATTTACCATTTAAATCATTATAAATAAATATGACTAACACTCGGCCTTTCCTGATTTGTAATCTTACGACCTCGTAATTGTATCATTAATTTCTTTAATTACCAACCATCATATATTAAATGACTAATTTCTAATTTAATAAACATTCTGGAAACCAGTAGACCAAATGGTCATCTGAATTAAGGATCTTACAATGTTATAGAGAAAAACAAATCATTAGAAATACAATGCATCAAGAAAAAAAAACATCCAATTATACTTTTAATGTGCGAAATAACATTTATACAACATATAACTTTACTATCGGCCGTTTTGACATCTTATTACGTCCTCGTAATATAATTATAATTTTTATCATAAATACTCGTTAATATAATAATAATATATAATAATAATATATAATAATAATCGTTTTTATCATAAATACTTGTTCTCTTTGCACCGGACAAACCAGGCTGCTTACGAAAAGCCAGATCAACGGACGTGCCGTTATGATCATAATAATAATATATAATAATAATAATATATAATAATAATATATAATAATAATCGTTTTTATCATAAATACTTGTTCTCTTTGCACCGGACAAACCAGGCTGCTTACGAAAAGCCAGATCAACGGACATGCCGTTATGATCTGGTGCCCATGGACACACATCATCAACATGGGATATATCTCAATTTTACTATTACCACTGGAACACACACATGTGGTAGCTTATTCTTATTTTTATTTATTTATTATTTTTTTTTTATACCACGGGACATGCCCATTGATGGTATTTCTTATACTTTCACTACTACCACCGGAACATACACATGTGGTAGTTTATTCTTATTTATTTATTTTTTATACCACGGGACATGCCCATTGATGATATTTCTTATACTTTCACTACTACCACCGGAACATACACATGTGGTAGTTTATTCTTATTTATTTATTTTTTTATACCACGGGACATGCCCATTGATGGTATTTCTTATACTTTCACTACTACCACCGGAACATACACATGTGGTAGTTTATTCTTATTTATTTATTTTTTTATACCACGGGACATGCCCATTGATGATATTTCTTATACTTTTACTTACCACTTACTTACCACGGGACACACCTACATGGTATTTCATACTTACCTTTACTATTGGACACACCAACATGGCATCAATTTCTTATTTTTACTACGGGACACACAAACATGTTATTACGTTATCATTTTTACACCAACATGGTACCTTACATTTATTTTTACCACGTAACACACCAACTTGGTAAACAACACATTATTCAATAATTTACTTATTAATATCATTGTTATGAACATATATTTAATTTTAACTTTTTGAAACTCATTCTAAGCAAATAAATCTTTAACTAATAAAAGCAAACCAAGCTCATTTTGTTAGGCTATATTAATGATCAGACTACAGAGATATACGACTTTGAAATTCATACTATGCATGGGTTTTGTTGGAAGTAGCAGGTTGTTTTTACTTTGTATTACGTTTGTTTTGTTATGTTTATTTAGTTTCTTTATATTTTTTTAAAGAAAAATGAATTTTAAATGATGTGGGATTTCATCGAAAAAGTTTTAAATTTTACATCTTAAGAAAATGTTCATTCACCCGAACTTAGAAAATGTAAATACTTTAACGGTAGTTAATAAAGAAGCTACATTTAGTTATTAACCATAACACGATTCAAAATTCACGACAATTGTAATATTTATATATATATTTCTCTATATTACTCTGGAATGACCTACCGTTAGAAATTCAAACTTCTAAATCACTGTCAATTTTCAAAAATCGTTTGAAGCAATATTATTTATCTACGCAATATATATTTTTATCATAAGTATGTATACCATATATTATATAGGTTATCTATTTTATTCTATTTATTTATATATACGGATATATGTATGTATATGTGCGTATGTGTATATTTACATATAATCATTATTTAATTACTTATATAATTAAAAACGATAGTTTTTATTTTTATTGTGTCCTTATGTATAAATTCTTATTCTCGTAGTATGCGTGCACTATCCTATGACCTTGCAAATATTCATTACTCATCAAGGGTTGTCTGTAAGAGATCGCTTTTAAGCGATAAGACCGCCTTTGCACAAAAATTTCTTACTGTATCAACATCCTACTACTGTAATTTTTTGTAATAATTGTATGTGCAATAAGTTTTTAAAATAAAATAAATATTTCTTTTTATTTAAGAAATTGTAATATATTGTTAGGGGTCGAGGGTACTTCTAGATAATTAGTAGGTGTCAAGTACTATAGCATTAAGTCCGCCAATTGTATAAATTTCTTTGTATAATAAATATTACTTCTTATACCCTAAGGTACGACAATATATATACCTTGCTAATTTTCTTATGTTTGTCTTGTCTAGAGTTCAAGTTACCAGAGTCTTTAAGTCTAACGTGTTTATGTTTCATATTGCTAATAAGAATATTTAGGAGGCATGTTTTATAATAATTCTATTTTTAAGTAATAAACAGTCATAACCTAGAAAATTATATATGTTTTTAAAGTTCATCAATTTGAAATACCTAATTTGAACTGTCTAACTGTCAATTATGGTATATTGTTTAGGTATGCAATTATTTCTTGTTTAGTAAAACTTTTACTGTGGATTTATATAATTCCTCGATTTGACAGTTCAAAAACGCGTGTAAGATAATTCATCGTAGTTATTTCTTTTCTTCTTTAACATACTATCGGAAATTAAATAATCGAGTGCCACGCATATCGTTTAAAGTTTTTTTTTTTTAATAGGGATTTAGAAGACCTAATTGCTTGCTTTATTATTTTTTTTTACAATTTAATACGAAATGTACGCGTTTACTGGTTTAGTTTAAAATCGATCTAAATATTAAACCTATATTATCATCATTCTGAAATAATTTATCGATTCTAACGAATTTATTTCGGAATACCTATTGCGTTTTACCTTTTCAATAATCGATTGAAATTTAAGATCATAAATTCGTACAGATACCTACTACTGAGAAATTAACACTCAGTAAATAATTTAAACGGTCAAATAAAAGATAATAGAAATATGTTTTAGAAATAAATACCAGTATCATTGCTTCATATTCACACGCGCGATATATTGTTTTAATGAATTAGTCTGTTTAGTTCGGGATTATATTTAGACAGTACCGGTTCAGATTTTAAACGTTTTTAAACTTTATTTTTACCCACCTAAAAAATGTTTTTTTTAAAGCAAATTTGATTTATGAAAGTAACCAATGAAACTTCTCAAAACAGATATTATTGGGTTCCATAAAATTTAATTTCTCCACTTGATATGGCATAACCCTATCCTCGTGGATAACCAAGTATCCAACTTGGTTTTAAAAACGAACGTCTATCGAAACCTGATGCTAAACTTACAAATTCAAAATTAAATATAAATATTTTAAGATCTATGGAGTAGTTTAAGCAAAACAAAATAAAATATAGCAGAAGTAATAAAATAATATCGTGAATTCAAATCTTTACTTATTTAATAAATGTAAACATATCTAAATCTACCCCTTATAGCGTCAAAGCATTGGCAAAATATTTCCATACGGTTCTCAAGGCCATTTAGATCTGACCCTACCAAATTCATGGAGTGTAATATTTACCGAGTCATATTTATTTAAGTCTATCTATAAGATATTCTAGAATTTTAATTTCTCTGAAAGGAGACAAGTCTACATTTTAATCTGTATAAATTAAAATTATATTTCATCTATTCATATTGTGTAAATATATATCCATATACTATAAGGAACTACTTACTATTTACTATCTTAAACAAAAGGATCATTACGATTTGAAAATAGTTTTATGATAAGTGCTACTTTAAAAATATATATATATATATAAATATCTAACGTTATTCCTTTTCTTTTTGTTTAATATTGGGTTTTATATTTTAATCATTTACAACTGAATATACTCTTTTTTTTAAGAAATCGTTCTTTAAATAACCTACATACATTTTGTAAACCGAATATTACCCCTTCTATGTCATATATAAAGACATTAAAGCCTAAATCGTAATCTAAAATACTAACATTACTTTTATATTGCAAGTCTCAAAGTCTCAACTACCGCGTCAGTTATATCTATACTAATATTAAAAAGAGGAAAGGTTTGTTTATTTTTTTGTATGTTTGAAATGAATTCGCTCCGAAACTACTGGACCGATTTTAATAATTCTTTCACCGTTTGCAAGCTACACTATTCCCGAGTGACATAGGCTATGTTTCATTTTCAAAAAATTAGGGATGATTACTAAAACTTGAATATTCTAACGCAAGGTGTAAAAAAATAAACAAAAAAAACTGCGTGCGCTGACAAAACGGTGAAAGTTACGCAAAAATGATGTTCTATGAAATTGTTTTCCTTTAAATGTTTTAAAAAGAAGTCCGCGACAAGATATATCTAGCTTTTAAGGTTGACTCACTATAACGTTTTCTATGGTTATGAAATTAGTTCTAAAATAATATACACTTTCGAAGGTGTTTTAATAATTACGATATTATTCCTTATCCAAATAAATTATTTAAATGTCACAGACATTCAATTATGAACAACCTTGCTCTACACAGCGTTTGATTTTCTATATCTATATCTATACTTATATTGTCAAAAACATAATATTTCGAATCCATATGCTTTAATACGTATATCTGAATAATCTCCTGGTCGTGTGTGTGTGATGTAGATGTATGTTATTATTTTCAGTTTGATATCGTAGCAATGTAATGCCTATATATATAAAATTTCCACTTGAATAGGATACTATAGAATTAACTATAAGTCTATTATAGGTCTGGATAATTGTAGTTTCCACAGATTACGCGAAAAGCGACCTACACGCGGGCGGAGCCGCGGCCTACAGCTAGTAACTTAATAAAAGCAAAGAAAAAAAAAATCGCGTCTCTAACCTACAACTGGGTCTTAAAAGCTTTGAAAGTTGGTATACGTAGTAACAATAATATTATAAATCACATGGTCACTTAATTATGCAAAACTTTTCTAGGGCTAGTTTCTTATAATAAAGTTTTGTCTGTCACCTTGTCGTTGTATTCAGGTCCATCGTTGTATAGTGCTGCTTGCTTGCACTCAGGACTTACGATCAGGAAGAAAGTACTTGGTCGACCTCTTCTTCCAGTAGCTGTAGGTGATGTTGATATGTAGTTGATGTTCATAATACAGCAACGAATTCCCTTCCAGATTAGCAGTCAAGTAGTAGTTTAGAGTATCAATCTCCGACGTATGTCTTCACCAAAGGCTCCAAGCGATGTAAACATGTATGGAGAGATATTGTATTAGTAACACTGTAAATTATTGATAAATATTCAGGCTCCTATTGTATTTCGCTTATGATTGAACTTTAACAGAATATGATTAATAGTGGATATGATATATATGATAAATATAATTTAATAATAGTACTATTAACTTCAAGCTACAAAGTTATTAATATTTTATATCGAGCATGCTGCCGTATAACCAGCTAGTTAATCAGTCTGTTAAGCAGATGGCAAAACGTGGGTATTAAGAAAAAAAAAAAAAATAATAATAAAAAATTTACGCACTTGCAATATTATTTTAAATCTAAAACTCCTTATCGCTCGAAGATACTACAGCAGCACTCGGAGAAGGCCCAAATAGTAACTTTAACGTCGTCTCTTATTTTCGTGGCTTTTCAACGGCAGTGGCAGCACTCCATCTTCATCAGCATTCTTAGACGTAACTTTAACGTCGTCTCTTATTTTTGTGGCTTTTCAACGGCAGTGGCAGCACTCCGTCTTCATCAGCATTCTTGGACAGGATATCTTGCGAACGGTGTATATCGACACGTGGCGCGTAATACTACAGCGGTCGAACACTTCTGACTTGTTAAGACTTGTTTTAGTAATACACAGTACTTGCACTTCAATGTTTAATATCTAACCATTTGTAATAGAATGGGCGAGAGCAGCCCTTACAACTCGTTTTATAATATTTTAACACTATAATATTTAGGCGAGGGTAATTTACAATTTCATAACCAACTTACAGATGATATTATTTATACCTTATAATAAGTTCTAATAATTAATAAAAGATTAAACATTATGTTAAAATATTCTATGCTTCTAATTCTTAAAACATTTAACAGTAAATACTAAATAATATTCCATAATTAATTATGTAGGTGGCGCTACTGTTGAAACTTATGAACTAAAACATGTAAATTCCAATGTATTTACCATTTAAATCATTATAAATAAATATGACTAACATTATATATACACACTATGCAGTAATGTACACTACTGTTTACTGTACTGGTTTTAAATATATTTAGTATCAGGCCAGTATTTTTTTATCTTTAAATATATGTCACATTTATTACTTTTATATATTTTTTGTTTTCTTTTCTCACTGCTCACGCATTAGGGATTATGTTATCCCTGCGGCGTACGGGGCTTCACTAACATGAAAGTAACAAACACAAAGAACCGCCAGACTCCAAACCCATGGATGACACATAGAGTTGTCCCGTACGGGGATTGAACCCACTACGTTTGATTTAGCAGTCAGGGTCACTAACCACCACACCGATAAGTCATCTGATACTAAAAACTGATTAATATTTTCTCATTTCATTTATTAATCATTGCGTTTTATTTATTATATGTATATATTTATGTGAATTCAATTCTCAGGTAGGTAGATTTCAGAGGTTGTAAATAGAAACAAATAAAAGAGACTGATGAATTGAGTTGAATATTTAAATATATTGAGCAGTAAATGTTTATTTTCTTGGAATATATTTATGATGCATGTGTTAAAAGAGAGCAAATCATAAAAGTTTTGCGTTTGACAGTACTAGTGGATATAATAACTGCAAGTTCGCGCCATTTTTACAACGTTTACATTAATTGCTTGTCATAACACTATCTGCCGAGGTTGGTAGTGTTCGACAAAATGTTTTTGTGAAAGTGATGTTACAAATATTGTTTTCTATAAAACAAAACAATATTTAAAAAACATCACTTTTATATTTATCGAATCTAAAATAAAAATGATTACCATTCGCTTAGAGTTATTTTTTTTTAAAGTGTGACGTAATTTCCCGTATATATAGTATAGATAAATGAATAGATGTGACAGAAAAGTAATAGAATTAAATTTGTTTTAATATTATTTAAATTTCTGAAAATGTGCAATATCCACTTTTTTAAACATTGATACAGAAATTTCTTTTTTAATTTAAGTCTCTTATTATATCGGCACGAAAACTTTTCAGAACATAACAATTATGTTAGGTACAATCACACGTTTATTCAACATTTCATAGCGGATATTACTTCATCAATGCAAATTGATTACCGGTTGATGCGAGGTAACTAAATTTGCACCTATAATAATGCCTTGCATACTATTGTGTCATAATGTTGAACATTGAATATTGAATAGTAGAGTGTAAAAGAATTGAATACAATGTTTGAAAATATCTATAAACATGTATAGCCATGTTAAGCTTATTTGAATTTATATAAATATAGAATTAAAAATAAACTGATACGGATCGGTTTATTTTTCATTCCTAATAGATGTCACCACCGTCCCGATAAAGACGATCACATATAGAATACTTAATTCACCGGACGGACAGCGATACGGTAGCTCAGTTGGTAGAGCGATGGGACGGTTTCCCAGTAGTCGAGGGTTCAAATCCCTGCCCGTATCAGTTTATTTTTCATTCTATATTTATATAAATTGAATAAAATATTAAAAAAACTATCAAATTATTTTTAGTCCTACTTTTTTTACTGTTAAATATCAGGAGATCTGAGTGGGCCTTTAATGTTGTACCAAGGAATACAATACTAATTTTATTTATTTACTAGGTAACAAATTTTACTTAACCTTACACATATCGACTTAAATTGTAAGCAATATAGCTTTAACATCCAGTATAAAATTGGGCTGTATGTATATTGTAGTTTGGAACAAATTGTTTTATATTTTAAACTTGTAAGGCTTAGCCGATATAAGCGTTTATACAATATATTAAGAATACATTGGTTCTAACGCATTAGACTCCATGTACTTCTTAATTAATAAATATTTTTGTTGTATAAGATAGTCCATCAGTTGAGACCAATACAGCATATTATTAAAAAAGGCTGTTTAAAAATTTAAAAAAATCCTGGCGATGGTCAGTTTGAACTCAACGTGATCCAAACGAGCTTTCGTAGTTGAAGCCGATATCATGCGGAAGATTTTAATAAAATATGTAGATTATCATTTGATATTATACCTCACCTGATTTATTTATCCTACTTTGGCTTCACAAGTTTATTAATAGGGGTTAAAAAACCACATCACACGTTTATTAACCAGAGGTAATATTTAGGGGTTCTCAAAATTTTATAGGTAAAATAAATATAAAACACAATTGGCAATGGTTTGTGTTAATAATAAAAATCTGCTGTCTCTTCTTCTGTCATGATATTTTTTCGAAAACTCTGCTCACAAGGTGCAAGTTAAAATGATTGTCTAATATTTCGAGGCAAATGTTGTAGGTAACAAACATAATACCAGGGCCTCGAGACATTTTTAGAAACTGAGTGATGTTTTCTTAGCACCTCATTAGTACGAGCAGACATTTTGCTAATTGTAAAGCACTTCATGCAAAGTTGACTACATCTTCCCATTGTACTGCACTGCTGTACTTGTACTGTGTATTGAGATAACAAATCACATAGAAAATTGTAATTTATATACGTCCAGTATTTTTAATGTCAAAAAATTGTGTTATAAATCATTTATCATATTATTATCTTCATGATATTCAACATTTATATTTGTTAAAACATGTTTTTTCTGTGTTTAGTTAACTCATGCTAACATATTTATATTATATAGACCTATATTACAAATACAAATCTGGAGAATAACTAAACTTTATTGTAATATAAGTATCCACTCTATTACCTTTTTCAAAAGCTTTTGGCTACGATACCTTATCCCACAATGTTTAATATAGCTCACTTGAAAACTAGGATTAAATAATAATAATAATATAGAATGGTAGATAGAATGACAGCGATTAACTTTCAAAGGTCACATATAGTTTGTTTAAAACTGCCTACATATTAATAAACAAGACCTATAAATATTATCATTTTATTACACAAAACTGTATAACAGAAGATGATCCTATAAATAATAATTTAAAAGCGTCATACAAACAGCGGACACGTTGATACGGGTAAGTTACAGTCGACTGAGGACTAAAATAGCACCTTAGGGAAATATTTTATCTGTCACGCTCTGAGAAAACCATAAATTGGGATTTCAATGAAATCTTGGATTTTTGTAATAAACATATAATAAAAAAAAAACAAGTAAAAAACTTAATAAAAGTTTTTAAAATTATGTTATCAAGTTTAGAATATTCTTATAAAATCATATTACCAAATATCTTGTAAGCAGACAAATAATAAAAAATGCAAAAAAAACGAAACTGATCATTTGAAAGTTTATTAATAGATAAATAGTTTATAAAACTATTTAAAAATTAACTTTTCAATTACAATGTAGATGTCATCAAGAAAAGAGTGAATAGATTAGTCAAGTTAATGTGCCTTACCATTTGCTATCGATGACTACAGGTCCACTTTACATCAGGTAGAATGTAGTCAAGCATTAACTTTGTTAGTATAAGAATACAAGGATCCCCACAATGCGCTGCGAGAGTTGAGCTGAGCGCCCTCCCCCTTTTTGATGCTACTAAAGTCGGTCCATACCGCGTCCAAGGACTTCCAATGAAATTGCTGGCACCGGAAAGGTTAAGAGTAACGATTGGCGAGCGCGCGCAGATTCAGTTAAGCTTAATTAGCTTTTTTATTCTGTTTTTTGGAGTCCTTGACATGCGTGCCAATTTTGGTTTAAATTGGTCAAGTGGTTTTCCTGTGATGTTGCCTCAAAAATTGATTCCCAAACGGTTAAGATCTTCGCTTACGCTCAGCTTAATAAACATTATTGGTATTAACAAACACATATCTATTTATTAATCTGCCATCATTAAATACATATTTTATATCTTTAAGTCTCAGAATCGTTAAAGATGAATTTAATATCACCACAACTTATATTTTAGTATAATATTTAGAATGAGTGGTTGGATTAGTAAAATAGTTAACTGAAATTCCAAACTATGCGGCAATTCAAATTCTAAGTAACAAGCTTTTGCTACTTAGAACTTAAATAATTTTTGATATATGTGATTAAGTGTTTTAATGCAGTATGAGTTAAAATATATATTAATCAAAACTAATCATTAAACATCTAACAATGAACGTTGCTGTCTTAAACATTATTTAGATTTTCACTCATACTATTCAATATATAAAGCAGCAAAGCATGATAAAACCAATAGGAGAGAGGAGAAATGAAGAGAGATTCATATCCGGCTGTTTCATTTACCGGAACATAGATTTAGCCGATACTATGTTGGCACTACTCCGTTTGAACCAGTCCGTATCGGCTACATTCTAAAAACTATAGCTAGAGCCTGGCGACAACTTACAAAGATTCAAAAGATCGTTTTATTTTTTTTATATGCATTTAATTTTAAAATAAAATAATAACAAAAACATCATCAAAGATAGTATAAAATAGCTAAAACTAAACTTGTGTTTTTTAATTCAGATAATTAAAAATATTATGTTTGAAAGATATGTTTTCTTGATTAATTTATTTGAATTTGAATTCTGATTGGCAGTAATAATGTCAATGAATATGTGAAAAAGTACAAAGAAAAGCACTTAGATTTCAAAACAAGCTTATATTCAACTCTCATATCCAACTATTTTTAAAAATGCTTAAATACGCGTTTAATTTGGTTCGATTTATTTAACTTTACTTTGATTAACTAAAATAAGTGGTATGTATAATCATATCTCTATACTCTATCTATCTATCTATAGAGTAGTTTAGATATGTAGATAGCTACATACCCAGAAACTGCTAAGGAAAAACTGAGATCAAACTCAAAATCTAAAAGGTTTACTTCTTTATTATCAATGATTTTTGCATTTATCATTTGTTGGTCTAAGTTTATGAATAAGAAAAACTTAATATCTATGCCAACTCGATTTTTAAATAAATATTTATAATAAATTATTCTATGAATAGAATTCGTTTAAAAAGTCCCTTCTTAACTGAGTCTAAGTTTGAAAAAAAGTAGTCGGGTTTCCGATTCTCCCAATCACTATTAATCACTTTAGGTAACTACTAATCACTAAATTGCTGTTACAGTAGTTAAGTTTCATTTTCTTGTACATCCTGAACTTTAATTCCGGAATTTTAGGAACCGTTGAAGGTAAATAACTAACTACCTGACTTACTTACAGACACTTACTTGTCTTTCTGTCAACACGATTGCTGCAAAGTAATAAAAACGTCAGAATAAATTTAAAGTTTACAAGCTAAATATAATTAGAGTTACGTGCGTAATAGAATCGGTAAAAAAAGTTTTTTCCCCCTTATATATTCGTTTCCTATCTCATGTCTTTTTGATATAAGAAATTATTATTAAACAAAACACTGTTGTGGAAATAATTAAAATTGTTTGTAATGGATATATTCTTTTAAAATAAGGTTAATTTTATAAATCACAACTCACCAGCCATTTTTAATTTATGTGCTTATCTGAATGTATTTTCATTGAGGAGCTCATGGCAATAAGTTACAATATACAGTTATATTCACATTTTTAATAAATTAATTAATTTTAGAATTTCCATCTTATTTTATTCCTTTTGTTTTAGGAAATCTTTATAACAGAACGAGTACTGACACATCAGAATAAATTTAAAGTTTATAAGGTAAATATAATTACATAACGTGCGTTATAGAATCGGTAAAAAAAATTCTCCCCCTTATATACTCGTTTCCTATCTCATCTCTTTTTGATGTAAGAAATTATCTTTAAACAAAACACTGTTGTGGAAATAATTAAAATTATTTGTAATGGATATATTCTTTTAAAATAAGGTTAATTTTACGGTTTTTAATTTTAAGGTTTAATTTAGATTTTAAGGTTATTTTCACCACTCACCAGCCATTTTTAATTTATGTGCTTATCTGAATGTATTTTCATTGAGGAGCTCATGGCAATAAGTTACAATATACAGTTATATTCACATTTTTAATAAATTAATTAATTTTAGAATTTCCATCTTATTTTATTCATTTAGTTTTAAGAAATCTTAATAACAGAATGAGTACTGACTACTGACACATTAGAATATATGACTGAAATATGTGAAATCGAATTAAATTTGCATGGTCCAAGTTAAAAATAAACTACATTTATGTATGCATTACTTTTTATATGGTATACCTTGATCTTATCTTATTATGTTTTGACGAACAACATAAAAAAAGGAAAACGAACAGTCAAATTGATTATTTTTTTCTCCTCACATTTTATATTTTTTCTTTATAATGTTTTTATCTCTCGACTATCGCATAAAGCATTCGCTAATTCAAGAGGTCGGGGTTTCGTTCAACAAAGAACGCTCCATTCTAATAGAAAGTTTCACTACATAGATGTTAATATAACCATTCATTTTATAAGAAAGAGTAAATTAAATTTTCTATATATATAGTTATTATATTTTCACTTTAAAATTTCGAGATAGCATTGAATTATATTGCGTTGGAATAAAATAAACATTATGATTAAAATAAAAGAAATTTATAACTATACTTAAGTAATCATTATTTAATTTGAAATTCGTAATACTACACTTCACGTTTTGTTTTTTAAAGCTCCAATGCGAGTCATACCTAAATCCTTGTTACAAAAGAATAACAAAGTAGTTCCGCAAGAAAAACAGTCGTAATATAAGAGAGCTCTTGTACATGTTGTATTTATTTAACCCTCCTTTAAATATGATCATAATTACAAGATGGAGAAAAGTTTCAGATTATGTAAAAAATACTTAAAATTTACATAAATCTTTTTTTATATTGTTGTGAAAGGTTCTACTTTTATGAACTACATTATATTTTACCATCGGCACTTGGGCTTGTTGGTAGCCTTCGGCGACCAGCCTCGGTAGCTAGGGTTCGATTAGGTTTCAACAGTGTTACAGCGGGTGGGGGCTGCCATCCTTCCGCGCCTTCGGATTTACAAAGGGGTACATTTAGGGGTAGGACAGACAAGACTACGTGGAGGCGGGGTAAACTGAATCGGTTTTAACAAAAAAGTAATAAATAAATGATTATTTATTTTATAAACATTTCCAATCACAAACGTCATTTGTCAAGTTTCCGCCATTAGAGATTCGGGAATCTAATAAACAAAGTTGTTCCGAATTTTGTTTTTCTAGTAAAATAAAAATGAAATACTAATATGATAATTTACATAGGTAATTGATAAATATATTGCATAGATGTGAAATGTTATTTAAACATTGTATTTTTGTGCTAATATTGGTGAAAATACCTACGGTCAATTAATCTCATACAAAATATATTTAAAAAAAATTGTTGTGTGGTTTTATGAAACCACCGTAAAAGTGAAACTTTTTTTCACATTATAGACATTTAACTAAAAATTTTCGGAATAATATTCCATTAAGGGTATAAAAATTGCTTCATCAATCTTAATTTTATACTTAGAAAATGGGAATGATAATGGGAAATGATAAAAGTAGACTAGGTCTCCAACTAATAATTTTATTGAACTCTGTGTCTTAGAGTACGACATACATAATACTTAACAATTATTTAGATGATATACACATATTAAAACACTGAAAACAATATTTTATAATCGTTGAGTCATTTTGATCCGTTTTTCAATTATTTTCAATCATTCTATTATCAATTCCATCTTCATCATGAATTTAATTAAAATTAATTATATCTTAATCATAATAATGAATAAATAACAACATTTACATTAAACACTGACAAAAACAAACAAAATAGCGTGGAGCACTGGCACAAATGAGTAATAGTCTATACACTACACGGTCAGCTGATGCGAACTATAGGCGCCGCCATATTGGCCTCGGCTGCTCTGACGAGCGCCTTTCACTTTATCCCTACTCCGCGGCCGACCGTCACGCGACATGCAACACACAGACGAAAAAGTTTGAGACGATGTAATAAAAGTTTCACTTTAAAAACTATTGCTCGCTCGGGCTGCAAAGAGTATTAAAAGAAAGAAAAGACCAACCCCTTTCTAATGAGACCATTTTTAAACCAAAAATCCAGCGACACGATTGGAAAGGCCAGCCTATTCTTCTTATGTTTCAGTACAGTACAATATGTTTTCAGTACAACTCCAATCATGCAAAACTAAACAGGTGTTGTTGTCTGTTTCTCAGGCACATGCCCATTTCTTAATAAACCTGACGTTCCTAAAAAAGAACTATGAAGACTTAACTTAAATCGGTGGTGATGGATGAGATGACAATTAGCCAATTATTATTAAGTAATTGAGCGCTGCGGTAAAACTTGTCAACACTGAGATCATTACGGATCCCAAACCTAGACTTAGTTAATAGAAGTAATGGGTTCTATTAAAGTTTAAGTATAGATGTGTTTACGATAATGTTTCTCCGGACAATACCGGGTTACACTTTACACTGATAAGACTGACTGCTGTTATTGTGGGAGACAATTATCCAGTGTGCTTAGTTGGAATGATTAATCAAATCGTTAGAGTAGATAAGGTAAGAAAATAAAGCAGTGCAAAGTAAAAAACATAACATTTTAAAAGATTTTTTGATAGCTAAACCCAAACAACATAGTCTAACTTGAAAAAATCTGATTATAGTGGACTTGCTATACATAAACACAAAGGCGCACACATAGATACACACAGACACACAAATTAATATAGTAGAATACTTAAATTTGAAACTGTTTGTCATAAATCGTCAACAATTTAAAGGACAAAGGGATATTTTATTGCCCTATTGGTGTAAGTACATTTAAATAATAAGGATCAAGGGGTTTCAAAGCTCTAAACCTCTGAATTTATATTTATTAAGCGGAAGCGCTCGATTTCATTTTGGCAATTATTTTTACACAATTGTTATTCAATATTTTTTATAACTCTTACCTAAAATATTTCGCCAAAAGCTTTACGATATAAATATATTTTATCAAACAACTCTACCTTACCTACCAAAAATAGGTATAACATGTTTTCTAATAACTAACTCATTGTTACACTAACTCTTATACAGAAATCGTTCAAAATTATGAGTTATTTAAAATTTTATATTTAATCACCTACAATCATGAACTGAATATATATTACATTAACCCACTGAGAGGTAACATAAATATATTTGTCCGAAGTGATACTATTCAAGAGTTTATTTAAGTTGCATTACATTACATTTCCTTTAAAAAAAACTATTAACAACATTTTAAGCAATGTCATGCGCTGCCTGAATAGTTGATTAAAACCAGTGTTTAATAACACCCTATTTATAAGAAAAATTAAAAAAATAAATTCAGTTCTCTGTTTTGTCATCGCACTTTGCACCTTGCACGAATTGATTGATACAAGTGAAAACAAAATTTGCCTATCCTGTTCATTTTGTTTTAAATGAATAAAAACATAAAATTAATATTCCAAAAAAGTAACGCCTTTTTAAAATAAAGAATGTTTTATTAAAATTATATTACTTATTCATCCAGTGGGGTTTATCTGAGGTCGTTGAAAATACCCTCTAAAATTCAAATCCAACATTTACGGATTTACATCAAGTCATCTATATAAATTGGAATAGAAAAGGAAACGTTCCGAAACCTCGACGGTTTTATTACGCAATGTTTGTTATTTTACAATCTGCGCCTGAAGGATTTCGAGAACTGTCAATTTTATATCTGGCTGTTCACTTTAGTTTAATTGTGAATGTGTTTTTACATCGTTAGTTAAAATATTATTTTCAATTTTTACCCGGAGGATAAATATACCTATTTGTTATTGGGCGTCCAACGGATAAAGCAAGCATAGTAAAGCCAAAATTAAATAAATACGTCATACAATTTTATTTAGCCATCACCCTCTTTGCAATAATTCTCTTTGCAATATTTATGAGAAGACGTCCCATTACACTTTAATACGATCTTTTTGTTTAAAATTATCTAACGACATAATTTACTAGGCAAATTATTGTAATACGTCTAAAATTAACATTGAGGTAAATATTCAAACAAATCTTGAAGTAGTCTGGCAGCAATCACTTCATAAATATTTGGAAATATTGTAGTGTACACAAAACTTTTTTAGTTGTTTTCTTAAACTTGTTAAACAAAAATAATAAAACCCGTTCATATAAATTACTATCGACCGTCACGATAATAATAAATCATGTGTTTTCATATTAGAAGTTAGAGTAGAGTTTAAGTTTTCGATAGAGCTCGTTTTAAATTGATGTAGTGAACCAATTAATTAAAGTCAGTATCGAGAGGTATGATAAGGTCGAAATTTCTGAGTACCCCGGCACATCTTCTATATTATTAATATTTTCTTTTCGCAATATGCCATCACATGCGATACTCCCAATGTCCCTATTCTGTTAGATAAGCGACGCGTCCCTATTCAGGTGTTTATACGACTGCATAAAATGATATGGATTCTACGCTGATGCTAACTTAATTCCATTTTCCCGGACGAAAGCTTTTACTTTTGAATAAAAGTTTTGTTCTGGGAAGAAGACCTGGATACATTGTTAATCTATCTACTAATTGACCTTTTTGGCTTTTTAATTGAAGGCTTCGTATGACTTAAGTAGTCAGTACTTAGTAAATATTAGTTGAATATTTCCAATAAAAAAAAGTATATATTATATATATATATATATATATATATATATATATATATTGAGGTTTTTTTACACGGGGTTCATCGATTTTAACAGTGTAATTTAACGACATACAAAATTGCATTTGACACTGAAAATGTATGTCATTAAAAAGAAACAGTCATATCTAAAGAATGCTAAAAAAATCTTCAGGAAAGACTTACAATGTTTGATTAAAGCCATTGTTCTTAGGTTACTCACTAGAAGGCTTAAATATTTTAATGTATTACTATCTATACTAATATTAAAAAGCTGAAGAGTTTGTTTGTTTGAACGCACTAATCTCTGGGACTACTGGCCCGAATTGAAAATGAAAGAAAAAATCTTTTTGTGTTGAATAGTCCGTTTATTGAGGAAGGCTATAGGGTATATATCATCTCGCTGTGACTAATAGAAGTTAAGCAGCAATGAAAAATGCTGCAAATTTAATATAATCTAATAGGTTCTGACTGACTTAGTTATAGCATACAGTCTAAACCGCAGGTCGTAGAGATAGTAAAATTGGAGGATACATTTGTTTTTCTACGTAGTGGTGTACTAAGAAAAGATTTTTAAATTCCAGCCTTAAGGGTTTTAAATATCAATTTTGTATGGAACTCGGCGGCAACACCAAAAAACCACGCGGACGAAGATGCGAGCGACCCCTAGTTTAAAATATCGCGAGTTTCTGCTTTACATATAATTATTAATTGTATTAATTTTTTTCAGGTAAGATGACTATTCATGTACGAACAAGACAAACTCTAAGCGACTTGGTAAGAAAGTTAAACTTCGATAATAAAAGAGTTAAAATATATTTACGTAGGCTTAAATCACATATGATTTTAAATGTTATAAATTATTTTAAGAACCATTTTCTTTATGTATTTTTTTTATACATGTATATTGTTAAGGTATAAAGATTTTATTAAGTAGCATAAATATCTGTATTGGATAAGAATTAGAGAAAGACTTTTACAGATGAATTGACACTAAATTGAATTTGAATTCATTGACATTCAGACTAGCTTCTCGGTAATGGAGCTGAAGGAATTCCACGACTGATTTCTATGACCTTTCCATATTAATTTTGTCATGCTACTTATTTTCATTTAAAAATAAAAACCATAATGATTACAACTTAAAGGAATTTTATAATTTTAATTTACTCTTGTATACTAATATATATATATATATATATATATATATATATATATATATATATATATATATATATATATATTATAATAAGAACTGACTGACTGAAACTGCGATACTATTTTAAAATTATTTAAACGCTATATTTTTATTAAACTTTAATTAAAATAAAACTTTAAGCCCTTGAAGCAATTTGGCATTTAATTATTGTTTATTTCAGAAAGTTACTAAAACAACATAATACTTTTAAATTACGTTTCCACATAAACTTTATTTAAGGAATGGCGTCGCTTCACTAATTACAATGACTAGTACGAGTTACGACCGCCGGGCTGTAAAAATAAAATTATGAATAAAAATTCACGTTTCACTTGATATTTTTATCTTTTACAATCTTTATAATTTCTTTAACATTATAATGTAATTCAAACAATTATTAATTATATAAAATGGTGACAATCTTTTATCATTGTAATGAAGCAACCTGTGTCTTTAAATATTTATTTAACCCGAAGAAACAAATAATAATATCACACAGAAAAAAATATTGAAATTGTTCTTCTAAAAAAAAACAATAATTAAAAAATATTTCTTATAATGTTATCACGTTGTGATTTCTGTATATAATTGTTGGCATATTATTTATTACAATTATTAGCACGCTGTCGCTCGCGACGCCGCCCGCGTGTAGGTCGCTTTTCACGTAATCTGTGGAAACTACAATCATCCAGGCTTATAATAGACTTATAGTTAGTTCTACAGCATCCTATTCCTGTGCCAATTTTATACATACATATATATATATATATATATATATATATATATATATATATATATATATGTATATGTATGTATGTATATGTATAAAATAATAACATACGTACACATTACACACACACAGGCCACAGCACAAGCACTACAGCACAGGACACTATTCAAATATACGTAATAAAGCATATGAATACGAAATAGTTTTTATGAAATATTATGTTTTTGAGTAATGTTCAACTAATGAATTTCTTTATAGAATTCCAAACTGCTATAACATATGCGAAAACATAATCAAAGCGATTTGTAAAATAAGTCAACGCCATTTAGAGATAATTACAATTTTGTTATTGTTATATGCTTTTATTTTAAAGTAATTTAATAAAAAAATATATGAGTACATCGATCAGTTTAATGTTCATGCTCTAATTATTTATATAAAAAGTGTCATATAAATTGGCCACTCGGTTTCACTCCCTGGGGTACGACATAATGATTGATTGTGTTCCATCAAAACGTGTCAACAAACGGCGAACAAATCTTTTTATAAATTAAGTTTTTTTTAATCTATTTAAACAGTTATAAATTAAAATGATAATTGATTTAAATACGTAGCATTAAACTTTAGCAATATTAAAATAAACTCGATTTAAATTATTTAAATGCTTTGAATAAATAAAAAACTGGATTTTAGTTTACACATCTTTAGGATAAGTTTTTTTTTAAATGTCATTTGTGCCAGCAGAAATATTCAATTATAAATCAGGATCTCTACGCATAGCTGTCATTTGAAAGGGAAAACGAGGAAACTAAAAAAAGATTAGAAAAATATTTGACGGATATTGAAATGGTGCCCAAATTTTAGAAATGATATTAAATCTCTTGGACTTATCCTCTTATTCATGTCCTTTTAATTTTGAAATTAGTTTTTATAGTTTAAGAGGTATTTATTCTCTATAGTTATAATTTATCATTTTATATGTATTTTATAAATATATGACATTATTTTTTTTAATATTTTTTTTAACTAACCAACATTTTTGTAAGGTTAATGCACACAAGGTTCTGAAGTGAAGTGTCACAACTGGTTGTTTACATTTGAATGTCTGTTGTAATTAATTCCTTATTCGTTCCTCATGGAGCGTTCAAGTGAAAATTATAAGTTAAACAAATATTTTTTGAATAGTTGATATATATAATTGACATTACTCACCAATAGTATATACTATTACTTTTATATAAAAGACCCCTTCGTATATTTTCATACTGTTTATTAGAAATGTAAGTAAATGGCGAACATTGTAATTTTTTTTTACTGTCTTGTATGTATACGGTTTTTTTTATGAATTAATTCATTTACACTTTGTTTTTCTTCGTATATATAACAACTTGAGTATTTTCTACTTAATAAATTATACTATATATATACTATACAATAAATACCCATCAACACTCACTCACCCAATAAATGTCTAAATCGCTTAGTGAGTCATATATTTGTGAACAATCTTTTGCCAGTGTTCTTATCTACGCTTATAATAGCAAGAATTCTGAAGGTGTTATATTCCTTTATAATTGAATTAGGCTTATTATTATAAAAACAAGGATAATAAATGCAATCCCCAATGCATAAATTAACAGACAATAACGCGTGATTACGACAATGGAGCGATGTATTAAACTTAATAACGCCGCCTGGTAAATATGCATCGTATAGATATATTTATAAAACTGTATGTATAATATACATATATATAATAGACTTAATATATTTATAAAGTTAACTTAAAGTATAAAGTTAACTTTATTAACTTGTTAGTCTTTTAAAGTTATAGACTTCGGACTAAGTATTCAAAATTTATAACTTTATGGAAGCTTAATTTCCTTGTTATATTTTAGTACATAGATACACCCAATTAAAATGAGGAAGTTGTTCGCCAAAACCCGTAAATTTTATAATTGGAAAGAATATTGAAATTGAAAATGCTCAAGGTATCTTTCATTTTCGAAAAGATGGTTAAAAATTCATAAGAAATAAAGACTAACCAACTAAA
Source organism: Napeogenes sylphis (assembly GCA_959347405.1). Classification (NCBI taxonomy): domain Eukaryota; kingdom Metazoa; phylum Arthropoda; class Insecta; order Lepidoptera; family Nymphalidae; genus Napeogenes; species Napeogenes sylphis. Next base: position 17,121,210 of record OY365786.1, read on the forward strand.
ATTAATGAAGATATAATAGCTTTTCGAACTTTTTACTCTGAACTGTAAATTAATCGTAGCTTAAAAGCCGTGTACATTTTGTTAACAGAAATATGAGTTTAATTTATTTACTTAAGACTGTTAATGTACTATATGTATATTATAATTTGAATTCACAATTTGCATTTATTCCATAATATATTGTTAGGATTCATGTAGAAATTTAATTAAAAAAATAATAAGCATTCAAAGTAATTGTCAAATTCACGTATTTCACGCTATTTAATACCACGAAAGCCAGATTACGACGTTATAACTAATTTAGTAATACAACTATGACATAAAACGACAAATCTACCACAGTAATAAAAAGCAAGATAAGCTACTCAAAGTAGGTACTCAAAGATCACATCGACAATCACTATTCACACCTACAGAGCTTCCGCTCTCAAATGAGTAAGACACAAGAGGTCATAAACATAACACTTGTTTAGTAATTTATAGGGGTTGATACCTACTATTTTTTTGGAAATACCCTCGACTCCTAACAATATAATATAACTAACAAAATTAAAACAAAACAATGTTTTTGCGTTCTTTAAAGCGTTTTAAAAATCTGCTCAAAATCTATGTTTAACGGTTTTACCGTTTGAATTTTCTGATCCGCCCAATTTCTATTCATAAATTTCATACAAATTGACAGAATATAAATCTTTACAAGTAGGATTTGAATTTCAATAAAGCTTCTACAACCGAAATATATCTAGCATGTTTGTGCTGGCTGATTACGTATCAGATCAGAATTTATAAATCTTGTGTTCATATTATTTGGTCTTTATGTTATTATTGAATTTATTTTATTAATTAATTAATTGTTCTCGACTTCTGAACTTTACCGTTCTAAGACAAATTTCGTATCTAAAGCCATCAAAGAGGGTAAATGTAGCGAAAATTTGAGTTCGATAAGTTCAAATATAAGTTTCAGTTAAATATCTTCGTTGAATACAATTAGAACCATAGATATTTTACGCTGAATGAATGAATGAAGCTAATAAACTTTATATATATATATATATATATAAAGTTATATATATATATAGTTATATATATATATATATATTCATTCATTCATTCATTCATTCATTCAGCGTAAAATATCTATGGTTCTAATTGTATTCAACGAAGATATTTAACTGAAACTTATATTTGAACTTATCGAACTCAAATTTTCGCTACATTTACCCTCTTTGATGGCTTTAGATACGAAATTTGTCTTAGAACGGTAAAGTTAAAGAGGTATATATATATATATACCTCAGCGATGCTGGTTTGACTTAAATTTAAATTCATATCTAATGAAATAAACATCAATACGAGTTGGAATCGACCATGATATCGTATTCATTCAAAATTCATAATAGATAATTGATACTAGATACACATTTTATGAGTCATGTATTTGTTAATTGTTTAGTGAAATAGAAGTCGTAATGTTTTTGGCGCGTCAAAACTACCGATATTGTTGCTAATGTCCTGATATTTTGAAGTTACAACGCGCGATGGCGGTTTTGATGTAATTAGATTTAAGTAAACGTTCAATATTATTGTATTTAATCGGATCATTTAGAACTGGGGTAACACAAATGGTTATATATTTGGTCCAAATTATATGAGCCAATATTTAGCTATAGTGTTAAATGTAGTTATAAAGAGAACTATTCATATTTTTATAATATTTTTTTTTTTTTGGACCAATAATAAAAACGAAGTACGTCTTAATAAGTCTCGATGATCATATATGAAATATTATTTTCATAATATATGTATTTTCATAATAAATGTGTCATGATTAAAAAAAAAGAAAGCATATTGTGATTATTCTTAGCCTTATATAAATACCTGTTACATAGTTATCGTAATTTTTGTAAGACAATAAATGAATAATGATCGAATTTAAGAATATGTAAAATTAATGCAATTAATAAATATATTTTATATACCTTACTTAAGATATGATTTTTTTAAAGATTAGCTTAACGAATATACAACTAGAAGTAAATATAAGAAATAAAAACGAGTCCACAATAAATCCCTTAAAAATTAAAATATCTTATCATATATGTCTGTATGTACAGTTAAGAATAAAAAAATGTAAGTCTGTTTCTATATTATGCTGAATTTGAATGTTTTTCAAATAAGCTCACCAACATATCATTTTAGTTGAAGGGTGGTGGTGGTGGTGGTGGTGTGACAAGCCGGGCTTGAATTACTTATCAGCACAGTCGCATGCTATTGTGTCTATTTTTTCTCATAGCTATTCCGGCTCTTCCTGTCACGCTAAACTGGTTATGTAATCTGTTTAATATATACTATATTATTGTTCTTTATATATTTTCGCTAAAAAATAGGAATTTATTAATAAAACATTTAAAATTGTAGGATAAGATAACACAAAAATAAGATTCTGAACATTGAGATCATCTAAACCATTGATAATTCCTAGGTATTTTTTTAATAATTTCATGTTTGTCATTAAATATAAATATTCTATAAATTAAAAAAAAACAAGAGACATAGTTTTCAAGAACTTAAGAATGGAACAAAAGTTGTGCTGTAAACGATTACCTTGATTCTATTTTTACGCTTGTTAGAAGTCTCTACAAGGTTAAAAATATGTAATATCGCGGGTAAACAAACTTCTTATTTCGATCCACTTTGAAGTTGAAGATATAAGATAAGGAACCTTTTAAGAGCCGTGGCTAAAAGGAAAACCAGTGGAGGAAAGGAAAACTATTTGTTCAATAAGAACAAAACATTGAAAATATTAATTAAATAGCTTATCAACCTTATGAATCCATGTATCTGATATATATACATAGCTTAAATAGTGGAGGTGTAACCTGCTTAAATAAAACTGAGTTCAAATTGTTTCTTAAGAAATTAAAGGTATTAAATTTCAATAACAAAAATATAAAAATAGAACAAGAAAAAATATATATACAGGTTTCAGGAATAAGGCGGTTGTGTAAATAGTGAAAGTTGATAACAAATAGGGGATTCCCCAGAGAGCTTCATATTTGAAATGCAGAATGATATGGGTTGAACAAATGTAACAGTGTAAGTGGTTCTGGGGATCAATTTAATCAATTTAATTTATATTTATATTTTTAATTTCATTAAAAATAATAATTCCTAACGGTCCTTTGTTAGTTTCTCTAATATTTTTATACCGTTAGAGACTTTAAATGCGTATTTGTATGTAGGTATATAATATTCTTTACTTGTTTGTGGTGCCTTTTTAAAAATTTGATTAGTATTAATTATAGTTATTCAGTATAATACATTTTTTTTAATTATTTACATTTAAAGCTTATGAAAAAAAAAATGAATATAGTTTTCAAAGTGGAATATTTAACGCCTAAAATAAAACAGAACAGAAATCTAGAATTTAAATGTGTTTACCATAATTAATTTAAAAATACATGTATATATAACATAAACAATTAATAATACTAAAAATAACACAAACAAGAGTACAGTGAAAACTCTTTTAACTAAGACACATCAGATTTTTTGGTAAATATATATATTTTTTTATTGTTAAGAAAGACAAGTCCTGCATCAGAGATAATATTATTTTTTTGTCTTCACAAACTGACAGGTAACAATAATCTGTGGATTACAGAATTGTCTCGTATGGGGATCGAACACACAACCTTTGGTTCAACAGTCAGGGTCACTAACTAAGCCTATTTTCTTCCTTCAATACAATCTATTGTATCCAAGTTTGTTTATTGATGTCCCTAAGAAGGTTAATGTCTTATATTTAACCTTCTATTGAATATTTAGAAAATGCATATTATTTCACAAGCATTTGTAACTTCTTTCTAATCTTTTGTAATAGTTGAAACAAAAAAGTTATTTCATTTCATAATTAATAATTTTTAATAAGATTTTATAAAAAGATTAAAATAAAAAAATAAACTTAATGTTATTTTTGTGGAGAATTAAATATTAAATACTGTTATTGTACTACAACAAAAATCATAAATTAAAATCATACAACACACAACATAATATTAAAAATTTACGTAAGGCCACCTTGGGGCATTATTAAAAATCTTTGTAGTATGGAATAATGTTAGACGAACGAAAATGGAGACTAAAATATTATTCTTTGTTATTTCTTTTCGTCCTGCAATTAACTTGGTAGCGCAGTGTACTTTTATATTAGTCTATAATACGTTTGTATACACATCAATATCCTTAATATTTAACAATATTTTTTTAATATATCTAAACTGATTCATTAAAGTTAATTACATCTTTATTCCATTAGTCATTTACACGTACTTTTGAATGGTAAATTATTACATTAAAATAGATTACAGTACAGTAAGTCTGTGAGTATCCTTTGCAGAAACTGAACAATTGCTTTTTCGAAATGAAATTTAACAATATTTAACTTATAACATTGTAATATCAACCCTGCAAATAAGTCAACAACCAAAGTTGATTGATTTACTAAAAACTAACTAAATTTTGTCCATAAATAATATTTCATTAAATACATGTATTGAGAAGCGACCGTAAGCCTACTAATTACTTTAAAAACATCTCTAAGATAATCTGTAGCATAAATAGCCCGCATAGCTCTTAATTGTAAAATAAACATTAAATTAATTTCAGCAGCTCTCTTCCTTAGTACAATACCATAAAATGAAATACTATGAAAATAACTATAATAAGAGGCGAGTCGTATTAGCGTCTGGTAATTGTCTTACTTTCTTAATTGCGAAGACATTCGAGCTGAGTTTGCTTGCGAGTGTTGAGAGATGGGGGTTTTACTGACACTTCCTATCTAAATTTATACCTATGAAAACCCTTCAGTAAGTCAGTTCTAACACTTCATTGATATTTTTGTGTTCATTTCAAAAGAATTGTAAACTTTTTTTCTCAAAGTGGAAATTTCTGAAAGAGAAAAGGAAATTTTTAACAGTCTTAGTCAGCGAGGCATGTAATTGGATTGACTTGAAGATATTGAATATAAAACGAATATAATGTGTTCCATTGACGTAATACCACGTAAGGGAAATATTTTATTGCGTTCAGCAATAAGACATTATTCATTAGTAATCTCATTGATATAATAGAAATTATTTAGAAAAATTAAGTTCAAGTTAAAATTGCTTTTTAAATTGTACAAACTATATTGTTTAGTAAGAGGCCAGTTAAACTATTTGTCTATTAAAAAAAATACATATATTTAGTTAAAAAAGTATTGGTATTGGATTATTTGTTTATGGTTCCAAATTCAAATTTTTGTTTTCCATTTTGGCGCGAAGTTATAGTTGCATCTGATATTTATATTAAATACAGTGCTGTTTTTAGTTATATCATATCTAGTATGAATTGCAAAAGAGTTTGCCTTAAATTGTGCATCACCAATGGGTTTTTGAACTGAAAACGTTACAGAAGGCTTAAGGTGAATGGACTTTATCAAAAAATCGTGCTTATGTGTGGTACCAAGCATTTAAAAGTGGTCGAGATGTAATGGAAGATTGGCCACGCTCTGGAATACCATCAATGTCTGCAACTGAAGTTAACATATAGTAACTGAAAATCCTTATTCGACTTTGAGAGATAGCCGCCGAACGTTCTGTATCTCACGAGTCGATCCGTACCATTTTAACTAATTGTTTTGGTTTGAAGTATAGTAGCTCGGCTAGTACCAAAAAACCTGATTTTTTTTCAAAAACTCAATAGCATGAGAGTCGCTGATGACATGCTAGAACGATTCAATTCCGACTCAACATTCATGAATCGCATTGGGTTTACGAGTTTGAAATGTAAACTAGTCAACAAGCTGTAGAGTGGGGCCTTCCAACTGAACCTAAACCGAAAAAACCACGGCTAAGTCCTTCAAAAGTCTAAGTCGTATTGACTGTTTTCTTTGAGTATCGCGGTGTTGTGCACTCGGAATTCTTGCCGGAATGTCAAACGTTAAATAAGAAATATGATTTAAGCGTTATGCGGCATTTAAGAGAGCAAATTTGATGGAAAAGGCCAGATTTTTGGAAAGAAAATTCTTGGACTTTTCATATTTCATATGCGATAATGCGCTATAAAGGCCATCATTTTAAACGAATTTTTGAGCAAACCCTCAACAAATACCATCGAGAAATCAAAATATTTACCAAATATAGCTCCAGCCGACTTTTTTCAGTTGTACATTTTTACAACCAGAACTGAGGTCAGTTCCGATTGAAAAAATGTTTTCATGATTATTCGTTGGCGTAAGTGTATCGTTTCAGAAGGAGGATACTTTGAAGGTGATAAAATAAATTTGGTTGTATAACAAACAGTTTGTGTATTATTGATCTTTTCCCGGTACTTAACTGACTTAACAGAGTAGTATTTAACACAATAATATTGTGTAAATATTTGATTAAAAAATTGAATGTAATAGTCAAAGTTTTGATTAATTACTTTATATTTAAACTAATTAATCAAAACTTTTTGCCTTTTGAAGTCTACAAAAGGCCTTTGACTTGTGCCTCATCAGTGTATCTGGTGGGCATTGCGATACAAAAGGATCCCTGAGGCTTATATTGAGATTATGATTATGCTTATATTATATTGACTAATACTTGATAACGGCGGTCTTAAACTAAATATGTCGAAAACTGAATACATGGCTTGCGAGTGTCTGGACTGAAATACTATCCATACAGAGCCATCCTGAGCCAGACGTTAATTTGGAAAAGTTTAAGTACCATGATCCGTTATTCACGAGTCTGGAGGCACCGATCACGATGTCCAAGGCGGGACAAACGCTCCCTGGCCCAAATGTCACTGGTATAACCTGTGACCACGGAATACCTCCGAAACTGAAGGGGTAGATAGAAGATATACAAGAGCGTGATCCGATCGGTTCTTTGCTGGCCAGTTCTATCTCGGCACACTCAGGAGATTCACGTCCCGGAAATGAAGATGCTGAGGTGGACGTGCGGCGTTACATGGTCTGCCCGCATACGTAACACATACATTCGAGGTAGTCTTGGAGTCCATGACGTAGTGGATAAGCTGCAAGAGCGGCGCCTGAGATGGTATATGAGAGATGGTTAAACATAAATCATATTAATATATATAAATAAGTTTATAACAAGTTTATAAGAATTTAAACTATAAGTCATTTAAACATTAATTTTTAAATTTATCGTTTGATGTATTGTTCATATACACACAATTTCCATATTGAAATGGATGTGTTTAAAGAAAGCAAGTCATACAAATGTTGTTTGTGATAGCGCTATTGGGCATAATAACTGCAAGCTTTCACCTTTTTTACGAAAGATGATGCTTACATTAATTGCTTGCAATAAACAGTATCTGCTGTAATTGGAATTTTGGATACAAAATGTTTTCATTAAGGGATGTTATTAAAATTGTGTTGTGTTTAATTTAAATTTAAAATGACTCTTTTTTTATTTTTTTTAATATTGTGAAAACATACCATATCAATTTACAAAAATATAATAAAAAAAATATCGCTGATATGCGACTAAAGTATCACCTAAAGAAGTATACAGAACGGAAGTAATATTTAAAGTCTCTAAAGTTCGTAGCAAAAAAGATAAAAAAACTTGTTAGAAGAAAAATATTTTTTTTATTAAACTATAAACTCTTAATTTTGATACAATTTTGTCATTTTTTTTATTAAATAAGTCAATATGGAGATATTTTCTATTATAATTTTCACAAGATCTGAATATATATTTGGTTTTTAAATAATTTGTTCTACACACAGGAATGTGAAATATTGCATGCTATACAGTTTCTGCTTCCTTTACTTCTGACCCTATACCTAGAATATTAATTAATCATTATAAACGGAAGATATATTACAAATATATATATTTTTTAAAATATTTTATAATTTATATGAGGTTTCATAGGTTCCTTGCCGTTAATTATTGCAAAATATTGAATTGTTTCTTAGCGAAATATAAATATATGGATAATACTAAATTTGGTACACGTAACGTTTATTCGACATTAGTGCTATTCATCGTTCATACTCTATTAACGCAGATTCATCACCGCTTCATGGAAGATAACTGGATTTGAATTTATCATAATAGGCTACATAATATACTATTGCATAATACAGAATATTGAAACTTTTAATAGCTATCGAATCAGTACTGCCTAAGAAAAATTTTCAACGTCTTTTTGTGATATCTGTGATATCTGTAACATTTTCCTAGTGACCCAGGAAAAAAACACCAAGTCGGAGTCTTATTATCAGTTTTTTGGATCATCACTACAAGTCGAAACATTGCCTGCTCTTTGAATTTATGTTGTGATAATAAATACAGATTTTATTCATTTTATGTATTTTCAAGGTAACTCCACAAATAAATAAATAATGTTATAACACTTCTTTTACTACATTTTTATTTATGTCTTTCTTCAAAGTAATATAACTCTAAAAATAGACAATCCAATATCCAACTCAGTTGTACATGAGGGAATACTCTCACGTCTCCAACGGAGAAAATGCAAAAGATCTATTACAATGAAATTCCGAAAGGAGTGCGTGTATGAAGTTGGATGGCAGTTTGGAAGAAATTGTTTTATATGGTAAATTTATTTTGTAATTTTGAGCTAAAAATTTTCCTAATCTTAATTTATGGTTAGTAGTTTTTTATATATTTATAATTGGAAAAACTACTTAAAAATGTTTATTTTCATTTGATATACTAAAATCTAAACTGAATAAATATCGTTAAATTAGTTATTCCATGACGTATATTCAGTTTTAATGACATTCGGTTATTATGAAATTTGTCAAATTCTGACACGGCCAGAGTTATGATAAATGATGTTCCGCATACCTTAGGGTGATAGAATTATAAGATTAATTTTATTTTGTTTTCGGAGTTACATTAACTGTAAGATAAAAAAAATAAAAGGTCTATAATAAATGTTACATTTTCTGAAACTGTAGTTTTAGTTTGTAATTATTTACAATTGACAATACATTGACAGTAGTATAAAAAATTGTTTCTCATTCTTCTTTCATAAACATCATTCAAAATAGAAGAAAAACTATCCTCTTACTAAACTAAGCCCTTAAGTTGTTCATGTCAAAACGCTTGTAGTAATATTTCAGGGTTAATGTTAAGTACATACATAATACTAGAACTCAAGAAACTTTTAAGATCTGAGTGATGTTTTTTGAGCACCTCATTAGCGAGGGCAACATTTTGCTAATTGTAAAGCGCTTTATGAAATGTTACTGTGATACTAATGATGACACTATGAAGTATAAGGCTGTAAAGCAAAATTTTATAATTAAATATAACAAAAGTCAATAAAGTAAGTCAATAAAACTTTGGGTTGAGTTGAGTTGAGTTTATTTAATGCAGGTGGATTAAATAAACTCAAACTTTACTGCACAAAAAACAATTGAAGAATCCTCGTTTCTTACTAGCAGTTTCTCTTAGAGGAATAAAGTTTCGCACTCCAGACTAATCTTTGCAACCAACTTAATTACATTTTATTTTATTTCAGTGAAGTTGTAAACCAAAGAGAGAGTAAACCAAATAATTAGTATAAACTTAAAGATATAATTTCATGACAACACTATTGTTTACGCTATAGTAAGGTATGTAAGGTAAGTAAGAAATATCAACGAAAACTATGTTTTAATACAAAATTCTGTAACAATTTTCCTAACTTTCAGGACTTTTAAAAGTTAAACTTAATTTATTTTGATATTTTTATTTACATAACAATTTGATATTTATTTACATTACAATTAGATATTTATTTACATTACATTACAAATCATATTTATTCTGATATCAGATTTTGAAAGTGTAGTTGGATTATTAGAATTCTGAACTAGAACTGAAATTCTAAACTAGTTTGTGGTAGCTCTGAATTCCTAAGATACAGAATAATTGCTTTACTCTTATGAAAAGAAGTTGACAATAAACATACTATAAAAAACTCGGCTATTACCCGAGATTTCGTCGACTTTAGTTAACTCTATTTTACTATTTTAAATTGTTTTGGTTACATAAAAGCCTCCCATTATGAATTATTAAATATATTTTCCATGTACAGACAACCATCATTTACAGTTTTATTATATTTATAAATGAGTTACAAAATTAAAGCCCAGTCTGTTTCTATATTACTAACATTTAAAAAAAGAAAGTGATAGCTTTCACATTAATACACGTCCTATCCAAGTGTAAGCGAGGAGTTCATTCTTATTTTATGTTAGTTTCTGTAGCCACTCTTTTTTGACAAAGATGGTGATTATTCTACGAGATAACAATTTAACGATTTTTATTAAATATTTATAAAAAAAAATGATGATCTACTACAGTTCATGTTCTTTCAAAAATGTCTAACTATTACAAAGCTTTTTATCGTTTTCCATATACGCACGCTCAAATTTCACACGTCATTAAATCTCTTATGAATATGTTATACACCCTTTCTGTACAATATCTATCAGTGTAAAAGCCCTTTTACCACTTAAATAACCTCTTAGCATATTCCTACGAGGTTTTATTTAATGTTATGATACTTGGCTCTGACCTGATATAATATTACAGATTTAAATTTAGAACATTTCTGTTGAATATTTCAGTTAGATATTATTTAGGTTAGTTTTTGTATTAAGTACCTACTTGATAAGTAGTTATGGTCCTATGCACTCAAATTGTGTTTTTTCTTAATATACAAATAGCCATTTGTAATTGCCACCTCTTGCAGGCCTCTCTACAGCAATTCCAACACCATTTGTTCTAGGACTTTTTAAAATTAATATTTTTTTAAATGTAAGTTTTCCCATACAAAATTTAATTGTTGGCTCTGAACTGGCATAAACTCTGAGCGTAGGCAAGGCGCCCTGGCAATTATGAATCTTACATGCTTTTCAGAAAAAAAGTGAACGCAAAAATTTTGTTAAATATCTACGTTTTATAAAAATACTAATAAAACATAAGAAAATTAAAATAAAATTAAAATTGGGAATGGACAACGTTTAGACATTTTGGTTGTTTTTGATGTCGGCTATCAGTGGTGTGTTCGTGTTTAGTTGTATTAACGATTCATATAGTTATTTACATATTTTCTCCGCTTCGTTGAGAGAAAATATAACCTAACAGCATGAGCAACGTCCGGTATTATAAGGGGATATAAATCCCATTCTTCTCGGAAAGAAACATAAGTTCAAAACGTAAACTTCGGTAATTGATCTAACATGGTATTTGTTTGAAAAATATCTATAAACATACTAGCGGACCCGACAGACGTTGTCTTGTACACGCGTCTTTAATTTAAAAAATCAAACTTTAAAAAAAAATATATTAAAAAGTTATCACAATATCTAACGTCATTACATGTACATTTATCATAATTCGACCAATCGATACCGTATGATAAAGATTTTTTGTTTAAATAAATGAATTTGTTCCAATATTTTTTTTTAATTTCACTTTTTTCGTAACAAAATATTTTTCTTATTTCTATCGCAACGCCAACTGTCAGGACAGACTAGCTTGTAGAGCGACGGGACGGTTTCCCAGTAGTCGCAGGTTCGAATCCCTGCCCGTGTCGGTTTATTTTTCATTCTATATTTATATAAATTTAACATGGTATTTTTTACGTTTTTCATTATTACAAATATTTGTCCCAATTATAAGACTGATATATGCAATATTTATCATGATATTTAAGCATTTTAAAGTTATATTATTATATAAATTTATTATTATATTAATTTATATAATACTATATAGTTTTGCAATAGTGTTGTAAAAAGTAAAGTTATCGATAATTTAATCCAGTGTTATTCTAATAAATTCAGCAACATCTATGTGATATAAGTAACGAAAATAATGTGTGAAAAGAAAATAGTGGCGGATAAATAATAAAATATATGAGTTAACCTGACCATACTTTTTTAAACTTACTATCAATAAATAATGTGATTTAGTATTTTTGTGTTTTTCTCGTACTCGTTATTTTTAAATACTACCTAAGTCATTTTCAAGAACGAAAAACAGCTTAACGTTATCGCACGCTGCGAAATCTTCGAGGTGACAGCGCTTTTCGATGTATCTCGTTCTAGCAAGTAATGGAAATAACCTAACCAGCCATTTAAAAACGGTAGGTACTACCGTGGAGATAAGGATTCCTATCGCGCTATCGCGGATAAGTGTACACAATATCACATCACTATATGCAAATAGTCGCACAGAGTTGCTTGCTTGGCGTAATAGAATAAAAAAACAAAAATGATATGAATAGAAATTTAAGCCGAAACTTTTATAAACTATAATAATTTAGATTACGATCTAATTTCGGCCGCTGGGCGACCACTAGTATTTATTAATAAAGTTATTCTATATAAAATATTGAATCCAAATATAATAAAATCATTCATTGTATGATGGAAAAGTTCCATACACGGCATCAACATGTAATAGGACATCAAGTTATAGCACTCAAATATAAATCTCGCAGATAATAATATAATAATATATCCTGGGGAGGTTCTACTACAGCCGCATAATAAATTCGTTTACGGCCTAATGTCGGAATAAAATATGCACTAAAACCTTCAGGATTGTTGGACAGTTTTATAGTTTGTCAGTTTAGAACTGGCTCTCAATTTCTTCTATTAGCACTATATATGTTATAAGGTTGAATCTTAACTGTTATGTAATTAACCAATAACGAATCATGAAATAAGCACATAATAAGCACATACGTGCATAATATGCTTGCATGAAAGCTCATTAAATCAAGTATGATTTAATCCATTTTATTATAATTTAAGAACTTACTGATTTTAGTTTTATCAGTAAGTGTTTTATTAGAATTTACGAACTTACAAAGTCCATTTGTACTTTGATATTTGTCCTTGCAAAAGTTGGTGGTTATTAAGTATTGAGTTAAAGTCATAATTTATATATAAAACTAATTTAGAATCCAAGTAAAGCGTTTAACCGGAAATAAGAATGACTAACTACGCAGCTACTAGCTTTATGATACTCTTAACTTTACGACTTCAAATAAAAAATAAAAAACAGAGTTTGGGATAAATATATCCATTAATTTTGCATTATCACTTTAGCGGTAACTTTTCAGTAGGTACTCACTTTTTACTACCAGTCGAGAGTAAGTAAATAAAAAAAATACATATACCTTCTAATTTTGTTTACACATTAATAAAAAATACTAAGCGTTTAAGTGTTGATATTTAAAATTTTTATGTTATATATCATATTTTTTTATTTTATAAACGGAGCCAGTAACTGTGTTATTCGAATACAAAGTTTTTTAATAATGATATAAAAAAAAATAACTTTTTCTTTAACTTGCATAATTCATATTTAAACATTTTCTATGATATCAGTTTGCTTAGCGTGATTGGATAAAATATAAAAGGCTATTGTTTGACATTTGTATTCGATGATACCTATATTATATCCCCTTATCTTGTGGAGATTGCCCAAATAAGACTGAGTACCTATATTTTATGACTTGGGTGTTTTATTGCATTTTAAAATGAATTAAAAACAAATTCTATATAAAAAAAAATAAACTTATGCAATATTATTTAATTTGTAATATATAAAATAAATAGTTATTTATATTAAAAATAATTTTGTATTTGTGTTTTTGTTATGTATTTTGTTTTAATATATAATTAAATAAATAGTTATTTTTATATTTTCCAAAATTTTACAAGTTCACATACACATTCAAGAATGATAGAAGATATAAAATTTATCAATAACAGCTGCTTATAAGTTTTTTTTTCAAAGAGTTATCCATGTAAATAATATTTAGTTTGTAAAATATATGCATTTGCCAAAGGTTGTAGAATAGAATTAAAGACTAAACAGATTTTTTTTTTCTTTTTTTTTGTGTTATCCACAATTTCATAATTTTATTATTAATAAATAATGGACCATTACAGAATTGAATATACCTAATATTTGGTAATATTATTAAACATTAGCAGCTGGCTAACGGCACAATATAAGACAAACATACATCTTTGTTACGACAGAATAATAAATTAGCTAAATTAGTGAAACAATCTAGTCAACAATCTAGTAGGATCCTAAAATGTGGCATTGTCAGGTTGAATTTGTTCACGTTTCCTTACAAATGATCCCATTAAACAGCCGTGGAAAAGTACTGCATTACCGTGAAAATACTCACTTATTGATAATTAACTACAAGGTTCTGGTTTTATATAGCGCAGACGCCTAACGTGTCACGGCGCAATGGGGCTCGGGTTCGATTCCCGGCAGAGACAGGCATTTATGTGATTAGCATAGATGTCTGTATTTCTGGGTTTGGTCGTTTATTAAATATATTCTCAGTATTTATAATGTGCATTTCTATGTATTTGTATCGTTGTCTAACACCCTTAATACAAGCAAATATTTGGTTACTTAGGGGTTATATAAATGTGTTTAATTTGTTCTCATATTATTATTATTATTATTTATATTATACATTAAGTTTTCAATACATTTTAAGCCTTGTAATCTAATTAGTTCTTATGGTTGAGAATGTTGAAGGCTCTGGCAATTGGCTGGCTGAAGGCTTGCAATTCGACGTAATAATTCCTAAACTATGACCAATTTTATATACAGTTCTTTTTCTATCTAAATAAAGAGATTTGTTATATAAAAGTGGAAGAGAATGTATCTACATTCCACAAATGCAATGTAATCTTGTTTAAAATAAAAACATTATTCTCATTTAAAGATCTTCTAAAAATTCGAAATAAAAATAAAAAACTCAAAAATAGTATTGATGAAAGATTTTTTTTAGTTTTTTATGAATAATTAATGATGTGAAATATCGATGGTAGTGATGGAGACAGGAGAATTAGAGCAAAGTAATTGAGACTGCTAGCTGCGGTGAGACTTGTCAACTCAGCGATCCATTCAGGTCCTACATCTAGTTACCAGAAGTAGTTCGTTTTAATGATTGGGTTATCAGGCAAATATATATATTGTTACTATTGTATAGTTTGCTTTTTATAAAGATTTAAAACTAAAACATAGATTTTTTTATGGTTAGGAAGGAATAACGAAGTATTCGAAAATACGATTATGATATTGATACTGTAATACTAAGATCAAGACTGACTATAGTAATCGTGGACTATAATAAAGCTGACGAAAACTATCCCCCGCTATGATAAACCTGTTAATGAAATATGTTTGAATGAGAAACCTTAAAAAAATGAGTTTGATATATTATAAAGCATTTACAAATAAATCGACATTCACAATGTTTTTATTTATGAATTTATAAAACCTTCGCCAAACCAATTTCTATATTTCACGTCTTGTGAAGACGTAAATTTTAAGTAATAACAGAAGTAGGTTATTAACGTAAGAACCTGCTTAATATCACAACTAGTAGTCGTATTTATTTACATTTAATAGGATTACACGAGTTAAAGGTTAGAAACGTCACTATAAGAAATGCAAAAACACTTTTTGACTCTTATTATTGTTTCTCTTTGAATTTTGTCGAGTAAAATTTTATTTTGTGTTAACAAATTAAAAATACCCGTTATTTGTGCCTTAACAGGTAACGAGGGTTGTATTCACCACAATTTAACTACAAATTTGTGGTGGACATAAACCACATTTCCTTTTATTTGAATATTATTTCACTATAATATTTATTAATATTTGCACCCTGAGCTTTACACTGCTTGTTACATTTTATATAAATTTAGACATAGTTTTGTTTTAACTTATATGTCATCATGTTATATAAAACGAAATACATCTAACTCGTATAATTTCAAAGAAATTGGAAAACTTTATAGTGGTCCTTATTATATTTATTTACTTTGAAGAAGGTTTCTTTCCCCGGGGAAATAGAAATGTATAAAAATAATGCACCAAATGTAATTTTACCATATGCTAAGAAAATGATATACCTCAAGATCATTTGACTTTGTATTTTAAAAAAGGAAATATTTTTTTTTATGTATTAAAATTAGAAGGTTTTTGTTATTAATTGACTTTTTTTATAAAAGAAGAATATTTTATTGCGTTATTATTATAAATAGGTTAGTACATTCCAATATAAAGGATCAAGGCATTTTAATACTTTCACTTTTATATTAATTATTGTTAATTGTTTTAAATTATTTGACAAATAGCGTTCAAATATATTTATATTTAATGAATTTTACAACATCGATCTCACCTAATTTATATCTAATTTTACATTAACTTCTTTAATATTCAATTACTTCTACAAAATTGATTTTACAATGTACTTAGTACCCGCATACGTAAAGGTTCGGAAGTCACTATTATGTACTTAATTTTTTTTTTTAATTATTGCTACTAATAAACTTACCTTTTAAAAAAATAATTAAAAGATTGTGGGTCTACTCTGAATGTTTTCTACTTTGAATTGATGTAATACGTTTCTTGGGAACTCGACTTAAACAAGTAGCTAATACTTTTTCTATCAAATCGTTGCTGTAAATTTTCAGACCATATTAAATATTTATTATTTATTTATTATAGTTATTAGGGAGATCATTAAGTATAACTAGATGTTCTAATACTTTAGAGATTATCTAATAGTGATTCGAAGTATGTCGTTGTAAGATGTAAAATATACAAAACAAATTTAAATAATATACAATTAAAAATAACATTTAATATTTATCTTTGAATTTGTTTACGTATGTTTATTTAATAAATGAAAAAATCATTAACACCAGGAATTAGCGAGGTGAAACCTCTTTGAGATTCAATTGTTTTTAAATATATTATTTGAATATTTTAGGATATGATAAAATGAAGTATAATACAAATAGCTATACACAAATTTTTATGTTTTGTTTGTTACCAGAAAGCGCATTTTGGTGTATAATTATGTTTATATATACATACTAACGGACCCGACAGACGTTGTCTTGTACACGCGTCTTTAATTTAAAAAATCAAAATATAAAAAAAAAAGATTAAAAAGTTATCACAATGTCTAACGTCATTACATGTACATTTATCATAATTCGACCAATCGATACCGTATGAATATGTAAATAAAGATTTTTTGTTTGAATAAATGAATTTGATGTTCCAATATATTTTTTAAAATTTCACTTTTTACGTAGCGAAGCAAGTATCGGACCGCTAGTACCAAAATATTTTTCTCATTTCTATCGCAACCCCAACTGTCAGGGCAGACTATAATTAAAATATAATATTATTTAATATTTGACATTGCCATGGTAACGCAGTCCGTCGGAACCAATGTAAAACATTCTAAAATCACCACCTACTTACACATTAAAAATTAATCAAAGAACCATTTCCAGTGGACCAAATTGTGAATCTAAACAATTCTCAAGTCCCCTTGAACACACACAAAAAATTTCATAAAAATCGGTCCAGTCGCTTAGGAGGAGTTCAGTGACATACACACGCACACAAGAAATATATGTATATAAAGATATCCTTTATGTATATATTTACGAGGACAAGTCTGATGGGCAAAGTACTAGCATATTTTAGCTATAAAGCGGATCGGATGATGTAAGCAGCTTAGCTTGCTAGATAACTATCTAGCAAACTGAGCTGCTTAAATCCGGAAGAAATGCAGATTTTTAATAAACCAGCTGATTAGGTGTGTAGCAATTCATACTAAATTTAAATAACTACGTACATTATTGTTTTTATATCCTGAAATTTAAAACGTATCCCGTAATTATAGAAGAGCATCAATTTGTTTGTATTTTTTTGATTCCGTGGGATAAAGAAACAAGAGCCATACCCATTATTATTTTATAAGATAGACTTTTATCTTAGTATATCTATCTGAGAAAGGGTCTTCTATCTAAAAAAAGAGTTGTAGAGTCATCACCGTCGTAATCCTAGTGGTTCATTACTATGTCTTCAAAAAAAAAACTTTACCACTAATGATAGTTTCGTTTTTTCAACGGCCAGCGTAACAACGTTACGACTATTCTAGCAACAATTATTGAGTTCCTAATATTACTTCATTGTATTTCCTGGACTGTCTCCCGCCATGGAAATCACTCAATAACATGAGTTTGTCCTAGCATTACAATTGTAGGTCTCAATAATAAATAGTTTCTTACATTTCAGTTAATGCTAATAATGTTAATAATAAAAAGTTAATGTAAATATGTTTATTCTATGTCTATTTTAATTTTATTTATCAAGATTGAGAATATTAAAAATTAAAACCACATAAAAAAGTAAATTGAAACACAAAGTCAATTATTTAAAATTACGTTTGTCTAATATTATATTATTTTCTAGCTGTTGTCCGTGACTTCGTCCACGTAGACTGCAACAAATAATATTTTTGACGTATCTGCCGATACGTCAAAATCCTTTTCGACTGTAGCAGGGAACATAAAAATATCATAATTGACTGTATTTTTATTAAACTACGTATGTTTGAATAACATAACATAACACTCCTTCTAAAGACGTCGGCTAGACGACTTAAACGGGTAGACGTATAAGAAGGATTTTCATGTGAAAATAATATGCAAAATTCAGTACACCAAATGATGTAAAACAGGATCTTCCGTGGCAACTAGTTATCGCGCTACAATCTATGTTATGTGACAGACAAAACCACGTGCTAAAGTTAGTATTTCTATAGCCTAGGTGTTATTTTGGTACATATTGATAAATTTTATCAAAATCCGTCTAGTAGTTTTGCGTGACTGAGTAACAAGCATCACAGACAAAACCATCTGCAAAAGTTAGTATTTCTATAGCCAATGTGTTATTCTGGTAAATCAGCTACAATATTGCTAAGTTTCATCAAAATCTCTTTAGTAACTTTGGCGTGATTGAGTAACAAACATCCATCCATCCAAACATGCATTAATCAGATTCATGTAGTATGGTTCAACTCAATTTAATCTTTAAAATTATAATCTAACATATACAGATTTACATCGACTCATCTATACAAAATGGATGGTCGGAAATTGGACGGATCAGAAACCTCGACGTGTTTATTACGTCATGACTTTTCTGAGTTGATTATACCTCTTGTTATTTTACAACCCCAGTTTGGAGAATTACCTTTTGTTTCTTTTCACTTAAGTATATTTTTTTAAACAGCATTATATACAACATAAGCTTATGTTTATTTCTAGTATTGATATTATAATTTTTGGGAACTTGATTTTAATATTATTATTATTAATCTATTTAAGCTAAACTAAAGACTAAAGTCTCAAAATTTACAATAAAAAGAAAATTACACATCTTGGGTGTAATTTTCTCTCTTGAGTGGGCTTGGATTTTTTTTGTTAAATCATAGTATTAGTAACACATAAAATACTCGTATTTATTTTTAAAACTGTTGAACTCACAGGAAGCAGCGTATTGATTTTCGGACTTCAGAAAACAATAATGGTATCATAATCTATTTTTTATTGAACTACATTAGTTATATTCTACTTGAACAAAAAAGAAAAATAGACCTAGGTATTGTGTTTCCGACAAATAACTGTGGGGAATAATGGGAGTCCTAGTTGATATTTTTAAAAGTTCAGTTTGCTATTTTATGTAAGAGTAGATTCTGATTTTTAATACCTCAAACAAACTGTTTAGATTCAAAGAGTGTTCGTTACATTGTGATAGAGTGAGTATATCGATCATAGTCATAGTGAAGGATACTTATAAAAATATTTATTTTGTAGGTATTTTTGGAGTGCTAAAATATAATTTTAAGCTAACCGTAGAGTCGATGTACAAAATAATATTTCACACAAATAAATGGTTGCTACCGTGTAAAAAGTCTTTTTTAAAGAATTTTCAAATATTTTCTTATGGAAAGACATACAAAGTTTGGACAGAGCATTTTGGCCCTTGGCTAGTAAGGTAAGATGACTAAGATTATAAGAAAATCTTTTAAATGATTAAAATATAAATAATTAATGTTATTTTATTTCATCCGTAGTTTGTTAAACCGCATTATGAAAATATTTATTAATATAATATTTAATATATCAGGTCCTTAAATATGAAATTGACATTTTTCGTTCTGGCCACTTTAATCACAAATTTCTCCTCTTTGGTAGGGAGTTCCAAATTATTTTTTTTACAGCTATTTACACGTGTATTTTTATTTCGTTGACCGTAATTCATTTGTTTTTTTCTGTTTGCGTTACTCAGTTACAAAATGGAAAACTTAAACTATCGCAGTTATATCAATATTACAGTTTTCTCAAATTTGGCATGACTATTATGATAGATGTCAATTATGAGCAAATGAAAACCATGATGGAATAGCTGCTAAATTAAACAACCTAGGCTGGTCAATCGCTCCACACCACTGCTGCTTCACGGCAACACTAGTCCACACACTGCACAACAGACGGCTACCAAATTAGAAGATCTTCAATTAGAAAACTTATCCACGGCACTCCCACTTATCCTAGAACTTGCTCAAACAGATAGACAACCATTTTTTTTTCGAAATTTGGATAACTTTTTACGAGGGAATAAATTCAACTACGACGGGGCAGTTCAATTGCCTTCAAAGATTTTATTGATTCCCGTCCGTCTGGTTTTTTTAGTAAAGGTATCAATGAACTACCTACAAGATAGCAAAAATGCAAAGAAAACAATGGTTCATAGTTTGATTAATAAAATGCATTATATTAAAAAATATTCGACTTTTTGTTCCTCCCATACAAAACACCAATTTCATTTGTAAAGAACATGTAATGTACATGTAGATATTACAATTAAATGTAGATATTTTTTAAACGACATTTCTTTGTGTATATGTTTAATTATATTAGTATTTTATATTGGATGACTCGTAGTTTTATTTTATTAAAGTATAAAGAGATTATTAAGTAATATATATATCTGGAATGGATAAAAATTCGGAAAGCATTTTATACAGATGAATGGACAATACAATTTAAATTGATATCAATAACATTCAGTCTAGCTTCTCGGTGATGGAGCTGAAGGAATTTCAGGAGCCATTCCCTGCCTTTGGGATATTCATTTGGCATTGTAGTCAAAACTTTTCCCAAAATAAAAATGTATTAAATAATTTCAGTGTACTCTAGCAGGTGTATAAAAATAAAACACAATAATAATATAAATCCATCTATTATATCCATATATTACAATAATATTATAATAAGCCATTCACAGCTAATATTAAGCTATTGTAATTTGAAATTTAATTATTGTTTGTTTTAACCTACTTTCCATTACCAACACAATATTTAGATTTATCATTTTCCTTAATTCACCATTTTTATTATTAAAGGTTTTTTTGTGATTAGTTATTATAACGTTAGTTAGTTAAGACCGCCGAAAAATTGTTGAGGACTAAATGCCATATTTAATTATTGAAATATATAAACAAACGCTTCATATTTCCATATTTTAGAATCATCATATAAAATGGATAGATTTTGTACCTTACAAAAGTAAACAAACACTGAATTACTGAGTTACTGAAATTAAACTTTGTGACTCGACTAGTTTTCGTATTTAAGAGTCGGTCAGTATTTTATATTTTTACATACATCCAAAACTTGCAAAATTCAAAACTTTTAAAATTCATTTTCATGTTAAGTTAATAAACTTTGTTTTAAAGGTATAATTTAATTTATTTTAATGAATTTGTTTTAAAGATAGAATTTGTAGACTGGTAAAAAAAATAAAAAAACATTCTTAAATATATCACTATTAAAGCCCTTAATCAACAAACAACATTAAAGACCGAATGTGTGTACGTTGTATCAAGGATAAACTGCAAACACCTGGTGTACATTACATGATCATGTCGAGATTTCGAAAGCTCAAGTGGGTCTTTGGATACTAATGCAGTACTTCCGCTATCAGTGAGCTTAAATAATCCACTTTAGAAATGCTGCTCTAAACTCGGAAGATCTAACAAACTAATTATCTTTGGAGTGTCGAGTTACGAACCAACGACGGTGCTCTAGTCTGATTCCCTACAAATGATAAAGGCAGAGACGACATTTAGAACAAATGTTTTTGGGATTGATGTAAAGAGGTTACCTGCAAGAGGTGACCAATTAATTACAAGTAACCCTGTATATATATCATAAATTATTATTTATTTTTAAAAAGTTTAACCTCCAATTTTTAGTACTTAGATTTTGTAATATGTGTCATTTATAAGCTATTTAAAAATAGTCTCTTTAAACGCCAGTTATTAAACATGTAATATCTCCAATGCAAAAATATTCTTATATGCCATACTCTCTAAACCTGATAATAAATCGTGGACTGTTATTTAATTTATTTAAACAGTTTCAGATCGGATCTAGATGACGACCAATCTTCACTTCTGTAGAAATAACAAATGTTCCTAAATTATACGTAAATATTCGGATTCACTTGGTCAACTTCTGGCCCCTTATCCTAAAATTCGAATTTATCATAACTCATAGTCAAGTTACTATTCCTCATATTTAATATAAATCTAGTTGTGATTAAATGAAACTATTTTTTTTTTAAATTACCATACTGTGGAAGGATATTACAACTCTAGGTGAGTCAGACTGCAACGCTATGAATTAATTGACAAACAATTGAAGCAAACATTGGCCATTTCCTAATGTCTGGGGAAACAAATTAGGAATAATTAGCTCCACTGCCTTAGTGTTATGTTAGATAAAATTATAATTTGACACAGCGCTTCATTGTTTTTATACTGATCATAATATATCGATACATAGAATATTTTCCTTATTATTTGTTTAAAACCATGACATACAACACGTTCAACCCGTTTCATCCTCTAGCGGTATACCATAGTATGACACGATGATTGATATTATTTTATCAAAACCTGTCATCGGATTTACAAATCGTTTTAAAAATAAAATATAGATTTATTTTACTTCCTTTTATAATAATTATTGATTTAAGTACCTTTTATTTGTACACTATTGAAATTGTAATGTAAAGTGTTCATTATTTATTTACTTAGCTTTAATCTTTATGCATGCAACTTACTCAGAGATTATATCCAAGATAAGAATATTATGTTTTTCAATAACAACGTTATATACTTACTTAAAAATATTAAATGATAAATCGTTTTCCAATCGTATTTGCTTTCACTTAAAAATATTAGAGGAAATTAAGAAAAGATTAGATAGAAAACATTAAAATATCAGACGAAAATAAAATATTTTCTCATTTTGTAGATATAATATTAATTCACTGATTGCTATTGCTTTTGACCATTGTCATAATAAAATATTTTTTACTTGTTTACAATATCTCAAAGATCAAAGATTCGAGTGCTGTTTGTATTATTTATATAATCGTTATATTATAATTATAAAATTATATATATATATTTAACTACTTTAATTCGGTCATTCTTCTATAAGACTATTAATCTTAATGCATAAAAGGGCAATTATGTCTAGAAGGAAGTGAATGACTGTCACATAAAGTTTCTCCGACTCCACATCCCAACTGAGATTTTTAACGCTTTTCTTACCATACGTCATATCAGTCGAGACTTTCTTTTTTTTAATCCTTTTATCTATAACCAACCAGATCCATACATATGACTTTTCCCTAGTGCACAATTTAATCTACTGTACAACTCATTCATGTAATAAAGGTTTTCCGAAGATTTATGCTAAGAATAAAAAATATTTCAATAGCAAAAGCTCTAATCTATAAAAACATCAAAGGTTTCATCAAATTTAACAGTGTATAATATTTTATTCTCTATTATCTCTATGTAATAGTCGTATTAGTAATTCAACTATATTAAAAACGGACAAGACATACCTCTCTTACTAATATTGAGTGAACCAGTTTCTTAACATTAATAGCCGCTTTCACAAATGTGTACCCGAATTACATTGAATTAATTGCTAAATGAGATCTAAAAAAGATTCTGATCCTTAGAAAAGTTTCATTAAGCTACCAAGATTAGATTTATACTGTTAATATAAATATATGTTTTCGTGTATATTTACAGCTTTGTCAATTATTATTTATCTTTAAAATGTAAAGAAAAAATTGTTGTGTTAAACAAAAAAATCACAAGATCTTAAAAAAAATCATTACAATCGGTCTTTTCCTTCAGGAGATAAACCGCGGATAATCGGATAGACAATAAATTAAAACATGCTTATTCAGATATTCATATAGGGTCGTTGGAAGTTCATGCATTATAACCAAGGCTAATACTGAGACTGCAGCGAAAGTGCTACCGAGCGACCAAGTCAATTTAAGTCCGGATATAAATGAACACGTTATGTTGAAAAATTTTCTTTGCCTTTGCGAAATTGTGAGAATAGGATACTAACAATTTAAGACCAAAAATGTCGTTATGACTAACGTTAATTTTTTTAAAAGGTTACAAATATATATATTTTAACATTTCATTTACAAATAATCCAAAAAATATTACTTTTCATTTACAAATAATCCAAAAAATGTTAATATTGTTTTTAAGTAGTAGTTAGTAGCATGAAATAAAAAAATATTAAGAGTTGATAAGACTTAACTAATAATGCAATTCATGTAAAAAAACCATGTATGGTTCTCATGGTCTTATTATATATAAATAATATAACCAAACCTGATAACAATTTGAATGTATTTTAGTTTCTATTTGAAATCCGTTGTTTTCCATTTGAAAGTTTACAGGGACGTAAATTGGTAGGAAACTAGTTTGGAATTTGACCCTGTTTAATCTACTCTCATTCTGAATTTCAAATAACTATTCAAATAATCCAACCACACTTTCAAAATATAATACCCGAGTAGACATGAATTGTGGTTATAATATTAAGTTTAGCTCTTTAAGGTTGTAACTTTAGGATATGAAATTATAGCAAAATATATGGAGAATTATAAATTATATGAAAATATACTGTGATAGTTATAGCTTATGAATTTATAAAATGAACCCCTTTTACGACTTATAACGAAAAGGTGACATAACAAAACAAGTATAAAAAAATAATTTATATTGAAATAAAATAAAACTTCTTAAAGTAAACATATTATTGTAATAACAAAATAATATAATTCAAGAGTTATTTGATAAGTTTTTCATTTTATATTTAAATTTTTTTATTTGAACCAAGGAGTTCACAACTTCTGGCCATGCAGTATCATTCTGTAAAGCGTTTTATCATTAGTAAATGTCAGTTGCAGCTAATGAGATGCTCTGGGCTTAATCATCTCGAACCTAAATTGTTCCTAGCTGTATGTGCTGTTAGAATTGCAATTTTCATTTCAGTCTTTTAGTGACACTAGGGTGATTGCCTTGCCTTCTTTTATGTCTCTAATTTAAAATATAAATCGTATTTTAAATTACGAGTCACGAGGTCAACGTTAAATTTAATAATGAAATAATTGACACTAGTGCATATTCAGTATAAAAATATAATATTCAAATTTATATAAATATAGAATGAAAAATAAACCAATACTGGCAGGGATTCGAACCCGCGACTACTGGGAAACCGTCCCGTCGCTCTACCAACTGAGCTACCTATATTTATATAAATTTAAATAAGCTTAACATGGCTATACATGTTTATAGATATTTTCAAACATTAATTTCGGTAGTGGCATCTTTTCAATGTTTATCTATACTGCAAAGTTAGAAACATTGGTTAGGACTTTCGAAAGAAACCTAATAGATGTCACCACCGTCCCGATAAAGACGATCACATATAGAATGCTTAATTCACCGAGACGGACAGCGATACGGTAACTCAGTTGGTAGAGCGACGGGACGGTTTCTCAGTAGTCGCGGGTTCGAATCCCTGCCCGTATCGGTTTATTTTTCATTCTATATTTATATAAATTTAAATAAGCTTAACATGGCTATACATGTTTATAGATATTTTCAAACATATAATATTCAATATAATTTATGTATGAAAAAGTAATAAAAAGATTGAACTTCAAATTTATATTATATATAATGAAGAAAAATCAACAATTCATCTTATATCAGAGAAGAATTGTTATTAGTAGCATATAAATTAAGTTATTAGAAGTTAAAGTCTACGTGTCTGAAATCACACTGAAGGTAATTTACTGCTTTTACTGCTTCTTGTTTGCAATTTACTGCTTCTTGTTAAAAACCTTTAGTGTTACTGACCGTAGATTAGGTTTATTAATTGAAATTGTGTTTTAAATCTGTATTTATTGGAAATAAACAGTCTTCAGAATCAGATTTTTTACCGTATTTAAATATGTAGAATGTTTAGTTTGGTATAACAATGTAATGTAATGACGGTTTATAATAATATGAATAGGTTAGATTCATAAGTTTCATTCACATTCATATAAATGTTTAGTTTCGTGAATGCCCAATATACAGACGATGCCCAATATAATAATAACGATGTTATGTAACAATTATATTTAAACTGTATACCTGAGCAAACGCTTTTTAATATAACTGTATAAAAATAAAATTCTTAAATTTCAAATACGAATGGATAGTTATACCTTAAATTTTAATTTTAATTTTCTGTGTTACTTACTTCAAAAATATACTTAAACTTATAAAGTTAGCGCGGATAGTCGTGATAATATTGGATGAAGACTCCTGCATGTTGGAATTCCTTATTTTTTATTGACTTGCTCTACTCATTCGCTTTTACCCTGATTTCTTTGATTAAATTACTACAAACTGTTTTTAATTTAACGGTTGGATTTAAATGTTACGAATTACTTACTAATCAAAATCTGTAAAAAAAGTTTTTTTTTGTTGTTTAAGAGCTCTTGTAACTAGTTGCAGAAATAAGTTTAAAAATGATACATATTCTCAAAAAAGTGTCCAGTAACGAGAAACTCATTGCGGTTATATAGTGTTTTGTTTTCATTGAATAAGTTTATTTTTTATTGACTTATTGATAACTAAGGCTTAAAATATGTTTTATTAAGTCTTTTAAGTTAAAAAGCATAAAATTAAATACTATTTATGCAAGCTAAGAAATATGTTATGTATAAGAGAATTCAAAATTCTATAGAAAATTAAAAAGTGCAGGATTCTTGGTTATTTTTAGAGATCATATTTAATTTTATTTCTTATCGTAAAATATAATATATTTTTAAATTTTCTAAACATTGACCTGAAAATAATTTAGAATAAAATTTATTATTGGTAGCAGTTAGCGGCCCTAACTAATTTAACAGTCATGAGTTCTATACAAACACACACGCAATATATTTCTTCATGTGATACATATTATTGTTCAGAGTTTGAATTCTTTGTGTCCCAATTTCGTGAATGAAAACTTAGGTTAAATTATATTTTTACATATTATATAAATTGTTATATGGTATTATTTACAAAACACAATTATAATTACAGACGCCAGCGACAAAACTGAGGATATTTTGATGAAAATGTCAAAATTTCAGATGAGTTAAGTTACAGTTCTTTGATTGTTAGAATCGTCTCACAAAAACCGAATTATTAGATGTAAATATAGACTTTGAACAATGATACTAACACTGCTTTTGAACAACTTTTTGGTATTCCTGGTATTTTCTGTAAATCTGATATTAAAACAAATCTTTTTAGGAGGAAAAAAAAAATCATTTAAATAATTCTTCTGTCTTTATATCTGACTCTAGGTAGAGTCAGCATAATTTTATTTATTAAATTCTATCATACGTCAGCGCTGCCTCAACTTCTCTATCCTCACATCTTTATTCACACAATCCATCCATCTCTTTTTTGACCTCCTTCTATAGCCATTTGGCAAATTAATCTTCGTAAGTCCCTTCAACACATCGTTATCATCCCTACTGATTACATGACTATACCAAGTTAAGCTCACACTTCTTATCATTTTTATAACGGTCGGAACTTTCAAACTTTCTATAATTTTTTTTTTAATTTTTATTTTTTATCACACATTTTAATTTCAATTTTTTAATATGCATCGGTTTAAAACATTTATCCTTTAAAATAAATGATTAAAATAAGCAATATATTTCATAATTAAATTATTTTCAACATATTTACTTATTTCCTTAAAAAAATGTTTGTGTATTAGTGTACACACGTAAGAAGAAAAACTTCTTTATGACATATTTTTCGAAAAATGATCCACTATTTACAACTTTACAGGAATTGGTTAAATAAAGCTAAAATAAATAAAGTTTGAAAAAAAAAACAATTGGTATTAAATTAACGCTGTTTTATTATCATAGCCATGCATACAAATAGTATAATTATTTTACCTTATTATATTATATTGGGTTATTTTTCACGTCACTATTGAGTTTTAGAAATAAATTAGGCATGTAACAGAAAAACGTGATCCGCTAAGCGCTTAAAACACGCTACGTGTATTCAGATAGAATTTTGTTCACAGTAAGCGACCTTTAGGAATAAATATGAATAAAAATGCTACAATATGAATAAATATGAATAAAATGTTACATTGCTATAAAATTTCTCCCATCCGTCGAATTTTCATTTCAAAAAGTTCATAAAGAAGTTTCATTTCAAAAAGTTATTAACCAATGATTTCAATTATCATATCTTTTGAAAACTCGACTGTTTGTTTTATAAAACAATTACAATTTGTTATTAAAATAAGTATCTTATTGTGTACTACTTTCATATTTGTATATCTATCTATATAGGTTCAACTTGGATTTTATCGACATAATCTTTAACGAGGTAATTAGTAATCGTCGAGGTAAGTAATACATAAGATGTCGATTAAGTCGTAATTTCTTACGTGAAATTTTATTAACGATTTACCAAAATGTAGGGCGTTTAATTTTGTCGTTATAGAATATTAATTAAACTGATCCTTTAAAAAAATACATAACTGATTGAAATTACCACGTTAATAGTTTAAGTCCCATAATTTGTAATTAAAATATACTGAATACAGACATTGTATTAGAAAGAATTACGTATTTTGTGTATAAACCATAGCCGACGTTTGGTAAACCAGACTTAAGTAAGATAACAAAATTAATTTTATAGGTATATTTAGATATTTGTATCACAATCTGGTCACGTCACAAACCTATTTCAAGAAAATTGTTAACTAGGCTAGCTGTTAAACTTAACTTTATAGTCATTTCTTTGTAAAAAGTTACGTAGTTGTTACATTATTTATTTTGACTTATCTTGTTCTTGTAACTATGACTGTATGAGGACTTGAGAAATAAAACAATATTAATAATTATAATATGTTGACAATTGTACATTATTATAGTTTATTTTTAAATTACCTAACTAGTCATCTACGACCAGCTTGCTCTTATCTACATTTCCTGAGGTTATAGAAATATGTCAATATGTGTATATCAATGGGCAGACTGCCATCAACCCTCTTCGAGAATGCGTGTGGGTAGGATTTCCGCTACAACTTAGATAAGTGGTAAATTATAATATCCTTTATATCTGGTCTGCTTAATTAGTTTGCTGTCAGTAGTAATTTTCAGTAGCACTTACTATATTTAATACTGTCTGCCATTGTTTCTAAACTATAAAAGATCGTGACCAGAAAAATAATACAATTAACCAAAAAGCTTAAGAAAAGATTAGATTTTTATCTGTTTGATGGGTTTGTTTGTTCGCTCTTTATGCAAAAAATAAAAGCTGGATGCCTATACATATTTTACATTAGTTGTTTAATGTTTTCATTGGATTTGATTTTAATTGTATTTATTTTATTTTCAGGTAAGATGTTCATCATCGAAAAAACTTAAATACTTCACGGATTATGGGTATAACTTCTTTATTTATTTGAGGCACATGGAAACAGAAATTCACAATAATATGTTAATTTTTGCCGGATGTGGACGGAAAAAAAAATATACGAGGACAATTTTCATCAATCAGAAAGGAGGAAAATTGATTTACTTATTTGTATTAACGATATTATAAACTTGTGAGACGCAAAACAAATCGTAACCGAAGGATAAACATACTATTGACTTAAAAAGTTACAAGAGAAATAAGACACCCAATGTTTATTCTAAACTATTTAGACTAAATATAAATTATTATATATACATTAATACTACTTACTACAACATATTTGTCTTCATCACATATAGCATTTACTTACAATAAGACAAATTTCAGAATTTCAAGTGCTAGTCAATATAACGATAGAAATTAGGGCCTCTAAAACTCAAAAGTTTTTATCACAGTCTAAGCAGAAATTATGCAACCTGTAACAGGTAATTGGGGCTCTTAAGAAACATTAAGGTCTGATCCTTATGTTATCCTTTCTCCAAACCTTTGAAAACAGCAAAACTTGTGTACTAGACCTAGAGACTGGTCTATGCATAAATGGAAAACAATGTCTTAACAAATAACATACGGGATAAACAAATCAAGCTACAAAATAAAATCTTGGATATTTGCATTATCAAGAATGTCGTTTTGGAAGGAATTTTGACGTAAATATCTCATAAATATAAGAATAAAAATAATATTGAATGAATTAAATCTAAACCTTAATCTGAAATTAAACTAAAAATTTAAAAACATAACTTAGGGAATCTTTAGATAAAATATTTATAAGAACATTCTAGTAACATTGAAATTTGTCTCTAATTTTGTATTATCTTAGTGCAATATATCATGTATCATTTAACAAACAGCGTGTCACATAATCTTTTATTACACTTATAAGGTCAATAAAATAATATATTAGAATTTGTTAACTATATAGATTTACATAGGCATAAGCCAGCCTCAGCTGTTTCATACCCTGTTCCTAGTGATCCACTAGTACTGATATATTATATCGTAGTAGTTATCTTTAAAAGATGTTGCCAGGAACTAGCATTTAACCTTGTTATAAGTAAAAAAACTTCCCAAGTTCCTTATTGGACTTCCCACTTGGTAAGAAAAAAATAAAATAAAATATGCTAATATTTGTAACATTACAAATGAATAAACCTGAATTAATTATAAAAATATTTGTAAACTTCAACAATTGAATCTGTGTTACAAAAATGTATAACAATCCATTCAATGGAATTGTTTGAGTGTAAACCAGAATCATCTTTATTGTTGTTTAAAAGAAAAACTTTAGGAGTGCCGAATGCCGTATAACAAACTTTTACAATCTAATATAACTGATGGTTTCTTCTTTACATTTTTTAAGATTTTTTTTGATTGAGACACTAAAAAATTATAAGTAAAATTTATTTTCTATTGCCCACAAAAAGAGAAATTTCCTTTCTGATATGCTCAAAAAGTTTTTTATTTTATTACATTATTATAATTATTATATTATATAACTATATTATAATAATAAAATTATTGATAAGATGGGGTTATTGTTGCATGTTTTCTAATGAATGTTAGTGCTACAACATTCATAAGACTTTAATGTGAGACTTTAAATTAACAAGATTTGATTATAAAATTAATGAACACGTTATTATATTATTAATGTTGATACTTTTTAATTCCAATGCTTTCGAAAAAAATAATGGACTAGAAATAACCTATCCACTGAAATTGCTTCTGATTAATAGAGGCCTTTTAAATAGTTCCATCAACGCATTTTATATTAAGTGTATGTATGCGTTTCTAACCTATTTGTTAGCTGTACAATATATATAGCTGTACAATATACCTAGTAAGTTTGGTAAGCTTTGAAACGTGAAGCTTTGAAACGTGATAAGTAAGTGTAAACTTTTTCTTGTATGGAAAAAAATACAACAAATACTTTACAACAACAATACAAAACATAACTAAAGTTGTATTTGAAATCAATTTGATAAACCATTAGTAAATGTTGTTAAATTTAGATCATCTATATTAAAGATATGAATCGTGTTTTAAAAGCGATAATTGTTTAAATCCCTAATGATATTGTGTGAAAGCTTAAGCGAGGAGCTCTTAAAATTTGGTTTTCGACTTGTTGCGAAATTAATTTATTATGTCGCTTAATTAAATTTGTTTGGGCGTTTTTGAATGTCAAACATTAATTGGAATTTATTTAGTATACATTGTGGTTGACATTTTACTTCTTAGGTTGTATTAAGCTTGTTGATTTTATAATGTTTATGTATTGTGATTTTTCCTTTAAATTTTTAATCCAACACAAGAAAATAAACTCCATCACAATGCCAAATTAAACCAAAATAAGAACACATACATAGATGGTAAACGAATATCTGTGAATCACATAATAATAAAATTCTGATATGGGAATTACCATTAGACCTACAAAGTTAATGGTTGACATTTTGCAAAAAAAAGGTTGCAGTTATCTGCAGTACGAACCATCTTTGGCTTTTTTAATGAAAAAGAACTACTTCTAATATTAAAAAACAAAATCATCTTAAACAAATGTTTCTTTTTGTTTAAGACTTGGTACTAACAAAGTTGCATACTATACTAAATTTCAAGTTCTTTAAAAGATTATAGGTCATTTTCTGTTTTATTATAGGTCAGTTCCATAACCCGTTGCTTTATTTAATCTGATTTAGTAAGTTGTCTGGCAAAATAATTTAACAATGTATATGTGATGAAAATTTAAATATTTTAAGACTGATTTCACGTTTTACCTTTTTTTGCGGCCATTTATGTGGCCAAGTGATGATTTTAATGTTGAACATCATAGCGATGATTTTATGCGATGACAATTGCGTTTTAAAGTATGTATGTTTTAAAGTATGTACGTTTTAAGTATGAGCAGTATTATCTAACTTAATTGATTATTAACTACTCAATATACAGATATTTTTATCTTTCTCATTTATGAGAAATTAAATTTACTTTTCATTACGGTTATAGAACTACTTTCGTACGCCGGCCTGAAGGTTAACAAAAATGTTGTTATTATTAAGAACCCTTCACTCGGCACTTAGTAAACAATAACCTTTTTTTTTTTAAAACAGTGGATTTTGAAATATTTCAATGGTATTTTTCAAACTCCTTGACAATTACTTCTATCGGATTCATGAAAAAGATAAAAAATAAACATATTGAGAAAACGACCATCAAGAGCGAATACTAAGGAGAGGATATATTGTTTCCGCGTATGACGATGATTCTGAGATATAATCCGTGTTAATCGATCACAATTTCCCGTGCATCAGGTTTTGCGAAGACTGTAAATAAATCACTAGATCAGCCGTTTAAAGTCTGTGGAATTAACATCAAGTTTCCCTATCGCGTGCATAGAGGTAGCATGTTGCCGAGACATTAAATGAAAAATAAACTGTCGTGCTATCAATCACCTACTAAGTAATAATACTACGACAAACATCTTTAACATTCTTATACTACATTTACAGTTTATTTAGAAGGAAAGTAAAACGGACGACGGTTTATTGTTTTTACTGATGGACAGACGGCTAATAACCTTTTAGTATGAAAACACGTGGCCGAGACGTTAATGAAAAATCATGTTTTAAACTTTTAATTGTAATATATATATGTGTGTATATATATATATATATATATATATATATATATATGGCAAGTATATATATTTTGTTTCATTTGTTTAATTTGTTTTTTTTTGTTTTGTACTGTAATTGTAATTTGCACGCCTAGACGTTAATTCTTATACTTTTTTTTTCTTTAAGTTTGACTGGTAGAAAATGCCAAATAGCATTAAGTCCGCCTTTTGTACACTTTCATTTTTGTTAAGTTGTGCAATAAAGAATAAATAAATAATATGTTAAATAAAACAAGATAACTTAGGGAACAGTTTGTAAATGGTAGTTATAGTCCTTAGTATTTCTAACCTTTCTGATTCATTGAAATAAAACTGTTATTACGGATTTAACTCGCGTATATTGGATTGAATTGTAAATTTACATTTTAAATCTAACCCGACGTTTCGAATGCTTAGCAACAATCATATTCACGGTAAGACGAGATGGAGGTATCAGTCAGTAAGTCAGTTAATTAGTCAACTACCTCCAACGGTTTCTAAGCTTTCGAGTGTTCAGGATTCACACAAAACGCACTAACAATATCTTGAAGTCTTACAGTGCGGTCACAGACATGGGATTTTATATTTTATTTTATATAAAAGTGGGTCCCAGGTGTTAGGTAATCCTCAACCATCTTATCTATTAAAATTAGGATGTTTTCTTAATTTCAATAGCCTCACGAACCATTTTTGGAATGTGACGTTGTTCTTTAGCGAGGATTTCAGCTTTATCAAATCTAATATAATGATTAGGCTTGTCTATGGTATGTTCACACACTGCTGATTTCGATGTACGCCTATGCTTGATATCCGATACGTGTTCCTTAACTCTTTTACCCATGCTCCTCTTTGTTTGACCTATGTATGACAAGCCACAATCGCAGTCAAGTTTATATATTCCAGCACATTGTAAAAGAATATTACTTTTGATAGGTCTCAAGAATTGGCTCACTTTCCTTTGAGGTTTATAAATAGTTCTTAGAGAAACTTTTTTAAAATGTTGCCGATTCTGTCAGTAACTCTTTTCATATATTTTAGTAGGGCCAGTTAACGCTCAACTGTGGAAACCACATCAAACCACGATTTGGTTTCTGCGAGGCTGGCGAGGTGCGGGCAGGTTAGTTGTTGAACAAGGCATGCTTGACATGCTGCAGCTCGCCCTCTAGGTGTTCCGCATCATAGATGTATTGTGCTCTCTGAAACAAAAAATTTCCAACGGTAGCTAACTGGCTAGGGTGGTGGTGTGATTTACCATTGGAGTACCTATCTGAATGTGTGGGTTTTCTATAGACTGTGTGTCCATGTAGATATCAGCAACTAGGGGGGAGCCGGGGAACCTATAGTTGCCGATATCTACATGGAGCACTTCAAGGCGAGAGCCCTGTCCTCTGCAACGGATATACCGAAAATCTTTAAACGGTACGTAGATGACACCTTCACGATACTACCTATGAATCAAACATCTGCTTTTCTAGAACACCTTAATTCCATTAACAACAAAATACAATTTAATCTAATCAAATAATACTTTAGCTTTCCTTGATTTTCTTATTATCTTGACAACATATTAGGAAATTTAAAATTTTATTTAATATACGCAAGATAAATCATCCGTAAAAATAGTTTTATTTCTAATTCATACTATTCAGTTCTACCATTTTTCGCAGCAAAACGACTCTTTAGATTCTATTTTTTTTTTATAATAATATGGTAGCTCTGTGTATAATGCAGTTAGCGATGACAATTATTTTTTTATTGTAAACAGGAAATATCATATTTTATTTTTAAGTTTCTATTTATTTATTGACCTCAAGCAACACAATTACATTCTAATAGTCCCATATAATTCTGCAATAAAGTGCAAAAGTCAGAAATGACTTTACCGCGAAATAATTTGCAGAATACTCATTACATACCTTAATACCCTGCAACTTAGTTCATTTATTTAGTGCTCGGCCTTAGAGCTCTACTTAGCTCTACTTACCGCAAGCAGAATACGGCTCACTTAATTATAAGTCTAGGTGGTTTTGAGTTAAATATTCTCTTGTAATGTTATGTGATTGTGAGAAGACAAGAGAAGGATAACAATTTTAAGTTAATTATTTATTTTTTAGTTATTTTTTTTTTGTTTGCATGAATTATAGAGTCTTGCAACGCGCGTTCCTTATGAAACGATACTAAATATGCGTTATTTAGTCGTCGTTGTTATGCGATAGTAAATCTTTGTATTAATAATTTCTTTAGTTATAATACTGGCTCAAATATTTTCCTGAATGTTTTTTTAATTTATATGATTTTTTATGGTATCTGGCGATACCGGTGTATCCTCCTTAACATAATTTAATATATCATTTAGCCAGAGTTCAGATGGTTAATCACTCTTAAGCCAAGTAATATAAGTTATATATATGAGGTGAGTGATGAACAATTAAATAAATTGCTGAATTTCTTGTAATGGTACGAGACAAGATGATACTGATCTAAAGGAATAAATAGTTCTCTTAGTAAACATTTGTATTGTTAGTATTTGCTATGATTTTTTATAGTTAAGCTGTGCTTTTTAAGCGACGTACTTTTTGTCGTCATTTATATCAATTTTGTTGCATATATAATATTATATTATATTACTTATTATTAGAGTTGTAATACTTCAGAGATTTATCACATATTGCGTCCAAATTATGAGAAACTATTCTCATAACTTATCATATCATCTCATATCTTTTGTCTATTATCAAACATTTTTTCTATATTATATATATATTTAAAGTTGATACAAATATTGATGAAAAATTTTGTTATAACTGAAAAAAAATATTTATATTTAATAATTTACTTTATGATAGATTTTCTAAAAGGTTCTTTTCTAACTGGTATCCCCGAAAATTTACAAAAACTGTAATTTAATAAAGAAATTTTAATTCTAGTGAGACAGTATAATTAAAATTTGTTCCTACTTATGTGTATATAAGACATGTAAATTAAAAGCAACAATTTGATTTTCTTACAATTAGAATGATAGAGGCTATCGATGAAAACGTTTAAAGGTTTACATTGTTCTAGGCAAGATAAATAATATTTAGATTTTAGACTTTACATAAAAAAGCCATAGTGCATTTTAGTCCTAAAATATATTACATACTATATTTATTTTATAAGTCAATTTGTATATTTAAAAAAAAAGCATACAATATTTTTTCAGTTCTAAAACTAACATCCACTGAGCTTGAAGTTATTATCGTTATATGACCCCGTAGTCGAGTCTGATATGTTCTTCGGCCCCAAGCGTAGCTCAATTATCTCGTTCACGCTCGGCTGTCCTTCAGACCTCCACTTACTACTAACCGCAAGCAGAATACGCCTTATTCAATTACGTTTCTAGCTGGTTCCAAGCTAAGCAGAGCTAGTGTTTTACACATATCAATTATTTGTATATTGTTTTGTTATGCTGTTTTTGGATATGTGCCCAAATTAAATCCTTTATTATGAAGTTAAGTATATCTAAGAATATTTGTGGATCGTTTCAATGATCATATTATACATAATAACATTCATGTTAACATTATTATTTTTCCCAATCCATTATTATCCCTTCTCTGAGAGAGACCAATTGCACAAAGTTAACATAGCTGAAATAAATTTCTGTCAATGATATGTTATTTATTGGCTCTATTTCCTTGAGAGAACATGAGCTCTATTGTACAATTTTAATTGGTACAAGAGGTTTAAAAATAAAATACAACTTATTAAACTTTCGATAAAACTCGTAGAGTTAAATCAGTCACATTACATAAGTTTGTAACTTACATTTCTTAAATTTTTAGTATTGTTTTCTTTTAGTCTTATTTTTATTAAGGAAATGTAAACTTAATTTAACTTATATAAGGGTTATATTAATATTTTATATGATGCATTTTTCTTCGCCATCAAAGTTGCATGTATCTTTGGGTACATCAGAGGGTTTAGGGTCTCTCTAAGGCTATATTACACAAGTAATAGAATAAAGAGTGAAGATGGATTTCAAGGCGCTTAGTGATTGTAATAAGAGTAACATTCTAGTAATGAGATATTCTTTGTAACCGAAATAACGCCGCTGGGAAAGTACTTGAGCTTAAGGAATAAATAGTCATCTGTAAATATTTTCGGGTATTGTTAAAAAAGTATTTTCATCTACAAAGAGTGGTTTGATTTTTTTATATATGAGGATTTTTTGTTATCATTTTTTTTATTATAAATTTAGCAATATTTTTAAAGTATTTCATGAATATAATAGGAAGTGAGAAAAACTCACACACCTATACTATACATAAATAAACACACTTAATTTGGTATACTCTTTTTTATGACAGTATGTGCTGATTTATTGAGTCTCAGATCTAAGTATAAATGAAATTAAAAATAATATTTAATTATATTCTGGAACATTTGCTGGCATTTGTATAATAAGTATTATAATAATATTTTTTTTCAATTTAAATTTAGGAAAAAAAAATATTTAATTTGACATGGTCATGGCTCATACAAAACACTATCGTATTATTATAATTTTATCAACGAACTTTTACAATAGTCTAGTCTCTTCCGAAAATATGAGATCGTAATAAAGTGGATAGGATATTGAAATAAAAAGAATAAAATGATTCCTGTAGTCCATCCCACGGTAAGGTTTTTGAATAGTGCCCATATCGTTTATTAGTGAAAAATTAACAAATAGAGAAGGGAATATATAAAAAAGCTCTAGTGTTTTTCGCTATAAAAAATAAATGTTGTTAAGTTAATTACATTTCAAAAGTTTTTTTAGATATTACATCTGTAAATGATATAATATTTCTATGAAATATCATTTCTATGACAAAATATTTCTGTGAATATGGATAACTCTGAATTAAAACTTCTCAAAGTTCTAAGAATTCGCTTTCCTAAAGTAAAAGCCAAATGGATAATAATGTAAATAAAAAAAAATATTTGACCATAATGCCTTCTGAGGCAAACGAAGACTAGAAGCCCCGATTCAATATTCTTACCATTTGGCCAACACTTTACTGCAGCATTAAAGTATCTTCATAAAATAGACAGATTGACGTCTATGTAATCTTGAGTAGACATTTATTCAATACTCAGTGATGAGTTTTATTCAGAACAATATTTTAAGATAGAATGACAGTAAAATTAACTTTTGAAAATGGTTAGAATTTATTATCTTATTAAAGTCTTTGATAAGTTTCAGTATTTTTTAAATTCAGTTTCCATGGCTGAAGTACCTAAGGTTTGATTTGAAAGGTTTTTGTCACGTGGACAATCTTTCTGTGATCCACAGATTGGCGTTGAGTATGGGTAAGTGCGTTCTTCATGAAATCACCAGCGACTAAGGGATCTTATGCGGAACTTCTTTTAAAGTAACACAACAATATTTGTTGAAAGTAATAAACTCGTATGAGCTTTTGTATTTTTAAATATTTTACTAAGTAACTATATTGTATTGTAAACATTTATATTTGGGTCACGTTTTTTTGTGATAAATGTGGTAGAATTCGTACAAAGTGAGAACAGTCTCCATGTGTGGCCAAACCTTCGCTTTATAAAGCATGAGACTTTGATTCGTCGAGAAGTACTGCCTCGCTCATTGATCACTCCCAGTTTCTCCAAAGCCAACTTGGCCTTGTTGTACCGCTAAATTGACAATCGTTCGAAATTTCCAGGCGTGTTCTCGAAGAGCGATGATACGACAAATGGTTTTTTTTTGTGATAAACGCGCAAACTTGTGCCTTCTGGGCATTAAACTGCACAAGGTTCACTTTACCCCATTCTGAAATCTTCTATAAGGAAACTTCAACATATGACACAAGTTTCTTTCGGCACTCATCAAAGTTTTCCCGAGAGAGTCATGAACTCTAGCGATATACTGCTGTATATAGCTAGCCCATATGAACGAAGCTAAAGAAGCACGTTATACCATACACGATCGAAGGCTTTTGACACAACCAAACTAACTGCCTCTCCTTTACTTATAAAGGCACCGCAGCCCATCGGTGTGTTAGATACACCAGAAGCTCGGCCACTGACATACCATGGTAAAAGTCATATTGCCGGTAACGACCGGCAATATAGATTGCCAGTTAATTAATGGATTATCTGGTAATCTTTAAGGTAAATAAGGAGTTGGCGGCTTATAATAGTCTAGATTATTTTGGAGTGAACGCCTTGAGGTATTTGGATAAGATTTGTTGCCTTTTTTTAGGGATTGGGTGAACAAGGGCACTCTTCAATGTGTTCAAAACTGCGCCTTTTAAATAGGAATGCTAAAACAGATGTATTAGTATAGGAGTCAATTCAGAAGCACATGTTCGGAGGACGATTGGAAAAATAACATTCAATTCAATTCAAAACAATTCAAGGAAAGTAGAGTTCGTCGTATATATTTTTGTCAGAACACAATATCTGGCATTGATTTCTGACACCTTGAGAAGTCTACCTTCTCGGTGTCTTTCCTTTGTCGTCCATAGTCGAATTTGAAAAAAAAATAGTGTAAAGAAGGTCGGTTTCAGGTCAGTTCATTAAGATACTAGTTCTAAAGTGGATACAAAAAGCATATAATATATCTGCTTTCTAACACATATTACAAATTATAAGTCAAAATTTTTCCCAACTTAGATAACTTTATAACTTCAAAGTACTATTAATACATTCTATACAAATGAGGTAATATAAACGTTTATAAGTAGGATTGAAAGGGCATAGCCGGATTAATATGAGAAATCTGCCCCCGCGACTTTTTTGGCTCATACTCAGGGGATCGATTTAGTATCGAATAAAAATAATTCACACCAATTTTTAGCTATTTAACTCTAACGGTTGTCGAGATTTCCAAAAAAAACTGTTTTTTAAATTTAATTTTTATTTTTATAGTAAAATTCAAATCTTATCAATGACGATTTTTTTTCTAATTCTTAGAAGTTTATTACATGAGAAAAAAATATAGTCATAATTTTTTAACGAAAAGCCGATTTTTAGCAGAAGAAAGAATTTTTTTTTAATTTTTTTTTTAGCCTTTTTGAAATATGTCACTCACCAAAATTTGTCAGAAAATGTCTATTATACTCCTCTACATGAAGGATTTTTTTTTGATTTTTCAGAAGTGGTGGAACAATATGAAAAAAATAAAAAACCATTTTTTTTTCTAAGGTCTTGCGTATTAAATAACTTTTATTAGCTAATAAAATTGTGTCCAAAATATTTTTTTGCTTAGAATTTATAGTGAAATTATTAAAAAGATAAAATCGACATACATTTTAAAGACAAAAACATAAAATCGACAAGTATTTAAACAGATAATATGCTGGTTACTGAAAATCCCAGTAGATGGCGTTAGAAAGCGTTCGCTAGGCAATTAAATGCACTTCAGGTGCCAAAATAATTTAACGTATTCAATG
This sequence comes from Napeogenes sylphis, assembly GCA_959347405.1. NCBI lineage: Eukaryota > Metazoa > Arthropoda > Insecta > Lepidoptera > Nymphalidae > Napeogenes > Napeogenes sylphis. Next base: position 17,162,148 of record OY365786.1, read on the forward strand.
GTCCGTCCGTGAAACGTGTCTATTTCGCATATAATTTCATTATAAATTTTAAGCAAAAAAATATTTAAGACACATTTTTTTAGCTAAAAAAAAGTCATTTAAAACGCAAAACTTCATAAAAAATGAGTTTTTTATTTTTTTGGCGTCCCACTAAGGCGATGAGGTCAACCGTTTGTTTTTAGTGGATAGCCTTAAAAATGGCAGCGTCTTCTATGCTGCCGGGTAGTCCCACATACCCCCACGACCATCACCTTCCTGGCCGCAGGGACGATGCATAACTCATTTTTCCAACTATAAAAAGGGGGTAAAGCTTTTAATTGTCATAATAACTAGTTTACTTGCGACATTAATACCCACGTTCATCTTATATCACTGTGATATTGTTATGTATTATCTTAACTGAACATTCATTTACTAAAGAATGATTCTAATGTTTTGAGCGAAAGTCCACAAAACCGTTTAAATGAGAGTTCATTATCATCTCCCGCCTCTTTTCAGAGCGTTATCTACACTAAATAATGTTATATTTATGTCACAATTTAACTATTAATTAGAAAATAACCATAAAAAGCCCAATAGGTGTATATTATTTAATTAAAAGACTACTTTGTTATTTACAGCGCTATGTAAGAAATACATAAATCTTTGTTACTTCATAAGAATTAAATAGTTACATAATTGAAACACTCGTCGGTAGGTTCTTAAAATGTGGCAAAATTATATTGAATTTATTCAAGTCTCGTTTACAAAAGCTCCCATTTACAAGCCGTAAAAAAATATAGGGATTTGTTAAAAATATTCGCATTTACATCCAACTTTTTGATATTTGCCTAAAAGCTTCTATTTTTTTTTAATTTTGTTTTAATATTTTACTACGTACAATTACAATATATCATATGTTTTCAATACAGTTTAAGCCGTGTTACCTAATCTATGTAAAATATTGTCCATCAAGGCTTGTTTTTTCCTAAAATTTACAATTTAATATTATAATCTGAAGCATCTACATTTTAATACATTACAGAATATCTTAAATTTTTTAACTTCAAACAAACAATACTTACTATGTTAAATTTATAGTAAGAAAAATTTTGTTGATATATACTTATCGTAGTTGATATTATATCGTGGCTATGGAGACGGAGGAGAGTAAAATCTGTGCTAAGTAATAGAGCGCTGCGGTTAAACTTGTCAATTCAGCCTTAAAGTCCTAGACCTAGTTACCAGAAATTGCTGGCTTTACTCTATTCGTTATCAAGCAATAGTTAGATACTACAGTAACGTCATAATGTGATTTTTAGTTTGTACATTATTTATAACCATATTTCTTAATATATACATTATACACAATATATACGAATTTACATAAATTTAAAATCAAGAATATATTATTCTAAATAAAAAGGAAATTTGAATATATAAATCCACAAGAACATATAACAATATAGTAGAATATTATGTAAAATCAAAACCCTATGTCATAAATCGGCCATAATTTTAAGAACAAAGGGACATTTTATTGCCTCATTAATAAGGACATTAAAATATAAAGGGCCAAGGGAAGGTTTTAATGGTCTTCATGTAGGATTGTTATATTTAGAAATTATCTCTTTTTAATTTTATTTTTATCTATATAAATTTATATATACAAATAAAAAGAATAATATATTATTTTATTTATATTTAATAATAATTTCATTATGTTATAAAGTTTTACTTTAAAGTGTTTGGAAAATAACGATAGAATTATGCATTTTCAAGTGTAATTATATGTAACTAAAATTATCTATTTCATTTTTTTTATAGTATTATAAGTAGAGTGTTATTGTGAGAGGACATATACATATCAGGTGGACAAATCATTGTCGTATATTTTTAATACTTGAATTTAAGTTCAAATTTATAAACTAGTGAACTTTGTCTTTTTCACAATTTTTGTAGGATCAAGATTTAAGGTCATTTACTTAGGCTATTTACATTATCTTCGTCAACCTCACGCTTTAAGTGTAATATGTAACAAACATGTTTTATTAAAGCGGTCAAAAAAACTATTTCATTCAGTAATTTAATTGAGTAACAAATAAAAAATCATTATACGAATCAAACTACTCCCCAATTAAAAAACCAACTACTGAAACTTTCATTTTTTTTATACAAAACGTTAAGTCAGTCAGGGTCACTAAGCACTACACCAACAGATCATCTAGCTGCGATATAATCTGAATAGCTGTTCAAAATTTATAGCAACACAGCTATTTAGCTGAGTTGAGAAGTTCACTGGAGCGCGCAATTACTTGGTTCAGATTGCATTCTAAAATTGCCACTAACACTTTACTCAGATTGGAATTAATCATAATCTTTTAAATATATTCCTTAATTTTATAATTGTTTAAATTTTGAGTACATTGTATTTGTGACGTAATAAAGTATGTATTAAATAAAATTGTGTTGTTCAATATAGGCCAAGAGTTTCCATGTCTTTTAATGGGATTATTTGTAAAGTGGTATTATATAGAATTCACAGAACTTTGTAATTTAAACCTAAGACAAATTTATAAGTAAAAGCCTGTATTCGTGTATTAATTAATCGTTATCTTTTTACCGAGTATTACTGTGGTGATGCAAGATATACTCTAAAAATAAAAGCGCAACTAATTCTTTGTTGAGTGATCATTAGATGGATTTCAGACTTCGCTAGCTTTTAATGCTCGGACTTTATGAGATCTGTATTATTTAAGTCTAGAAATTCAAGGAATGCTCTTAAGCTTATAAATAGTCCCCTTATTTCTTTTAAATGGAAATTTCATTACTTAATTACGCAAAATATTTGGCCTATTAAGCGTGGTCCATGACGTCACATGTCATCGCACGTCTTTATTGTTCTATTATAATTATGTCATAAAACAATTTATATAATAAAAATTTCCCTGACCACACCAATTATCAACAAATAAGGTTTTTTCAAACATAGATAATAAAATATTAAGCGAACAGACCACGAATTACAACTAAATCCAAACATCGGCTTTCTAATGTTTACCGTTTTTTCTTTATTTGGATTTGATTCCGGATTTCAAGGATACTATCGAAATCTGAAATCGTTATAGTTCCAAGAAATTCTATATAGATCAAAGAACTGACACGACAAACAGATAAAAATACATAAAACTACATACATAATTTGTTGTTACTATTCGTCTTTATAAGACTGCGTTCGAATTATATTGATGTTTGTTTCACAATATTATTTTCTAATTTTTCCCAATAACATTTGACGGAATAACGAAAGTTTTTGTTTAATGATAATAAGATTAATTTATAACAGACCATATAATAATTTTCTTAAAGAAGTTCATTTTACTTAAATATCACAATGAAGATACATAATGATTAAAATATATTTCAAGTTCATATTGGAAATTCGTTGTTTTGGACTTGAAAGTTATTTATAACTTAGAAAGACGTAAATTGGTAGGAAACTTGTAGAGAAATTGGTCCCATTTAATCCAGGCTCATTCCAAACTTCAAATAACTATTGAAATAATCCAACCACAATTTCAAAATATTATGCTCAACTATCTCCTTAGGAATCGTTATAATAATAAATTTAATTTAAGGATATAACTTTAGAATACAACAATTTTTAGTAATCTAGTTCATGTGTTGATAAAATTAAATATAGTATTCTAATAAAACAAAACGCAACAAAATCAAATGCATTTTATCTAAAAATTGGAATTATACACATTTGAAGTGAAAAGGTTTATAATTCCTGACTATTAAGTAGCATTTTGTAACGCGCTTTACAATTAGCAAAATGGCTGCGTCATCTAATGAAGTGCTATGGCTCCTACTTCATTTATATCCTCAATTGTTTCGAACTATGTTTGCAGGTAATATTGAAAATTTCATGTTAGCATTTTGATGGACCCTAGGGTTAACTAATAATTAAACTTTTGTGAACCATGATGACTATTTAATGTATATTAAGCCTGCTGTATTTATTTAAATTAATCGGAAATTGCCTAATTAGCCGGCTACATAAATAGAAATACACATATAAGGGTAGACTATAATTAAACTGTTTGAATTTTAATTATTTCAAGTTTGTACCTGTATTTTCAAATACATTGGGAATAAACAATTTTGTATAGACTTCACCAAAACCTGTTGGTTACAAAGAAATATAGACTTTGTTAAATTTGCATTTTTTTGCAAACATGTACATATAATACATTTATTTACATTTGAGATATAGATTTGTGTAAGTATTATTAACTTCTTAGCGTATCTAAAAAATTAAATGTTATTTACGACATAAAAATTTGCATGCAAAATATTCTGGGTTGAAATACACTTCACCGTTCGAAACGGTTCCGATATCCGATGAAGCTTACTGCTACATGATGAATTTTTTATTTTTTATTGGTACCACTACTCACATCAGAACTTATATCCAGGTTAATTACGTGCGAATTGAACTGTAATATCCTTTACTCTTTTTGTATGATATCTTGTAGTAAAATAGGTCCTAACTAAAGATAAGAGTTAAATACTATTAACACAAAATGTATCAATACATCAAATTTAATTTGGTTATCGAATTTACGAGGAGTTTAAAACAAATTCAAATTGCCAAATTACAAAAAGTGTTTAGTAACAAGAACTTATAGGTCTATTATGTATACGTTTATCCATTATTCTAAATTAGAGTTTTTAACTTATTAAATAGATTCTCTTTCAATTCTTCATAATTTAAGAAATTATGAAGTTCTAGCATAAGATAAAAAATCTTAGGCTTGTTTATTATTTATTATGGGCACACTTTTTTTTATTTACTATCTAAAACTATATTAACGTTTTAAGTGGCGGTTATCTTGAAAGTAATTTCACACAACCTTTTATAGGTAGAATTGGGTTTTGTTATTAGGTTAGGACCCTAACTAATTCAAAAGTTTGTACGTGCGTTTAGTATTTATTTAATTATACGTCCCTCTGGTTACTAAGGGATTACAGTGTGATCTATGTCATGTCAACTTTGTGTAAATAATTAATTATTTTGTAAATATATTTTGTTTTAACATTGGTTAGGATTTTCGAAAGAAACCTAATAGATGTCACCACCGTCCCGATAAAGACGATCACATATAGAATGCTTAATTCACCGAGACGGGCAGCGATACGGTAGCTCAGTTGGTAGAGCGACGGGACGGTTTCCCAGTAGTCGCGGGTTCGAATCCCTGCCCGTATCGGTTTTTTACATTCTATATTTATATAAATTTAAATAAGCTTAACATGGCTATACATGTTTAAAGATATTTTCAAAAATTGATTTCGGTAGTGGCATCTTTTCAATGTTTATCTATACTGCAAAGTTAGAAACATTGGTTAGGATTTTCGAAAGAAACCTAATAGATGTCACCACCGTCCCGATAAAGACGATCACATATAGAATGCTTAATTCACCGAGACGGGCAGCGATACGGTAGCTCAGTTGGTAGAGCGACGGGACGGTTTCCCAGTAGTCGCGGGTTCGAATCCCTGCCCGTATCGGTTTTTTACATTCTATATTTATATAAATTGTATATAGATCTCAACATGAAATTATTACAAAATTGCGGATTGCCATTATCATAAATTAATATAAACAACATTTAAATGATAATTGGGAAAAGATAGATGTTGCATCACGATTCATTTTCCAAAACGGACCACAAAAGTTAAACGTCAAATAATTATATATTAGCATTTTTTATTAACAATGATATTAACTGCTTATTGACACTTTTATAAATTTCAAGTTTTTTTTTTGTAAATTTGTAAATTTTGTTCCTACCGTTTTATTATATTTCCGTGAATGAAAAGCACACAATTAAATAAAACTATTTCTTACAGATTCAGCTCATATTTTATGAAATTTACAGTTCAAACTCAACTTGACGTTTCGATTGCAGCAATTTTGCAGAAATCATTTTTTCGGGAATATAAAATGTAGATGTATCAACAAGACAATTACTTAATTAGTTATTTACCTCTAACGGTTTTAAGTATGTGGGTAGACAGGATAAGAATTTTACTGGGTTGTATAATGTTGGTATAATCTAAAGGTGTTACTTAGACCGGGTTTGTGGTTTAACAAATCTAATATTCTGCTGACCTCGATGTAGGGTCTATTCTTAATATCCAAGATTCCTTAGCTTTTCTAAGGATGTACTTCTTTATGTGACCAATATCTGATAATGTACAATTCAAAACCCAGTTTATCCGTTAAAAATATGTATCTTAAAGATTAAAAAAAATGACATTATATTAGCTGCAAAGAATCATTTTCAACATGTAGATACAATAATCAATTTAGAATAATACATGTAGATACAATAAAAAATTCTAAATTGTTAACGTTTTAATAACCCAAGTTTTTGCGGTCTGTCGCTATAAAAGCAATTAATAATATTCCCTGGGACATCTCGCATTGCTATTGACTTATGAATAAATCTCGAGAATTGTATAGGTTTCAACATTAACAAAAAAATATTTAGTATGTTTACTATAACCTATTAGGTATAATCGATTTAGCAGTTTCAATTGATCTTACAACTGAAAATGAACATACAAACTGACAAAAATATCAAATAAATATTAATATTAAGACCGTGTTATCTATTTTTAACTTGATACAATCTTACAACTCAAAATACTATTTGTTTGTAAAGAATACAAAGTACAAAAAAGATATATACAATCTTAGAGTTATTGTACTCGTAACATAAATTTTCACTTCAATCGTATTTATCTCTTGAATATTAAAGCGGTCCAGTGCTGTTATTATTCTAGGAACAAGAGCTCTGCTAAAAGTGGAATATCAATTACCTTATCATTATATCGATTGGATATCATGATGCTAACCTACTTATTTTAAAACGATTGTTGTGAAAGAATTTTTAAATAATAATAATATCTCTAACCAAATTACACAAATTAATCTAACCCCTAAGTAAACAAAATATTGGCTTGTGTTAAGAGTGTAAGACTGAGAGTATTTATACAAATATATAGAAATATACATTATAAATACTCTCAGTGAATTTGATAAACCAAACCCAGATATACAGATATCTAAGCGTATCATGCCTGTCCCTGTCGGGAATCGAACCCGAGTCCCATTGCATCGCGATACGTTAGGAGTCTGCGCACACCACTCGACCAACGCGCGGGGCGTATAAAATAAACTGGTAGAAATAGTTTTTAAGTTTTCTAGTTGCATAACAATAATAACATATTATAGATTACCTATAATGCTTAGTTTTTAATTTGAATTAAATAGACAGTTCATACATTACATCTTATAAGACATTACACGTGTTAATAGCAAATTCGGAAAATAATGAAACGCCTACAATACTCTACAAAATGAACGTATTGTTCGAACTCCATTGGGACTTGTGTGAAATATTATTAGAGGCACAGTTCTGTTTCTTGTTTATTGTAGTAATTCAGTAGTTTCTCGAAATACCAGTTGTTGATACAGATATTTTAAAAATCAACAATGATTACATTCAAAAATGTAAGTCTTATAAACAGCGGAGTAGGTTCATTGTCAAAATACTTTAAGGCTTTCCTAATTAAAAATGTTTACAATTAGTAAGATCGGACTTACAAGTTTCCGATTTTTATAAGTTATGGCTTGAGTTTTAGCTTAATTTCCAATCAAACTTTGTAACCATTGATAACAGAATAGGACCAATAAATGTTGTAAGAACTTGTTTGTTACTAAATAATGAAGTTAAGCGAGCTTCAGAAATCTGGAAACTATACCTATACTTTACTGGAAAGTTAGGTGATAAACAAATCTATAAGGCAGCTGCTGTAACCGCCTCAGGATATTATCTGAGACATTTATATTATTTGATGAACAAATTACTATTTTTTATTTATACATCATATAGACCTTGTCAGTCTTAAAGTAAGTCATTTTAGTTTTAACATATAGTTGAGTTACGGGTAATTGCTTCAAATCAGCTATAAAATATAAGTTATTTCATGTTTTTGGGCTTTACTTAATGATATTTATATTTATTTCAATGCTATTTTTTTTATTTTAAATATTTTATTATACTATAATTGTATTCTTTTTTTTAGGTAAGAGGACTACTTACAACAAAACGGCATTATTTTCACAGAAGATGGGTATGGCTTTTTAATTTTAAAAAGTTTGCATGTTTTCTCAGTTGATTCACTTTTATGTATCATATATAAAAAATATTTGTGGCGAGCTGAAAAAAAAAACCGGTAATATGGTTAATTTTGCAGAATGTGTGCAAGAAAATAAGAAGATGGATAGTTATTACATATATTTCCACTTAAACTTAATGTATTATTTTCTAAATATAGCATTATTCAAAAAAAAACTGACGATTATAATAGACTAATACAGATTTATCAATAACCGTGCCGTAAAATACTAAATAAGCAAGCAGGGGTATGAAAACCCGCAAAAAACTGATTTGTTTTGCAATGTCATACCAAATCCTTTGAAAATATAACGGGACCCTCAAAGTCCTTTTAATCAAAAAGTTTTAGACAAAATATCTTGAATATAAAGAACAACAAATAGTATATCAAATCTTTTCAATGGGTTTGATCGTTCTGAATACAAGATTTTTTTATCTTCTTGAGTTTTCGGGTTGATTCATGTGGCCAAATATTGCTTGTTAATCAAAATTAGTTGAGAAATGGGATCACTACGAGAGTATATATATACCTATATACAAATATCAAAAGTATTTCCCATAGTTTTGAAGCAATAAAATCAAAAAGGCGCATTTTCAGAGACCTATGGATATGTTAAAATGGTTCTATTTTAGACCCAGTAGAATTTGAAAAAATACAAAAAAAATACTGGTTGTATTTTTTAAAAGAAATACACATGTAATTCATCAAGGGTTCAGAATAGAATATTATTTATAAACTCTCAGGCTGCTTTCATTGTCCAAAACATTTATTAGCAATAGAATAAAAAAAAGGTCGGCATTAAGTATTTAACGAATTTGATGATATTTCAAAATAAACCTGTAAATTCAAATTTAAATTCAAATTCAAAATATCTTTATTCAAGTATTCATTTACACGCACTTTTGAATCGTCAATTAAATTAAATTGGTCGTATAGTCAGTCTGTGAGTAAGCAACCACCAGCTCGGAATGCTGTTCTGCTGAGAAGAGCTGGCCAGAAACTCAACAGTTGCTCTTTTTAAATGAAATTTAACAATGTTTGACTTATATAAAACAATTAAAGCACAGATACAGAATATAAATTGTGTTCCAATGTTTTAGGTAACTGCTAAATTTTTGTTCATTTGTTTTTTTTCAAATTGTTATGGTAAATATTAGATAATTTTAAATGAAGAACAGCATTATTTCGGACATTGATGGTCTCCAACGAAATTTAATCTACATCATCTCCATAAAAAGATTATCCTTAACCGTAACCGTTCAATCCATGAAATTGTTTTAAACTGTTTTACTATATTTTTTACTAAAAACTGGTGGTATTTATACTAGTTCTATAGTCTAAGGACAGAACATTACAATCGTATTCATCTAGCTTGTAAAAATGAACTCAGTTTGAGTTTACCATTATTTTGGCAAAGTATGTTTGGAAAACTAAAGCCATTTTAACGAAGAAGAAAGAAAGAAATTCTTTTATTTAAAAAAGGCACAACTCTTACATGATGTTATAAAATAAAATATTATTGAAACCTTTTATAAAGTCCTCTAATAACCAATTAAAAATAAATAACACAAATTCTGACAATATAAATATTGCTAATATTATTTAACCGACCTTTTAACTCGAAAACATAACAATTTAGCCTTTAGTAGAAAGTCATTAACTTAACTAGTTCAATCCCATAGCGTGTACAACCAGGTACTAAAGTGTTTCGTTATATATGTAATGTGTAACGTATCTGTAAAATAAAAAACAAACGTTACAGATTTTATTACAAATAGGCTTCTTTTGATTATCTCAATATGCCCTTTTCCTTTCTACGTTTTAATGCCCCTCTTCCCAAAGGCTTCACATTTTATTTTCTCATGGTAAGAATATCAATGGACGATGGTAAACACTTACTGGTGGACTATTTGCTCGTTTTTCCCAAACGCCTTAAATATATGTAAATATAATTGATTAAGTTTCAAAAGTGATATTATTTGGCCAATAAATGGCCAATAAATTTTGGTTCACCTATAAATTTACAAGGAATTTACATAGATCTTCCTATAGTACGATTAACGTGTGGTGTGCAATGTGGTAAGAATTTATGAACTCCTAAACTTCAAAATTAGCTTCCACCAAGTGCCTGAAGTTCTAAATTGCTTCATATCAACCCATGAAACTATGTACCCTAATGAAAATGTTCAGTAATTGAAATCGTTTAATATTATAAGTACATAAAATAAAAAAAATATATTTTAATTTATATTATTAGATAATAATATTATGATAACCACAATTTTTTCTGAAATATTCTGTCTATATGTGGCAGCAAACCAGGCCCCCTGTTTTGTTTCTTTCCCTTATAGATAAACGATTAATTATCACATTATTATGATAACCTAGTTATATTATTAAATGAAATATGGTTCTATGTGAAATGAAAAAAAAAAGAAATATTTTTTTGTTTTGTTTAGTAAATTAGAATTAATTATATTGATTGAGCGAAGTGATGTTTTAACAGCACCTTCTTTCCTGCCTCAGCTTTCTAAACGTTAATATTCAAACGAATCGAGTTAACATGTTCAACGTTCTGAAATCGCGCGCTCAAACTCTTATTAGGCTTGAGAGAGAAAAGCCACAATCTACTACTTTACGAGATAGTGTAAAGCTGAAAATTGTGTTTGTTAGAATGATTGCGATGGAAAAAGCATATTATTTAGAGGAAAATATTTGGGTTTTAATTGTTCTCTTTAGCCATTACACTGAACAGCAAGCAGCACATTGTTGCGCAATTTGATTTTGTAAAAAAGATAGTTCTAGAATAACTATTAAATAGAGTGATTAACGAGGAAGCTTTATATGTATAATACATATATACTAATAATATAAAGCTGAAGAGTTTGTTAGTTTGTTTGAATGCGCTTATCTCAGGAACTACTGGCCCGAATTGAAAAAATCTTCTTGTGTTGATTTGTCCATTTATTGAGGAAGGCCATAGGTTATATATCATCTCACTATGATTAATAAGAATCAAGCAGCAAAAAAATTTGCTACGAAAACGGTAAAATATTTTTTTTTGAGAGCTTTATACGCCTACGTGAAAGTAAACGGTGAAAGTTAGGGAAAAATTAAGTATCTTGAAATTGTTCCTTGATTGAAGATATACCTAATCTCTAAACTAGACTCCAAGTAAAATTTCTCTGTAATATTGTGATAGTTGTTATATTTTTAACTAGTCCAACGGTGCTCATACCTTGCATACTAATAATTCCCAATGATTTGACTTTTAATTTTGAAAGAATGCAGTTTCATTTGCTGTTACGATTGAAGCATAAAGCACATATGAATAGATTTACGTCAAGATTGTTCCACAGATGGACAACTATATGTTGCGTTATCAAGATAATGTTGTGGAGAAAACCAATACGTTCTCCTACCACCAAACGAAAATACAACAAAAAATATCGTGTGTAATATCGTATGTAATATTTTAGAACAAAAAAGCCAGACAATTCAGAAAATTGTAATGTAATGTTGCCACAAACATATTTTTGTGGTCATAAATCGCAAGAAGATGGCTTAACCTTAAAGATATGTAACAAATTAATCTACTACGAAAATACACCTAGCCTTGCCATAAATATAATAACAAAGAAAAAAAAGTTTTTTAATTGAAAATAATATTTATTACTTTTACAGTGTGTTAGTTTAATACACTAATATAAAACAATTAAAAATACAAAAAGTTTATTCGAAGTGGTGTCTATTAGCTGCAATACAGGCATACAATATATCCTTTAAACGTTGGGGCCAGTTATCAATAGAAGCACGAGTTCTATCCATGAGGGAAATTCTTCGCTGCCAATCGTATGGGATTGTTTTAGGGAATCCAAATTATCATGGCGTTTAGAGTAAGCTGTACTCTCTAAAACTGACCATAAATCATAGTTCAGCGGATTAAGATCGGGAATAGACGACGGCCAGTCTTCAGCTCTGATGAAATCAACGTCTTGGGCTTCCAACCAAGACTGCGTGGACCGAGCTTTATGACCCAGTACCAAGTCTTGCTGGAAGGACCATACTTGGTTATTGAACATGGTGTTATTAAGGGGTTTAACTACTTTCTCAAGAATGTTATCTTCATACACTTGTGCCGATGTTTTGATAATTTTTTCACAAAAACATGGCTCAGTCACTCCTTCATAGCAAACACCCAACCAAACCATCAATGAAGTCGGATAATGCCCACGTTGCACTCTGTCGACTAATTAGAAAGCTTCCTTAGAGCTTTGAGCATAAATACGCTCCTTGTTTGTTAAAATGTTGCTCAATTTAAAAAAAAATTTCATCCGTAAACAAAATTTTTCTGAGACCGTCCTATGCGTACCACTTCAGTAGTTGTTTCGATTTTATCACCCTATTCATCTTTAATTTATCAGTTAAAAAATGACCAATATGTCTCTTATAGGCTGAAAGTTAAAAAATACGCGAATGGTTCTAGGAGCTACCTTTATTTCACGAGATTTCAAGAGAAATTTCGAACAGGATTTCTTCCAATTCTTTCCCTTACTGCTTTGACCACATTTTTCGTACGAACGTAGACGGCCAGATCTTTCTCTGTTCAAATGTAATATTTTTTTATTTTTAAATGTATTTTATTTGTAACAGTATTTATGACTAGACTAAGTATATATATATATTAAACATCAAAATGATTCATGATCCACAATGGTTTATATCTATCTCTAAAGGATAACCCAAAGCAAGCATTTTTATCTATTATTCAATAATAAGTTACTTACCAAGCTTTTTATAAAATACAGTATTATCATCTGCATTACATATGTAGCATATTTCATGTAGATCCATTTTATCCATTATCCATTTTAGTGATCCATTATATCCATTATCAGTTATCCAACTATCTAGTTGGATAAAGAATAATCATCATTTGCATTACATATGTAGCACATTTCATGTGGATCCATTATATCCATTATACATTTTAATGAAACGCTGTGAAATGTAGTAGCAATATACAAGATAACAGAGATTATTAAAGTGGAGGCATAACGTAAATATTGTATACAAAGACATCCTGTGGTATAAACTCAATATCAAACAATCTTCGCTGCCCATATTTGTATATATATTGTACCCCTGCAAAGGAGACACGAGGCGTTATTTTATATATAAAGGAGGAAAGTCATTTTAAAATTTATAATTTTCGAGTGTTGTTTTATTAGTGTATTTTATATTTAATAAAATAATATTATATCTGATAAGTATATTCTGAAATATAGTTTAGTTTTTAATAGTTATTTATCAAATCACTGATCAGAAAACTCTAAAAAAAGTTTCACGACAACCAGGACAAAAAAAGTTGTATGAAGATAATTGAATGTCAAGAATTATATTTTGTATTTTTATTTTACATCTTTTACTATATTAAAGAAATCATAAATATTTGTCTCTTAAATTACTGTAGTGTTTTTTTATAAGCATATTATATTAAACTTAAATTTATTAGAAGCTATGATATCTGTAAGTGCAATAAATAAAAAATAAATGAATCCACAGAAAGACACACAGATCGACATGTTATAACACAACTCTTTTTGAAAAAAAAAAATAGACGTTAAGGAAAATATTACCATTTATATGACTTTTGTTCTTCTAACAGATATGGGTTTTGAAACTTTTGACAAAATATTTGTCTAGTTTATAAGTATATATAATAAGGTAACCCTAAGCAGTTCATTAAATAGTTTTAATATTCTGGATTCTTACTGTCGAAAACAAATCAAAATATATATTTAAATATGTACATAAATGTTTCTTAAAACTTGAACAATAAAATACAATACAAGTACATTGTTTTGATGTTAATTAAAAAAAAAGATACGAGACTAAGGAACGGTAGTAAGTACTTCAATTAAATTATTTCAGCCAAGAAATTTTCAATTATATTTTTATCAAAATATTTGTTTTAACAGTGTATTTCCTAACATAATAAGATCCAATTGTAAGTAATGGCATTTTTTATTACAAGTAATATTATTTGATATTGACCCAGCTAAAAAGTTAAAGGGTCGTATAATTACACATAATGTCCCATAATCATGTTATCTATGAGACATTGTCATGAAGAACGTACCCCGGCTATTTACAATAGTAGTTTAGTAACTATCCTGAGATATAATTACTATTTAAATATATTTTTTAAAAGCATCTTTACTTATAATGTAGAATGAAAAAAAATTACAATTCAGTATTCGAACCTACGATCCTAGGAAACCTGCTTGTCACTCTGTTGGTGTCTCAGTATCGCAGCTACTTACTACATATAACTGTCTTTATCGGGACGTATACGAAGTCATCAATGCGGTTTGTTTTTAAGATTTTAATAAATATTTTTTACTCTGCGATACGAGAACGATATTGAAAAGATGCTACAACTAAAATTAATGTTCGAAATTTAAACAAGCTCAACACGGCTAAACATAATTAAAAACAATTTAAACACCTATACTATATAGTACTATATACAAAGATAGAGTAGTTTTTTTAAGTTTTTTCATATGTAGATAGTAATCTACTACACGTACTACACTACATCAATTTGAATTATCCTTTCGCTAATAGAAAAATATTTTCTTGATGGAAATAAACATATTTCATTCGATGGTTACATATAGACCTATAAATATTCAAAACTACTCAGTTTTTTGCACACCGAGAGTAATATGAGTATGAGGGTAGAATGGTAATATATGTCTAACAAATTTAATATTTAACAAAATAGTTGAATATACTCCATGATGTTTAACAAAGTAAAAGAAATAATAGTGACAGAGTTGCAAACATTTTCAAACATGTTTCATGTATATTTAAAATGTTAATTGTTGTTCAATCAATTAGCAAGACGGAAACGACTACAATACCAGACTAACAATATACAATCCGTTTTTTATATACATTCCGTTTTTAAGAAACATTGCGTTTTTATTAGCAATAATTGAGTGTGCTTAAGTTGTTTATTCTCAGATATTATTGTAATAGACATTTGTTTATCAAACGTTGTAGTAGACCATTTCATCATTTCTTACATAAAATATAGAATAACAAGTTACTAGTTAATTACAGAAAAGAAAGACAAATGAGAAAATTTACACATATATTTTATCAAAATATTTATTTTGTATTAATTTCTGAATAAAAAAATGATATTATTTCCTATATATTTAATATTACGTAAAGGGTGTAAGAGTAAAGGTATACTTACCCTTACATGGGTAAGTGTAAGCCCCCTCTTAGTACACCGAAATTAAAGCAAAAAATACTACTTGTTTAACCTAAAAACCTTCGTATATTGTTATAGAAATATTGTTAAATATCTAAAAACGATACCATAAGATTTCATCAAACATTGTTATTTTCTTTTATCCGCAAGTAGTGATTGATTTATCTTAAAATTCTAACCCCCATTTTTACTCTGACATAATAAACTTTTTCAGGGTATAAAAAAGGTTAACTAGAATATAGATCTATGGACGCCAACGATTGTTCTAATTGATGGATTGTTCTAGAATCTTCATTGATTCTAGTTATAAGAGTAATGTGTATAATTTTTTTTACGTCTTAAAATTAAAAAAAAAACATTTTTATTTTGCTTTTCTAAAACATATTTGGATGCTCCCTGAATAAAATACATTGCTATAGTCTAATGATTCGTTTCCCTAAAGTTAAAAGCTAAATGAAGCATGAACTAACTCAGGTCATTAATTTTATTGGATAATATGTACCTCCTGAGGCGTATGAGGGATAGCTGAGATGCCCCAATTCACTGATAGTCAATGATTATATATAGGTATCAGGATACCGAGAAAGTTCTTCAAGCAAATATTATTTTTGTATACCCTTAAAGATACCCTTTTGTTTAGGAAATGCACATCCAATCCAAATCATACAAATAACTATTGAACGGTTGAACAATAAATGTTGAAAACAAATTTCTTAGATATTAATTTTTATTTTATCACAGACAATCGCAATTTATTTTTCCTAGACTTTTTTTACGGAATAAAAAAATCTTTATGATGATTAACGATGCAGATTGACGTTTATAAAAACCAACCAACCACATTCATTTAACAGTTTTGGGTCTTATACAAACAGCTCTTTTGGAGACAACGTCCAAATTTGAATTTTAAAAAATTTTGACAAATATGATTGTTTATTATTAACTATCTTTATGTACTTTTAGAGTATGGAACTAAGTATTAATATAAAGATATATGTGTAACATTTCAAGCTACTTTTTCTTTGTCGGTTAAATTCCCTATGATGAACCTATTAAATTATAGCTCTATAAAAACATGAATATTAACAAAAGCCATCAAAATTATAAGATACTAATTTGACTTTACTTAAATACAGTGCTAAAATGCAAATGCTCATTTCCCATGACTCAAAATAAACAACTTAAGAACAGAAAAAAACCGAGCCCTTTATGTACAATTCTCAACATCTGCTTAATGATACGCTCAAACTATGTTAGTATATACAGGGTTATGTTTGATATCCAATTACAGTTATTGATACGCGTCCTCCGATACCAGGAAGGGCAAATAAAACATTCGAGTGCAACACAATCATGTTCATCCTTTTATCCCAGTGGCATTCACCAGTATAACTGCAAAACTCTCAAAAAGGAGAGCGAACTGTCCATTCAATTTTTAAAGTCCTTAAGCCCGGGTGTCAAAGGAGCGAAGAACGTCTTTTATAACAATGAAGTGGTAACCATCTTTTAGGCATGTATTTTTTTCTTATATAAAAACCAATATAACATTTAGTCAATTTCAGTAAGAAATTAATTTATTTCCTCAGAAATATTGTGTAAAAAATAGGCTGTCTGTTCTAAAAAGACACGTTAAATAAATTTCACCATATTTTTATCAAATATAAATAAGAGATTAATATTATAATTATATATACACTATTATACTTATTATATACACCTTAAAACATAATAACTAGTGTAAGAAACTTTTTTACCTACATTATACCAAGTAAATACTATCAATTATCAATATTACCTAGCCACTTTTATTCAAAGCTTGCCAAAACGATTTTTTTTTCCTTTAGTTGCAAGTATCTATCCAATACCGAATCTCTTTACTTTACGAGCTTTAGGATACATAATATGTCCTATCAATATTTCCAATTATTATTTCCCCGGAAATTCACTCAGCGGAATATATCAAGTTAAAGAATCCACGTGTACACAAGATAGATATAAAACTACATAAACCAACGTAAAATAAATATGTAGGTAAGTTTGTATCTCATAGTTATTACTACCTACAATGTGTTAAATATATCTTTAATTAATAACTAGACAAAAATATTTATAAAAATCATCATTTTAGATGTCATATTAGGCAGTTCAAAAAAAAGACAAGCTCCAACTATTTTCAGTACGCTTCATAAGTAATATTTTCTTTTAAGAAATGAAAGTTCTGCAAAAACCGAACAGTTACCCAGATTGCCCAAATATAAAGAAACTATGTACTATCTATAGCTTATTTTTTTTAATAAGAGAGATTTATCACAAGTTTAAATTATTTCTTAGCTGGCTCTAATCTAGTGTTTGATTTAAAAACATCTAAGTTGGTTTTAAATTTTAAGGTTTCTTTAAGATGAATACATTTACTGAGCTAGGTAGAAATGATGGTAAAGAAAATTTTATTAACGAGTAGAGCAGGGAAGATTATCATTATTATCCAAATATTTAAAACTTGTAACTAAAATACATAATTATATTATAGCAATGTATGTATATTGTATACTATATTCACCTAAAAATAGAATTTCGTTATACATATCTTAATTAGTATTTTATGATGTATTGTATTTCATATACAGTACATCATAAAATAACTACTAAGATCCAAAAATCTGTTCAATTTGTAATATATTTTTACTTTTAATATAAAATACCCTTTATGAAGTCTTTTAATAGAAGACCTTGGAATAACATACAGCGACTCTAATTAATTGGGATGAGGAAGGTCAGGTGGTTGATGTTTTTGTTCTTATATTCAAGATTGTTTATTTTTTAATCTCATAAGAATTTAAATTTTATATTACTTATATATTTAACAAGTAATTATATTGTCTTACGCTTAAGATAATAATTATTGTGATGTGATTATTTACACACCATTTAAAAAAATATATGAACAAAATTGTATACTATTTTTAAAAATACTGAGAATGTGGGAAAGGATATTAAGGGTACTAATTATATTATTAAGTTTTCTATAAATCTTATTTGCAAATTCTAGTACATTATTATTTTAATGGTTATGGCTACTTGAAGAACTTATTAAGAATCGGAGAAAATATTAAGTCGTACAAAAAATATTACTCGATATCAGTTAAGCGAACATCCACCGAGCAAATTGTTCTAAATACATTACTCCCTGTCTGCGAGTGCAAATTAATCTTTGCGTTAGATCGGCAAATAATTCCGTAGAAAACCTGGAAGATGATGTTACCAAACAAAATTACTACTATAATTTGATCAAATTGAACAAATATGTACCATTATTTTTAATTCGTTTTTAAGTTTATTTTTTCTATGTCCTATTTTAATGTACCACTTAACACACACACATGTTATATTTCTATAAATTGCATAGCTCAGCAATGAGCTCGGAGGAAAATGTAGAATGTTATCGAGATAGAAAATGTATCTCGTCCTTTCATGAGGCTTCAATATTTTCTAAATAACTTATAGGAAAGCTTGTGATGAAAATCAAATTAAGTGGTTTCTGTTGCTTCCACTTAACTAAGTTAGAGTAAAAGAATTATGGAAACACCAAGTGACGGTTTATTTCTAAAACGATTATTTAACTAAAACATGATTATAGTATGGCTAACATTTATAATAATCAGTTGATCTCGGCATTAAGCAATCAAAATTATTAACAAGTTATTTTTAAAGTAGTGTACATATATAATATGACCACATAGATTCTAAAATGATATAATATTTTCTTGGTAGTTTTGTCCAAAATTATTATCTCGAAATAAACATTTTAATGTTACTTTACATGTTTAATATATTTCCCCTGGAAGCGATATTAAATTCCATCGTGAATAATAGAAATATGCGGGATCATTATGACCAAATTTGGTACACTCGAATATTCCAATATTAAGGTCTTCCTATTATGTACGTTTTCATTGCCTGGAATAATTCCAGTACTTTACAGAAACAATGGTTTGCTGTAAAGTATCATATTATCTAAAGTGATAATGTTATAAACTAGCAGAAGACAGCATAATTATCAAAACATAAATAGATTTACACCCATCTTTATTACAATATACATTGTTGTTAAAGTTACCGCGTAATAAATATGAAATCTGAAAAGGTGTGTGTATATGTAATATCAGCTTTTATAACAACATTAACTGTGTAAAATACAGCATAGATTAAAAAAGCGCTTAGTGTACTATCAGGCTAATAAAGTTTTAGTTAATACAGCTTTTACCATAGCACTTTCCCAAAGAATTAGATTAGGATTGGATTCTACTGTACAAACAGGATAATTTTATAATTTGGGCGCCGGTTCTCTATACTTATCTATCAGAAAAGCAGTTACATTTGGCCAATGCTTCAGGTCTATCTTCTGTGAGTGTGGTACACAGATAGTTGAATCTGCGTATTCGCCTCTTACTACATTTTTAGGTATCAGGGTTTTTCATATTCTTACAACGGGTTATTTCTATAGGATTTTTTTTCATAAATTAACATTGCTTACTTATCTCTCAAATTTCACATTTAATTCTCTATTACATATAAATCTTATTTAAAAATAATGTTTAAAAAATATGAATGTTGATATGTTTTAGTTATTTTTATATATTTACGTCTGTATACATTATTTTTTCTCACAAGATTGTCATACATTTAAAAATTTTAAGGGTAGTAATATAAATATATTTATTAATATTGTTGTAACTATAATATGAGTAACCTCAAATACAATTATTATTTATTTTTGTACCTTTACATGTCCAAATGCTAGTTTTGGATCTAATGTTAGATCAATTGATGTTAATTAAAATTAAATATTTTTTATTAAAATAAAATTAAAATAACAACATTGTTTCCTGAACTTTGCAGAAACTAATTTAATTTGAGGAAACTTATTCCCTATTTCGATATTATTATGCTATTCGTAAGACGTAATATTGTAGGAGATTTTAAATTTTTTTTTAAAGTGAAAAAACTCTGAGTGCAAAGATAATTTTAACGGTTTTACAGTCAGCAGGGCATGTAATTGTGAGGGCGGGGAGATGTTGAATATAAAACGAATATAATGTGCCCCAGTGACGTAATGCCTCGTAAGGAAAACATTTTGTTTCTGTCCACTAATAGATATTACTTATAATAATTTATTCATACAACATATTTGGATTTTAAACTCAATTTTACGTTTTAACTTATTATATAAATTAAAGACTTTGAAATATTTAAAGAAAATATTGGAAAAAAAATAATAATATGATTTTTTGAGAACTATTTCGTAAGATTGTGGTGATTAGAAAATAATTAAGAATTATTGAAATGATTTTTGTAACAGTTAAGACGTACATTTAATAAATCTGTGGTTAATTTAGATCAGAGATTCCCAAACTTCTTTCGTCTAACCCCCACTTTGAGAACCAGTTATTTGTAACGCCCCTATTTTTTTTAATCTTAAAAACTTTAATAACATTAGTTTCTTCTTAGACTTATTTTACCAGAAAGAGCAATAATAATGTAACCTTACAATATAAAAGTAGCTTTTATTAAAAAATTAACAACAATTAACATTTACCAATAGTAATACAACTTTTCATAATTAAAAGTATCTGTTGTTAAAAAATTAACAACAATTAACAGTACTGGCCAGCTGCTGTATATAAGAACCGGTCGGTTGACGTTCTTTTATATCAGCACCTTGAGTTTGGGCGATATTCTGTGATCACAGACTACACACGTGATCTTAGACATCGTAATTGATGATATGATGATGATGATGATGATGATGATTGATACATTCGGCCTTAGACATCGTAATTGATGCCTCCAGACTCGTCCATAACGAATCCAGGTCACATGAACTTTTCCGACTTAACGGCTGGCTCAGGACTTACATGGATAGAATTCGAGTCTGGACTCCCGCAAGCCATGTACTCGATCTTTGAACTATTTACTTTAAGACCGCTGTTCTCAAGCGTACCCTTCTAGAGGTTTAACTCACGTTCCAGCTTCAGTTTTATCTCTCCGAGTAGTTGTCTTCTGGTGTTATTTCGAACCGAACAGTAGACTGTATATGTAATAACACTAACTGTATTTTATAACTCATGGTTCAAAGTCGACAATTTTTTTTGAAAAATTGGTAATATAATATATATTTTAGATATTTTTTATACATACAATAAGAAAATTAAATGTATTGTTTTTTTTTTCTTCAGGTACACCAAAAATTGGAGGTGGTACAAAGTGAGCAAGTCATAAAGTTTCGTTTGTGACAGAGTATAATGAAATATATTATGATATATATATAACAATGGTGACAAACAATGATTAAATAGCCGTACCTACATTAAATTTGTAGCCTATTGGCAAAGCCACCAACGATTGTGGTACCATTAAATGTCCATTGCCCACAGCTTTGTTAATAATATCAAACTAAGAGAAATGGTGATATACAATACATTTATATACTGGGGGATAAAAAAAATGTTGAAACACATGTTAAAAATTTAAAAAAAACTAATATTTATAATTTTGACTGTATATGAGACTTTTTTTTATAAACATGTAGACTGTAATGATACCGTCATAGTTTCCAAATTAGTTCTTATCGTATTTCTTTTTATTTAATACATTTCGCAATTCGCTCAACTAATTTCGTTCGTTCTTTTATTCACGCACGCTCGCTCTAATTTCAGACGTCATTAGATCTCTTATGGATATTTTATACACCCTTTTATATTAAATACATATATAACAGTAAAATACATATGTAAAATCACTTTACCGCTTACTTACATTATGATCCTTGGTCCTGAATTAATATAATATTATTGAATTTGAATGTGTAGGTACCTACTTCTTGTTTGAAAAATAAAAACTTATTTATCAGGTCTACTACTAAACCTGATACTACTAGGTTTAGTTGTGATAATAATAACGTAGTAGATAGTAATAATTTATAAACAGAAATTATTTTATATATTGGCTATTAAATTTATATTAAATGTCGATTAAAAAATTAAATGTTTAAGCATAATTCAATTTTTAATTTCTCATTTTTACTATATTTTAATTGTACTATAGATTAATAAAGACAAGACATTTTATATATTTCATTTTGTCATCATTATCTTAATATGTGAATCAAATATTTTGAACCTATTTTTAAGACTTGGAGTTTTGACACTTTTAAAGTATATATAGAGAAAAGGTGCACAAAGTTAATATTCCTATATAATAATGTGTTAGAAATACATTAAATTACATACGTAGTGTATGTAATGTCTTGGTGATGTAAAAATATTACACACCTACAACTTCATTGTTTGAATTGTCAAGTATGTACTTAATATACTATGAATTAGTCTGTTATTCAATAATTGATTGAAAAGTTGATTAAAATATATATTATCCAAATGATATTGATCCAAAGCCTTTCAAACATTAATACTAAACGTACGGTATAATTACAGCCACTGGGTTACCTTTAAATAATTACATGACAGAATATAATAAAATAATCAACATATACTAAACAAATAACTTATTTGAAATGACATTTAATAATTTGACAGAATATAACATCAGAAAAGTAACCTTAAAAGTTACTCATCTTATACTTTTAAAATGACCAGTTTTAATTTATTTATCTTAGATATAAAGAACAGAATATATCTTTAACGACTATATTTGGCAATGAATAGAAAATTTAAGTCAGTCGGGATGCTGCGACTGATGTAGCATTCAATCAATTGATCCGATCCATTGATCTAATCACCCTTATGAATCTTAAGTGCTATTGTTGAGTGAGAGAATACCTTTTGTAAGATTTGGTCGATCTTATAAAACGTAGGTATTTTACAGTAAATATTAAAAATTAATATATAAAAATATTGGTACTAACCTTTTTTCTCTGCATGTTAAATTTTGTGCAAAAAAAAAACCAATGCTGCATATAGAGACCAACTTATTATATCTAGTATTATTTATGAACCATAAAAAGTTTATTATTTAACTTTGCCAACTTTCATATGTAAAAAAGAAAGCTTTGTGCAGTGCCAAAAGACAAGGATCATTATTTTTTTGGGTCACTGGAGGCTAACAAGGGACAAACCTTCCAGCGACGTTGCAGAGCTTCTATTATGAGATTAAGCGCTTTAATAACCTGCGTATACGTATTAACAATTTAAGAGATTTAAATATCTTATTATGGATAATTCATTAAGATTTCCTCTCTAATAGATTAGTTTACTATAGTTTAAGTACAGTATAATACAGTAAAAAAGTTTAAGTAAACATTTTTGTTCCAAAATGGAAATTATCTGTTTCATGGTTTTAAACATTTTCCTATAAATTTATCGTGCTTAAGATAATATAAACTGGTTGGGTACTTTTAAAATATTATACACCATTGGACTTAATTATATTTATTTGCCATTCCTTTTCCCAGGAATATTGATCGAATAAATTGTAAGTATTATCCCCAAATATATTTTGTAATTTTACTCCATACATTTCTATTATATTTTCTCTGGGTATGATATTACATAAATAAAATAAGTAATAAAATAAAATAAGGAACAAAAAATGAAGAAAAAATATGACGTTACATTATTATACATGGCTCGTTCGTTGTTTGGCGATTTCTCATTATAATAGGAAATCGGTAAAGAAAACTTGTTCTACATAAATTTTGCTGAAAACTTATCAGTAAAATAGTCAGTTTAAAAAAATATATACATTAATTTTAGTTATTGTAATTATTCGATAAAATATTTATTCAGCAGTCTTTTGTAAGGTAAGGTTCAAATTGGATTATTAGCTGATATAAATGTTAATGTTATTTGTTATTTAACATTTTTTTTCCAAGCTTCAATTTTGTAGACTATTTTTAAATACTTACACAATATTAAAATATTTTAGCATTCTATAGCCAACAACTATAACTTCTAAGAATAATTAATAGCGAACGAAGAAATAAATTAAAAAACGAATACGAACGAACGAATTTAATAAATTTAAAAACCTTCATATTCTTACCAAGATAATTATTGATTAAAAGCTTTAGATGTAATATTGCTGCGACACACCATTTCAATTATTTATTGTAAAGTAAAGACTATCTTCACTTATAATTATACAAAATTAAATACATTGGAACAAACTAAAAAGGTTTTGACAACTTTATTTTATAATTTCAATGGACGTCCAATACGTTCATACCTAAATACTGGTATTTTCTATTGTTAATGACTATACTTATAAAAGATCATGTTTATATAGTGGCCTGTGACTAGATAATTATTTTATAACATGTTATGACAATTAGCTCGTATAACATGATATCCACCTGTGTCAACGTAATGAATATTTAGCTTTTACGTTTACAAAACGTTTGTAGAAAGGATCAGGTTGGGAATGAACCCTACAGTAATATTCAACAAATGTGGTATTTTAAAGCAAATGTTTATGGTAATGTTCCTTTTATAGTTTTGTTCTTTCTTTACTAACTCTGACATATTCTGTGAAATTGAGTGTTACTTATTTGATTATTTATTGAATAAAAATACTTTTATTGGGGTATGATAATTATAAAATGTACAATACGTGTATATAAAACGATCTTTACTATGTTATTTACATTGTTTTACATAAAATGTTTATTTGTATAAGAATCCTTTTCTAAATAAATATAATGACCGTTTCTTGTTTAGCTCTAGTATAATTTTATAATGATTATGGTCTCTTTATTCTTTCTTTTTAATAGCAGCATAGCTTATAAAGGAAAGGTAAAAGAACTTTTCACATTGTTTTTAAATATTAACATACAATTTTCTCTTAGAGTCAAAATTTATAAAAAATAAACAGAATATACTTTGAGAATAAAACCACATTGTAAAATATTTTTAACATCATATTATTATAGTAACTTGAAAAAGAAATCAATTATATATATTGATTGTTATCATTTTACCAAATTTCATAATTAAAGTTAATGAGAACAATCACAAAATCAATTTATTACTAGAAAAGCAACAAATCTTAATATAATAAAATTTCCTTATAGCTTATTAAAAAAAATATCGAGCGAAACGAATATGTTTCGGGTATTTATTATCAGTGAGTATTAAATATTAAGTAGTGTTTTAATAATAATTAATTTTATGAACATTCATGTAGTTTAAATTATGAATATTAGTAGGTAGTAATTTAAACTTTTTTTTCTGAAACGTAATTAAATGAAATAAATTAAAACAAAAAACAGCTCAAAAAACTCACCTTCAATTTTATGGTAAACAGATTTTCACGTCTTTTCTTTGAATTCAAATCCATATGCTATTAGATTTTGTATTTTATTATATTTTTTCAGTCACTTTCTATTTTAATTATTAATCTCAATAAATAAAATAAAAACATTATAACAGATTTTTGTTAAGAAAATTTATCAGCGTTGCAATGATGCAACATTATCAAAATTGTATAAATTTCTCCGCATTGCGGTTGGCAGAAATGATTACTTAGACGGAGCATATGGATAAAATATATGAAGTAACCGTCAGTTTTTCACAGAAGATATAATCCAAATATAATAAAATTATTACATGTAAAATTGCACAATATGTGATATGAACATAATATAATATGGATCATATTCTTATCGAAATCTCATGTCATGTAATAATAAATTAGTAATATCGACGGCTATATGATTGCCGCATATTAAACTCGTATATTGCATAATCATAAAATTAAATGTGCACTAAATTCTTTAATGTTTTTTACTCTTTTTACGTTAAAATTGTGTAAGTTATCAATGAATCGTGAAGTAAAGGAATATTATGTACATAATAGCACGTAGGGTTTAATCAGGCTGATTAAATCTAACGTGATTAAATAAAGGCCAATATAATCAAAATTAAAAACTAACCTTTATTTATTCAGTAGTAAATATGATTTAAAATTATATTTTTCATTTATGGTTAAAGTTTCGGATTTATTCTTGAATATGAACAATATATTTTTGTTACAATTACGCATGTTATGAAATACTATATTGAATATAAGTAGTTTTTTATAATTGTTACGATCTATTTAAATTTAAATAATTATGCTTTCACTTTACAGGTAAAATAGTATCTGGATAATAAAATTTTAAAACTACACTACAGCTGCTCCAAATTAGAACGGTTTGAGATCGCTTTTTGATCATTTTAAAATTTAAAAAAGTTTCTCGATTTAAAATATTTAAGTTTTTTTATGATAGGGTTTCAAGCTAGCAAATGATATAGTTGATAGGTTGATAGTAAGTGGCTTCGTCTATGCGACCCAAAAAAAGTTGCAGATTTTTTTATCACCAGGAGAACTGGAGAAATGAAGTCGCTTAGCCACAAGTGGTTACAAAATATCGAAATATATATGGCGTACTAATGCATCATGGGAAATTTCAGATATATTTTTTAATTAATATTTCGATTTACATCAGCACTTACCAACCAATTTCTTTAATAAATAAAAATAACGTCATTAAGAGCATTTTATTAATTAAAAGAAAAAAAAATTGATTCTAAGCAAATATTTTATTTACTTCGGACATGGTTCCAACTTTAGTTGGTTCCATTCATAAATTTAAAAAGTTGTATATATTTGGAACATGAAAATTTATAGAATAAATATTTACTTATATCTAATTGGATACTGCATCTAAAACTTTAATTAAAATATAACATATATTTTATTTCTTTTTAAGAAACAAGAAAAAACCTGATTTATTTCTATGCTTAAATATTACTATTTTAATTACAGAAGGCATATAAACGAATATAAACGATAGAAGGAAACGGAAATATTGACATTATTTAAAGCAAAGATCTTTTTTTCTGCATTCTGCATCCGTGCTTCAAAGAAAAGTCTTTGTGAATACTTTTCAAGGAGCATGTTTCAATAATAAGTAAGTATTTCATTAAGAATGATTTGTTTATTTATATTAAAGTGTCGAAGAGTTGTGAAATTTATCTAGAGAGAGCTACTTAATTACAATATGATGATAATGACTACACACGAAAAACACATATCGTCTTGATTTGATTTGCACAATTTTAATGTTATATCACATAACATTACATCGAATCAGCCAATAGGCTGCAGCAGTCCAGCAGTGTTCTGCTATTGACGTAGGCCTCCTGCAGGGTACGCCATAGGATCCGATCTCCAGTTTTGGCCATCCAGTCCCTACCAGCTATACCCTCGTCCATCCGTCCGTTAAATCGTGAAAATCATCGGTCTGTCTACCCGAAGGGCTACTCTGATTTAGTGAGTGAAATATACGAAGTTTTGTAAGAGAGCACAAAAAAAAATATTGTTACGCTCACGCTAACAGGTGTTTTTCTCCAAATTTAAATAAAACTGTTTTGGTCAGATTGAAAATGCTCGTATAGTTAAGACGAAGCTTCTTAGCAATCCATGGATTCACCGTGCGGGTGCCGGGCCCATCGGGCCCATCGCTTATATTATATTTTACCACACATACCGAACTATGGCTATTGTATGAAAATTGTGTTTGAAAATGGCTTTAGCTCGGCTCATCTTGTTAAGATAAACAAATTAAGTTAAAGATCCAGATATTCATCATCCAATAATCTTTATAATCTTTACCCTATCCTGTAAAGCAGTTGCTAATTAAAGAGATTGGCAGTTGCAATCAACGAAGAACACTCCATTTGATAGAAATGTCCATTATACGGAATTCTTCTTACTAAATATATAACAAATATAATACATATCCAAGTATAATGGAAAAAGTATCTAAAATTTATCATGAAACGCACGTAAAGAATTATTGAAATTCTATATATAAAGAATTTATGAGAATTTATAGTAAAAAGAATTGTATCGGGTTAAGTCTTCGTCAAACCCTGTGGAAAAGAATGACGTTCTAATTAAAACATATTTTACTAAGCCTTTCAAAATATTATTAAAATTATACTCTTCAAACATTAACATATAATAAACTGCTCCACAATTAAGCACCCAAAACTTACTGATACTAAAAAAAACATTAGCTATTGGCTACAGTACATATTTAACAGACATATATCTTTGTTACCTCGGGATAACAAAGTAGTCCCATAAGTAAAACAGTCGTAGGACCGCTCAGGGAATGTGGCTTAGCCATGTTGAATTTATTTAAGTCTCCTTTACAAATGGCCTCATTCACAAGCCGTGGAAAAGTAATGGAGTATTATACAAATAGTCACATTTACATTTAACTTTTGGATATTTACCTAAAAGGTTTTACCTTTTTATAACGCCCCTTTATTGAATTTTATTTAAATATATTTTAGTTCCGTTATATTTCAGTTTCAGTATTGCAATTTAATATCGGCTTGTGTTAAATGTGGCCAGGTTTAAATTCTAGCCAAAAAGGTATTTTTTTTACGTATATTATATATTAGTTTGAACTTTGATGGTTGTATTTTTTATTATTTTATAAACGTTTTTGTGTACGTTATATCGTGTAAAATAAATATATTAACAACTATAACAACAAAAACAAATTTCTTTATTTGAAAACATTTAATCTATGAAATATATGCCAATTTTAAATAAAAGCTTTGGCTTAATTGTTTTTATTGCAAATATTGACTTTTTAAAATAATAAAATTATACTAACATAAAAAAAATTATGATACTTTCTTGGTAAATGTGATGAAAACTTGTTAAAGTTAATGGTCTGAAATCGTGGCGTTGTGAAGGACAATCAACGCGACATAATGGAGCGCTGCGGTGAGATTTATCTATTCAGCCACATTAGAGAGCCAAGACCTAGTTACCGGATGTAGCTGGCTTTAATCATTTTATTATTAGACAATTATACATACTATATTGAAATAAAACATAAAAAAATATTAATGTATTACTATATTATACTACATTATAAATAAAACAAAAAAGGTATTTTATTATATTTATTAATGAGCATTTTTCGTGGATGGAAGATTTTGGGAATCTTATTACAAAGCCTAATATTTTAAGTGATGACGATATTGAAGCATCTATATGTGGAATAAAACTTAAAGTTGAATCAACATTAATTCCTAAACCGCGTATTTTATTTGCTTTTTGAGGCAAGTGATTATTCATGCGATAACTGAACTTGTTTTTGGATATTTTTCCACTACATATTACAAAATAGAACTTAAGATTATTTAATCTCAAATGACTTTTTATACACCAAATTTCAAACCTTTTTAAATCTTGTAAAAGAATCGCGTCCTCTACTGTATTTACTTTTTTATGTTATGATAAAACGTATCTGATTATATGTACGAGTATAATGCAAATGCTGTTCAACTCTATCGGATTTTTCATTTCGTTTTTCTGAATTCTTATGAGTTTAACAGGTATTTATTCAGCTCTTTCATAATTCCTAGCGTTACGTCAACAGCGAGACTGTTATGCATGTTGGAGATAACAACTTCAGAAGGTAGTTTGTGTTAATCTTAGCGTGTCAGTGTTTATTTAAATTTGAAGTTGATGAATTTTATTAGAATAATTCAAAAAGTTTAATTTTAGTTTTAAAAATTTTGTGTGGTTTTATGAAACTACCGTAAACACCGTTTTTTTCACATTATAGACATTTAACTAAAAATTTTCGGAATAATATTCCATTAAGGGTATAAAAATTGCTTCATCAATCTTAATTTTATACTTAGAAAATGGGAATGATAATGGGAAATGATAAAAGTAGACTAGGTCTCCAACTAATATTTTTATTGAACTCTGTGTCTTAGAGTACGACATACATAATACTTAACAATTATTTAGATGATATACACATATTAAAACACTGAAAACAATATTTTATAATCGTTGAGTCATTTTGATCCGTTTTTCAATTATTTTCAATCATTCTATTATCAATTCCATCTTCATCATGAATTTCACAGTTTATAAATGTAACCAATATTTTATGGTAACTAAAATACGTGAACAGTGACTTACATTCGATTTTTTCAATGTATCTAGTAAAAACCGCATCGATACGAGCGCCTTTCACTTTATCCCTACTCCGCGGCCGACCGTCACGCGACATGCAACACACAGACGAAAAAGTTTGAGACGATGTAATAAAAGTTTCACTTTAAAAAATGTAATAAAAAATTTTAAAAAGGAGAGATATATTTATTTACGACCATTTCCGTGGTGAACAAAAGTCTGTTTCGTATTATGAAGATATAAATATACTGTAAATATATGATAACGTAACGATACTATAAAGATTTTTTATAGATGATTTAATATACTTGTCAGGTTAAAACTGACGTACCTATATTCTTTTAAGGAATATAACAAAAAGGTATAGAATAAGTGTCACGGTTTTTGGTACGTAATTAGATGAATGTTGGAAGATGGAACCTTATATTGAATATAAATGTTATATTTAGTACATGATGAGATGGGAGTTAAATGTATAACCCTTATTTGTATTGGCGTAGTAAAAGTAGCTGACTATACGTGCCACAGTTGGGGTCACAACCAACGTCTTTTAGTTACTGAATCATTACAAAGCGATAAAAGAGCAAAAGCCGTAAATTGAGAAACATTGTAAATTGTTTAATAACATTTCTTGAATAAATTGTTTAATAAAATTTATATTTTTTTTAAAGTGAAACTTTTATTACATCGTCTCAAACTTTTTCGTCTGTGTGTTGCATGTCGCGTGACGGTCGGTCGCGGAGTAGGGATAAAGTGAAAGGCGCTCGTCAGAGCAGCCGAGGCCAATATGGCGGCGCCTATAGTTCGCATCAGCTGACCGTGTAGTGTATAGACTATTACTCATTTGTGCCAGTGCTCCACGCTATTTGGTTTGTTTTTGTCAGTGTTTAATGTAAATGTTGTTATTTATTTATTATTATGATTAAGATATAATTAATTTTAATTAAATTCATGATGAAGATGGAATTGATAATAGAATGATTGAAAATAATTGAAAAACGGATCAAAATGACTCAACGATTATAAAATATTGTTTTCAGTGTTTTAATATGTGTATATCATCTAAATAATTGTTAAGTATTATGTATGTCGTACTCTAAGACACAGAGTTCAATAAAAATATTAGTTGGAGACCTAGTCTACTTTTATCATTTCCCATTATCATTCCCATTTTCTAAGTATAAAATTAAGATTGATGAAGCAATTTTTATACCCTTAATGGAATATTATTCCGAAAATTTTTAGTTAAATGTCTATAATGTGAAAAAAACGGTGTTTACGGTAGTTTCATAAAACCACACTATCTTTTTTTAACATTTTTATAACTATATATTAACTATTTTTTACAAAAACAATGATAAGAATTTTTCACGTACCTATTGTGTTGAATTTATAACGAAAGAAATAAAGATAAGAAATATGAAGGACTAGTAAATTCCAGTTCTTTTATCTTAAAACAAAGATAGTTTAACATAAAAAAACATCAACCACTATAGGTATCCCAATTTTTTTGCACTGCAAAATTATTATTTGGTTAAGTAGTGACTTAAGAAAGTACTTAAATTACTACTTAATAGTTATATAATTAATATAGGTCTTTTGCATATCGACGAATATATATATTATGGGATTTTTTTTTACTCGTCCGAGATCTGAGTAGATACCGATATCAAGTTAGTCAAGAATGTATAGATGATAGATATATGTGTCAATATAATATTTTATTAACTATTATCCTTGTGTTCTCGTTCTTTTACTAATTTAGTTAAATTAATAGTACCTAGATATGGCATTCTTCTCTTCCAGTTATTAGTCTTACTAGGTTCTCGACATTAATAGCCTCTTTTACGACTTTGACCTAGAATTATGTAAAATTTATTGCTACGTAGAAAAGTCGAGTCATTTTCTTAATTTTAGTAGTACAGCTACCATACCTCTTATACAAATATTTGAAAGTTGGTTGTAAAATTATTAATAATAAAATTATAAACAAAGATGTCATACGAAATTTTGTCGTTTTGTCCATTTTATTCAGTATATTGAAATATCATGGATTTTTTTGGAAGATTTTGTATCTATTGAGTATGTCAATTATGTTCGCCTCGGCAACCTCATGCTTTATGTTATAAACATGTAGCCAATAGTTACTTAATAGTTTGATAGGGACTAAATATTTTTAGTTCACGTCCAACCGTATATCGTATTTACAACTGTAAAAATAACATTGTCTTTAAGCCCTGTTGTACATAATAAGTTTATTATATATGACATATAGTTTATTTGTAATATTACAGTAACAAAAGTGGACCCAATACACAAATCATTTAATTTCCAATCGAAAGCAGCTAAACTAAACTGGTAACTTCATATAAAGTATATAATGAATAGTTTAGTTGACAAGTTTCACCGCAACCCTCAATTACTTATTTCTTACGGTACTCTAAATTTCATTATCCCTTATACCGCAAGAGTGAGTATGTTCTTCAATTGAAATAGTTAATAGCTTTCGTAATATACGAATGTATTTCATAAAATAAATTCAAATGACGATAAATTTATATTATAAGGAGAGAATAGTTATCTAGGTTTAATTTTTTAATACACTTAACAAGTAATCCGTTAAGGTAAGATATATGCAGATACAAAGAATTTAAATATCGTTAAATAATAAAGGTTTTATAGAAATGATTTAGTTTTGAATCCTAGACTAAATAAATACAATACTTAAATAGTTTAACAATAGCGTTAATTGTACTGTGAACATATTCTGATTACTAATGAACTATTTATATGACTACGATTTATATAACTATAACTAACTTATACTAAAACTACTCGTTCGTACTACTATAAATACGCAGGAAGAAGCTCCCTATTTATTTTTGGGGTATTTTCTTTTCAATGTCAGTCAGTGCTATTACAATAAAATAATAGTTTAAATAATACAAGCTTTTAAAATTAAAGATCCACTTGATCCTGTAAATTCCTGGACATGGGTTCTGAACTTCGTCAGAACTTAAAAGCTCAAACTATAAGCATGTACAATGTCAAGGATTCCCTAATAAACCGAATTCGCTAAGTTACCTATACACAGTCAGTTTATATATAAAAGGGATTTACTTAGTCGGCCAGTAGCTTATGTTGCTTAGTTATCACATCACTGGATTACATTTAAATGGAAATGCTTCTTCAATGGACTAGTCGTTGGCCGTAGTATCATATGCGCCGTTATTTGTTTATTTTATTTTTAAGACTAAAACTGTCATTACAATTAAAAAGAACACAATTAGTTTCACTTTATAGAGATATAAAAGTAAAAAAAAAATCTACCGATGTGTTAAGTTTACAAACAAATTGTATTTTGGTTCGAATCACAAATTATTTGAATATTAAATATTATTAATTTTATTTTACTAATTATCCAAATAAAATGTGTGAAAATATCAATATCTCTTGAGCTTATTTATATATACAATACCTATAATTCAACTCAGTACGTAAGTAAAATTAAACATTAAGCGAATCTGTAGTTTTCTATTTGAAAGTTACAACCTAATCGGTACCTAGATCGGTAGGAAAATAGCGATAAATTTAGCCCTATTTAATCCAGGCTCATTCCGAAAATAGTTATTCAAATAATCCAACCACACTTTCAAAATATTATTCCAAAGTATATAGGAACAGTGGTTATCATTTAAAGTTTACCTCCTTAGGGCCGTAACTTTAGTAACTTTAGGGTAGACATTATCTTGTGATGACTTAAGCATATGTATTAATAAAATGGATCATCTTTGTAACTTATTAATTACCATGATGTACTTACCTTATTAATATATGTAAGACCAAACATATTAAGCAAATACACCTAACGCAAGGTTTTATTGAATTGCAAAATGTATGTTTTTCTCAATAAATGACAGATAAAATATTTCCCAATGTTGCCACATTGTTGTCATTTTTCGGTATTGTTTTACACGGATCAACTCGTCTACTGCTTTCGATGCTCTTGACACGATTCCTTTGTTTATTCACTTCCGTTTAAAATGGAAATTTATTGGAATAAGTATATACTTTTTTAGTTTTTACGATATTGTGTTTTATTTTTACTTATTTGTATTTTTTATAAGTGACATTATTCTGAGATAAAATGACATAATATTTAGGGGAAGTTATTGAAAAATAAATCATCCAAACTTTAATAATAATAATTTCATTTCAATATCATATAATTATATTACGTAATTTATGTGTTGTAAATTTTATTTCTAATATACCATAAACGATATCATATCAAGCAATAGTTATTAAAATAACATACGACGTACTGTTCACCTATTTACTACTTAAGGAATTCCATAATAAAATAATATTTACTTTACGGTCTGAGATACAATAATTAAGTGAAGTAGTAATTAGTTTGTCAGTCTTCACCTCTAAAGCTTTTTTAAACTGTATATCAGGGCTAAAGTCTAATTCAACTTAGATAAGTTTGACTTAGTTTGCGGTGCACCTAAATCTTAAATTCTATTTACGACATTAAAACTTTTGCGTTTTCATCAACAATGCTTTTATTGAAATATATTTACCCTTATCAGGTTACATTTTTTTTTATCATCACAATATTCGAAGAAACATACTGCTGCAAGTTGGATTTTTTTATTTGCTTATAGTTTGAATGACTCGAACAAAGAAAAATTGCTTGACTTAGCTTGTCTTTTTACGTATCAGACAGCAATATCCCTTCCGGGTTCTCTTTTATTATGGTTTTTGAATTTAATTACATAAATTGTGTTGTCTTACCTTATGGTTGGCGTTATGTATAATATTTAATAATAATAATATCACAAGACATTTTGATTACACACATCTATTTAGATCACACATAATTTTTCACAAATATTTGCTTAATTAGGGATTAGCCCCTAAGCATGTAATTCATTTGCTTTTGTCAAGGGTTCTAGACAACGATACAAATATATACAAATACACATTATAAATACTGAAAATATATTTAATAAACGAACAAACTAAAAAATACAAAGATCTACCTCAGCACATCACATACATGCCTGTCCCTGTCGGGTCCTGTTAGTGCTAACGCCTAACCACTCGACCAACGGAGCAATTAATATTTAATAATAAAAAAAAATTAAAGGCACACATTTTTAAATAGGTTGGAAATAAAGTATTTAGTAACGAAAATATTATTTGGGTATTCAGTCTTGTATGAACCCATTCTAATTTATACATTATATAGTTTCCATTAATGTTTGAAAATATCTATAAACATGTGTAGCCATGTTAAGCTTATTTAAATTTATATAAATATAGTTTCCATTAAATAAGTTTTATATATTCTTTGCGCAAAGAATAAGTTAAAATTAAATCTATAATTCTGTTGAAATTAATTAATGAGTGAAATTTGTGTATTATGATTGCCATATCTAATTTCATTAACTATTTCAAATTATTATACACGGTTCATTCATTGTGCATGTTATCTAATTTTATTAAGATATTTTTTCCAAAGAATTAAAATAACTCTTCTATTTTGCTTTGGAAATTTTTCAATTTGTTCATTGCATTATTATCAAGCCGGGGAAGCAAAAATTCCTTTAATGTAACAAGTTTATACAAAAACCAGTTAATATTGTTTTATTTTATTACGAAAGGAAGTTATTTCTTTTAGCTCAAGGGTGTAATTACACTAACAATTCTTTACGTTAAAATAATATACTAGAACTTAAATAGATATAAAATATTATAAGACTGTTTGTAAGTAAAAGATAATAAAATGATAGTTTGAACTTGAACATCAACTATACTATAGTATATGTATATTAGTAAAGGAAAAAATATTCACATGCTATATTTAGATACGAATATATGTTACAGTAGTTTAAGAAACATATAAATATTCGATCTTACATATAACATTACTTGTAACGTTTACGTCATTATTAAAATAAAATGGATACTATAGTTTAACATTATTATTTTTTATTCTTTTTATACCTTCTAACAACCATAAAAGCCATAAAAGAAACCTTTACTTTTTTTTATTATGTATTATTTATTCTTGAATTATTTTAGTATAAATCAAATAAATGTTTGCTTTGGTAGTCTATAACATTGAAAAATGTTTTATTAGTATTAAATGAGTGGTCGTTCTGACTTCGACACGTCTTTTCTTTAAGCAACTACTTTTAAAAATTACTATCTTTGTCTCTAAAGCTGCAATATATAAAGTAACAAGCTAAGTAATAGTAAGAACTAAGTAAGAGTAAGATTCTGTAACTTACATATTTATTTATATTTATAAGGAATTAAATTAATTTAATGTATATAATTATTCAGTATTATAACTCATTTTATACACAAAAACAGTGATTCAAAGATTGTTCAAAGTATATGCCAATTTCCTGCCTAAAATAAGTCGCTTACACAAATTTAATTATTTCTATCACTCTAATACTTATATATATATATATATATATATATATATTTTGCTTTTTTTTATTTTTTAGATCGAGTGAACGATCCATATTGTTAGATCAAGAAGAGTACTTTCTACTATAAAATACAGATCCTCTATAAGCCTTTTTTTGAAAATCCTAACCATTTTTTTTTTAAGTATTTATACACCTTTCATGAATATCAAGTTACATTATACATTTTTAAAAATGTTAAGCATTATTGATTGTAAATAAAAATTGTCTATTGGGAGAGGATTCTTATTTTTTACAATAATCCTGACTTAATATATTATAATTTTTATTTTAATTCTCTATAGAAAACCCTGTCTTAGAATTCAACTTAGTGCGAAAATTCCAAACATCAAGTTTTAGATTATTTGTAGCCACGTTTTGTCTCAAAACGTAAGATATTAAAATATAAAATAAGCATAACGTTGTACATGAACGCGGGATGAATATAAAAACAAACGTGCAGTTTTTATTTATGAAACAGATAAACATTTTGTAAAATAAACGTAAGTTTATAAAGAGTTACAAAATATTGTAACTAGACCTCGAAAGTCGTTTTTGTGCATTATATACACAAGAAAGAATTTAAAATTTTGTAAGTATTTCAAATTATATTTATTGATAGATTATGCTGGAAAATATGACGTTGTGATTCATCAAGATTTTTTGATATTTGTAGCAATAAAAGGTCTTAAAAATAACCCTGTATTACATTGAGAGTGGTTTTTGAATTAATTTCAATGATTGTTACGGTTTTGGTACACACGGCGAGTTTTTAAAACATTTTATTTACCTTATTTAGGTGTAATCAGTTAAATTAAAAAAAAAATTCTCTCCACAAACGTATTTCTTTTGGATTATAAAACGGTCCCGTATAAACCTTATTTGTGCAAAAGCTGAATATCAATTACCTTATCACCATATCTATTGGATAGCATAAATTATAATTTCTTTTTCTAAAACACTGTTATATAATAGAACAAACACTGTAGAATAATAGAACTATACTATAATAATATAACTATGAAACATTTTAAACCTATAGCTGGAACATTTAGAAAAGACAGATTCTGACATCTATGTCTTTTTACCCCATGTTAAAAGATTTTAATATATCGTTAAGCATTAGACAAAAATCGTCGTATCGTTTAATTTAATCGTTTTAATTTAATTAAAAACAGTTTACAATTTTTAATAAAGTACATTTTATTTTTATATTATTTAATATTAAAATTCTGTAAATTTATTTGTTATATTTAGTGCGCGACCTTATTAAGATGAATCGTTTTCCGACGGAGACACATCGGAAACTTTTGGGACTACCTATAATTACTCATTGATAAACAAACAATATTGTTGCAGATATTATTATACCTACTTACAAATAAATCTAATCCAAACTATTCTTTAAAGAGAGCACTTTGAATTTTCACGTGAAAAATAGTAAATAAAGTTTTATTTAATTTTAATAATTTAAAGTTTCAATGCATCCTTTTACATTAATAACGTTTTTGCTTATTAAATTATTCATAAAACCAATTGAGTGTTTTTTTATTAATTATACATTAAACATTACTATAGTTGGTATAGGTAAAGTTAATGTTGACCAGAGCCGCTGAGCCCGCTGGGTCGTATCAAAACTCTGCTCTCCTAGGGGGCCTGACCGGTGGTCTCCTCTCGGGGAGACTACCGCGGCGGGGCTGGACACGATCGATGATGGTCGAGTCGGGTTATACACCTAATTCCCCGAGACCGAGTCCAGCCAGAAGGGGGTCTCGGCCCTTTTCAGAGGCAGCAGGCTTGGGTGGGGGGCAGGGGATCGCTCCACATTCTTTCAAGCGAAAAAAATATCCCTTTTTCTGCGAAAAAGGGATAGGTGCTGCTCATTGCGGGGTGCCCTCTCCGTGGATCACGGGGCATCGCGGTGAGTGCGAAAGCGATCCTGTGGTGTCCCATTATGACGGCAGCGGCAACCGTCATGTTTAGTGAGTAGGAGTCTCACATAACAACCTTCATCATCCCCTGGATGGAGGTGCGTATCCATGAGGATTCCTGACGTTAAAAAAAAAAGTAAAGTTAATGTTGGGTTTCAGCTAACTCTTATAGTAATTTTGTATTCTGAAAATGAAATAATATCTATGAAATAATATATATGAAGTTGGTTTTGTATTTTCTTTTATTTTGAGGTCTGCTTCTGGGGTGGTTGAGTATTTCGTTTTGTGTATTTTAGTGTAGGCGGTATACCGCCTACCACTATTTACACATTATATAAATATATAAATATACATTATATAAATATATAAAATATATATTTATATAATATATACATATATTACATATATACTTATACATTATATACATATATATACATATATACTTTATATACATATATAAAGATTACATAAGGTTCTCAAGGACTATAGTCGAACCTTATGTAATCTTTAAATAAAAGTATTTAATTTGTTCTTTGCTGTATTGTTTTATTTTTATTTTTTATTTTTGATGCTTTGTTATTGTCTGTTCTTTAAGTTTTAGTAATTTAGATTGACCTTGTCATTAAAATTATCTGCAATATATAAATGTTTTCATTACTTCAATTTTAAACTTATTTTTTTATTCAAATACTATCTGATTCCTAATCATAAAAACTACAAAATTCAAGGCTAATTTAGTTGGACTTTTATTTTAATAGTCAATTAAGTGTTATCTAATATACCTGTTCTTTCAAAGAAATACTTCAATTTTTTATTGTTTTGTGTAAACAAGTTACATATTCTGACATGAAAACTGCCGTATTAAGTTTTATTATTGACAGATGGGTGAAAACCTTGCCGGTAACCCGATGTTAGGGTCTACTTGGTTAGGCTTTACTAGATGTTGCTTATGATGGTACTTAAATTTAAAGAAGAGAGCAATCCTGTGATTGCTTCACATTAAAATGTGAAACACCACATAAAAATATATTTTATAAAAACTAACTTTTAACTAAATTATAGAACAATACAAGGTACAGAAACCTGTTCAAACACTTGTTTCTTGTTTATAACTTGAAAATATTTTTTTGTTAATTTAACGTATGTCAAGTCTAGGCTTAAATCAATTAACTGCTGGAAAATAAAAAAACTTGTTATGTTTAAAGTACAGGATACAAACCCTCTGCAATAGATTTATTTTTTTGTATGTTTGTATACACGCAAAACAATATTATATTGATTTAAATCAAAATTTCGAGTATTTATTCTCTAAAACAATATAAGTGATACAATGGTGATTTTTTTCTTATTTTCTAAGCCAAAAAGTGTTTTTCTCTATCATTATAATAAATTACATAAATGAATTTACTTTACACATTTCATAACCGCCCCGTTGGTCGACTGGTTAGCGCAGACGCCTAACGTGTCACGGCGCAACGGGGCTCGGGTTCGATTCCCGGCAGAGCACAGGCATTTATGTGATGAGCATAGATGTCTGTGTTTCTGGGTTTGGTCGTTTATTAAATATATTCTCAGTATTTATATGTGTATTTCTATGTATTGGTATCGTTGTCTAACACCCTTAACACAAGCAAATAATTTGCTTACTTAGGGGTTAGATCAATTTGTGTAATTTGTCCCCATATTATTATTATTATTATTATTATTATAAGATAACGTTGTTGTTGTGTGTTGTGACCAACCAACTGTCCAGGAACAAATTTATAGTTAGCTCGTACGCGGTAGAAGTGGGAGCGAGAGGTATAACAGCAAAATCTCTCTATAACTTACTTAAAGACTTTGGCCTTTCTAGAACTATCATCGGTTCATTTCTAAAAATTAATTGTATTTAATTTATTTTCAGGTAAAATGAATGACTTCACAGGAATGAGTGACTTCACAGAAAATCGGTATGATTTTTAAATGAAAAAGAATAGATATTTTCGTGGTTTGTTTCTTTTTATACCGTCTTAATGTGTTTTCTTATCTTAATACTTCTCAAGTCTAAATCGTTTTAATATAGGTTTATCATAACATTATCACTGTATATAGATGGCAGTCTATATGACGAATGTTTTCTTGTATCAAAGTTTCATGACGTAGTGAGCTCTAAGGATAAGGAGTATTTCTTAAGTATTACATGATGGATTTCAGCGAGTGACGAAGGCATTTAGTGAATATTATTAGAGCTGTTATCATTATAGCTTAATTAACTTAATATAATTGCCAAGTCCCTTTCTTAACCGTGGCTTATTCTAAGTAATTAACAAATTTTAGTCGTCTAAACCCTGAGATAAACTGTAAGTGGCGGACAATTAC
Organism: Napeogenes sylphis; assembly: GCA_959347405.1. Classification (NCBI taxonomy): domain Eukaryota; kingdom Metazoa; phylum Arthropoda; class Insecta; order Lepidoptera; family Nymphalidae; genus Napeogenes; species Napeogenes sylphis. The sequence continues at coordinate 17,203,457 of OY365786.1, forward strand.
CCTCAGGTTTATTACCCCTCTTCAAGTAGATTATCCTCTCATTATTGAATGTTATTTAATAAGAGCTGAATTAAACACTAAAAACATTTTAAATGAGTTATATCATTTGGGTACAATTTTAATTTCATTGTATAAAAAAGAAATATAAAAAATGTAGATATTTAATTAAAATTCTGGTGATTCTAAACTTTTATACAAATTTGCGCATCATTTTCATATCAATAAAAAAACCGTCAGAAACTAAGGAATTTTAATAGGTAAACCAAATAAATGATTTTAGATAACATCTCAAAAATACACAGAATAAAATAGGTTTTCAGCTAAAGATTTCGGTTGCAAAGCGAGGTAATGGCAACCTAGAGTACTGGTTCGAGTACTGTGTTAAAATTCACCATTTAAAATATGTAAAAGTTTGCTTTTATTTTGTTAAAATATAATAAATATTTTTTATAGCGACGATGCTTCTTAGCATTCCATGGATTCACCATGGCCGGGCCCATCGCGTTGCCCTAGAATATTTTTTTTGCGAATTAATTAATACTTTTCAGGTTACTGTACCCAAGGGGTAAAAACTATTACTTAGACTTCACTTTCCGTCTGTTCGTCTGTCTGTCTCCAAGCTGTATGTTATGAACCATCGTAGGTACAAAGTGGAAGTTTACTAAGTTGATGAACTTCTGTAGTCGTTATAACAACATATACTAAAAACAAAAATATAATAAATATTGAAGCAGGCTCCCATACAAAAGTTGATTTTTTACCGTTTTTTATAGATAATAGAAAGTGACCTTTCGTGTGAGAGTCCGTGGGAGTTGGTCGGATTTTTATTAGCTTAGAAACTTTTTATTCACTATACAAAGGTATTTATATCCTTCCATAACATTATTATAATGTTATGGAAGTTATCTAAAATTAATTTTATTAAAGATATTAAATAAATCATATTTTAATCAACAAGTTTGTTAAGACAGAACGTATTTCCTTATATAATAAGATCCAATTATAAGTTATTGCTTCTTCAGTTACAAGTAACACATTTTCTAATTAATTGTAATTTGAATATCTTATAACCGCTTTATCGTTGGTTAAAAAGCCTTGTTATGAAGGCCAAAGGGTTTTTACACTTACTCAGGTAAAGTACTTTATGACGGATAGCTGTTGCCCGTGACTGCGTCCACGTAGACTGTAAAAAATATATTTATATTGCTTATGATCGTAGTCATCTAGAATCACAGGCAACAGATAGTGATAATATAAATCCCTTTATCATAGTGTTATTAGTGATTGTAAATCATTTTAACTCTAATTGTTTATATTTACGAATTCGCTGCGTCGCGTCGGGGGACCGTTGTACGTACTTTAATATATGTCTATTTTCCGAAGTACATAATAATATTATTTAGAGGTCTTTTTGTATCGGGAGTTTTTTTAAATTTTTATATTAAAAAACTGTTAGTCTAATATTGTAACAAGTTAGTTTTTGTAAATTGATTTATTTGGATGGTATTCGCAAGAACCACATCAACTATGTGAATTATCCAATCACTTAATAAAAAATATGTTTCAGTTGGATATATTCAACACTCTCACAGGTCCAGAAAAAATACATGTACGACTAAACAGCTGACGACGCCGCTGACAGAGTTAATATTACGGAATTTAATCAATATTTTCAACGATATGTATTGTAAGGGAATATTTTTTTTACTTGTCACAGATTTTCGAACCTTTTTTTATTAATATTTACAATGTTTTCCGTTGTTCAATGAATCAATTGGCGAGACGGGAATTGCATACTAGAATATGTAGGTAAACTGCATGAATTACTGTATTACTGACAACAATTTAGTGTGCTCAATACTGTTTATACCCGTAATAAAAAAAAAAAAAACGAATAATTAAAAAGTTTTTGACGTGACAACGTCTTAAATTAGGTTAAGCTGGGGGTCACTTATGAAAAAGTGTAACGCCCGGTAACGTAACGATGAGTCACACACACATAGAATGCCTTGCGTCTCTCTCCCACTCAAACATGATCGGTCCGAAGAGCAATGTTTTGATTTTCAAATTGATTCTTTAAAATTACAAATATTAAGAAAAAGTGGCAGATATAAGAAAACTTGATTTAAAATGTGTTGAGCAAGAATTTTAACATCTAATTTAAGTAAATGTTTTAATTTTCAACTTCATTATTTACAATTACAAATTTTAATTAATTTCAAATTTATTTAGCAAAAATTTGAACCTTCGATCTGAATAAATGTTTTGATTTTCAAATTAATTCTTTAAAATTAAAAATATTAAAATATATAAAATCAGAAGTGACGTCAAATAACATTATCTGTACTTATTATTATTTAATATGTAGGCCAGTACATGTGACCATACTTGGTAGACACAATTGGAAATAGTATTTTTTTATAACTGAAAAAAATATATATATAAAATACTGGTAGCAAACAATAACTTCAATGATCGATATCTCCGCAACTAATTGATGTATCAAAAAAGTCTGTAAATAAATTTTGTAAAAAATAATAACATCAATAATATAATATAAAATAAATAATATATAAAATGATTTTACGTGACAACGTCTTCATCGTCCTATCCTCAACAAAATCACTCAAATTATTAAAATATTGTGCAATTTAATAATATTCATATCAATAAATATTCTACCGAGAAAAAGACGTGGTCACGTAAATCTTCGCCCGTAAAACCGACTTTACAGGCAACCATATTTTTTTTTATTAAATCTCAGTATTATACCTGGGTCCAATTCATTTGTTTGTTAAAAATATGACTGCAATTCGTACAGTTATATGTTATCAGAGGACTGAATATCTTAAAAGTAGATAATTCCTACATTATTTCTACAATTTATTTATTTAATTTCGTAGCACTGTTCTAATGATTTAACTAACTAACTTAACGTGACTATGAAACCGTGATGAAGGCGAAGGAGGTCGAAATTAAAACCCTAATGAAGCATCACCTACCTCGGATCATTAATTTTATCTGACCAGTAACTCCCGACAGTAACTCCCGATAATATAGGTATTTTATTAAACATTTATATTCCATAATTAATACGATAGCTTGTTTATTCTTTATCTTGAGTTTTTAATTGCTTAATTTAGTTTTAATAGAGGTATATAATAATATCGAAATGTTAAAGAGCAATTATCACAAACACCAAACACAAGAGCTCCGACCAGTATAGTTAATCTCGTTGGACCTTTACGTGTCATAATGTTGATTTTGGGTCTACTGTTGGATGAATTGCTGTTAATTAAATAACAACATTATGTCATGACCTTAGTATAAACTTATTTAATCGGAGGTATAGGAATGGAGTCCCATTTCATAATGAAATTTTGTTCGACTTATTTTGTAAGCAATTTTATTTTTTTTGTCTTCGAAGTACTTTCTGTATTCAGAGAGAAAAGATCATTTTTAACGGGCTCACAGTCAATGGGGCACGATATTGAAACGACAAGGAGATCTTTTATACATATAATAAAATTGATAAAATTGTCACTAATCGAAAACTGTACATGAAAAATATTTTCAAAAAATCATAGCGGGATACCGTTATATAAGCAAGACAACCAAAAATAATGTTTTGTCATTTTGTCTATTCGTCTGTATGTCTGTTTTAGCACGCTAATCTCAGAAACGGATTTATCGATTCGAATGCAGTTTTCGGGAATCTATGGGATTTACTGCACATTTTGTGTGTGTTTTTTTTTTATTTAAATCAATTAACAAAAAAGTTAATAATCTCTTATTTTCCTACCATTGTGGCAAGATATTTTTGATATATTTTTTTTAATATTTCAGGTAAGAATAGATACATATTGATAGTATGTATTGATAGTACGTATTGATAGTACACATTGATAGTACGTATTGATAGTAAATATAGATAGCACGTATTGATAGTACACATTGATAGTACGTATTGATAGTACGTATTGATAGTACATATTGATAGTACGTATTGATAGTAAATATTAATAGTAGGTATTGATAGTAAATATTGATAGTAAATATTGATAATAGGTATTGATAGTAAATATTGATAGTAAATATTGATAGTACGTATTGATAGTAGGTATTGATAGTACGTATTGATAGTACGAATTGATAGTAAATGTTGATAGTACGAATTGATAGTAAATATTGATAGTAGGTATTGATAGTAAATATTGATAGTAGGTATTGATAGTACGTATTGATAGTAGGTATTGATAGTAAATATTGGTAATACGTATTGATAGTAAATATTGATAGTACGCATTGATAGTACGTAGTGATAGTAGGTATTGATAGTAGGTATTGATAGTAGGTATTGATAGTAAATATTGATAGTACGTATTGATAGTAGGTATTGATATTACGTATTGATAGTACGAATTGATAGTAAATATTGATAGTAGGTATTGATAGTAAATATTGATAGTAGGTATTGATAGTATGTATTGATAATAGGTATTGATAGTTTGTATTGATAGTAAATATTGATAGTAGGTATTGATAGTACGTATTGATAGTACGTATTGATAGTTTGTATTGATAGTGCATATTGATGGTACATGTTGATAGTCCTCCCGTCAGGGAATAATAATATACTTTCCAGTAAAAAATACGTAATTGGACTACTCAGTAAAAAAATATCTCTGATTAAAAATAAAAAGACATATAAAAATAAACTACAAATACTCCTACACGCAAAAACTACTTGCCGGAATTTGTTGAAACTTTGAACGGGTACCTTTTATCGATATCGGAATCCATGCGTATGAAGTCGCAAATAGTGTTCCAGTGACGCAAACCACGTTAAGAAAATATTTTGCTATATTTAGCTCATTATTTATTATTCAATACTGACATTGGTATGATAAGTTTATCAATGATATTAAAAATATTTAGATTTGTCTTTATTTTAAGTAATATGACCTTAACGGATAGTTAATCAGATCCAAGTTTGCTGTGCACGAAAGAGAGAAAATACACGCACGGCATCAACGCAGGCAATGTAAATGTTTCATTATAATGAAATTCCGAGGATAATTCGAGCGTATATGAAGAAGAACCAATTGTTTCATAACATGACGTAATAAAGTTTATTTATTTTTCCTTTAAAACTGTTTGTTATTATAGTAAAAGTAAAAATATATTTATTCTGACGCACTAATATCTGAAACTATTTAAAACAATATTTATATATTTGATCGCTCGTATATAAAATACTATACAATATACTTAACTCTATATATAAGGTTATTAGCCTCATCTCTTTTGTTTTAGCCTAACTTGACAACACACATTTATTAATATATATATAGGATTTTTTAATTGTGATAGGTAAACGCCAATTTTCCCTTATAATCCATATGAGAGTTGCGATCAGTAAAAATAAATATATTATGGTACATTGAGACCTCACGCCATGTTTATTAAAAATTAAAGTATGTTACTTACTTACTACTTACTTTATAATACTTGTTGACTTTCAATAACTTAATTATTTACCTAATATAATTAAATGTGCAATTCTAAGCGGAGGTTGTGTGACAAACAATTCTTTTTTTTTTCTTTTTGTTGGACGAATATTTTAGAACAAGCTTATTTTCCAACTTTTTCTGTAACTGTATCTGCAGAAAAGTTCCAGTCTCATTAAAATAAATGTTTTTTTCTTATTTTATAATATTCTTAATCTATTTTCGTTAACATTGATGCCACTAAATTAAAAGTTTTTATCACTCAGAGTATCTCATTAAAATTTTGTTAAAGAAAGGAACAACTTACTGTCTACGTATTTCAGGGTTAATGTTAACGTACGTAATTCAAAACTTTATATGTAACATTTTGTAGTTACAAATCAGACATTTTTTTTTATTTTCAATATTTTTATTCATTAATCTTTTAATTGTTTACAATTAAAGATTGTGTTACATGTAAACTACGTTTAAATTACTACGAAAGTATTATCTAGCAACTACTTTGTCGGTAGGATTTTCATTACTTTTTAACGTTAAAACTTAACTAATTTACTTGACTGACTATATTACTAGTATATTATTAGGTACGATTCAAGTAAACAGAATGATTCACTTTACATTTTTCGAAAGTAAAATTCTGCGATGTTATCATACTTTCTGAAATAATACTATGCCGTATTAAATGAATTATGGTTATAACTGAATATATTAGTGGATTTTGTGTCCCTGATATAGTGTATTAAAGATTATTTTTTTGTCTGTCTATGCTGTTAGCCCTGTCGGCTATTACAGCGTCACCGGGGGAGCGGATGGGTCAGGAGACCCACCCTTAAAAAGGGAGGGCCAGATCGGGCCCCCATGGGGAACGATGTCCCGAGGGCGTCTCGGATTGAGACACGGACCTTTGCTCGGGGCGTCGTTAGTCAGGAGGGAGCTGACTAAGGAAATTTGGACACTAGCGTCCTCCGACGGCAGAACGCCGGAGCAACGGAGCACTTACTCACTTGGGAGTATTAAAGATTGCAGATCAAAAACCACTTCTATATACGACTGTTACTTATTCTATTGCATTTCATTTATTGCCAATACTTACACGTAATACCGTTATTTAAAGCCTATACGTATCCTACCGGTGTAGTGTCAGTCATAAGATAAATTTTTGTACCCTTATAATGTAGGTCTATTTTTTTTACAAAGTATTAAAATAAAAATATACATAAAAGGCATTCAATCGTGAATCGCAGACTTTGACTTTCAAGCTAATTAAACACTACTAAAAATAATTTTAGAGAAGGGTCAACTTTGTAAAATATTAAATATTGACAAAAATGTTTATTTTTTTATGTTATTATTAAAATAAAAAATAATTTAAATGTTAAAAAAAACATTTCGGAACGTTATATATTTAAATCAACAACAACTGATTAACAAATAACTTATAGTTTTTATTTAAGAAGAACCGAAGAGCTTACTTTTTTAATTCTTAAAGTTAAAGCTAGTCTATAACCAGCGCACTTGAAGGCCATGTGTACCAACTACATGGCTCTTTTCATTGTTACAAAAATTGACCTCAGGTACTTTTCATATTTATAGCCTTTCAAAATTGTTACGTTACTTTAATTAAAGTGAGAATCCATTTTTGCTCCAATAAGTTAGTTACTATATTTTATCTATTAAACTCTACGCATTTTCTAAGTCAAAGTCAAACATTCTCTATTTCATGAAAATTATTTCCATTTATTTAATAAGTCAAAATTAAAAAAAACAATTTTGACTTGTAAAAAAGTCGTAAGCTCGTTCAATTAGTTGTGCACATGAGAAGATCCAGCCGAAGAAACTCATAGACACTTTTTTCAGCTGCTAATTAATTAATAATTTTTATGAGGTAGGCTTACAATAGTTTAGTTCAAAGCCTTATTATCATTTATATAATCCTTAATGGTATAGGCCTTACCTGCTTTACTTTCAATTTGAATTTTGAAAAAAGAAAGTTTTTGAATCTCTGCAGGACTTTATTACAAAAATGGTCACATTGTGCTTAAAATGACTTATGAATGAATATTAATAAGTGTGGATTGGAACAAGTTTGTCTTTATTTATTGTATTTATAGAGGGCATATCATTTTTTTTATTTATTTTCTAAGTTTTTATGAATGTATAAAATGACATGGTAAAGTTGATCTTTTTTTTATATTTCTCTTACCCATTAGACAGGTTATAGATTGCCCGAATAGCCCTTTTCTGTAATATCAAAATAGTTTGAATATCAGCTGAGTGTCCCCATAAGACATCACGATGTAAAAGTAGCTAAAATTATCAAGACGCGCTCTAACTTCGTCTGTTAACTGGCATATTTTTTTAACTGCAAAAGCTGCCGAGCTAAAATTATTCACTAGTTTAGTTATAAGTGAACCCCATTTAAGTTTATCATACCTAAGAATACTGTGCTGTTCACAAGATCTAAATGTTTACTATCTAACAGTGCACGCTTTACATTTGGTGTTAAAAATTTAATTCAATTGGTTTTATTAAATGATCCTTTCTGATAAATAACATACAAGTTTTTAACTTAATAAAAGTTAATAATCTTCATTTTATTACATACAATTATTTTAAATCGAATTTTAAAGCATTATACCCGAGCGCACTCCACTAAAGCGTGGTATACATCCTCTCGTGTATTGCATAATGTACAATTAGGAGATTGTACAACTTTCTTCATGAACCCAAACATATTCAGTGGAACATGCCCGGATCGAAGTCTCAAACTAGTAACCCACATTTGTCGACTTAGGTTTGAATTATAAAACCGGGGGTCTTGGGAGGCTTGATTTGTATTATTTTATACCATATACTTTTTTGACCGATCTTTTGTCAAAATACTCTTTTTAGTTGTCTAAGCACTTAACTTTAATATCTCTCAAAAAAATCAGTAAAAAACTCATTGCTCCATTTGAGATCCTATCCAATTTTGCTAAATTAGTAAGAGAACTGATACTTATCAAAAAACTTGCATAATACTTCTCATAATTGGGAAATATAATTTCCTTAAATGCATAGGATGAACACCCCAAGATAACCCAGCTAGCATACCTAAAACATTTAAGAACTTGTTTGACTTAATACTAATATCTTTTATTTGTTTTCTTAATGACTTATCTAACCAAATACCTAAATATTTAACTTCCTGTATATTTTCGAGATTTACACAATCAATAGAAACATTAAACTGCTGGTGTAATCGACGCTTCAAAAATAAACATAATTTTCTTATTTAAGGTGATAATTTTAAACCCAAGTCTTACTACTTATTAAAGTCGTTGCGTTTTTTATATTAATAATGTCAACTCACTGTAGTTTTAATAAAATAAAATAAAGAATATCAAGTTTTAAGCGATAGTTAGGTACTAAGAGAGAATCCTCGTAGTAGGTTCTAATGCAGTTGACTTGGATTGTAACAGACGTGAGGCGATTTTACCATCATAGATTATTTAATATCTGTAATTACATCCTTTTTAATACTGACTTAGATTACAGTGAGAAATGTTTTGGGAAAAATACTTAAATTGTAAAAAAAAAAACACAATTTGTGTGTTTATCTTGATGGTCAAGTTTTTTAATTGACTCAAGCGATGTCCTTCATAGCTTCTTTTGCTTATTTTGTAGTTTTGTTTCACTTATTGTTTTAAGCATGTTATAATTGCAAAACCGCCTTATTTTATATATTAAGGAGTTCTAATATATTTCTTCATCTTCATATAAAGTTGTTGGTATGATACAATGACATGAAAAGTTTAATTCATTAAACATGAAAACATGAAAAGTTTAATTAATTCATTACTACAGTAAGTGCACTAGACTCGTTTGCACCCAGTAAGTAAAGTTTTCTTTGCTTAAAAACTTACTATTAATTTATGGTTGACGTTGACTTAATTTTAAAATTTAAACTTCATAACGTTGTCTAACCAGTTCCCAAAAGTTTGCATTGACTTACAAATTTTATAACTCTACAATAGTAGCTGTTGGACGCTACTTTGTCGTGAGTATTTCGGAAGACGTTCTACAAGCTCAGAACGATTGCTCGTAATTATTGAATGAAACACCATTTCGCTATATTAGACACTTAATACGCTGCACGAAAATCGTATAATCAATACAATCTATCTAAATTTAAAATAATCCATCTCTGAAATGGTAAAAAGATTATTCAGATAGGTGCAGTTCTGCCGGGAATAACCCTTCATATATAAACAAACTTAATAGTAGATAGCTCTTTTTCCAGTATCATAGCATAAATAAATTGAGTGAATTTGAATTTAGTAGAAAATACTCGACAGACATAATATTACAAAACTATACGTAATATATAGTATTTTGTAAGACTTTCAGGAGTACTACACATTGAAAAAAAACTATTTTACGGATTTGAAATTACATTTTAAATTTAGATAAGACGAAGCTTCTTAGCATTCCATGTATTCACCGTGCGGGTGCGCGGGCCATCGCGCTGCAAGGAGAGGAGTGCAAGCAGAGCCTGGGACTTGCGACCCAGGTGTAGCTTTAAGGAGCCCCTTTATTATGCGTATACACGCTCGTCTCCACTATCCACACTCCTCTCCCTATCTAATCAAATTTGGAATGAACCTACTAATACCGCCTTTGAAATAATTTCTAGAAATGAACCGATGCTAGTTCTAGAAAGGCCTAGGCCTTAAATAAATTAAAGAGAGATTTTGCTGTTATACCTCTCGCTTCCACTTCTATTGCGTACAAGCTAACTATAAATTAATTCCTCGACAGTTCGTTGGTCAGTTCATAATACTTATTAAGCTTACATGTGTTATCTCTGGGGATGTTTGTTCTACGCAATTAAATTAATTATACGCGAGATACATTCGTAAAAATAGTTTTATTTCAATGTATACGTAATATATTTATATTTATTATTATATTTATCAAAGTTCAGTCTCAGGAGCAGGTCAGACACTAGTCTCTTTAAAACATTATTACTTAAGTGATATACACTAGAGGGTGACGAGGGACTTTACGACGTTTAGTGAATATGATTAGAGATATATTCCAGTAATGAGACGTCCTTTGTTACCGAGACAGCGCTGCGGGGAATAAAGTACTGAAGCTTAAGGAGCAAATAGCTCTTTGAATATTTTTGTATATTAAGTAAAGAAATATCATAGTTTTGTTTTCGAGAAGAAATGCTACTTTATTTGTTCGTAGATTGCCATTAAAATAAATGTATTAAAACACAGATGAAATAAAATAAATCTACCTGTACTGTCCAAATTAAAAGTAAATAAGAGCTTCACTCTGGAGAATCAAACATTAACTTAGCTCAAATATTTAGTTTATCCTGACAAATATTTTAGTTCGACTTACTCTTATTGATGTTCGAATTTAGTAATTTCATTAAAACTACTTGATTCTCATGATAATGTGTTTTAACGTGTTTATTGTACTCTTCTATTGTGAAGAATAATACATTTTTATAACATACTTTTTTAGCTTAATTTTATATTTTATAATATATTTGAAGAATAGTGTAGTATGGAATTCTTTAATTCGGTTTTTGCAAAGAAAGATAGTTGTTTTTACTTAAGGTTACTTTTTTTTTTAATATGTTGAATTCTTTTTTTACTCTAATAAGACTTCTGTTATGCAAATATAATATAATCAAACTCTATCAAATAACTCAGAATATGTGAAATATTATCACCTTAGAAGTGTTGAAAGTTAACCATAGATCGGATTTTATTATTCAGAGACAAATTTATTTGAAGTAATGATAACGGAGTAAGCATAATGAGGATACAGATGTGTAAAATCTTGAGTTAATCATAAATATTAAAAAGATTGCTATTCTGTCTAGTCGTAGACCATTCTTTAAATATAATTGACTTGCCGGAATACCATTATAGGATTCAGATTCTCTTAACCCACTGGAATTCCGAATCTAGATATATTTATGAGATTTATCGATTTTATCCCAGCTTATGCACTATAATTATGTAATCCATATTAAATTTTTCATATAAGTTTTTATTTTATTAATATGATTATTTCAAAAAATATATTTCTATTAAATAATATATATAAAGTTCATTATTTCGCAGTTTTCCTATAAGCATATATTTTTGTGTAAATTTTGTGTTATTTTACTATGGTATTTTGTAATTCCTGAACCTGAAAACATTCTTTTATCACTGACATTGACAATATACAAACAACTGACAAACAGTACACATAGATCGACAAACTGTGAATCACAATAACGAATTCCCATGTGGAAATCAAACGTACAACCACACAGGAGCAACAAGTATCCATATTCTATAATTTATATTTGACAAAAATAAGAAATATAAATTTTGCAGTTCCTTCAAGTTCCAAGTACTTCCACGTTTGAACTTTAAATATAAGAGCCTTTCTATCTTAAAAGTTGATCTTTATTCTATAAAAAATTTATAATCAATCAATTAAAATTTTCTTGTTTTTCTTTTTTTATTTTTCTTCATATATAGCAATAAGGAGTTATAATATTTATTGTTTTAAGTATTTCAATTGTATATTATAATTATTTGTTTTTTTTTTCAAATAAATTAAGGTAGGGTAGGGTCGGGCTAGTAGAGCGTAGGGGTAAGTTGGGCAATCAAAATATCTCGAAAACTATCCACCGCACGCGAACGCAACATATAGCGAAAAGAAAGGGTTCTGGGAAAACAACTCATCCCCAGAACAAAAGTAGCCACTGGGCGATCGAGAAAAGTACCCAAACGCATTGTTTATTTTGTTATTAAAGAGTAAAATCATCTTAAGCCGTGATATTTCGTCTGAGAGGTAAGTGTTAATCTTCTGTAAATTTATTGCAGTTTTGATATTTATAGAGAATCTGGATATAATTCAAACCAGTTTTTCATCAATTCACTTTTGCTTTAAAATTTCGGGTTGGGGTTAGTTGAGCTATAGTTGCCCAACTATCCCCACGATGAAAAAAATGTATGTTTTTTTCTTACTATGGGGACTCATAAAAAAAGACTACTAGAGGTTCCCATATTAGTCAAGACTTAAATGGGGCTGCCAAAGCTGTGAGTGAAGAGGGAAAAAGTAGCTATGTCGCTGCCAGATAGTTTGGAACCAAACGGATGACATTATCAAGGTTTTTAAAGAAATAAAATGAAGGCGGTGATACGTCCATGGGTTATGCAACACCGAGGCATGTTTTTTCTGCCACGCAAGAAGCCTCTTTAAAAAATACTTGTTACAAACGGTATCAATCTTCTATGGACATTCTCCAAAAGACGTTCGTCGCCTTTGAGAGTGCTGTTAAATTTGGCAATAAAGTTCCACCCTCTTGGACTGTAAATAAGATGGCCCAAAATCTTCCATGATTTCTTAAATTTTTTATTTTACTTTAGGTATAACCTATTATACTTAAAGTATTATATTACACAAATAATAAAGTCTGATTCTAATAGTTAAGCTAATCTAGGAACGTTACTGTTTTGTAGATTCTGTTTTTACCTTATTGTTGCAAGAAATCTGCTTTTAGATTTGATGTTTTGTCATTATAAGATTGTAAATAAAAGTTAATTATCAAAATGGAATTTTATTGTAAATCTAACTAACATAGGAGCTATGATTTGAGTAAACTTTCTAAGTGCTCAACTAGCCCCATACCCTTGCTCAACTTACCTCACATATGGGGTACGTTGAGCATACTTGACTTTTTGCATTAAAATACATGTAGCTTTCAAATTCGGCTTATTAGAAATAAATTATTAAGGAAACTAAGCTAAGGGATAAATTACTTGTCCATCAGTATGCACCATAAGCCATTACGAATTATCGTTGAGGAACTATAACCGATTAAGTGAAAAACTGCTCAACTATCCCTATCCTACTGAAAAGTAAATCTTTTTAGGGAACATAACATTTTCGATAACCTTTAGTATGAAGTTTCTATCGTAATAAGCTCGAACTTATAACAAGTTCCAAAAGTTTTCAAAGATGTTACAAATTTTATTACTCAAAATATATTGTTATGCGCGACTTCCTGAAAAATTATGTTAAGTATCTCAAATCTTTTAGAATAACAAAGAAGCTCTTTATATTTGTTTAGGTTTAAATATCATTAATTTATATTTATGAAGGTACGTACGTGCCATTCCCTATTCATAAAAGATCTAATAATCATGAAAAATCTTTTATTTATCGCGAACTTACTTTTACGGAAAGAAAACTGTTAAAGTATATTAATTTTCAATATTTTGATAAAAAGTACACTCATAAGTACAATACAAATTTCTTTAACAGTACAAGTATCTTAAAATTACACCTAACAACACACCTACATTAAAAATTCGGAAGTTATCAACTTACTCACCTCAAAGATCCCAAAATTCTACATTGCTCCATGACAACGCATGTGTCTTGTAAAGGCTTCGTTATTGAAAATATTGAGTAATTGCGTTTCAGTTTTTGTTGTGTGTATATATATGTCTAATAAAAGTACTTTATTAATTTTAGTTAATAATATTATGATTTTTTTTTACATTTTTATTCTGTACTTATATTTTATTTGATAGCAGAGCGACTCTGTTTTATTTCCTGCTTCCGTTGCCTTTCCTGATGCACTTAATCACCGCGTTATTAAAATAACATGTAGCTAATAAATGGTATGTAAAATAAACTATTGTAGTATTAATTTAAATAGAATCCTATTTCATTATATACTTTATTATTGTTATTATATAGAACACCATCTACAAGAATTAAATTCAGATATTGTCCCATTTTATCATGAAGTAAGTCAGACAAAGTCAAGTCAGGTCATATATAATCAAATAATTTTTATTCCCTGTATGATATTTCCAACATTTACCATGTATATAGGTATGTAATGAATAGATAGGGAAGTAGATTTGTCAGAGAGTTTATAAAAATGTTTCAATATTCAAACCAAAAAACTGTGTGAAAGTTGGCCGAGCCCAACCCTCCAGCCCATCCATGCAATGATATATAGTATGTAACAAGCTCTTATCGCATACAAAGGTTAAAATCCGATATTGTTTAAGTTCCAAGTCCTACTCGTAGAATTTGGTGCCTGGTTGTCTTGTTCCCTACTTTTTAGCAGCAAATATGTACCTTATTATTAAGTAAGATTTATTTTACTACAAGTATTTATTTTTAATAACTTGATCGAAATAGAATAAAAAATCTTAAGTCAATATTTTATTGTATTTATTCGATGTATTAACATATTCAAGAAAAAAAAATCTATAAATCAATGAGCTATAGATTGATTTGATTCCTGTGCGAGAACAATAGACTGAAAATATGGCCAAAACTCAAAAACAAATAATCTTTAACTGTAAAAATAATAATTAAAACCTTATTTCTCAATATAACATTTAACTTAATAGTCTAAAGTAAGTAAAGTCTTATACCGCACAATATAAGTGTACTCAGCTTACGAGTTACGATTAATTTACGACTGAGCATAAAATGTTAGAAAACTTATCGCGACCCCATTAATTTTAGTTGGTTAGCCTTTATTTCTTGTGAATCTTTAATCGTATTTTCCAAAGAGGAAGCAGGTTATTAAAAGTGCTATAAATTAAAATATAAGTTTCAATTAGTTCTTTGTTTAAAAATATAATTATTATTAAAAAAAAAAGAAATATTGAAAAAATATTTTTTTACTATTTCATCTTATTGGTTTCAGATAACTATAGGAAAAGGTAGATTTTGTTATGAGATAGTGTAGCGTAAGTTTGTGGATGGTTATCCCGGCAATTGTACCTATACCTACTGTACCGGTAGGAACCTACTTTTTTGTTATTTGAAATTCCTCCCTTTGTATCTAAGGCCCTTACAAAAAAGTCTAAAGCAGCATGGACTAACTTTTATAAATACAGAGCCTTGGAATACATCTTATTTATTTTATCAAACCAACAATAAAATCGGAGACAGTATTTGCCCATAAACAGTAGCAATTAATTTAACCAAGAGTTTTCTATGGTATTAAAATATTTTAATAGTGTAGACAGATTGCTGTCCATAAAAGCTTGAGCCGACGTTTATTCAAAACTAAGTGTTGGGGTTTATTCAGAAAAGCAATTTAGAAGATGAAAATCGTAAATTTGACTTTTAAAAATATCACTGCCACATTTTATTATCCTTTTTCAAATCTGTTTCTTTTTTAATCTGTCGTTAATTTCAGATTTTTTTTGATGTTGTTAAAATGTATATAAAATAAGAATTAAAAGTTTTTTTAAGGTTTAGAATAAATAAAGAGATATTTAGATAAATGTGGACCTTAAAAAGACAGCCTGCCTATACTTAGTGCCTGCGTTTTTGACTCCGTGCTTCTTTGTCGCAAAATTAAAGACAAAAATAGAGAGCCAAAAAAACCCGTCTACTGATCATATTGGCTCTCAAAATATTAGGGAAAAAGGCGAATGCATGGTTCAGGAAAAGCAACAAAATTATTTGCCGGAATCATATTGATATGTGCCACAGCTTTATTTAAATGTATGTAAATATATTCCAATGTATTTCTGTGATATTCATTACAATAATAATGATATAACAGCTAACCAAAACTCATGAGTCAACTTTACGTATGATTGATTATCTTTTCAGTACAAAAAAAGGATTATCTTTCTAGACTATTATAAGACTAATTATAAGACTATTTAAAATAATTTGAAACGAATCTGCTTAGAAAGTAATTATTTAATAATACTATTGTATGTTTAGTTTCATGTTTTATTTTTTTTCAAACAATAACTCAAATCACAAATTATAATTTCCATCTAACAATTTTAGTGGGAATTAGATTCTTTGAATTTACAAATATTGGATTTAAATTATGAAGGAAATCCAATAAGACCCAAAATATGAATTGTGTGATCTAAAAGCTAAAGGGCAAGGAAGACGAGGCCATTTAAATAAAACTTTATTCTTGATATAACAATTTAAAATATTATTACGCTTAAGTTAATAAGACAATGATTTAAATAATTAGACCTTATTGGGTTTTCTTATTTAAGTTAATTCTAGAATTAATTAATTTATATCGATCAATATAGTACCATCAAAATATTGAACGGAAGCAACACATTACGAAATATTTTTAAAATAGTAGTTTATGTTCCTAACAATTTCTATAAAATTGTTATTTATTTGAATTATTGGCTTAGGATTACTTATTTATTAAAAGGACAAACTTGCAATTTATTGATATACCTTTTTAAAATGTATTTTTAATAAGTCATATTACAAATATATTAATAATCTTAATAAAACGAAAGGGTTATCCTACCATTCGAAGTAACTATAAAACAGATAAGCTTACAAGATTCGCAGAATTTGAATTATTTAATCCTCGATTCTTGAACTGACACCGAGCAAATCGTCATAAATTAATATATCCCTAAAACCCTAAAACGAGAGTACAGCCAAAGCTTTGTTTAAATATAGGATCCGCAAAAAAAACCGAATCCGATCCGTCAACTGAAATATGAAATTCAAAAAATAACGCATTAAATAGTAGCAGTTTAGTTTATCGCTAGAGTGGAGTTACATTTTTTTTTCAGTTGGAGTATTAAGATCAGCGAGGTTAAATTTTTTTATCGATACAGTTGCATGCTGTATATTTTTGCTCTGTAGGAATTTATCTCTTCCTGTCCGGCTAAGCCACTTACGAAATCCGTTCCATACAAAGTATTTCTATTTGTATGATATGCGTAAATAACTATTATGTTTGTTTAAATTGAAGCACCCTCCTATTATTTAAAATAAAATAAATGTACATGTTTTTGTTATGAAATAAAAATAAATTTCAGAAAAATATCTAAACAAATAGAAAGTTAATGAACATATAACTTAGTAAAATTAAAATATTTCTAATAATGTGTCTCCCAGAAATATATGATTATGTAACGTCGCTTCACATGTTTATCTTAGGAAATTTAAAAAGTTTTCATATATCTTCTACAGTACCTTTCTATTTCATTAATTTTAAATTAATCATTAGAAACTACTTTATAAAAATAGAAAAGTCTTCGAATCTACATTTTTATGCCAATGCGATAGTTTTTTTATCCTTTTTAGTCATAATGTGATAGTCTTTTTGTATCGGGGGTTTTTGTTTTTTAGTTATAGTAAATAGCCTTAAGTATATCCTGTTTTTAGATAGTAAGAATTAAATAAATAAATATCGCTTGTAATGTTTTATTGCATTGAACATCAAAGATTATTAAGTAAGTTTCATTAAGTAACATTGACTAGATAATACAAGTATTTATTGCTGTCATCTATGATTTGGAAGGAACTATGCGAATAAAAAGTGCTGCTGAAAATTCATGTGAAAAAACCGTTGCAATGTGCTAAATCCGTTATGAAACTTTACATTACTTATTATTATGTATATTTTTAACATTGCAAAAGGATGTTCTGTTCCGTTAATAATTTAAAAAAATGTTACTGTGCATGAAATTGCAACAAACACACTAAACACGTGGCGTTCAGTGAGAGAAGTCGCAGGGGAAGGTTCGCGTCGACTGTAATGGAGCGCCATAAACTGTATACCAATGGTTTCTGGCTTAAATCCTTTAACAGCTTTCTCAGTAGCTCGTGCCGTCTTTCATCTGAAAGAATATATATGCTTTTTGTGTGCTATAAATATTACTTTAATTAATATTCTAGAGATCTTCTTGAATGATTTTTGACCTTACTGGTTTTTATTCGTAATTAAATATTAGTCAGGTTAGAATTCTTTTAATGACTATTCTTACTTCCAAAACAAAGAAACTTCCGTACAAACTTTCCATTGGTATACTCTCGACTTAGTAAGTGATATTTTGTTTTTATACAAAATATACTGAGACAAAATTTTGACGATTTAATTATGATGCTGGTTGGATTTAATTCTCAGTTCCTTAGATTTTGATGACGTAATTGGATTTTAGTTTTAAAAACCATTAGGGTTATCTCTATTCTTTACTTAATATAATAGTAATATAAAAGAGATAGTCGTTTAAGTTTTGTGCCTAAGCAAGAAAAATATATTTTTGTTTGGAAATGGCTTTGTTAGCTTGTCTATGGTGTTTTAAAGTATTTTCTTTTATGAGTTACACATTTTTGCAGTCGCAAAAACTACTTCTCATAGCATAAATTCAACTTCGAACGAGGTATCTCTAAACATGGGTCTTAAAGTTTCCAACCATCTCTTCTGGTGTTGAAAATCGCAATCCACGCAATTGTCTATTAAAGCTCGGGAACAAAAAGAAGTTATGAGATGCAAAATGGCTAAGGCAGATGGCTCAATAATACAAGGTTTCCTTTGTCAAATATTCAGTTTTAAGCTTCGATATGTGAGAGCTTGCATTGCCGTAATAAGGAATGGTTAGTTTTCAGCGATTGGTTTTCTTTACCATTCAGAATTTACTATTCTTCGATTAAGTAGTAATGAAGTAAAGAAGTAACGCACAGTTGTAATGAATTACAAATGATTTTGGAAAACTTTCACGAAATTCAACGTTGAGCAAACTGCGGCCCCAACTGAATTTATTTAACCAGCGTTTTAGAGTAATGTGAGATGTCGCTTCATCACTAAAAGTTAAACGAAGTGGATCGATACACTGTTGACGAGATAATCTACGTCGAAAATCGTAAAAAAACATCGCACCAAATTTTTTGCTTAGATGTAATTTTCATATGACTGTAAACAAAATTTGTGGCGGTCGAATAGCAAAACGTGAGTACGTATACCATAAAAAATATCAAACTTTCCATTAAAAATGTCGGATTGACTGGAATTACATTGGTGTTACTATAGGCACGAAGCTTAAACGGCTGCCCGCGTATCCATTAAATAAATAGCCCATTATTGCCTGTATTAGTTCCATACTTACCTGTACAAGTTATAATTTTGTCGGCCATATCGTTTTTTAACATCTCCAATTCTCTTATTATTAACTCCATTATTATAGACGGAAAAAACAGTATCATATAATTATATATCTCATGTACTAACTTTGTCACGATCAACATTTTGAATTGTAATTTTTTCTATAAAAAAATTCTTTGATCAATACATACATTTTATAGATAAAACATTTTCATAAAAATATATAACTTACGTATTTTTTAATCATTACCGCTACTTTAAAAAATACAATGGTGATATTTATAAAACCAAGTGTCAGATGAACAAACATCTAAAATATAAGAAAACATAACAAAATGTGTGTTATAATGAAATCCTCAGTAGGTATCATTAAATCTTAAAAGCTATACCTAATGATAGGACCCGTTATTTTCTATAAGAAGCAAAGAGAACAAGTCAAAATTTTTGTTCAGTTAAATGAATACTTATTTCCTCATTAAATAATATAAATGATTTTTAATAATAATATTGTACTTAAACCGCAAGTTTTGTTAAATTTAATACCCCCTGCGAGGGGCCCGATCAACTTAGGGACACCCTCACCTCGTAGGCCTATAACGGGCGGGAGAAGTCACCCCCCTCTCCCGTCCAGGCACTACTGCTGGGGAAGCAGGCTGCGGGCGTAATCCCGCCTCCTTCGACCCAGCCTACCCCTACGGAGTGGTTCAGAGGAGACTGCCTCTCTGTCCCGCTCCGCGGCCTCCTTCGCGGCAATGACTTGCTCGCAGAAGGAGGCCATAGCGACCCAGGACCTCTTGCTGCCGTTTTATAGTCTTTGGTTTTTTTTTTTTTTTTTTTATACAAAACTAGGTTAATGCTTGACTACATTCCACCTGATGGAAAGTGAAATGTAGTCTTAGGTGGTAAAGCGCATTAACCTAGCAGCCTATTCACTCTCCTTTTGAAGACACCCACATTATATTTTGCCGGAAATACCGATACATATATATGGTTTTATAAAACTACACAAATGGTGCTCTTTAAATAAACATTGGGTAGGATTATTAACACATATCTATGATGTCTATGGAATATCATAGACCATAAGAGTGGTTGTGGTTATATCTTTAAAGCCGTCTATAATTTCAAATCATAAAATTACAAATGGATCAGTTTTTCAGTTTATCAAATAAACATAACAAGAAATTACCATCGGCTTCACGGCCCAATCTGTTTTTGTTAGGGAATCTAAGTTTTTGTAATACATCTTCACATATTTTCTCCAAGAAAATGTAGCTGTGGTATTCAAGGCCTCTGTGCGTATTATTTTGCATAGAAATTTCATTCTTAAGTATAGTAAGAATAGTACCAATAAGATAGGAAGTCTTCCCAATTCATTACAAACACTCAAAATAATTATAAATATGTAATCCAATAGAAACTCCGTGCACGTATCAAATTTCATATAAAAATAAATTAGGAAAAAATATATATGTAACACTACTACAATTATAATATACGCTTTTGTTGCAGAAATTATTTTGGGATATTTTTTTTTGGAATACGATATGTCATCAATCATAATATCAGATCGGTAATATTCTAAAAGATAAATATTTCCTGTTCTTAGCGCAATAATAAAGTAAGTTGTGTATTCCAAGGCTCTTAAGCTTTGGATAAATGACCCATATTTTAATATTCTGCAACGTATTCCCATGTATATGAAGAAAGCACCCACGCACGTTACAATGAATTTCATCAATACCATCTTCCAAGTTTTACAGTTTTTATCAATAACATTATGATAAAAACCAAATAACATTCTTAATTTCAATAATGATTCGACGTTTAAATAAAATTCACGTTGATTATTCATGTCCACTAAAATGACGTAATACGTTCGCCACGACTAAACTATAACTAATACATAAACATACAAAATATAATTAATTAACTGAAAAGGTTAGTATAGTACTTACATTAGTTATATTACTTTCATACATTGTAAGCATATTGATATGATTTCAACATTTTTAGATATAATTATAGTGTATCTAAATTGTAGTCATAAATTATAACAAAAAATTTATTGGCCATCTATTTTTTTTTGGAGTCGAGTATATTTTTTGCTTTTTTATCATATTCATTGACATGCCTCTTTTTTTAATGTGGAAAGTTCTAATGCTTCCTTTTTTTATGTCTTTCCGTTACATATTAAAGTGACGTTATAAATATCACAGCTTAATTTTTGGTACATACTCTACAAGTATTTTTTTGTCAGAAAAGCCGAAATGACTTGATTTTTATAGGCTTATTTTATCTGTTAAGCATAGAGGCATTTTTTTCTAATCTTGCCTAAGGTACAGCAGATATCTTATGATTATTGGTCAATTTTTGTACCAAAATAACACTTGTATAAAAAGTATCAATTGTTTAATTTATGTTTTTTTTAAATAAATCTGATATAACACTATCCTCTATAGGCTATCATTATTTCAATAATAACATTATACTTACTTAAAACCTTCACGAAAATACTTTTAATTGGTGCAATATTTCTAGAATTTGATGAGTTACTCGTGTTGCATCATAATCAAACGCCATGAGCTCATAGCAATTTTATTTTAATTATCATAAGTATTATAGTACCTAGGTTCGATTCATTGTATCATATATTCAATATTTCTGTCTTTCGAAAGTTAAGCTATCCTATGAACATACCTTATACTTTAAGTGTCTAAATGGTATACAAGTAAAAAATAAATAAATAAATGTACACATTATAAAACAATAATTTATATTCACATTACAAAACAGTAATTCATATAAACATATGCAGGTTGTCATATTCACACTGAGATAAAAGATTCAGTCTCCGTCTTGACGTAGCATGACATGAAAACCGAGTACATCTCTACATAGAGTCTTATCAGTATGATAAATGTGACAAGTGTGGTAAGTAACTCAGTAAGAAATAATGTAAGATGTTCATAGAAATAGGAAAAAAATAGTACCATCTTCTATATTATTTATAAACATTGAAATTAAGTGGTAAGATAAAACCTTTATAACAGTGCTAACATTAAAGTAGATTTTGAATTATCTTTATTATTATTATTATTTCCTAGCTACACATAAATTAAATCAAATCAAAATCAGTTTATTGCATTTAAGTGAAAAACACATTTATGCCAAGTCATTTTTAAAATCTACTGCCGCTTCTTAAGGTGCTTTGGGTCGCAGAGAAGAAACGACAAGAAACTCTCGCCATCACATCTTTTTAACATAACTAGTTAACAATGTTATTGAAAATGTTTACTTATTAAAATGTTTTTTTTAAATAACAAATTAAACAACAATAACAATTAAATAAACATTATCTGAACATCACATAAATAATTATACAACATAAGACTTATTTTTTAAACAACAAATTAACAAATTAAATTAATTTAAATTAAAATAATCTTTATCAGAAACATCACATAAATTATCATACAGCATAATTTCATTATAAAATATCATTCATTATTAAATCATATCATTCATTATTAAATATCAAATTAACAAATTAAATAAAATTAAAAAATCATATAAACTTTATCTGGACTTCACATAATTATTATAATATAGTCAATAGTCAATAGTCATTTATTCATAAATATACATTACACGTTAAACCGTTTTGGATACAAGTATTTATAATTATTAATTATGTCACAATTCCAGATATAATTGTATTGTGATTGTATATACATGTCAATTAGTCAATACATTTAGTCAAATTTCTTATTTAAAAATTCCTTATAGCTATAAAAGGACTCCTCAACAAGCCATTTTTTCAATTTGTTTTTAAATGAGTTTAGACATACTGCGTTTTTAATGGATTGGGGAATTCTGTTAAAGACTTCGGATCCCATGCCCAAGGTAGTCTTCGAAGCTTTAACAAGTCGATAGGATTTAGACATCAGTCGTTTAGAGTATCGTAGATTATGTTTCTGCCCGTCACCTCTATTCTCAAACTTATGTCTGTGTTGCATGACGTAAATTGCTACATTGAGAATAAGTAAACTTGGTAGGGTTAGTATAGCTAGTTTCTTAAAGTAGGGCCGGGCTGAGGTATCTTGTGATATCTGAGCTAATGTTCGAACTGCACGCTTTTGAATTTTAAAGACTCGTTCCGAGTCAGCACCTCGACCCCAAATATCAATTCCATATTGTTTGTACAAAGGCTTTGTACAGAGGCAAAATAGCACGCCCGAGATGCCTCTGTTGGTAAGGTAGACGCAACACGTTTTAGAGCAAAGCACGCCGTTGAGAGTTTACCACACAAAGTATCAATATGTGATTCCCACTTGAGACCTTCATCCACCTGTAAGCCTAGAAACGTTGTTACCCTTACCTGTTGAATTTTTTGATTTTGAATTATAACAGACAACGGTCGACATTGTCGACCAGCCATATTTATTTGCATAAAAACTGTCTTTTCGATATTAAGAGAAAGGCCATTTATTTGAAGCCATTCAAAAGTCAAATTAGCCATTCTAATGAGCTCTTTTTCTAAGTTTATAACAGTCATTACAAAAAAAAACAAATTAACCATTTAAATTAAGTAAAATCAAAAGGTAAATAACCTTTATGTAAAACTTCGCATACATTGTCATGCAACCAAACCAGAAGCAAACAAAAAAATCTAAAATATGAAATCACAGGAGTTACAATAAATCTCGTTTACACAAATTGGCTTATCTCGTTTATATCCTTATCAGAGCTGGAAATCGGTAAGGACCACGCCTCATTGTCATTTAAGTATTCGTTAATATCGTAGTAAGCTTTTTTATATAGAGCTTGTTTAATATATTTTTTAAACATTTTCTCAGTTAAGTTTAAGATACTTTCAGGTAATTTATTATAAAAAAGTACACTGTAGCCCATAAAAGAAGTGCTAATTTTTTTTAGTCTGTAATTTGGAAAAGCTAGTTTATTTTTATTTCTTGTATTGTAACTATGGTTATCGCTTTTTTTAAGAAACAGCGAGATGTTTTTACGAACGTACATTATATTTTCGCAAATGTATTGGGAAGCAAGCGTTAAAATTTTTATTTCTTTAAATAAATCTCTTAAGGATTCATAAGAACGAAGCTGATAAATGGCTCTAATCGCTCTTTTTTGCAAAATAAATATTGCCTGTGCATCCGCAGCTCTACCCCACAATAGTATGCCATATGACATGATACTGTGGAAGTAGCTGAAGTACACCAATCTTGCAGTTGGTATGTCCGTTAGGTGTCTTATTTTCCTTACGGCATAAGCTGCTGCACTCAATCTTCCCGATAAAGCCTCAATATGTGGACTCCATTGCAATTTCCCGTCCAGTGTTATTCCAAGAAATTTGGCATTTTTAATGAAATCTATTTTTTCCGTACCTAACACTAAATCATGCGAAACCTGTGTAGTTTTAGTCAAAGAAAACTTCATGCATCTAGTTTTTGCCGAGTTCATTACTAAATTATTTACGGTGAACCAGTATAAAACTCTTTCTAGGGCCTTATTGATATTTTGTACATCACACGATTTCCTATTTATTTTAAAAATAAGCGATGTGTCGTCAGCAAACAGAACTATGTCTGATAGTGTATCCACCGTGTTTGGCAAATCGTTTATATAGACGAGAAAAAGAAAAGGGCCTAGTATTGAGCCTTGTGGTAGTCCCATCCTTGCAACAGATCCTGAAGATTTTTTATCGTTTATTTGAACTTTTTGAATTCTATTTTGCAGGTATGATTCTAGAAAATTCAGTGCTACATCATTTATGCCATAATGTTTTAATTTGAGAAGTACTGTTTTATGACATACACAATCAAATGCTTTGGAAAGATCGCAGAATACTCCTATTGCATCATTACAGTCATCCCAGGCTTTGTAAACATGCTGTAGTAGTTTAGCTCCTGCATCTGTGGTTGAACGTCCTTTTGTGAACCCAAATTGGTGTTCATTGAGAAAACCTTTAATTTTAAAGTGACAAAGCATTTGACAAAGCATAATCTTTTCAAAAAATTTACTAAACACAGGAAGGATCGCTACAGGTCTATAATTGCCAAGATCCTCTTTACTACCTGTTTTATAAATTGGTATAATTTTACTGCATTTTAAAAGGTCAGGAAAGGTCCCTTGCTCGATACTAATATTAAATATGTATGCTAAATGTGTTGCAAAAGTATTAATAATTAGGCTAATAAACTTTATTGACATACCCCAAAGATCCTCTGATTTTTTTATGTTAAGGGATTTAAATGTTTTAACAATATCGTTGGCGTTTACGTGCTCAAATTTAAAATTAGTGTCACATTTCGCAACATTTGCTTTTAAAAGATTTTCTGCTAGGTAGGGAGAAGAGTTAAGATTTTCGGTTATTTTTACAGGGATATTAGTAAAAAAGGTTTCGAATTCTTGAGCTATATCTGCATTTGATTGAATTATACCGTTTTCCGTTTTAATTTCATAATTGGTATCGCATCTTTTAACATTTTGGTTGGTTTCTTTATTGATTATGTCCCAAGTCACTTTAATCTTATTATCGGCAGTTTTAATTTTATTGCTTAAGTATTTAGTTTTAGCCGCAGAACAGACTTTTTTAAATGTTTTTGAATAATTTCTCACATAATCTATAAATATCTTGTCTCGACGGTATATCTTTTCCCCGTATAATTCGTACAATTTATTTCTACTTATTCGGATACCCTTCGTAGCCCAATCGCAAAACTTATATTGTGAATTAATTTCAAAAGTTTTAGTTATAAATGTGTATTATATAAGCTCCACATTATATTTTATTCAATTTATATATTGTAAAGTCAAAATATGAATATTTTTGTCATAAAAAATAACTATAACAAACCGAATGGATTCACCAAATTTGAGAGATTTGAGTCAGATATCTACTATCGGAAAAGAGTAATTACGTCTATTGGACATATTTTAAAACTAGGCATCTGATATCCATTCAGGTCAAAATGTTATTATCACTTAGTAAGTTGGAAATAGTGAGATAGTAAAGTAGGAGACACCCCACCAAACCATTTTCAAAAAAAATAATTTCTTAACAAAACATTAAATTTCAAAAATACTTCCGATTGTAAAAGACGTCTAAAAAGAATAAAAATAATATTACTATGTACTTATTGTAGTCGTTACGTCGGACGACCGTTAATAATAATAATAACAGAACAAATTACACACATTGATCTAACCCCTAAGTAAGCAAATTATTTGCTTGTGTTAAGGGTGTTAGACAACGATACAAATACATAGAAATACACATATAAAATACTGAGAATATATTTAATAAACGACCAAACCCAGAAACACAGACATCTATGCTCATCACATAAATGCCTGTCTCTGCCGGGAATCGAACCCGAGCCCCATTACGCCGTGACACGTTAGGAGTCTGCGCTAACCACTCGACCAATTGCAACGGGACGATGGTATCTATTTTACGAAGTTAATCATTAGACTATATGATTCGATACCGTAATTTCTTTATTAGCCTTGGTAACTTTCTCGCATATTAATTTCTTTCCTTATTAAGCGACGCAACTAATTCAATATTTAGAGGTGTTTTTGTATCGGGGTTTTTTTTCTGCTTTTTAAAGTTATGTTACTGGTTTCTTTATTGTACTAAATGCACCCACGGACACACAATTTTTCAGTTGTTTAAGTAATTCTATCAATCTATCCTAATATTATCCTTATATTAAGAGGAAAGATTTCTTTGAATTGAATAGGCTCCGAAACTAAAGGACCGAATTAAAAAAAAAAAATAGAATTCTATATTATCCCTCTGATGAACATAGGTTATATTTAATACGATAAAATATAAGGATCCGCGTAAAAAAATCGACAATGCAATAAATTATAAATGTATTAAGTAACATGATTCAAGACTTTTTCATATAGATATACGAATATAAATAAATATAAACATTTAGATTTAAAATGATTTACAATTACTAATAACACTTTGATAAAGGGATTTACATTATCACTAGCTGTAGCCCGTGACTTTTATGACTATGATCATACGCCATATAAATATATTTATTACAGTCCACGTGGACGCAGTCACGGGCAACAGCTATCAATAATAAAGTAATTTACCTAAGTAAATAAGTGTAAAAAACTTTTGGCATACCTACATAACAAGGCTTTTTTTTCCTACATAGCGCGGGCGAAGCTGCTGGGAACAGCTAATTATGGCATAAGAACCTTTCACCATTAAAACGTCAATATCATGGAGGCAACTGTTTCTATTTCGAGTAATGGTAGCTAAAAACCATCTCGACAAACATAGCTTTTGATTAAAAAACCGCATTCAAATCCGTCCACGCGTTTGGGCAGATTACCACAAACAGACACATAGAACACAGATACACAGATCGACAGGTCAAACTTATTACACCCCTCTTTTTAGTGGGGGGTTAAAATATACAATAATGGAAGGACAGAAGTTTTTTTTATCGTAGAAGCTAATGTTTGAAATTCAAAATAATGTTTTTTTTAAAGTATGAAAACAGCCAGTAACAGAATTTATTGCTTGACCAGTTATAATATGGTGAAAATCATTAATTTACAAAATCTAAATAGTTTTGGATTATAACTATCACTAAGAAAGCACATTAAAAAAAAACATAATTAGGATGAAACTGAATTTTAACATCAATTATTATTAATGTTTCTCTACCTATTATATCTCATAAACGTCTCAGTCAGTCAGGTTTAATTTATTAGTTTAGCAAATAACTTTTGGTACTTAAAATATAATAAATACCTTTGAACTTACTAGAAAATTCAACTATTCCGTTTTACTTTTCGATAACAGAATGTTTCGTTGCTTACAAAGGATAGACACAGCTCTAAATAACGAGAATAACTTTTGAAACAAAATAAATAAAAGACTTCTTTCAAAAATTCTTTCATTCTGTTCTTTACATTCTAAGCATTGATGTCTCTTATACTTTTTCAATATTGAAGGTACATTGTTTTTCTTGTTACTGTTTTATAATATGATCAGTAAACATTAAACTGTTAGGTAAAAATAATTATTGAATAAGTTTCAGTGTCTTTTATCAACAAAGTTGCCTCAGTTCAATATCAATATGTTCAATATTCGCCTAAAATCTTCTACTTTCTTATTATGTTTATTTGAATCATTTTTATATTCCATAATAACTTATAATGTTTTTTTTAAACAGTTTTAAAACTTGTTATCTAATCCAGTTTTGTGACACATACGTCCTTTTGCCAAAAAAAAATAAAAACATTTTATATGACGATTCATCAAAGGATTGCCATTATTAATTGCAAACGATTGCCATTATTAGTTGCAAACTATTGCCATTAATATTTGCAAACAAATGCCATTATTAGTTGCAAACTATTGCCATTATTATTTGCAAACGATTGCCATTATTAGTTGCAAACTATTGCCATTATTATTTGCAAACAAATGCCATTATTAATTGCAAACGATTGCTATTTGACCGCCTCATTGGTCGAATGGTTAGAGCAAACGCCTAACGTATAGCGGCTCAGTGGGGCTCGGGTTCGATGCCCCACAGGGACAGATATGTGTGTGATGAGCATAAATGTCTGTATTTCTGGGTTTGGTCATTTATTAAATATACTCTCAGTATTTATATGTGTATTTCTATGTATTTATATCGTTGTCTAACACCCTTAACACAAGCAAAATTAAATTGCTTGCTTAGGGGTTGGATCAATGTGTGTAATTTGTCTTGTGATATTATATTATTTTTATTAATAATAAAGTTATTTCAAAAAATATGTAGTGTATATAAGTAATACTAACGTAGATATATTGATGATAGACGTAGTTAATATGATTTATTAATGAGCTAAGATCGTCGCAGTAGTGATAGAAGAGAGGACAATCAGCGCGAAGCACTTGAGCGCTGCGGTGAGGCTTGTCATCTCAGCGAGTCATTCAGATCCTAGACCTAGTTACTAGAAGTAGCTTGCCTTAACAAAACATTGAACCTAACAAGTATTGTTTTATTTTTATAATTTTTTATGAAGTTTCGTGAATAATATTATGCTCCTTATACAAATATTTGATAAAATTATAGATATATTTTTGTTAAGTAAAATCCAAATAAAATGTAGTATATAATAACTAATGTTGATGAAAAAGTTGATGTTACTAGTATTAGTAGAGAGAGCATAAAAAATTAAGGTAGTTTTAATTTTTTTGTTTATCACATATGTGACAATACAACTGCATTAGCCGCCGATTGCAAAATAATTCTTTAAAAACTTCTTCTTGTCTATAAGTTGTATCTACATGAAATATTTGATATCTGACACATCATACAAAAATAATAATGGTTGTTATAATATATTCTGAGGAAAAACCTATGAATAAATCTAGTCTTATTATTTTATGAACCCGTGATTCTTACTTGAATGAGATCCGAAGTGTAAGTGGTCATTAACTTCAAGAACCTGGTTGGCATAGTAATTAAAGTAGTATACCTAACATACAATAATAGAATGACACGAGTGAAAGTCGAAGTTATTTATAGAACTGCATTCATTATATAGAATTTTTTCATCAAGTATATTTATAGTAATTGTTTTGAATCAATTGAATAACTGTATACTGAATGTTCGTTCTATATTTAATATATTTACCTTGATTCTTATTAATTTCATAAAGTGGCAATCTGTTAATAAGATAAAAAAAAAACAAAAATTTTAAGAACCATCGGGGGTCAAAAAGACGTCTAAAAAAAAATTAAAGTGCATAATAATTTATGTACCTATTGAAGTGGTTGCGTCGAGGGACCGTTATATGTACGTTGACAATAGTGCCAATTTTACACAATTTTCGGAGCTAATGAATGAGGACCTATATTATACGATTTTGATATTCCTATTTCGTTATTTGTCTTGGTAGCTAACTTGCATTTTGATATCTTACTTCATTTAACGGTCCTTCCTATATTTATTAAAATAAACCGGGTTCAAATCTGTCGTCGCGTTTCACTGCTACGCTGCCACAGACAGACACACAGATACACAGGTCAAACTTATAATACCCCTCTTTTTGGGTCTAGGGGTTAAAAATGTAACGCTATTTTTATATGTTCTGGTATTATATACCAGAACATATCATACATACATATAAAAAGAGTAAACCTCTTTTTATACAACATTTAGGTTCCACTCATATTTATATTACATTTAAAACAGTTTTTACTGAAATCCGGTTAAAGTATAAACACTCGCTTATATTTTTTTTGTCCCTATTATGACGTCTCTTGAGTTGGAGACTAATTTATTCGCCGCTTTTATAATTTTTGGCCCTTGTTTGTTGGCAGAGACTATATTATTCTTCGTGATAACAGCTTCACAAGGCAGTGTTTGTTAACGTTAATCTAAGCATGGCAGACTTAAATTTGAGGTTAATTAAATACATCAGATTTTTTATGAACGTTTATAATACGTATTGAATTAGGTTGGTATCAGAGCTTCAGCCAAAAAACCAAAAACTCATTTTAATAATTTAAAAAAACGAAAAAAATACCTCAGAACTTCATATCGTTATAGGGATTTTTTTTCAAATGCTTTCTTTTTTAATTTTTAATTAACTAAATAAATGAAATTAAAAATATGAAATGAAAAAAAAACAAGCATTGAAGACGGATATTTTTTTCTTATTATTTTTGATATATTCTACTTTGAGGAAACAGTTTCTTATCCAGGGGCAATTATAGTTTTTCATTAAATATTTGTGTGATATTATGACAAATTTCTGATTTTTGTATTTTATAGTTCCGTATTTCTTATATGGGTATTTGCCTTTACGTTCACTTTTAATATTTTAAATAAATTTTTAGTTACATTACCATTAATGAAAATCTTTTAACTAATTCAACACAATTTATACAAATTAACGTGAATAAAAAATATTTACACATAATTAGTGTAATTTACGCAAAATATATAACTATTAACGCAGTATATAAATATACACAAAAAAATAGTAAAGTCTTTAAATAAGAAACCCTCTGCCGTAAATTGAACATAACCTTAAGAACAAAAGGATTTTTATTGCGTCGTTAATTTTAGTACATTAAAATAGTATGCGTCAATAGAATTCGAAAGCTCTGAAATTATCTGGAATTTTTGTTTCTGAGTTAACCTTTTTAAAATTGTTTGCTACAGAATTGTATATCGATAACCATTTTAAGGTTTCGATCTAATACATTTTGAAAAAGCTGAACAATATATTGAAAATATCTAGTAATAACATAAATAATATCAATAACATCATAAAATAAAAATAAATAACACTTCCTAACTTACAAAACTGACTTCTGACTGACAGAGCGTCATTAGCGTTTAGAAAACAAGATTCTAAATAGCTCTTGAATAGCATAGTGTTAGTCATAATTATTTATAATAATTTAAATGGTAAATACATTGGAATTTACATGTTTTAGTTCATAAGTTTCAACAGTAGCGCCACCTACGCAATTAATTATGGAATGTTATTTAGTATTTACTGTTAAATGTTTTAAGAATCAGAAGCATAGGAGATTTGAACATAATGTTTAATATTTTATTAATTATTAGAACTTATTATAAGGTATAAATGTTAGCATCTGTAAGTTGGTTATGAAATTGTAAATTACCCTCACCTAAATATTATAGTGTTAAAATATTATAAAACGAGTTGTAAGGGCTGCTCTCGCCCATTCTATTACAAATGGTTGGATATTAAACATTGAAGTGCAAGTACTGTGTATTACTGAAAAAAGTCTTAATAATAGATAATTATGGACTTTAGTAGTAGTAAGTATGGCTTCTTTTGTACTTTAAGAATTTAAATATATTACAAAACATAATTCTGCACTAAAGAAAATCCTTTCAATCTATAATATTAACTAGCTGACCCGGCAAACTTTGTTCCGCCTTAAAGGCAATATATAAGCAGATTTATTTTTTAATTGGAAAAAATACCAAAAAAAAGAAATACCTACATTAATCATTCATAATTATTTCTTTATTTTAGTACATAGGTTGTTCTTCATTTAAGTACCTTGTGATACACGACATTTTTTGTTTTATTATCAGGCGCAAAAACAAACAACGCAGATGGTCTTCCGACCCGTGAACATGCCACGTATAATTGACCATGGGAAAAACATGAATGTTCTAGATTTAAACCACAAACTTTTAAGGATTGGCCTTGTGATTTGTTGATGGTCATGGCAAATGCAAGACGTATCGGAAATTGAAGTCTTTTAAATTCAAACGGCATATCGGTTGGGATCATCGGTATCCTCGGAATGAGAACTTCCTCACCTTTGAATTTTCCTATCATTATCGTAGCGTAAATTACATTGTTCATCAATTTTCTAACCACCAAACGCGTACCGTTGCACAGTTTTGGTTGGTTTATGTTTCGAAGCATGATTACTACGGAGCCAACCTTTAGGCATAAATTGTGCGGTGGTAAGCCAGGCACGTCCAAAGAGTTTAAAAATTCAATAGGATAGTTGGGGCTTCATCTTCATTTGTGACGCAGTCAATAGATTTGAATGAATGCATTGTTCCAATGATCTTATTTTGAATTATGTAGTTTAGGTCATCTACATCTTTATTCTTAGCCGCTAAAATTGCTCGCTCACTCAACCATTCATTATTTTTGTAGTTAGAAATAATTTCTGGAAACACATTGTTGATAAGTTCGTCTTTTGATGAGACAAAATTACAGAAATTATTTGGAAATGATATTAATCCGCTCGATTCATCGACAGGTACTTGACCATTACCGATAGTCAGCAATTGCTCCGAGAAATCTTCTGCAGTTATATCATTAACCAATGTAACTCTCATGTTTGTTGTCAGTTGTAGTTTCTTCACATAGCGCCATAGATTTGACGATTTGAGGCAAGCGTTTATTTCGTCGGCAGCCGTAGATCTTGGAATTACTGGCAGTATTTGGTGGAAATCGCCAGAGAGTAAAATCATTGCTCCTCCAAAACATCTCGAGTCATTGCGTAAATCTTTTAATGTTCGGTTAAGTGCTTCTAATGCACGTTTATGCGCCATTGTGCATTCGTCCCAGATGATGATTTTCGATACCGCTAAAACTTTGGCCATTGCTGAGTGCTTTGCAATATTACACGTTGGTTCTTCAATAGTTTGAAGATTTAACGGTAATTTGAATGCTGAATGAGCCGTACGGCATCCTTCTAACAATGTGGCTGCTATTCCAGAAGAAGCAACTGCAACCGCTATGTTAGATCTTGCCCGAACAGTTGCTAAAACTAATGACATGAGGAATGTCTTGCCAGTTCCACCAGGGGCATCTAGGAAATATAAACCACCATTTTCATCATCGATTGCCTTCATTAAAGTATCATAAACTTCCTTTTGTTGGTAATTCAATAGGGGTACATTCGTTTGAATAACTAAATCTAATTCCTGGTGATCATATTCACGTTCCCGTTCCAATTCTCGATTAAATGCGTCATTCATTTCACGATATGGTGCTGGCATTCCTAACCTGATTAATAAATTACCGCACATGAGGTAACACATACCTTCGATCAAGAGTAAAGCACGATTATGTATCTCCTCATTCATCTCAATATCTTGATTTCTGGAACTGACACGAATTTGATGTAAAATATCTTCTGACATATTATCCTTGTATTTGTGCCACAGGTTACATGGGTTTGATGGAAAACATGTCGAAATTATGATAGCGAATAATGTGCGTATCTGACTTGGTGATGCAGAGATAATGGCTTCAGCGATTGTCGTATCCCAATGACTATCGTTTTCTAATAACTTCAATTCTTCACATGCAGCACGATATGTTGGGAATATTACACCATTAACAGTTCGTAGTGACTCAAATGACGTTGGCCCACGCACATTTACCAGCAAGAACCGCAAATAGAAACATTCATTATTCTTTGGATGAACTGTATACATACGACCAAGAGCATCAGTAGAACGCACATCTGGATACCCAGGAACCGCATCGCCTTGCTTCCGTCTTTGAAAATTCTTCGATGAAGCATTCCAAGTATAATAACGTGGCATCTCCGAGTAAAGCAAAGTTTGTGCAAACTGATCGCTTTGGCAGATTGCAAAAAAACTGGTCAATGTAGTTGCTGGAGGTGTTTCAGCACGTTGCGTAGCATTCGAAGCCGTGAAATATACTCGTTGACCATTCTCCAGGTGCACCGCCAAATGCATAACAGTAGGATGACGTTCGTGAATGGGAAATGCGGATATACGCCAAATCGCTTCATTACAGTTCACATAACGACCAACTTGATAGCGTGAAATTTCATCGTTTGTATTCGAGGATTGCAGTCCAAAAACCGCCATATCACTGCCTTTCGTGACATATTTGCATATATATTTTATGGACTTAACTGAATTGCAGTATTCAACGTTGCAATGTGTCTTGAACGATTTAGAAATAAGTGGCGAATATGGAACAATCCAATTGTTGTCGACCACGAAATCCATTCTTTTCACTTTCGTTGTGACAGTTCGACCGTTGTCATCTGGTGATCGACGCCGATACAGCGGATAACCATCATTGCCAGTGACAGTCTCCTCCGTTAATTTTCGTGGATATCGTTTAGAGCACCTTCCATCGACCTTGCAAGGTGATTGGGGATTGATGGCACCACACGGTCCATGAATCATATTAGTAGTAACAACATCATGTAGGTCTGGATCGACTTCATTATCAGGAATCTCGGCACATATGATATTATCTATTTGGTCAGGCTGAATTCTTTCCACTAACCAAATAAGAATGTGTGCGTGCGGCAGGCCTCGCTTTTGCCATTCGATTGAATACATCCAGCATCGAGTATCTCCAAAGACGCGTTGTTTAACAATAAAGTTCATCAGGGACCGAATTTTTTGCCTGAATATACGTGCTGTGATGTCGTGTCTATCACTTGATGTTTGTCCGGGAAGCAGCAATTGAGTAATTTCTATCCATTTTGGATTGCAGGTAAAAGTAATAAAGAGATCGGGCCGACCGTAATGACGAACATATGTCATTGCATCTTGTGCATATTCATGCATATGACGTGGACTACCAATGTATGTCGCCGGCAAAATAGTTAATCGACCAATATTAGCTGCATTTCCTTCAGTACTAACTGCATCACGTAAATGGATGTACTCCTCAGAACGCAGTTTGGCTTGGTTCAACCTAATGAATGTTAAACGTTCCGTTTCTATTTTTACATACATATCAACGCAATACTGTTGAAACAATCGACGAAACCGCAGCAAATAGTTGTCAGCATTTTGACGAATCATCAAGCGATATGCGTAATAATTCATTGAGCTAACTTTCTTTGTAGTTTCTACACCTGAAATGAAAAATTTGATAATTAACCATTTGAAAGGCAAATTTTAAAGGCAAACAATACCGACATTAACCATTTTTTTAATAAGCATTATTTTAAATCAGAGTCTTTCACAAATAAATGAAATAAATTATGATACTGATACTCACCATTCAATGGATTTTTCATTTTAATATTAAAATAATATCCAACTTCTCCTTGCCAAAACATCAGCGGGTATTGCAATGTATCATATGATCGATGAGTTTCAGATATTCGTTGCAGTTGCCCAGTATCGCGACGTGTAAGCACAATATCGCGTTTTTCTAATTGTTCATCAACAATCAGGATGGCAACTTCGTCTACTGTTGGAGCATTAAATGTCCTTTCGTGTGTTCCTGATGGTCGTTTATCTGCTTTGATGACAACTTTAAAGTCATCACTTGGCAGGCGCTCTAAAGCACTCTTAAACAACCTGACCAACGCATGATGTTCATGAAGCAGACACTGCAAGTCTTGAAGAATTGCTCGCTTCATTCCTGCATTGATCTCTAGGCGTCGATCAAGTTGTTCTTCCATGTTGCCCATGAAATATATTTTTAAAAAAATATTCTGTATATCTTCGAAAGGTAGTAATGATCCAATTTTATGATGAATCTGTCCTTGTATCTACAAAATAAAAACCAGACAGTATTAACTGGGTTATAAACACTTTTTTCGGTGAGAGAGTAGAGTTCAGGATTAGCAATATACTACATAGGTACCAATAGATAAAGTAAGATATTCTTTAACTACATTGTATATATATTGTTTCGCCACAAAACAATGAATACAATGGTTCAGGTGGCGGAGTCAACAATGGCAATTTCAATTTACCATTAAGGCAGCATAATCCAGGCGTTTCTCCGGAAAACTTTAATGCACCACAATACTCGCAAACTACGTCCATTTGCCCAATGTAAACGCTAGGATGCAAGCTGTAATCAATGATGCAATCGTATTGAAACGCTGCTCGATTCAAATCAGCACTCGATAAATGTCTTGTTCTGCGTCGCAAATTATCTATTTGTTGACCTCTGTTGTTCGCTCGACGATTCTGCATTGCTAACCGAGCTGTTTCACGGGCTGCTTCACTTTGCTCTCGTGTTTGAGAAACACGAAGTTGAGCCATACTATCGCGGCGCTGTTCACGTGCAATTTCTTGTTCTTCTTCAGTCCTTTCATTTGCAGTATTTCGTATTCTTCTTGCATTACGGCTTTGTCGGGAAAGATTCGATCGTCTTGGTCGCGGCATTATTAATTAAACTTCACTTCACCTAAAAACTCAAATTTTCAACCATACAGAGTTTTATAGTTCACTTCACTTTACTTCACTGTTTATATACTATACTGGCACTCTCATTACATTATAATTGTTAATAATTCATTTAATAGAAATAGTTTTATTATTGATTTCTTACAAATATCTAATTGTCATCCATACTTCATTACATAGCTGTCATTATACGTCAATTACATAGCTGTGATTTGATTTTTGTTATTCCAAGTCTGATACTTTTTTGTTTTTATACCACGTTTTATAGTGACTGACGTTTCATGTCAAGTCAGACGGGAATGCTGTCGAACGGGATAAAAATCCCGGATATACGGGATAAAGTATCCTATGTCCTTCTCCTGGCTCTAAACTACCTCCCTGCCAATTTTCAGCTAAATCGGTTCAGCCGTTCTTGAGTTATAAGTGGCGTAACTAACACGACTTTCTTTTATATATATATAGATTATAAAAACAACAACGTCATATATCTTTTTGGACAACTAGAATAACAATCTAGTTATAACATAAACAAAGACAAATCAATTGAAATCAATGTAATAACATAAATTCTAGTACAAAGAGCAATAGAGAAGCTGTGTAGTAGTTTCGAAACTTTGTTCACTATATTTAATTTTCTAACTACTTTGAAATTTTGTACAAAAAATTACATCAATTTGGTAGGGGTACTGTTGAATGTATAACAGAATCAACAAAGCTAATATAAATCTCTGGATTATCCATAGTCTCAAAATTAGTTGAAAAGATGTATGTTCTATCAGGTAATATGGTAATTTATTTCATTGCTTATAATGATATTTTACAACCTTTTACTTAATAAAATAAAATGTCTTAAATTTTCTTTACCTAATGTTTCCCAAAAAAGTTTAAATATTATAGACAATAACATAATTAAGATTATTAATTTTACTCCGTTTTAAGGGATTTTGGAATCAGAATTACACAGGGCAACTCATATCGAACATTCTAGCCAAACCTTTAAATTCACTCCTTATGCAGTTACAGTATTATTAGACAACTAACACATGTCGTCAAAGGTAAATTGGTTTACTTTCCATAATACTACCTCTTACGTTATTCTGTTCTAAGTATCAAGGGCAGAAATATAATCTATTTTCATTATACAAAAGAGAGCAGTTTCTGCTACATCTAACATAGAACCTTGGAAGTCTCTAAACTAAACAGTTAACAAATACTATAAAATTTGAGTTGCAACGTATACCTATTTATTCCTTTTCTTAAATACCTTATCTGTGTGTCCGCGTTATCTCTGATATAAATCCGTTTTTTCGTCAATTTCGTCAACATAAAAATACCTCTTTAAGATATTACTATATATACGATGACATAATATTTTCATGTTGTCGTATTATCTCTAGTTGTCAGACATACATCTACTCTGGAGATACAGGAATTAACTTATTATTAAATAATTAATTAATAATTTATAATTTAAAAATAAAATATTTTAAGTGTTAAACCTTAATAGTTTAAAGTTAATTCGTTGTATTGGTAAATTAAAAGTCTAGTGAATAAATGTGAACTTGTATTTATTTTTTCAAAGGGTTAATGTTTACAAAAGTTAATAATGAACGTCCTCTCTTGGAAACTCAATAAAACCTCGTCTGTGAGCTCTCGAGGCCTGGATATTAAACGTTTTCTATTTTCAGTCGATGTTATATGGCTTTCTTAAACACAAGTTGAACAAACAATAAAGGTAAAACTTTTAGAAGTAGTTCTTTCATAATAAACTTAAAAAAAGTGTATATTTACTTCATTTTCCAAAATAAATTTTGTTTCTAAAATGATGGCAAGAAATTGAATAACTTTTCAATAAATTTCATATGTAACTACTTATGATTAGTAATCATTTTAATACTCTAGCGACTAGTAAAGAGATTACAAGTCGTTTGTTGTGAGTAATAAATATACCAATATGCAAAGTCCAAGCCGCCTACGAGCTTTGAAAGAAGGGGGTTCCACTGGAGCTTTCTGTCTAAAGTAATACCTTTTTTTTTTTTAACGTTAGGAATCCTCATGGATACACACCTCCATCAAGGATCCCCTTGATGATGGATTATGGAGGTGGTTATGTGAGACTCCTACTCACTAAACCTGACGGTTGCCCCCGCCGTCATAATGGGACACCACAGGATCGCTTTCGCACTCACCGCGATGCTCCGACGTGATCCACGGAGAGGGCACCCCGCAACGAGTAGCACCCATCCCTTTTTCGCAGAAAAAGTTTTTTCCTAGTCATACCTAAGAAAATTGTTGAGTTAGTCAGTTCTAACACTTCATGGTCAAGGAACAAACTATATATAAACCTACCCTCCAATTATAGAAAAGTTAACATACAATGTTGACCTTTTACAGTAGGAAGTGTAAATTCCATGTGTTTAGTTTTCTTAGTATTTAAGACCAAGTTATTTATTTCGAACCAAATTAGAACACTGTTTTCTTCGTCATAATTAGCCCTACCAATATCAACTTTAAAAATAAAGCGAGGTATCATTAGCAAAAATTAAAAACAAAACTGATATTTGAATCGATTTTTATAGAAATTTAATTAAATTTATATTTGTTATTATGTTATTTTAACGGAATAATTTTTTTCCAGGTATGAGGACTTATAAAACAGACAGGGAAAATTCGAAGCTACTTGCTAAGTCGTTCAAGATACAAAAAAGTGGTTTGTAGTTTCATAATACATTCGTTATCATTTAAGCCGCGTTGTGAATGTCTACGAATATTATAAGGAATAATATTAATATTTTTATAAACATTATTTTAATTGTCTGTAAAATATGATATGAATAAAATACGCGTTCTTTTAAATATTTTTAATCATAAATTGACAATAAAATCGAATTTGAATTCATTGAAATTCAGTCTTGCTTCTTCGTAATGGAGCTGAAGGAGAATTCCACGACCGCATTTTATACCTTTGGGAATATTATTTATCACGCTTCTTAATAATTTTCAGATGATTATTTGTGATCAATGATTCAGTAATTTTAGTGCGTATAGCTATATCTCATATAATATATATTAAAATTATATAATAATAAGAAACAGAATAAAACTTCAATAATGCCATAACAAGCCAGCCATTTAAAATGATAACAGTGATAACCTTAGTAGGTTAAAAGGAGACGAATAACAGTAAAAATAATAAAAGAAATATAAAATCGTAGCTAGTTTTAATTTTAACAATGTTTGTTTTACCAAAACCAAGTTGCTTTAGAAACAAAATATATTTTTTAGTTACACTTGAATATTATTTAAAGATTACTTCTCTATACTAATTACAGCGACAGAGGCTAGTAATAACCGTTTTATATTCTAAAACTAAAATGTCTTTGAATAATCAAGTAGTG
The DNA here is from genome assembly GCA_959347405.1 of Napeogenes sylphis. NCBI lineage: Eukaryota > Metazoa > Arthropoda > Insecta > Lepidoptera > Nymphalidae > Napeogenes > Napeogenes sylphis. Next base: position 17,244,010 of record OY365786.1, read on the forward strand.
TTTCATTCGCACACATACACATATTCGCTTCATTATAATCTTTTAGAGTTTGCCTAAGAAATGGAGCAAATGTGTATTTTATAATGCATGTCTTTATATTGTACTAATATGTATTAATAATGACAATAATCAGGAATAAATTAATTTGCAATAGTTACTAGTTTAAACATATTACTTGGGAATTATTAAGAGGAATCAATTCATTTGCAATACTATTTGAAACATAATCCTTGGGGATTATTAAATGGACTGTTACAGATCTAGATAAACTTAATAGACTTACACGAACAACTTGAAATAAGAACAAGATACAGCACATTCATCCGCAATAGAAAGATTTAATCTTTAAAGAAACCTAGGATAGGAAAGGCGTGAGGTAGGGGATTAATAAATATCAACATGAATATATACATATATACATGAAAAACTTAATCTAACATCGTCTTACATAAGGTATACCTTTACAATTAAAGAATAATAGCACGCACGCAGAAGATACACTTGCAGATGACCAGAAAATCAACAATTGGAAACAAAAATCACTACATGGAAAACACTCTAATCTAGAACACATTGACAAAGAAGCATCACATACATGGTTATTGTAAATGTTTACAAAAAAAAAAAGGATTTATGGTACATATCCAAGATCAAATTATAATTACAACAATAACTAAATACTAAAATCAAAATATTTAATTAAGGATCCTACAATAGTATCAGATAGATGTAATTTATGCAATACAAACCTAGAGACAAGTTTAACTATAAGTACTTATTTAAGTAATGTCAAAATGATATAAAATGTACAGCATGCTAGCATTGTTTAAAGTTCAATGTGACCCTTGGGAAATCTTCCTGTCACTCTACCAACTAAGCTACCACATCGCTACCGACCTGGATATATGTAGTATTTTATATATTATCGTTTCCATCGGAACGAGTGGTACCTAATATGCTACTTTACAAAAAATCCTAACCAATCTTTTTAACTTTTCAGTATAGAATAACATTGAAAAGATACAGCCGAAATGAATATTTAATATATTTGAAACATCTAAAAATATGTATGGTCATGATAGATAAATAGATAAGCACTTTATTGCACACACAAAATAAAAATAAAAGAAAATTACAACAATCAGCAGAGTTCCAACATTTAAAAATAGTATGCAAAGGCGGTCTTATTGCTAAGAGCAATCTCTGACAGAGAACCTTCAATTATATGCTTATTTAAATTTTAAATATATATGGAAAGTACAAAGATATGTATAGTTAATCGAAAATTGTGAAACATTTAAAAGACCTTACAAATTAAAACATTCAAGCGCGTAATAAATTCCACTCCGTTCCCAGATATCAATAGAAAAGACATATATATATAGATATAGATATAGTAGTACATAGACTATTCTAATTATTAGGCCAATCAAATTCTTGATTTTAGTAGCCGCTTTCGTGACTTTAACCTCAAATTATATAAACGAATTCTAATATGAAACCTGCACCCCAGAGCCGGGGGTTATCGCTCCACTACACGCACGTCTACCTGAGAAAAGGCCAACTCCCAGAGAGTTGCTTTAAATACAAAGACTGTCATAGAACATAGAAACAACCAACTACAAGGATCAAACCAGTTTAAACAAAGAATCACTAGAAACCAAAGTTTAGAAACCTATCATGGTCCTCTCCTTGCGAGAGCTCCGTAACAACAAGACATGGGTGTAATAACACTCAGAGAAGGAAAATCGCAGTAAAGAAGAGGCAACTCTTAAAACTGCATCTCCCGACCCGAGGTCCGACTCGGGTCGGCGAATGAAATCATAACGAGCCGGGGTCTTTCAAATTTTTTATTACATAATCTAGTTTTAATAGCTTTTATCAGATATATTTTGAAATAGGTATTTTAGAACAATAAAATAATTTATCAATGATCAGCGGTTTTTATAATCGTATGAAACTTTAACATTTATGTCATTGTTAATTGGTAAGTTGGAGTAAAAGAGTTCAGAGGGATAGGTAAGTTAAAGTTTTAGGGCAACTGCATACGTAAAATTACATTTCCATAGATAACCTCATAATTTACCTGTGAAATTTGAACAGTAACTGATATTTTGTTAAAATAATCACAGGGTCTAATCACAGACGAATATGATTAAATACAACTATCAATAAAATGGTCCGAGAAGAAAACACATACCTACGCATTATACTAAATATATTTTTTTATGTTACAGTAATAGAAGTGAAACTATTAAACAAATCAAATTATTCCCCAATCAAAAGTTGCTAGTGCTGGAAACTGCTTCTACAATCTGAATGGATTGCTCAGTTGACAAGTTTCACCGCAGCGCTCGATTACTTCGTTCGTGCTGATTGTACTCTACATTTTCACTATCTCCTATACCGCAAGAGTTAATACAGATTTATTAACTCTACTTCAAATTAATTACAGCTTCCGATATTTTCCTCAAATGGATCGGAAATATATTCTATAAAAGTTCTTAAAATAACTATACATTCAAATCAAGAGAACATTATCCTATGTTTCATATGTAACAAAATTATTTTCCAAGTTAACTTAAGTGTTTATAAAATTAACTATTTCTTCGACTTAATTAGTTAATGAACTCGCAGTAGTATATCTTGTAACAAAATAGTTTATTAAAAATTCTGTTATATTTAAAACAATAACTATAATTATGTTAATATATAGAGACTATACTTTTATGATTTATTAACAAGTTTGAATGCCTACTAATATAGTGAGACAATTATAGGAAAGACAGTTCTAGTAAATAAAATAGGTTAATTACTTACATCAGCAATATTTAATTAAATCTATTTAAAAATAACATACTTTGTACTTACAGTATGTATTCTTTGAATTCCAGCATCCATTTGAGCTCTATGCTCTGAATACACTTTTATTCAAAACTGCTATCCTCTAGAGGTAAATCGTTGCTAGTCAAATACAATATTTTGTTATTATCACACACCTTTTTATTATAAAAATAAGCTGGTATGAAGGGCTTGAGATATTATAATTTATAAAATAATGTTTGAAATAAAAAAAATATTTTTAGAATTGCTTAATAATAAACAACAATAATTTGATCAAATAAATAATTAATTAAAGTCAAAATATTAACTTATTAGATCATACGTCGTTAATTACACATTAGCAAATATTTAATTAATACTTTTGAATTTCAATAAATGTTCATCGCGGCGACATATATATGTAATTAATAATTTTCCTTAAAATAAATATATGGAGGTGTGAATATATCTTTAAGGTAATAAAAAAGCGTGGTTAAATAAATATAATTAATTTATGTAAGTTTGATTAAATTCGGTGTATTTTATAGTTAAATCTCACTTACAATGTGAGTGAGTACAATGTGTATAATTCATACACATACAATGTTAGCATCGATTTCCTCTGTCATGATAGTATTCGTTGAAAATGACTATTGCATTTTGAAATTGTTTATTTATTATTTCCTTGCATACAATGGTTTATAGCCAGGCTATTTGCTCACGAACCAAACTACAATATCCTTTACTGGCTGCCTTTATTACAATTTCTGGACGTAATATAAGAAAATATAGTCGGTTGGTGTTATATATAATTCATTGAAACTGCAAAAACTAACTTAATATTATAAAATATTATTCAAAACAACAATTTTAAGATATGTATACGAGATGTTAAGACTATCTTTCAAAAGTAATTCATTTTTACTTTAATTTACATATATAGTGATTATTGGATTTGCCGCCAAGTCTTCTATTGAGCATGAGGTAACACTCTTTGTTAAGTTCTTTCGTATCATGTTAACACTACAACAATTTGAGTTTGATGGATGGAGTATAATAAATTATTCTTACGAGTTTTTTATAAACCATAAAACTTTTTTCGTTTCAAGTAATAATACTTTTACTTAATGCATCATTGATACGAAACTATAACTACTTACGAGTATCTAGTGTTTAAATACTTAAGTATACTTCCCATACCAATAGATGCAATAGATTCACTTGTATACTACAAAACCAAGTTGTATTGTCTTTTTAAACAACCACTTATTTAATCTCTTAGCGAAAGTCTAGTCTCAAAAAGTCTCGAAAGTTGGTTTATCTCTTCAATCTTTTTGTATGATTTGATCCCAATTATTTCCAGTATTAAAGATAGTATATTTTTTACTCTTTTACTCTTCAACTATATGCTTCAGTTGTAGAGTAGGAAGTTATAAATATTATATAATGATTCATATGATTGATGAAATTTTCTTCTACATTATATGTATCTATATGTATAGTGTGATAGGGTTAAATCAGATCATAGAAATAGTATAAGAAATAAGAATCGTAAGAAACAATGATACATATATTGTACTGCCCCGTTGGTCGAGTGGTTAGCGCAGACGCCTAACGTATAGCGCCGCAATGGGGCTCGGGTTCGATCACCGACAGGGACAGATATGTATGTGATGAGCATAGATGTCTGTACTTCTGGATTTGGTCGTTTATTAAATATATTCTCAGTATTTATATGTGTATTTCTATGTATTTGTATCGTTGTCTAACACCCTTAACACAAGGAAATAAATTACTTATTTAGGGGTTAGATCAATGTGTGTAACTTGTACTGTATTATTATTATTATATATTAATATTTTTCCAAAGGTATAACCAATGTTCTTCTTTGGTATTAGAATGTTTACTCAGAGACAATGTATTTGTTCCATCCAAGCTAACTGAAGTATCAACAATATAAAAATCTTTTTTATGGATGATAATTATAGTCCTTACTCAGGATCTTACAAAATTTTTATATTGCAGTATGAATAAAATAAAATCATTACAGTAAATTACAAATAAACTAAATGAAATAAATAAGACTAGTGTATAACTGGACTTAAAATTACTTTTGTTCTAATAATAAGTTCTAAATTATTGTTATTAAGAGCTAATAGTAAGTTACATTTTATTATAATACATAACAAACGTAACAAATTGTAAAAATTGTTCACAGAACGTACTTTTTAAGTCAATATATATTTTTTTATAAGTAGCAGATAATGTTACTCTATATAAATAAAAAGATACTTCTAGCCGAAACTCACTCGTTACACTCGCCACTCGTTACACGAACTGCTCGGTCCCACTAAGTGATATGGCGGTCCGAAAGTTTTTCTTTAAATAAAAAATATATTTTATTTATTACATCTAAAAGTTGGCGTTAGTTTTTTTATCGTCTACAATATGTAACTTCCACAAAACTATTTATTTCACGTAGCAGTGCTGCAGCTACAATTACATAATAAGTATTTTTGCAATGAAATTGTTTACTGTAATTTAACTATTTTAATAAAAAAAAATTGAATATTTTGAATGATGTGTAAACATGTTATATATTAATATTAGCAATTATCTTCAATATAACGGGGATGGTCTGCCAGGGCTCGAAGGTCTTTATCGACGTAATCCTTCTTAATACCTGGATTATCGGAGTGACATTAATCATTACAAATTGATGAAGCTGAAATATGTCAGGTGTGATTTTGTTATCTCTTCACCCTCAAATAGGGTGATAAATTATGTTTTTATTGAATAATAATTAAATTGTTAAAAGAGTATAGACAATACTTTTAGCATAATTTATTTTACAGTTGAACTTTACTAAACTCTGAATCTTAAATATATAATAGTTACATATTTTATAAGGAAGAAATTTTAAATTGGTTTCATAATTTAATTAAGTATGAATAAATAAAGCAATTTTAACCTCTATTTTTTTATAATAACAGCTATTTTTTAGTTTGGAGTAAACTTCGTTAACAAAACAAATTCATTTAATACAATATGGGACCAGAACAAGCCAGGAATGAATAGAAAATACCAAATACTATGTAAATATATACTAAACTTTTTTCCTATGTATAAAAATCTGATTTATTCCAAATTAAATTAACTTTCTGCTAGATAAATAAGATAACAAAATTGCTCTTTAAAGTTTATGGCTGTGACAATCTCGAGTTGAAACAAAGTTGGCAGTGTAAAATTTGGCTCGGTTGCTATTATCTTATGCAAAAGCATTACTTTTCACAAAAAATCTGTTCGTTTAATTTTTTAAGTTGTTGTTGTATGTATCTCAGCGTGTTTAAAAAGGATTTATTGTTGTTAAAACGATTATCCTAATATCAATCGTAAACACAAACAAACCTATTATGGCCAATACTGGAAAATTTAATTAGTGTAAGTTAATATAGCTAGTGCATACAAACTTATCGGTTAAAAAAGAATTACTAATTAATTAATTATATTATGTAACTATGTAGAGAAAAATCATTAGCTCCCACTATAAGGCAGAGACTTCCTCTAAAACGATTTCTAAATGAGGAGCAGGCTCAATCACCATACTGCTATGAATACCCAAGGTTTTCATGTCATAGAATATATCACAAGATATGCAGAATGTATGATATGATATGCGGCAGTATTTTGCTTCATGGCAGAGACTTAGACAATAAATATAAGTACTTGCTCGTAAAAATATTTGTCAAGACTTAGGAACAAAAAGTAACAATATTCACATGAATAGAAAAATATAGTTTTTTAACTGTTTTTCAACAAAGAAGTACTCTATACTATTGAGCTTATTAAAATATACTTTTAATAATGAAGTAGCGTTTCCTTTTAAAAGTTATAATTTTGAAGATTTAAAGCTTAAAGTTTTAATTTAAAACTTAGACTTTATAACGAACAAAACATTGCATAATATGAAAATGTTCAATGCAATCTGCACCCAATCTTATTTATAGCGTCTGTAGTCCCTGGTATCAAAATTAAACTATTTATATAGCATGAGGTTAGCAATATGATTTAAAAAAGATAACTTACCTTTACTTAATATTTTAACATAAATTAATTTGGTTTACATGTAAAGGATTATTAGAGTTTGAAATACAATTACTTATAAGTTTAAACCTGCATGGTTGTTTCGATGTTGTTGCTATATTTAATTAATTACGTGACTTTGCTAAGGAAAACTAGTTTCAGAAATACCTTGGAAACTTCAGGAACTTTGTATAATCACATTTTGACAAACACTTTGTTCAGCTGGTATTTAAAGCAATCAGAAATAAAATTGTATAAAATATTTTGTTATGATTATTATACCTACCTATATTTGACCATTTAAATTTTATTTATCTATATATTGGTGTAAAAATATATCTTTATATATATATATTTCTTGTGTGCGTGTGTATGTCACTGAACTCCTCCTAAACGACTGGACCGATTTTTATGGAATTCTTTGTGTGTGTTCAAGGGGACTTGGGAATTGTTTAGATTCACAATTTGGTCCACTGGAAAATGGTTTATTGATTAATTTTTAATGTGTAAGTAGGTGGTGATTTTGGAATGTTTCACATTGGTTCCGACGGACTGCGTTACCATGGCAATGTCAAATATTAAACAATATTATATTTTAATTATAGTCTGCCCTGACAGTTGGCGTTGCGATAGAAATAAGAAAAATATTTGAGCACTAGCGGCCCGATACGTGCTTCGCTACGTAAAAAGTGAAATTTAAAAAGAAAATATTGGAACAAAAATCTTTATTTACATATTCATACGGTATCGAGTGGTCGAATTATGATAAATGTACATGTAATGACTTTAGATATTGTGATAACTTTTTAATATATATGTCGGAGATAGGAGGTATATTGGTGGCTTGTTCGGTATTGTTGACTGCTTCTGGTACAGGATCCGAAGCGTAGGTCTCAGGCAATTAAACCACACAGACACAATATGACAATTACTTGTATTAAATGTAGCTAATCACAAATTACTTAGTAGGTATACAATTATCAGAGTTTCGTGAACCACCGGTCCCGTTTGGGGGGTCCGGACTGTAAGGCTCACACTAATCAATAATCCTCTCGTCTCGATGCTCTCGGATATTTAAAATGTCTCCGGTGCCCCTCCAAACGATTCCGATCACGTGACTCAATACGTCACGGCGTTCACACCCCACTGTTACAATGATATCAATTGAGTTACTAATTATCGTTAAATTATCGTGATCTGCGACATATATTTTTTAAAAGTTTCAATTTTTTAAATTAAAGACACGTGTACAAGACAACGTCTGTTGGGTCCGCTAGTAGATAAATAAAATACTTAAAAATACTTTTGTGTAAAAATTACGCACTACATTTTGTTGTTAAAAAGTAAAACTTAAACAAAAAATTTAAGTAAAAATTAAAAAAATAATCTGCTTTTTAAACTTATGTTACTGTTTTCTTTTTGTACTAAATTAACCTTCGAACACACAGATAGACAGGTCAAACTTATAACATTCCTCTTTTTGGGACATGGGTTAAGAATTGTCTTAAAAATATTTCCAAAATAGGTATGCCAAATAAAAAAGTCTACATTTTTTTTGTATTTTGGATGATTTCTTACTCTATTTGAAGTTAATGTCTTCTAGTACATTCTAAGCGTTAATTTATCACCTTCCCTTATCCTAGTTATTTACGGACAGCGCATTATGTCAATTTATAACATTGCAAGAGATTTGGCTAAAGTTTTGTTCACAACCGGAAATAAACCCTCCTTAAAAATCTGTAATCTACCACCTTATTTAGAAGATTATTTAAACACTAACATAACATTTGCAATTAGTTTTGGTAATTATGATAAGTCAAAGAAGATTTGTCTTGGTCAACATGTTCTCATTTTTTAAAATATTGAATATTTTAATTGCATTTATTTCAATTTTAAGTATTTTCAGTTGGTTACTATCAAAAAAAGCAAATTAACCTTATAGGTTTCCGTGTTCTTTATTTAGCGCATTATTATTTATTTAAAGTAGTTGAAAGTAAAATCAATAATATTATGTTTATTTTTGCAGGATATGTACAAAATAATAAAATGAATCAATTAATACTAAAATCTAAACTAATTCTATTTTTTCCCGAAATTTGGACTGTGAAAATGTTTTTGGTGATTATAGTATACTTATAGAGCTTCATCGTAATATTATATCAAATTATCATTTTAAGTTATAATTTATAAGAGTTTTTTTAATGTTCACCTCAATATATGGATGTTAGTTTATAAATGTAAAGCTCATAAAAAAGTGATTATAGGCAATATTTAATTTTTAATTATCATTTTAAGCAATGGTTTGTATTGTTTTAAAAAAAAACTTATATTTAATATCAATTGGCATATCAATTTAGGCTTTAAATTATACATATTACCAGAAGAACTTTTATTTGAAGAGACTCGACGGAATGTAGAGATGTATAAATCGTAATAATTCATTTCAAAACTTGCAACTTTTAAAATTTATATAATTATACATTTTTATGGAAATACTTGTTTGACTTTCACGAAACTGTTTTTCTATGTTAGTAAATATTATTTTCATCCGTGAAAGCGTAACAGATAGCCCAATTTTTGCATTTATATTATTAGTAAGGATTAGTACTTAGTTTATGGTTAAGGCCACAATGATTATATGATAACATCTTAAAGAACTTATATTTATCTCAAAAAAAAAATCAGAAAAAATCTAGCCGGCAACTGAAATTAATAATAAAATGCAATTATTATCAATGCAATCCAATCATGTTAAGCTCTTGCAATCTGAAATATGTCACGTTCCGCATCGGTCACAGTAACAGCGGTCTATTCGGGAACCATTATGTAGCGCTAACTAATTTGAAATTTTGGTTTGATGTACTAAAACTTGGAAACCCTAGAACACAGATTCAGATTAATCTGCTTTACTAACATATTAAAACACTTGAAGAATGTGAATGGAACTGTATTTTCATAATATTGCTAAATATTACTAATTAAACATTCTAACTTTGAAAAAAATCTCAATTGTGTTAAGAAAGTATGCGGTGAGAGTATATAGGATTAAGATTCCAGCAGAGAAGGATCAGAACTTTGGTTCAGCAAAGAAAATATGCATTAAGTCCTTGAATCTTTCAAGTCCTTACATATCCTTTTGCCTTTTACTTTAATATTCTTATCCTAACTTGAAAAAAATATATAACTAAATTATTAAATTTAAATTAATAAGTATAAAAAATAGAAATAAAAAAAAATGGTCTATTAAATAGTTTAAATAATAAAAATCCTAAATTAATCATTTTATATATATTTAAAAAAAATAATTAAAGATTTTTGAAAATATCTTTAAACATGTATAGCCATGTTGAGCTTATTTAAATTTATATAAATATAGAATGTAAAAAACCTACCAACTACCAACTGAGTAACCGTATAGCGATACGGTTGCTCAGTTGGTAGAGCAACGGGACGGTTTCCCAGTAGTCGCGGGTTCGAATCCCTGCGCGTATCGGTTTTTTACATTCTATATTTATATAAAAATAATTAAAGATGTTTAATAAGCCTTTCATCGTAAAACACACCACTGCAACTTAAATTTTTATATTCAAAATTCAAATTCAAAATATAAAATCCTGCAATAGAAATTGCATCGATTTTTATAAAATAAGATTTCATTAAGTTTATTTCATTATCGAGGCTGTGCTAACTGTATTTGACCCAGAAATTTTCTGATATAGAAGATAATATAGTAAGGGCTATAGAATATATATGAATGACTTTTAATCAGTTAGTAAAGCTTATAAGGACCAAAAACTCCATAGCTCATACTTTCCAATTTTCCATATATACTTGAAAGAATTTAAATACATAAATGCAGCGGATAAAAACATTACACTTAATTTTAGACGGAAGATCCACATTGGTCACTAACTTGGTAAATCAAAGATGTGTAGATATGCAATGGAAGCACAAAAACAATTATTGCCAGGGAATAAGTCATACCAATTAATGCATATCATATCTTAGCGCAATTTATAACAAAAGTTATAGATTGGCTCTAATCTGAGGGGGAAGGTGTTACATACTAGCGCTCCACCTTGCAACAATTTAGCGCTCATAAGAATGAAGTTCATGGAAGGTTACCAGCGTATATCGCGGACGCTGCCGAAGCATATGAAAGAATTTTATAATCATTTAATACATTTAGATCGTTGCCTAACATCAGCGCAGTTTTAGAATCGAATAGAATGTATATTTAATTATAAAATAAATTAATTTTAAGTAGGTATGTCTTATTTTCTATTACACCCTCCATTGCGACCATATATAATCCATCCTGCAAAAATAATTTAGTTAATTTTGATTCAAATGTAAACATTACGTAGTCTATAAAATGATTTATCTAGTAGATATAATCGACGGTTAGTGTGAGTAATTAACCGTTGCATAATGAACTATGTAGATATCAGCCACCATCATTTATGACGTTGATTAATGAACGCTGTTGAATATTCATGACCGCTTAAAACTTTAGAGTACAGAATTACCTTAAGTTAACTTTGGAGATTTATGGAGGTCATTAAATTACTCAGTGATTGTGATAAAAATATTATTAATAAAAAAAAATATTTTCTATATTTGACTGCAAATTTCGTATAGCCTAGAATTATTATGGCTTTTATTCTAGTTTTGTAAAATCGATATACTATACTAAACTATGCTATACTATACTAAACTACTGCTATGATAAATATTATTTATGAATAAGTAAACAAAATAAGATCAAAAATTGTGGAATTGAATATTCCTATATATTATTGCTTTATTTATGAAAAATAATTTATAGTATCAAACATATAATATATATAATGCAGCATCGATTTCGAGTTAAAATTTTATTACAAAGTATTTCGGGTCTAATATTAACAATATAATAGAAATGTTAGAAAATGGCGTGAAAAAATTGTATGTTTTCGTTAAGTGATTGATTGATTAATTAATGTTATATATTTTACCAGGACACGTAAAATAGATTATTGTTAACAATGAAACTAGAAATGTTAGGATATTGAAAATATAAATGGCTCAGAATTTGTAGGGGCCGAGTTGGAAGAAACAGTGACAGAGTCAAATAAGTCAATTAGATTATTATTATTTTTTTTTACAAATATTTTATCCTACTATATCGTTGACAATAGTTAATAATACACTTGGGTATAACGGAAGTAATTAAAATCATTTGTGAACTTCAAGAATTTAAGCTACAATAACAAAGAAAACTGAACAAAAGAAAAGCAGCTGTCCTTATTACAAAAGTTTGTGACAACCCATTCAATGAAATTGTTTAGCCGAAAATAAGAGTCGTCTTATTGTTGTTCCCAAAAACTTTTAGAGTAGCGAATGTCGTCTTACGTACTTTCACAATTCAATTTTCAATTTGTTTTCTTTTTGAACTTTCATCCATTTATTTTCCGACATGGTATTCCAAATGTTAATAACAATAAATGATATAAACTTTTATCATGATATAATACGAAAAATTTTCGTTATCATAACATTGTAACAACAACCTTGTTAAAAAATAAACTTTTTTTTACTTATTAAAAAACATAACTTTAACTTTCTCTACTTTAATACTTTCTAACATCTAAAAATACCATTAAACGTAATAGTTTAGTATGAATTTTATTACATAAGTTTTATTTATAAGTCTTATTATATCCAAATTGCAAATGAAAAAAAAATTATTGATAAGAAACCAATTCTCCTTATAATTTTATAAAATGATATCAAATAATATTATCAAGGATAATTTTACTAAATTAGTTATTTAAAACCGTTTGGTAATCAAGAAAACAAACAATATATTAAGAGATTGAGTTGTAATAAAAGTAGGTCTGAAAAACATTTTAAAATGTATCTAAATTTACAACAGTTAAACTAATATTTTAAAGTAAATCGCGTTTTGAAACAATGAATGTTTAAATTTCTAATAATTTTGCGTAAAAGCTTAAGTGAGATTCTAAGCAAATACAAATCTCGCTTAAGCTTTCGTAAAACCAGATGGTTTCCGCTTGTTTCGAATTTCATTTGTTTTGTCGCTTAATTACATTTGGTTTGAGAATATTTTTGAATGAGAAATATTAATTGAAAATTGTTTAATTTAAATTGTGGTTTTGACATTACGTTTATAAAATTATATTATGCTTATTACGATAAATACCAGATATATCGATATGTTTAGTTTTAAATATATATTTTTCATACTGCACAAGAAAATCAAGGAGTTACTTTCTATTGTGTTACGTTCGATTCATAATCTTATAAAAATTGACACCTAGTAAATATGGGCACATAAAAAGCAGCAGTACAGTTTATAAATCCTAGGACGAGGTAGTGTCGTAGCTGGTGTCCTACGGTGAGACCAAGTTGAAGTCGGCGGATGGAAGCAGATCATAAAACTTCTTGGAACACTCTCTTTAAATGATGTATAACAATGTGATATCTCTCTGCAAAGCCCAGATATCAATTGTTTTACCATAAGAATCTCATACTGGAGTGATCTGGACCATGAGATTGGTTTTATCTAATCGAGATAAGACAATACTACCACTTGTCAACAAGTGACCTTTTTTACTCATTTGCTTTCCTATAATTATATTAATAAAACAAGTTTAAAAAAATCTAGCTGGTTTTATCGTTTAGTACGGAATATAACAAAAGCAAAAGTAATTTTTAAGCTGTAATTAGAATTTTTAGACTGTACTCTGTTTCGTACAAGGTTTACTAGAGAATTGTATTTGTTTATATATAATACATAGACCTAATATAAAAACTGAAAAGCCATTTTTTTGCCCCCTATAAACCTGAAAAAAAAATTTCACAACCTGCCATTTTTAGAACTTAATTGGTTTTATTTTTTAATTCAAAATAACAATTTTACATACAATAGAATAGAGGTAGTAGAGAGGAATACGATGGGGGGGAGGCGTCCCCTTCCCCCTCTCGGTACGCCTATGGCTCTGGTCTCTCATGTCTAAGAATTCCACCTTCTTATTTTAGTAATACTACATAGGTATGATTACATCATCTAGCATAATTGTGTAAGTATTATATATATTTACTAGCGTTGTCTTGTACACGCGTTTTTAATTTAAAAAATCAAACTTTAAAAAAAATATTTTAAAAAGTTATCACAATGTCTAACGTCATTACATGTACATTTATCATAATTCGACCAATCGATACCGTATGAATATATAAATAAAGATTTTTTGTTTGAATAAATGAATTTCTTCCAATATATATTTTTTTATTTCACTTTTTACGTAGCAAAGCACGTATCGGGCCGCTGCACTGATACTAAAATATTTTTTTCTATTTATATCGCAACGCCAACTGTCAGGGCAGACTATAATTAAAATATAATATTATTTAATATTTGACATTACCATGGTAACGCAGTCCGTCGGAACCAATGTGAAACATTCCAAAATCACCACCTACTTACACATTAAAAATTAATCAAAAAAACCATTCTCCAGTGGACCAAATTATGAATCTAAACAATTCTCAAGTCCCCTTGAACACACACAAAGAATTTCATAAAAATCGGGCCTTTCGTTTAGGAGTTCAGTGACATACACACGCACACAAGAAATATATATATAAAGATATTCATATCTTATATAAATCAGTTCCCCTTCATGAATTGATTGTTTTCAAACAAATCAATTTTGCTATTGCTTTGTTATTATTTCTCGCTCCTTGTACCGCTTCGCAGTCGTCGGAAAATTGGAACTTATGGAATAAATTATAAAACTTTTCAATTTCCGATTTCCTGCCACTGTTCTTTATTATTTTTAACAAATTTAATGATACAGTACAGTGCTTGAAAGAATTAATATATATTCGTTTTCTTTCTTATCGTGATATTCTTATGAAATTAAATTGACTTACAAATTAGTGCAATAAAGATAATTCGTTATATTTTAATACTCGTAGGTATGCTAGATTTAATATGGCGACTTCATACCATAAAATATTACAGTTAAGTATTTTAATCTCTATGGTTAAACCGACATTGAGTGATTAAACGTCGCTTATAGAACAATGTAACAGTTGCCATCAATTATAGAACTATAATGGACACGTTGAATATTCATGAGTGGTTATTGGTTATTGCCGTCACCCCGTTTTAAGTATCCTATAATAACATAGGTATTTACAATTGCTTATATTCTTACATACGATAATAGAAATATGAAGATAATAGTTTAGACTTTAGTTTAGTAGATCTTAAATTGTTGTAGATTAGTATTTTGTTTTTATAATTCTCTCACACTAAGATGCGTGTGTATTGTTTCTCGGTACAATTTTATATCCTTGTTTTTTATATTTTACTATGGACAAATTATAATGATTTGATTAATCATAATACCTATTCTTATTAAAAACATATTATGAGAACGGAACAAGTCATTATTTAATTATTTAAAATAAAGAGCCAAGAGACCATCTATTTTTAGTTACCAAGTTAACCAAAGTTAACCAAGGAGTCACATAATTCCTTCAATCAATAAATTTAGCTACCCAAGAAAAAGAAATGAAAGATCATTCTTGTATTGACTAACTTTCTAATAAATGATCAAATTTATCTATAACAAAATAATAACAAACTGAACTCTTTAAAATGTTACAAAAAAACTTTGAGTTAGATTACAAAATATACCTTGAATGTTGCAAAAAATCGTAGTAAACTTTATAACAACGTTTATAGAAGTTGACAATGAACTGACAATCCTAAACAATATCAGGCTATAATATAAAATAAAAATAGTTAAAAAAAAGAGTTATAAATAGTTAAAAAACATTTTATATTATCAGGTATACCAGAGTACTTTTTATTTAACACAATATAAATTACGCGACGATTTATATGTGATGTCATGTAAAAGGTACAAAATAAGGACAAAGAAAATTCACGTCGCAATACACAATAAAAAGTGATATTTGATTAATAATCTTAAAATGTTTGAATTTATTTGTAACATTTTAATTTATTTACATTTATTAACATTTTATATTAAGCTATGTTATAAATAGGTATATTTAAATTTTAATATAAAAATATTCAATATTTCACAACATCCCTAGAGGTCTTCAAATTGACGATGAAAGTTCCTTCGTTTTGTATTTCTTTTAAGTAAAAATTAGTACATTCTCTTTATTTAACATACATTTTCATTTTTATTTAATTAAACCAGCGGATTTTGTTAATTTTCAGGAGGACTAAGTCCAGCACCTATTAATCTAATCGTAAGAAAGTATCTAATAGTTATAGACACTATAAACTCATTCCGGTCTATAAAACTCATTTGATGGAGTTTTATAGACCGGAACTCTATAGAATAGAAAATAGAATAGAAAATTCATTTTACCGGGAAACATCTTTTTTTTACATGTACGCTGTGCTCGATGCCGCTAAAACTAAAATAAAAAGATAACTAAGAGGTAAAATAAAAAGGTAATAAAAACTAAAATAAAAATCCATTAAACATTCTTAACGTTCTGTAACAGAGTAAAACAAAATTTATTTTAAACTATCCTTCAATTTATTATTTACAATGCTTACATGTTTTACAATGGTTTTTTTTACATTGTTTACAATGGTTATGTTCAGTTAATTAACGAGACGGAAGCGACTACAAGTTGGTTACAAAAGCTGGTTAATACTGTTTATTCGATCGAAAAAAAAATTTGTTGAAAAATAATTGTAGTGGGCAATTCCATATTTTTTATATAAGAAAAGGAATAACAAGTAACAAACTATTTATCAAAAATTAAACAAAGTAATTATCAATACAAGTTTCATGTTCTCTGCTAAACGTGGAGAGTGAGTTACATAAGTCTTAATAATAAAAATATAAGGCACTTAAAGAAACCTAAAAAAATATCATTTTGCAGTTTTCTAATTACTACAATAGTTATCTCAATATTTTTACATCTTATATTTTACTACAACAAAATTTAGAATGATATAATAGTAAAATTGCAGTTTGCGTTAAGAAATATAAAGATATAAAAATGCTAATTAGAGATTATATCAAATTGTAGGTAATTTTTTTTCCAGTACATTTGAAGAGGAAACTCACTTGCTTCTTATATTTCTTGGTTTATACAATTGATAGGAACTTAATAGATCGGATATAAGCCAGCATATGATATCTTATTATCTTAAAAATTATTCACGACACAAGTAAATTCTGTAATAGAAAATAAATATTATTTTCTATTAAAGAATTTACTTGTGTCGACTGCTCCTAGATGTATAAAGTATTGTACAAGTGTAAAGTATTATACTTTTAGGAGAAGAAAAAATATTTATTAAATAAACTAAATTTCTAATTATCTTACTTAATAAACGAAAACTACATATAAAATTTGGGTGTAACGAATTTTTTTTCATTATCTTTCAACTAGGTCCATATGGTTCGTATTTATTTTCGACGAATAAGAATATTATACTAATTATATTATTCGTGCCCGCTCCTTTTTATCATAACATACCAATCATCTTTCACAAAAACCATTTACACATTTTTAGGGCTCTCTCTCTTTATTTGTAAATTATGTTTATGACAAGTCAGGCATTCAATTGTTTTTATTTATTTTGTTGGACTGATAAAACTTTATGTTTAATTAGAAGGAAGAATTATGGAGCAGAACTAGAGTGAGATTCCATGGATTTTAACCATGCTGTGAAAATTAATTATTATTTTTTTTTTGTATTATAAAAATTTTAATGAATAATAATTATATCAGAATTTAGTCTGCTTTCTTACAAGACAACTTGGATTCACCTCTCTACAAAAAGGCAATGTTCCGGGAATTGGCTTTCCTAAAGTTAATATGAATAAAATACGTTGCTACTTAAAGTTATGGCCTAGTGAAGCATTTATTAACTCGGATCATTAATTTTATAGAATAATATTGCCTCCTGAGGCGAACGAGAGATGGCTGTGTTGCCCCAATTTTTTGATATTCAGTGATTATTTATAGGAATGAGTATACCACGAAGGTATTTCCAACTGCTATTATTTCTGCAGAGGTCAAGGAAGGAACCACATTAATTTCGCAGACATTTTAGTAAGGTATTAATATCTTTATAGTGTAGACAGATTAACGTGTATAAAAGTTTGAGCCCACATTTTTTAAGTAATGAGTTATGGGTTTTATTTAGAATAATATTTTAGAAGATGACAACCCTAAAAAAGAGTTATTTTTAATTTAAATATAAGTAAACTAACTTATTAGAATTAAAGAACTTCTGTGAACTAACCGATTGTAATCTTTGAACTCGATACTAAGTTATTATTATATAAAACTATTAAATCAAACTAAAAGTTCCATGAATGTTAAAATATAACCCTTAGAATCATGATATTAGACCTTATAACTTATAGTTTTTATTCAACTATTTACTAAGGTTGAAGAACAAACGAACGAAGAATATTGATGGGTTCTTTCCAATGACTCAAAACGATCTGGATTAGTTGAACAACTAAAGGACAGGGCAGACAAGACAAAAGAATGTCTTTTAAATAAAATTAATGAAGTTAGAAAATATGATAACATATTTATCTAGATAATAACAAACTATTTATTTTTCTTAATTAATTTCTGCTAGCTTAATAAACATATCTTCATTCAAAAATAGACTATTGTATTAGAATTCAGCAAAGTTTTAGCGAATATAAATAAGAGGAAATGTTGTTTGAGAAACTTAACAGATTGAAGTTAAATTTCTTGCTTCAATATTAAAGCTTGGATTTGACATTATCACACAAGCAAAATTTAATTGTACTGTTCGAGATCAACTTTGAGCACCATATAGTTTCCTAGCCATCAAAGATATGCAAATTTAATTCAAAAAATAAATAGCCTTTTAAGAGTACCGCATTCATACATTTCTTGTTTGAATAAGTCAGCAAAATATAACGTTATATCAAACTACTAGTTACTGTGTTACTCATGTAACCACACTTACAAGTTTAAATTTGTAATAGGAATAAAAAAAAAAGATTTTTTTTTACAACATTACCAGACTGCCATCCTCGTCAAGTAACTATTTCAGGGACAATAAACGAAGTTACTCTTCTTGTTACATTGATTTAATAGTCCTAATATAACCTAAATACAGCCCTGTATACACATACAGGGCTGTATTTAGGTTAGTTGTATCGGAATTTGCATGATAAAATAGTCAACATAATTCACGAAAGTTTAAAACCAAAAAATAAATAATTACTTTAATTTATATTATATAGTTGTTCCAGTCTTTGAATGACAGTTTCCTTAAATAGTCTGCGCAGCCAGGAATATCATTCTTCCTTTTATTGTATATTCGTAGTAACCCCTTACATGGTCAATTAAAATGTCTTCATAATATTTCCTATTTACTAGAACACATAATATTCACGCAGGCGGAAGATATTATGTCAGGGGAATTCGAGTCTAGAAATATATGTATGTATACACATAAACTGAATTTAAGGTTTGTAGGTAAACATGTATCTTATACAATATGACAAATATTAGTATTAATTTACAACTATATTTGACGTTATCATGAAATTAGTATATAAGATGTCACGATAAATATCTTTAGTAAAAATGATTAACTCCAAGTTGTATATGACCTGCGTGGAAGCTCTTATAAGTAACATTTTCCTTTTAAAACTGGTAAAGGTGAACTCAGATTTTAAAATTGTAAAATAATATTTAGCGGGGTTTAAATATTATTATAATAGCTTTGTCGCCTTACAATATTTTTGAAGAGAACATTAGAATTTAATTCCTTATCAGGTACAAGCATCCAAACATTTAACAAAATACATTAAAAAGAAGGAATACGAAGAAGCCCGGCATGTTTGATTAAAACATTTTCTTTATTCATCTACTCTCTTCTGAGTCCGTCCCTCACTGCTGAGGATCGTAACTCTGACGCTTTTTGGAAGTGGTAATACTCCAGCAGTCTCTGTCGGTTGCACTATTCAATGCAACGTTCAAAGGCATGTCTGATTGTAGAAAATATGTTCTACCGGTCTTCTCCTATATTCTTATAAAATAGAAAACAAGGTTCCTCTTGATAATTTTGTTATATGAAAATATTATTTTAGTTAACTATGATATATATAAATATACCGATAGTATAGTGAAGTAGTATAGTGAAAAGCATCGTCATTCTTTTGCCCATTTGAGATATTTATCCGAATAGTTTATCCACTCTTTTCATATCTACTCTAGGTGGGAATGACACAACAGATTTTGCTCCGCCATTAGTGCTTTATTTTCTTTCTTCCTTAATTTCAATATACCTTATTGCACGAAAGTACAGTATCACATAGAAACAAAAAAGAAAAATAATAAAACAATTCATGGGTATGACGAGGTTTTATCGCTGGATAGAAATCTCTTCCAGACAAATTCCTAACCTATTCATTTCTTTCTTGTCCTTCCCCAATCTTTGTTTCACGTTTATATTAATGACTCGCCATTCACGCCACGTAGTTTTCGTCTGTCTTCATTAAACACTCTTACCACGCCAACCTCACACTTCTCATCCTTTATGTAATGGGTGTAACATTCAAATTTGGGTATTTAACCCTAGAAGCCCAATCATATTTTACTGACTATAAAGCCCAATCATACGTAAAAATGACGTATAAAAAAAAACGCTGTGTTTTCTTGTTGTTTTCTGGTTATAAACAATTTTTTGCAAATTTTATTATTAATACCGCTTAATCTAATAAATAAAATATATTTAATAAAATTATACACTTAATATATACAATCACAGTATCATAATTGAATCATAGAAAAAGTCAACAAAAAAATTATAAACTTTAACCTTTTTTCCTATAATTAGGTAATTTTTACAAAAATCAACTAGTTTTAAACAATTTTCAAAAATTAAATCAACTTGTTATAAAACTATATCAGTGTTATACAATAAAACAGTCTTTACATACAGTCTTGACAAATCTCAATATTATGTTATCCGCATATGGCGTTTTTGCATTTGCAACACTGCGTTTTGGTCATTGGCCTTTTTTTTATAGGAAGAAAATCTGCAATACTGTCCTTTCCTTTTTTCTGGTTCTTCAATAGTATTTACAAGAGATTCCGGTACCATATTTTTCAAAACATTTGTAATATTGTCACGAACAGTCCTCTTCAAAGTGGGTGCCTCCAGTCGTTTTTGCATCCAATGTGTTGTCAAATCTGTGCTTAATTTTTTCATAATATCTTTGCGGATCATTGGTTTTTCTTGTTCATTTATCTTATTGTGACAGTATATAATATAGGAGTTCACAAAAGCCATATTTAACATCCCGTAAAATACCGCCATTGGCCACCTATTAGTTTTCCTGTTACAGGACATATTGGTACACATCTGATCGAAGGAATCAACACCGCCTTTCGTTTGATTATAAAATAATATCATGTCCGGTTTCCATGATTTTTATTAATAACGGCATTCTCACCACATGATGATGATGGGAATACCATTTTTGACGGCTTCGGTTTGTAGGAAACCAATGTCAAAAGGCCATCGAAGCAAAACATTGAAGAACCTACCGGCCGTGAACGAGAGTTTTTGAGCTCTTCGGGTATTTCTCTTTTATTACGCCTGATAGTTCCTACTAATGTTAGGTTGTGTGGAGTCTGGAGCATGTTTTTAGCCAATGGGACAGACGTAAACCAGTTGTTGCAAGTAACATTTCTGTTTGATCCGTGTACCGTTTTAGTCAACTCTTTCACGTAGAACTCGCCCAATGGTAGACCATCTGTCTTCGTACTTTTACCAAGGTAAGGTATAGAATCTATCATATATTTCGTTGCAGCGTCACACATCATAGGGAATTTTATCCCATATTTATTAGGTTTATTAGGTATATACATGCGGAATGGACAACGACCGCGGAAACCCAGCAATTGCTCATCTACAGTCAAGTTACTACCAGGTACGTAGTTCAATCTGCATTGATTGATAAAAATCTCCCATATTTTTCTCACCTGTCCTTTCCATCGTACGTCCCTTTGTAGTTGACCATATATGTAATTAACTCAAATGAATCACAAAAATAAATATCGAAAATAATTACAAAAGTTACACAAAGCCCAATTATACGTTAAAATGACGTGCAACATCTTCATTACAACAAAATGGCGGAACTTACCGAGATAATGCAATCGTGTCCTGCAAGGTCTCGACGGCTACTGAGTTGGTTCGGGATTTTGAAGCGATCCGATGGCAAACGTGAAAGATATAGAGATATTTCGCCGCAGTATACGTCAAATTTACGTAGATTGGGCTTCTAGGGTTAAATAAAAATGAAGAAACAAAACGCTGATGGAGTTATAAATAGTTGCCAAACTGGTGATGTTAGTATAGTCATATAATACCATAAAGCCTAGACTCGCCGATTAGACTAATATTAAATTTCCATGCATCACGAAATCGCTGACTAGACGATAGTGCAATGTATGAAACATGTCGATTCAAGACGTGGGAAAATGTAATAATACCATACCTATTCGTAACCTTTGCTTGTTCAACTTATTTTATTTTGTAGTTGTTGTTTTAATATAATTTATTAAACTCAGTCTTGTCCTTGTCTCTCTCTCTCTCTGAGCAAGTGGCAACTAGCTTTCAAAGTTGTTTAAATCATAAGTCATAAAGCATAAACATTTAAAAGCTAAAAAGTGTAGAGAAATTAAAAAGCTATAAAAGCGAAAATTCTCAATTGGTCAGAAAAATCATCTTACACATTTTAGCGGAGTCTAGATACTTTGTTTCCTAAAAAAAAATATTGTAATTTAAATGACACAATAGATTCAATTTCTTAACATTTAAGCTTTGTATAACATTCACTGACTCGGATCATTAATTTTATTGAACCATATTGCCTTCTGAAGCGAACGTGGGTTACCCTCAAGTCCGCCATTTTCCCTATTGGTTATACGTACCTACTTATGACGATACCGTGAAAGCAGTTTTGTACACTATTATATCTAGAAAAGACACAAAAAACTTACATAGTTATAATATATGCAACAAATTAGTAAATAATATTATTTTTTTATAGTGGAACATAACTGTATTTTCAAGAAACTAAAATTTTTGATTCTTGTACACTTTTGAAACAGCCGTAAAAAATGTGTTTTTTTGATGCGTCCAATTTCCATTTGTATGATTTATACAAATTAAGATAATATAAATCTTTACAGATAAAATTACATTTCAGAGTGTTACTATGTTCCAGTGTTTTTGCTACATAAGAATTAGATCAGAATTATTCCATTTTTTTGTAAAATGTTATTTGGTCATTCATTTGTAGTTGAATTTTTCATTTCCCAGAAATTTTATACTTCACGACAAATTTTCTTTTTGTTAATAAATTCTTCCTCAAAATAGTCCTTTGTCGTCCTAAAATAGATTTAAGATCAAAAACCGGCATTGTTCTAAAGAGAGGAAATGTAGCGGAAATACTTATAAATTGGATGGATATCTTTAAAAAATACGAAAATTAATTGTTTTAATTATGTTTAAAAATGTTAGCAATGTTAGTTTTAGTTTTTGATAAATAGTGGTTGTAAAATGATTTTCGTATAATTCCATTCACAATTTTTGATGCTGCAAATTAATAAATAAGCTAAAAAACAACATTCATATTGAAAACAGAATTTATTACCATCAAAAAATTGTTCAAAGATTATGTTCTGTCGACGAATGTCTATGGATGACCAAAACGATCTAAAACAAAACGAATTGGCAACGATAGCCGCATATAAAACATATAAATTTAAATAAAATTTAATCTTAAATACCAGTGAGGCGAGCGGCCACAGAACATTTAGTATAAATGATTTATACCCGATCTGTAAACGGGAGTTTATATAAAGTTCTCCGGAAACATGGAATCCGCAAATAAATTATTAAAACTATAAACAATTTAAAATATTAAAAATGTATTATTTAAAGCGTAATAAAGCGTAAAAAATGTCAAGCGTAATAGAGTTTATAGTCACTCTGAAAATAATATATTTTGATCCTTAGATAAATAATATATCCAAAACAAAAAAATATGGATATTGGACATAAAAATGGACCAGTATGTTGTTAAATAAAATACATTTATTTTGTTGATACAAACTATGTCTATTTATTTATTATTATAGATGTGACGAAACTATTTTTACATCCAAAGAGATATAAATGAGATTTTTTTTTAACAAAACTTGACGAGATCAAATACGAAATTTCATTAGTAAACGTCGACGTTGTAAGACACTCCCTTTTAGATGTTAATTTATTGCTTAACGAAAAGAAACGATATATTAAAAAAGTACCATTTACTTTACCAAACGTCAAAACCAATTAGATTAGAATTAGTTATATCTAGGCTATTTTGGGGCATTACCTTAGATGCGAAATGGCAATTGGGTCCTCATATATGAGGTGGAGGTCTGAAGGTAAGTCAGTTTCAAAATATAGAAATATAATAAACATTAAACTCATTTGAACCTCTTTTACTAACAGTTGTTATTTTCAAACCTTTTTTAAATTTTCGTTTCGGCATTTTATAGTTTGAAGGTTGTGTAACAAGCGAGGCTTAAATTTTTAATCAGTACAGTCGCATGCTATTGTGTATATTTTTTCGCCTATAGCTATTTAAACTCACTGTCACGCTATAGCACTTACGAAGTCTGCTTGATACAAAGTGTCATATTGTATTTTTAATGGCTTGTATAAAATAGTAACGTGTTATTTCAATAACATTTTCATGAATTTATTTAAAGATTGAAGTATCTGATAAAGACAATAAAACACAATATCAAAGTAAAAATTAAAATTATACAAAATGATTCTCGAAGAAATATAACTTTATGTAACGTCTCTTCTCACGGTGACCGAGTCTATTAAGTCTTATTTCATAGTTTTCTTATTTTATAACGAAGAGACTAGGTCATGCTAATATTATTGATGACAATTAATACGTATTTTTTTATTGTTTTATATACTGTGAAAGTAAATTACCTGAATGTGAATAAATGAACGGACGAACCCCAAAAATCGTAAGTTCAAGTCATATCATGATCATATTGATACATGTTGAATTTTATATTAATTTGAGAAATGATTTGTATAATATTAATAAAAATATGTGATATTAAAAAATATCTGCATTCAGCAGATACTTGAAATCCGGATAATTATATAAATAATATCCGACTTCAAATAACCCACTTAATAGCATTTCAACAAAGTTATGTCTTCATTTTGTTTAAAGTTATAAGAAAATAGTAGGTACTCAGTTTTCCATTACATAATATTTTATATTTACTGACACAAGAGATTCAGGCAAGTGGAAGATATTACGTCAACGGAGTCCAAGTATAGGCAACTGAATGAGCAGAGGAAACATTATAAAAAAATAATTATTTTATTACACGACTTCATACTACGTGCATAATATTTGAAAAAAAATGAAGTAGAT
Source organism: Napeogenes sylphis (assembly GCA_959347405.1). Classification (NCBI taxonomy): domain Eukaryota; kingdom Metazoa; phylum Arthropoda; class Insecta; order Lepidoptera; family Nymphalidae; genus Napeogenes; species Napeogenes sylphis. The sequence continues at coordinate 17,269,464 of OY365786.1, forward strand.
CATGAAACAACATCGACCTTGGTTATTCTATTACAAGTGACAATCAACTCTTTATGACTAATATATAACTTAACATTAACAGTGCCAACGGAAACAATAAAGTGGCGTGTGTTATGATTTCCCTTAATTTAATGTACTAGACTTAATTATGTGTAATCATAATTAAAAATATTAAAATTTTTAATACAAACTTAACTGTGCCATTCTGTTTCGTCCGAGTATATTTCGTAAAAAAGGTATAAAGTTTTTGCATTACATATTAATATAATGAGTAAAAGTTTAGAAGGAAAAATAACGATTGCTTGAGACATTCCGGTATAACAAACATTTGAAATAGATTCCCTTGTTACTGGAGGTTTTGCAAACATTTAGATAACAGACACAAAGTACCAAGACTCGAAAAAATCATTTGTGGATATCGCATTAATTTTTCAGTAAGGGAATCAAACAATGCCAGTGGTTATGACCATTGGCTGAGAAGTCAGAGGCACTAACTAAAAACTAACTTTGTTTAAATTTTGTTCGCAAAAAATATAAAGTATATATAACTAATTTGCAATTTGGATACATTCACACTAACAACATATAGGTGTACGTGCGTGTATGTATGTGTGTATGTATCTATGTGTATGTGTATGTATATATATATGTATATGTGTATGTATGTATGTATGTGTATATATATATTTATTTATTCACTTAACTAAGACAGGCTACAGGTTCTTTCTAATGCAATGTATTATTGATAGTGTATATAATAAAAATATTTTGGGTTAAAACTACAATAGTAGGTTGTCTTTGCTGAGAAGTCAGAGGCAGTAACTAAAAACTAACTTTGTTTAAATTTTGTTTGGTTACTAACATTACTTATTTTTGGTTGCGTGCGTATTAAAACCACATATCAACTTAAAGTTTACTTTAACCAAATAAATAAAATGATTAACTGAGTATCGATCGAGGAATTAAATAAAATATGCACTACCCAATGGGAGGCTAGTTTATTAATAATAAAATGAATATGATTTTATATATAGTGGGTTTATCCCGGTGGGTGCAATTTGAACACACTCACATTTGGTTATACATACTTACATATTAATTTACTGTAGTGTAGTGTTTAAACGATGTTACGGCTCAATATTGAAATGGGACATATTATATTAAATTTTGCCCTCACAAATTTAAATAATGAATCCTTGATGTGACCGGAGGCCAACTAGCAAACAGTAATATATTCATTTACTCCTGACCTCAGGTTCGAGTTTGGCTAATCTTTGCTTAATCATAGGATCCGCAAATAAACCTAGAGAATGGCTGTTATAAAACTAAACGAAAATGTATCTATAAATATATAAATAATGTAAACAATTTAGATATAAATTTGTTTTTCAAAAATATTTGCAGATTGGGATGCAATTGTTCATCTCGTTTAGGATATTGTAAAGCCTGTTGTTCTATATCCTATAGTAGTATTGTAGTTTATTTTCATGTTACAATTTCTGTATGTAACTACAGAGTAAACGACATGCAGTACCCGGACTACTATCAACAAATGTTTAATGTATTTGGAGCATACACCATACGAAGTATATGTCTCTACTCTCACAAATTAAAGGTAAATTGGCATGCATTTGCCAACTAAGGGACGGTTAGATGTTCAAAATAAAAACTATTTATATTGCTGTCCAGAGTTGTGATTGGTTGTTGATTTTCTCTTTGATGATCTTTTGATAGGAACTTTTATAAAACTGCAGTGACTACAAAGACTATCCATATATTTCAACCACCCCGTTGGTCGAGTGGTTAGCGCAGACGCCTAACGTGTCACGGCGCAATGGGGCTCAGGTTCGATTCCCGGCGGAGACAGGCATTTATGTGATGAGCATAGATGTCTGTGATTCTGGGTTTGGTCGTTTATTAAATATATTCTCAGTATTTATATGTGTATTTCTATGTATTTGTATCGTTGTCTAACACCCTTAACACAAGAAAATAAATTGCTTACTTAGGGGTTGGATCAATGTGTGTAATTTGTCCTGATATTATTATTATTATTTAACTTTTACATATAAGCGATTATTTTTTTATATTTATTTGAATGTAAAAATTTTCAGAATTACTAATATAATATAGTATAACGGTTCTTATAAATAATATTCGTCTGTAGGTCACACAAACGATACAAAAGTCAATAAATATACTGCAATATACCGACAACAAATATAACTATACTTTTAAATAATACCATGTTTTCGACTTTCCTTTCTTCAGATAAGTTTGGTACAAAATTAATATCTCGAATAATAACGTTGTAATGTTTTTTATATCCGCAGAGGAAAATATTAAATTCCATCATGAAAAAGGAAAAATGTATCTCATTATGATCATGTTTGATATCCTCTGATATTCTAATATTATTATTTTTTATGTTTTGGTTTTCTTTATTGCATGTAAAAATATTATTAGGAATACATACGTGCATCATAATTTTGATTTATCTAAACGAAAAAAAAAACCTCAATCTTATATGTTTATTTATCATGTACCTACGGAAAACTCTAAGAATATATTTTATCTATTTATAGATATTTTTGCTATTTCAAAATTAAAGATTTATAGACAGAATTCGATAAACGTTATGATATATTATTATTATATTTTTTAAACATTGAAACAATAACTTTTAAAATGATATGCCAGTTTATTTTATAATCATCACATTCCTCTAAACAAATAATAGTATGCGACAATGTATCTACGACTACTCTAATTGTTACTATCCGAACTGAATGTCACAATATCCTTACTAGGGTACCTTACAATGAAACTTACTAGGGTAAATGTTTTAGTCATGATTATAAAGAAAGTTATATGACGTAACCATCATAAAGTTTAACTGCAAAAGCGAATCCTTATAGCTTAATGACTAACTGTTATTAATATTATTACTATGTACAAAGTAAAAGTAATATTGACCCTGTCATATATTGTGAGCGAGGGATTATTTGTTTTAAGTTTTGTATAATTTCAACTTGAACATATAAAAGTAATAACTGCTAATAAAACTATATGTGTATTACCATCAGTTTAAAATAATGCTTTTTGTTTGAAAATATCTATATACATGTATAGCCATGTTAAGCTTATTTAAATTTATATAAATATAGAATTAAAAATAAACCGATACGGGCAGGGATTCGAACCCGCGGTTACTGGGAAACCGTCCCGTCGCTTTACCAACTGAGCTACCGTATCGCTCTTCGGTTAATGCTTTTTGGTTAACACGTATAGGATAATTATTCAAAATATCCACCTGGGGCGACGTATTTGATGTTCACCTTTTACCACAGCGCTTGCCCAAAGGATTAGATTAGGCCTGGACCCTACTTTATTATTCAATGGATATAATGCTTGGGATTGAAAATTCTTAGTGACATCAAAGATTTTTCCTTTTGCTTGGTAATATTTTTTTAAAAATGTTACGGAACAGAGGTATTTAAAATTGTTATTCTTTAAAAGTCTTAAAAAATACTCTACTGTAGAAATCTGTTAAAACAACCAATAAGTACTCCGAACATATTTCCAATAGTTTATTATTATTAACACATGTAATTTATGGTGTTGATTTGATTTCGGTTGTAATTTTTTATTATCTCACTTAAAAGTTACAATAAAATACCTACCATCTGGATTCGAGGCGTACTCATATACTCACTCATATACTATTCTGTTGTGAAACATCAAGATAAAAAATGATATAGTAATACATAGGTATGTCTCAAAGTGAAATTGTTTATGAATGAACACGATCCATTTTTGTCTATTATATTTTAGGTTTATGATATAGAGCTTTAAATTCAATATGCTTTATTAGTAAGAATGATTCAGATGTTTTAATATTGCTAAAGTTAATGTTTCATATTCAAATTGAAATTCAAAATATCTTTATTCAAGCAGGCACACACACATTTATAAATCCTCAATTATTATTATTTCGCCAGAAACCCAAAACCATTTCATAACCTTAAAAAAATATTTTAAGAAAACAATACCCTTACTGATAGTTTGATTGAATATAATATAGCAATGCCTTACTTTGCTGATGCTAAAGAAATAATTTTGAAAAAGTTATTATTGTGCCTTACCTCACAATATAATTATATATATATGTATATATAATTATATATTATAACAGTCATTTATTTTTTTTGCAACTTATTAAGGTTAAGAGATGTTAAAAATATATTTTTATCACTACATGAAAACTCTGGTATATCAAGTTGCTGATAGTCTACGGCACTTTGATTAAATTTTTGCTACTGTTAGAAGTCAATATGTCATTAAATAAATGTAATATCGCGAGCACACAAACCTCTTACTTTGATCCACTTTGAGGTTAAAGAGACAAGACAAGGAAGCTTTTAAGACATGGCTAAGAGGGCATGAGGAAAATAGGACTATTTATTTAATAAAAATAAATATTACAAATATTAATTAAATCACTTTTCAGTCTTATGATAGAATATGTCCACAATCTAATCAACTGAATATTAGCTAAGTTTTAACCTATTAAAATAAAATATTAAATACCCAGACTTTCTCAAAGTGAAAAGATTTTATAGTTTAAAGAACATAGAGAAAATGGATTCTAGGTTTCAGGTATAAGGCGGTCGTTCGTAAACAGTAGAAGTAGATAACAAATATTGAATGTTTGAAAATATCTTTAAACATGTATAGCCATGTTAAGCTTATTTAAATTTATATAAATATAGAATGAAAAAATCCGATACGGGCAGGGATTCGAACCCGCGACTACTGGGAAACCGTCCCGTCGCTCTACCAACTGAGCTACCGCATCGCTGTCCGTCTCGGTGAATTAAGCATTCTATATGTGATCGTCTTTAACGGGACGGTGGTGACATCTATTAGGTTTCTTGCGAAGATCCTAACCAATATTTCTAACTTTGCAGTATAGATAAACATTGAAAAGATGCCACTTTATTTATTTTTTATTTATTTATTTATTTATATCTTTTCCACTTAGAATCATAATCAGTGATCACTTGTGTACGTCAACATGGAAGTGTCAGGAGGGCCTATTACGATACTAGATTTATCGTAATAAGCCCTTCTGAAAAAGCACTTTCCATCTTAATGTTAAAGCTATGAGGGTTCCAAACGCGTCCTGGTCTGAGAAGAACCACACAACAAACTCAGCCGGATATATTTTTTGTTATTGTGATCACTGTTTCATAAACGTCAAACTTAAATGCAAATTTGGAACAACTAGAACCGTCGCAATCAATCGGAAAAGAAGCCTAATGATTTCAGGCAATGAAAATTAAATAATAATAACAGAAAAAATATATATATATAAATCTTTGGCCTGCCACACAACCAGTCACCGCAAGCAGCACCCGTTCACGAGCATAACACAAGAGCCAGCCATCACCCCCTTCGCACATATTGTAGGGAGGGAGGCAACCCGACTCCCGTTGCTACCGCAAGTAGTGACTTCTAAGGAATCGGTGTGATGCAGAAGGTCGATAAAGCAAAATTAATTTACAACAAAAAACAAATTGCGGAGATTACTAGCTATTCGCAATACAATACAGATTCATTCCCAGGCCATACCGTCGTCGATGTAATCCTTTACACTATAGTAGGATTTTTTTATTAAATTATTTTTAACATATAATTTAAATTTATTTAATGAGAGGCTTAAGGCTTCATTTGGGAGCTTATTATAAAAACGTATACAATTACCCTTAAAGGATTTACCTATTTTATGGAGCCTAGTGCCGGGCATAGCGAGTTTATTTTTATTTCTTGTATTAATTTTATGTAAATCACAATTTTTCTTGAACTTTGAAATATTTTTATGAACGTAAATTAAATTCTCATAAATATATTGATTGTAAACAGTCAATTTTAAATTCTTTAAATTTATTTCTTAAAGAGTCTCTTGGTCTCATATTATATATTGCGCGAACAGCCCTCTTCTGTAATGTAAATATGGTATCAATGTCAGTCGCATTGCCCCATAAGAGTATACCGTATGACATTAAGCTATGAAAGTAACTAAAGTAAACTAATCGAGCAGTTTCCATATTTGTTAAACGACGTATTTTTTTAACCGCGTATGCAGCAGAACTTAGTCTGCTTGACAAATCAAATATATGAGGACCCCATTGCAATTTTTCATCTAAAGTAATGCCCAAGAAAGTAGTAGATTTGACCAAGTCCAAATCCTCATTATTTAATTGTACATTGGTTCTAACATTTTTAACATTTGGTAAACTAAATTTGACACATTTTGTCTTTTTTTTATTAAGCAACAAATTATTGGCGTTAAACCAATGTACAACATCTGAGAGAGCATTGTTTACATCGTCAATAACAGATTGCCGTCTATTAACTTTAAAAGTAAGAGAAGTATCATCAGCAAACAACACTATCCCATGTTTTTCCCTCACTAGGTGAGGTAAGTCATTTATATAAATGAGGAACAAGAAAGGCCCTAAGATAGAGCCCTGTGGCACACCTATTTTTACCAAAGAACCAGGGGAACGTTTTCCATTTACATCAACTTTTTGAATTCTATCATTAAGATATGAACTAATTAAATCTAGGGACTTATTTTTAACTCCATAATGTTCTAACTTTTTCACAAGGATTTCATGTTGAACGCAATCAAACGCCTTAGATAGATCACAGAAAATGCCAAGTGCATCCTGAGATCCTTCCCAGGCTTCAAATATGTTTAGTAATAGCTCTACACCAGCATCTGTTGTAGAGCGACCGGCAGTGAAACCAAACTGGTTTTGTGTAAGAGATTGTTTTTACTGAAATATGCCACAAGTTGATTAAGAATTATTTTCTCAAAAATCTTACTAAAAGTGGGTAAGACTGAAATAGGTCTATAGTTACTAGGATCTAATGAACAGCCGGATTTGAATAATGGAGTTATTTTACTTTGTTTCATTAGATCAGGAAATATACCATATTCTAAACAATTATTAAATGTTAATGCTAAGTCTGGCGCTACAATGTCAATTATGGACTTAAGTATGTCAACAGAAAACCCCCAAAGATCTGTAGTCTTTTTAACGCTAATTGATCTAAATACTTTGATTACTTCTTGAGCATTAACTTTTTCAAACTTAAAACTACTAACACATTGATCTACATTCTCTCTAAGTAAACCCATAGCTGCAGCGGTAGAAGAATTTAAAGATAACGTTGTAGTCACTGGAATATTAGTAAAAAAGGTTTCAAAAGCAGTAGCAACCTCGAGGTCAGACGTGACATATTTATTATCTATATTTAATTTATAGTCGATCCTCTGGGATTTAGCTCTTCCAGTTTCCTCATTAATTATTTTCCAAGTTGTTTTTATTTTATTAATGCTATTTCCTATTTTATTTTGAATATGTTGATTTTTTGCTTTTTTACATTGTTTTTTAAAAGATTTGGAAAATAATTTTACCTCATCCCTAAACTTATTACTAGTATTAAACATCAATTCCGCATACATATTATATAATTTTTCTCTATTTTTGTGTAACTCAGCAGATGCCCAATCACTAAACACTAATTTATCATTAACAACCACTGTTTTAGGAGTAAATATAGAGTTAAATAATTTAGTGAAAGTACTAAAAAAGTCATTATACATAATATTGGGGTTTGAATTTTTCATCAAAGGCAAATAACGTACTAACCCATTTTTAATTTGTTCGATACGTTCTACAGTCACTGGTATAAAACTTATTTTCTGTTTTGATTTTTCTTTCTTGCTACAACTGAATTTAATAAATTGGCCATAGTGGTCAGAATCTAATGTATTGAATAAACATTTAAAATTTGGAATAACACTTGTAAAAATGTTATCAATACAAGTGGCACTAGTGGTTGTGACTCTAGTAGGCTCCATAAACATGTGTAAAAGATTATAAGATTTGAACAAATTTAAAAACTTTATACTTATTGAATTTTGTTCAAGAATATTAATATTGAAGTCTCCACAAATGATTACCTTTTTACTAGAATGTGATAGTTTATACAATACCTCATCCATAATCTTTTCAAAATGTTCAAAGTTAGATGACGGTGGCCTATAAACATTTACAATTATGAACTCTTCTAATTCAACTGAAGCAAGTTCAGTTGTCCGCTCAACAGAGTGGCTCACTATGTCTTTGCGTTCTTTGAATTTTATCTGTTTATTTAAAATAATTAAAGAGCCACCATGTATGGAATTAACTCTGTTGAACGAACTACCAACCTGGTGGTTATTGAAATTAAATATTAATTCATCATTCTTAAGCCAATGCTCAGTGACACAAAAAATATTAATATTAAAAGTATTTAAAAACAATTCAATTTCTAATTCCTTATTTCTAATACACTGAATGTTCTGATGCACCAGGTTGATACAGTTTATGTTATGGTTTTTATTATTTATTTTAACAATTTTTGTATTTCTGTAATCATCATTAATATCATTATTTGATATCTTAATTATTTGGCTAGAGGATATCTCTACTGTCTTAATGTCTAGTTTAAACTACTACTAATACTACTATTACTAGTTGGATTTATTTCCAAGCTGTTTTTACTTATACAAGTAATTGAATGCTGTTCAATAGAAACAATTTTAGCCAAATTATTGGCTGTCATAGTAAAATAATATAATCGCGATGAAGCTACCTGTCTTTTAATATATGGAGATAGGTAATACCTACCATTAGTCAAGTTATAAAAGTTACTAACATTAGTGTTAGTGTCAATCACATGAAATTTGTCATTATACAAACATAAATTATATATCAGTAAATTTATCTTATATCTAATTTTATTTTCGGCCTGTGGCAAACCTTGATTATAGGGTAATGAAAACCAGACAATTTTATTGACATCTAAGTTACTTATAGTTTCAAAACATTTTTTAAATTCCAAATGATTTACATTATCTCTATTTCCTACAAAAATTATTATATTTGTTGACTTAGTAAATTGTTTACTTGAATCTTTTATTTGTCTAGTAATATTCATTAAATTATTGTCAGGTGAACAGCTGTTGAATACATTTTGTTTTTCAAAATAAGAATTTAGTACAGATCCCATTCCTTTTCCAATATTATCGCTAAACATATAAGTGTCATATAGAGGAGTTAATTTGAGGGAGCCACTATTATTAGAAACAGGGATATCAACCTTGTCACACAATATTTTAGCGGGGGAGGACAATGTTGGTTTTACAGAAAATAACTTATTATTACACTCACATGAACAACTGTTAGTCTGTGAGTTCATACATTCCAAACTATTTTGTGATTTTTTTAATAGTTCATCTACTTTTGACTTTTGTTCGCTTAGCAAGTTTTGTGTGTTTTCATATTTTTTTGTAACACTTCTTAAAGTAGTCTGCAAACGGGCTAAATGTGTTTCTAATAATTGTGTGTCAGATTCATATCTCCTATTTCTATTTTCTAATTCTATATTACAAAAGTTAATTTTTTTTAACAATATATTTTTATTAATAATTGATTTTGTAAAAAACTTGTTCTTTTTAGTTAATTTTTGGATTTTCTTAATATATCTATTAATTCTAATATATTTTTTTAATTTCTTATTGCTACAGCTACCCAGCCTTTGTGAGTTCAATGTGTCATTTGTTAAATCTATAGTGACACAGGGGTTTTTAGTTGCAGTAGTTGGTGAGTTGACCAACTGAGAAGCGCTGCCAATTAACTCTTCATACAAGCTGTGAGTGTGAACGTTAGTTGAGTTTTGAGCGGCCTCCTCCAGTTCCAAGATTTGTTGGTGGGCATCTCTCAGCTCCAGCTCCAGGGTGTCGGTACGCCGAAGGGCCTGCTCATACTCAAGACCACACTCATCAAACCTAGCCACTAATAACTGTAGCCTGTTACGCTCCTCTTCAACATCATTATATTTAACATGTAACTTAGAAAGTTCTATTTTTAATTTGTCATTATTCTTTAAAACATCTAATAGTTCCCTCTCATTAGCATCTCTTTCATTGTTTAGCTGGGCACACAAGTCCTTACTCACTTTTAATTCTTGTAATGCCAGTTGGAGTTTGTTCTCCTCTTGGCGTGAAAGGGCACGTGAACGAGTCATCATTTTAATATTAAATAAGGTACCAGTGTGCAAAACCAAACAAAGGGCCTATATTGCTTTGTTTCCGCAATAAATGAGACAAAACAAAGAAACTGAGATTTGCAGAAACAAAACTAATATGAAATTGAATGAGACAGTTGTTATATAATAAAGAGAACTAAAAACACTTAAAAACTAGAATATATATCTATTTTAGAAAATTTAAAGTTTGTACGTTACCAATCAACTGTCACTTTTCACTTTCTTAGAGATTTACAATATTGAAGAATAACTTAGATACTATAATTCTTATTACACTAGTATCAATACACTTTAATTGAATAATTGATTAGGAATTTAGCTAAAATTATACACTATAAATAATTTTACTTAATAAAACTATTAGGAACAATTCAAATCAGCTGTTGACCTCAGTGTTGCCACAGACCAAAAAAAAAACTACCGAAATTAATGTTTGAAAATATCTTTAAACATGTATAGCCATGTTAAGCTTATTTAAATTTATATAAATATAGAATGAAAAAAACCGATACGGGCAGGGATTCGAACCCGCGACTACTGGGAAACCGTCCCGTCGTTCTACCAACTGAGCTACCGCATCGCTGTCCGTCTCGGTGAATTAAGCATTCTATATGTGATCGTCTTTAACGGTTGCCCTGCCCGTATCGGTTTTTTTCATTCTATATTTATATAAATTTAAATATTGAATGCCCTAGAGAACCAGTGAGCTTCTTATTGAGATTGCAGGAAGATTGGTTGGATAGATAGATTGGTTAGACAGATACTAGTATATAATTTTCAGCCCAGTTTGAGTTGATATCTATATTATTTTCGCTTAAAAATATTTATAAACATGTACAGCCATGTTAAGCATATTTAAATTTTAAATATATATAGAATAAAAAATAAACTGGTACGGCAGAGATTCGAACCCGCGACCTCTTTAATATGAAAAATATTTAAATAGCCTTTAAAATAGAGTACATAATTATATATATATTTAGACGATTTTAGGTATATAATCTTTAGTCTGTATATCAGAACTTAGTATTTAGTTTCTATGATATTAATAATAAGAATAATAGTTTTAAAAATAAGAAATTCTTTGACAGTGACAGTCCTACGGAATAGAAAATTTAAGAATAAGCATTATGTATTATTGTGTGGATACTGTTATAAAAACCTTAAAAAGATAAATTAAATCCCTTTCATGACTTTAATGTAAACTATTAGAGGGTTGAGTTCCTTTAATTAACATAAACCATCAAATAATGGCCCACAAATGTAATTATTATATGAATATTAATGCTAATATTCAAAATAATTTATTAAACATATTTTTTATTTTAAATAGTCAGGGCTATAAATGAAATTAATTAATTTAAATTGTGAAAATTTTATTTTGTTACTAATTTGTATACGTTTTTTATTACTGACAAATATGTAAATAATTATATATTGCGTTACCAGGACCCCATCGCCGTAAAGTTGCTGAATTGCAGATCCCACGCCGAGTCGCGGAACCCATTTTGCTTATTTAGTTATTTCATTATTAATTAATTCATTATTTAATTTGTCACTTTTGTCTCAGCTTTAGTTAGGAAAAGACGTACTATTATAATTGTAATTTTAATTAAATAAATAATTTTTAAAAAGACTTTTCCTGATCGTCCGAACATAACTGGCGCAGTCGGTAGGATCGCGGCACTTTCAAACTCAAGTGTACGGTTCTAATCGTAGAATCCACGATCTATTACATAGAACCTGTGAAGACGATTAATCTACGGGAAATTCCGGAAATAAGGAGATCCTGTGCTGAGTCAAGGTCCGGCAAGAGATGCAGAGCTTGTGGTAAGTACTCTTTTACTCCCAAGTTCCTCTGCTCTATTTCCTGTCGTTATTTATATAATATTAATTATATTTAAATATTATAAATATAATATTCCAATTTAAAATCAATTTGAATATTTATATTGTGTGCATTGTAGTTAGGCTAAAATCGCCACAGCATTCACACCGTAATTGTATGATTACAATAGGGTATCATATTACTCTATTGTTATCCATTCTTATTATAAAGTATTAGTACAGTTAAAGCGTTAATATGTCACTTAAAGATTGCGATAATGTTATTAAATCTATTGGAGACTTAATTCCGAGATATAACGGTAATCCGAAAATATTAAATTACTATATAAGGGAGGTAGAGAATGTTATTAATTTAATCGATGTTAATTGGCAATCTCATCCCCTATTAATAAGTTTAATAAAAAGCAAGCTTAGTGGCGCGGCTATAGAAGCTATCGCTTACGAAAATTCGCTTGATACGTGGAACGAGGTTAAGCAGGCTTTATTAAGACGGTTAGGTGAAACTAGGAATGAGATTCAGGTTATGCAAGAGCTTACAAGGATGCGTCGCCTAAAATCGGAGGATGCAGAATCTTTTGGCAAGCGACTTAGAGATATATTAGATACGTTATATACAGTAGGTAAACATTCCGATAAAACTTATTACGATTCTATGATCATTGAACATTATATAAGTCAATTAGACTTCAACGTAGGAGTAGGTGTTCGTATTATGAAACCAGCAACCTTAGAGTTAGCTATTGTATCAGCTAGACAAGAGGAGGCTAAACTTATATACTATAAACAAGCAAATCCAAGTCCAAATACTGTATCTACTTCACAAATAAAACCTAAATTTGAACAACCTAGGTCTTTTCAACCTATTAATTTTTCACGTTCATTTAATAACAACCCCTCACGATTTATAAACCCTAATTTTGTACCCCAACGTAATAATTGGACACCACAACAACGACAGCAATGGGTGAATAACATGTTGCCCTGGAAAAATACTCCTCAAGGAAACTTCAGACCTTCAGGTAATAATAGTAGTAATTTTAGACAACCCAATGTACCCCAACAACAAATAAATCAACCCCAGAAAGTTTCAGACGTAAGTATGAGATCCGTTAATAAACCAGAGAAGCCACAGTTTGTCTCTGAAGAGCTTTTTTACACCCCAGAGGATTATTATCAGGTAAGCTACCCTTATGAAAATAATAGCGAAGAACCATATTTCGAGGAACAACAACCCTCTGACGACATTGGTAGTCCATGTGAAAATCAATTAATTGATGAAAATAAAGAGCAGGATTTTCACAATGTGAACCTCAAAGAAATAGACAAATAATAAAACTTAATCATTATAAAGATCATTTACCTTATATTGAAATACCCGAATATAAAGGTAAGTTTCTTATAGATACAGGAGCATCCCGCTCTATGATTTCTCCCGATGCAATAGTAGGTACTATTTTCGAATATTGCATAGAACATGAACCATTCGAAGTAAAAACAGCCCATGGTAGTACACGTCATGATTTAGTTGCTCATTTACCATTACCACCAATTTTTAATAACGAAATATATCATAAATTTTTATTATTCGATTTTGATCCTAAATACAGAGGTCTTATAGGATTAGATCTATTGAAAGTATTATCAAGTAACATTGATATAAAAAATAAATTACTATGTACAACAAATGCTAAGATACCTATTTGTTTTGATTACCCTAATAAAAATATTTGCATTGAACCAAGATGTGAAAAGATAATTAAAATAAAAACACACTATTTGGATGGCGAATATTCACATGATGATTACTCTTGGAATAAAGATGTAATTTCCCCCGCTGCTATTGTAAGCGTTAGAAATGGTTACTTTTATACATCTATTTTAAATTTCAATACTAATAAAAAATATGTAACTATTCCGGCACCATTTGAGCTAGACCGTTATTCTAATAAATTGAAAACTGAGGAAACGCAGTGTCAATTAAACTCAATGACAACTAGAACAGATTTTGATAAAGAACTTTGTAATAATTTAGGTAAAATTAGAACAGACCATATGAACGAAGAAGAAAAGAGAGAAATAATGCGTATATGTTATCAGTATAGAGAGCTTTTCTATTCGGAAAATATTCCCTTATCATTTACCAATTCAGTAAAACATCAACTTAGATTGACAGACAATACTCCTATATTTGTTAGAAGTTACAGACAATCAATAGAACAACGTAAACAAATTCGAGAGCAAGTAGATAATCTTCTGAAACAAGGAATAATCCGTGAAAGCATTTCCCCGTGGTCATGCCCTGTTCACATAGTTCCAAAAAAACCAGATGCTTCAGGAAAAGTAAAATGGAGACTCGTTATAGACTATAGGAGACTTAACGATCGAATAATAGAAGATAAATATCCACTTCCAAACATCCACGATATATTAGACCGTTTAGGTAGAGCACAATATTTTACTACAATAGATTTGGCTAGCGGCTACCACCAAATTGAAATGCATCCAGATGATGTAGAAAAGACAGCGTTCACTACTGAACGAGGGCACTATGAATTTCTTAGGATGCCTTTTGGACTGAAAAACGCACCCAGTACTTTTCAGCGTCTAATGGATCATATATTACGCGGTATAACCAATGTATTCACTTATCTCGATGACGTAATTGTAGCATCTACGTCATTGCAGGAACATATAGAAAAATTACAGCAAGTTTTTCAACGCTTTAAATTACATAATCTTAAAATACAATTAGATAAATCAGAATTTCTTCAAAAACAAGTTAAGTTCTTAGGTCATGAACTTACTGACCAAGGTTTAAAACCTAATAAAGATAAAATTAAAGCTGTATTACATTTTCCACTCCCGAAAACTCAAAAAGAAATTAAATCATTTCTAGGATTGGTAGGTTATTACAGGAAGTTTATAAAGGACTTCGCAAAGTTAACGAAACCAATGACCATATGTCTAAAGAAAAACCATAAAGTAATACATTCAACTGAGTTCATAGATGCATTTAATAAGTGTAAAGAAATTTTAACAAATGCACCCCTATTACAATACCCAAATTTTGACGAACCATTTATTTTAACAACGGATGCGTCTGATGTCGCCCTTGGAGCTGTATTATCACAAGGTCGCATTGGTTCAGATAAACCGGTAGCATATGCATCCCGAACACTTTCAGAAACTGAAATAAGATATTCAACAATAGAAAAAGAATTGTTAGCAATAGTATGGGCAGTTAAATATTTTAGACCATACTTATACGGTAGAAGGTTTACTATATACACTGACCATCGCCCATTAACATGGTTAATGTCTTTCAAAAGATCCAAACTCAAAACTAACAAGATGGCGTTTAAAATTAGCTGAGTACGATTATGAAATAATATACAAAAAGGGAAGCCAAAACACAAACGCAGACACATTATCTAGAATTAAAGTTTTTCATAATAGTGCAGAGTCTTTAGCTGTAAATTTTGATGATAATGATGATGACGAAATAATAGATAGAATTTTTGATAATGTACGCAGGCAACAAGAGGTAGAACCTCCAACTGAAAACATAGTAATAAATGAAGATGTACAATCAGTATTACCTGAAACTGAATGTGGTACATCAGTAGACAATAATCAGGAAGAATTAATATCTACTAACCACACTCAGCCAGATAATGAGAATAGAGACATACCTATAATATCAGATGCTATTGATAGGCAACAAAAGCAATTTCACGTTAGATCTACACCGGGATCAACTTATCGTGTAGAGGATAGATCAACAAATTCCAGGCAAATTATAAAAGATGTATTTATTCCTGTAAACAATACCGAAGAAGAAATTATTAAATTCCTGAAAGAACATACTATAGCAGATCGTGTGTTTCATTGTTACTTTCATAGTGAAGATTTATATTTAGCTTTTTCACGTGTGTATGCCACAGTATTTAATGAAAGAGGCCCTAAATTATTCAAATGTACATCTCGTGTAATTACGGTAGAAAGTAAAATAGAACAGGAAGAATTAATTAAGAACTATCACATAGGTAAATCTATTCATAGAGGTATACAAGAAACTTATAAACAACTTCGTAGAAAATACCATTGGCAAAATATGTTACTTAGTATTCAAAAATATATTAATCAATGTGATGTTTGTTTACGAGCTAAATACGAAAGAAACCCTCTTAAACCACCCTTAGCTTTGACAGACACCCCTAATAAGCCCATGGAACATCTTTTTATGGATTTATATTCTACAGGAGGAGCAACCTTTCTAACAATCATAGATAATTTTTCCAAATTTGCACAAGCTATTCATTTAACTGCATCTAGTAGTATACACGTAGCAGATGCGTTATTACAAATATTTTCAGTATTCGGTTTGCCACTGAAAATAACTACCGATTCTGATACTAAATTTGAAAACGATCTTATAAAAGAATTATTTTCTTTGCATGATATTAATATTCATTTTACAACTCCATATAATCCCAATTCTAATTCTCCTATCGAACGGTTTCACTCAACTATTAGTGAAATAATAAGAATACAAAAAATGACCAATACAGAGGATCCTATTCCCTTATTAATGAAATATGCAGTAATCGCTTATAATAATGCAATCCATTCTAGTACTAGTTATACACCACACGAGTTAATGTTTGGTCATACAGCATCTAGAAATCCCCTAGAACTTTATTACCCTAAAGAGTACTATCAAAACTATGTTCTAAAACATAAAAATAATGCCGAAGCAGTACAGGAATGTGTCGCAGCTCATTTATCTAAGAATAAAGAGCAAATAATAAGTAAACGAAATCAAGCAGCAGAAGAAATAGGCTTTAAGGTAGGTGAGATGGTATATAAGCAGGTTGCTAAGACAGCACGGAACGACAAGACCAAACCAGCATATAAAGGTCCGTATAAAATCATTCATTTACACCCTAATAATATAGCTGAAATCATAGGTAGTCACCCTAATTCCAAATCTATTAGAGTTCATTACAAACTCATTAGAAGGCCTCATCTTGTTACAGGACCTTCATCGCAGGAGCCTTCGTGCTCTACGCAGAAGCAGATATAGTTATAGACCCCATAGATAATACTAATGGTATTTTGCTCATTAAAGAAGGGCAAGTCTTTAAGCAAGTAGATTCCTTTAATCTTGTATGTGTATACAATATTACAGAACTTCATATATCCTCCTTAAAACTATTAACACTTTTCTTATATACAAAATCAACAGAAGTATATACAGTACATAAAGATTTACATAAGAATTATAAAGATCAATTAGAATATTCGTTTAGCCTAATTGATAAAAAGCTTAGTTTATTTAGATCTTTAAGTAATAGTAACAGAGTTAAGCGAGGACTAATAAATGGTCTAGGATCGATAGTTAAAGCAGTTACAGGCAATTTAGATAATGATGATGCAGAAAGGATAGAGCAAGAAATTTCTTATATTCAAAATAAATTAAGTAGTATTAATAATAAGCAAGAAAAAACCATTATCTTAGCAGAAAACACTATTAAAGAATTTACATCAGTTTTAGACAAAATAAATAATAATCAATTAAAACTATCGGCCCTGGTTTATAATGTTACTAATAGTAGTAATGTAGTTTATAATCAATTACATTTTCTAGATATATACGTACAGATAAGTTTTAGTTTGCAGTTAATTTTAGATAAGCTGATGATATTAGAAAACGCAATAACATTCTCTCGAATGGGAATCATGCACCCTAGTATAATAAACGGGCAAAATTTAATTACCGAATTGTTAACTATAAAACAAAATTATATTTTTAACCCTATCTCGGAAATAGGTATTCATGAATTAGAAAACATAGAAAAATCTGTGGTGGTCAAGGCCTACAGTACAAAGCATACACTTAATTTTGTACTAGAAATTCCCTCTATTGATCTTAATATATATGACCTTGTCCATATCTATTCCATTCCTGATAAGCAAAACCTTACTATAATTCCCAAATCCAAATACCTTGTACTTGGGAGTGAAGTGTACTCTTACCTCAACGACGGATGTCGCCACATCTCTGAGAAGAATCTTCTATGCAGTCAACTAGACGAAGTATCTACGAAAGACTCTGAAGACTGTATCGTCGCTATGATACAACATCAACCTGCCAGTTGTGTAAGAGCCAGGATGGTCTTGAGAAGAGGAAAAATCCAGAAGATCAACGATAACACCTGGATAGTACTACCAGCTAAAGAAGAACTATTAAGGAAGATATGTAAGGGAAGAACTCAGTACCAGAAAATAGAAAAACCTCATTTAATAACCATTACAGAAGGTTGTAAAATAACCTTCATGAATGTAACACTTCAAACACATAGAAAAACATTAAACATCAACGAAATTATACCACTACCAAATTTAAAGAACTCTAAATTTGAAAATCCAGTTGAATATACATTGCAGCTGGAAGACATACCGCTTGACAACATTCGTAACCTAGTGAACCAGGCTCAGAAGCTGACAGAGACGGAGGAAGTCAATTGGCCTCTTGTTATGGCAACTCCTAGTTGGACAACTTTAGTCCTATATGCTATTGGCCTTATTTTCATAACTTGGAAACTATTTCATTATATGAAAAGAAAATGGACCAAGCCAAATGAAGAGATCAGCGAGGACGCTGGAGGAATCTCCAAGATGAGCTTCCTTCTTAAGGGGGGAGGCGTTACCAGGACCCCATCGCCGTAAAGTTGCTGAATTGCAGATCCCACGCCGAGTCGCGGAACCCATTTTGCTTATTTAGTTATTTCATTATTAATTAATTCATTATTTAATTTGTCACTTTTGTCTCAGCTTTAGTTAGGAAAAGACGTACTATTATAATTGTAATTTTAATTAAATAAATAATTTTTAAAAAGACTTTTCCTGATCGTCCGAACATAACTATTGCCATGTTTATTTATATTAAGCTTATGTCAACATTGAATAAATATAAAATGAAAAATAATTGATATTGGGAGAATTCGTACTTCATAAAAATTTTAGATTTTTTTAAAGTTGTTCTATACTGCAAGTTAACAAGTTAGATACATAACTTAGGATTTCTGAAAGAAGTCTAATAGATGATTTTTTAAATGGGTAGATTAATGGGTAGTATCTTTCAAATTTTATTTTTACGATTAAAAATATTAATAATTTAATAATGATAATAATATAACACACATTGATATAACCCCTAAGTAAGCAAATTATTTGCTTGTGTTAAGGGTGTTAAACAACGATACAAATACATAGAAATACACATTATAAATACTGAGAATATATTTAATAAACGACCAAACCCAGCAATACAGACATCTACGCCATCACATACACGCCTGTCCCTGTCAGGAATCAAACCCGAGCCCCATTGAGCCGCTATACGTTAGGAATCTGCGCTGACCAACGGCGTGGTTAAAATGTATTAATAAATGAATCACAAAAAAACATTAAAAAGGCTGTATAGTAGGTGCTAAGAACGCTTCTTAAAATAACTTATCGTTCATCTGTTCTTGTTACTCCATAATATAGACATTATGTAATAATTTATATGTATGTAGGTTATATGACTCATATCTAAAAGTTTATTCAGAATGTACCAATTTTGGTATGTATAATTACGCGTTTAATCAACTTAAGTGCTCTTCATCGCGGATATTACTCCATCAATGCAGATTGATCATTGATTGATGGGAGTTAACCAGATTTGCACCTATCATAATAGCTTACAGTTTGTATGAAAGCCTTTTACCGTCATGCTGATGAACATTACAGATATAATAAGATAAATAATATATACAATATTTAAAAAAAACTAACGAATCAATACTGCCTTTAATCATTTTGAATTCTATATGTATACATCTTTTTTGGTATTACGTGATATGTATCACGGTTCTCTTGGTGATCAGGTAACATTTACCATTACGGACTCCCGGAAACCCAAGTTTGAATACCATTAGAGTGGTTTTATTCCTATATATATTTTAACATTAACAGAAGGTCTCAGTGAGTAGTTTAGTAGTTTGATTTTATTGTTTTCTCATTGATCATATATTTTAAGGATAAATAAATACCAACAAATTTTATTTAATCTAGGTAAGTTGCCAAATAACATTTCATGGAACGGTTTTCCAGAGGTCGCGAGTTTGATTTCCTGCTCGTGCCCGTTATTTTTCATTCTATATTTATATAAAGTTAAATAAAGACACAGGGGTTTTTAGTTGCAGTAGTTGGTGAGTTGACCAACTGAGAAGCGCTGCCAATTAACTCTTCATACAAGCTGTGAGTGTGAACGTTAGTTGAGTTTTGAGCGGCCTCCTCCAGTTCCAAGATTTGTTGGTGGGCATCTCTCAGCTCCAGCTCCAGGGTGTCGGTACGCCGAAGGGCCTGCTCATACTCAAGACCACACTCATCAAACCTAGCCACTAATAACTGTAGCCTGTTACGCTCCTCTTCAACATCATTATATTTAACATGTAACTTAGAAAGTTCTATTTTTAATTTGTCATTATTCTTTAAAACATCTAATAGTTCCCTCTCATTAGCATCTCTTTCATTGTTTAGCTGGGCACACAAGTCCTTACTCACTTTTAATTCTTGTAATGCCAGTTGGAGTTTGTTCTCCTCTTGGCGTGAAAGGGCACGTGAACGAGTCATCATTTTAATATTAAATAAGGTACCAGTGTGCAAAACCAAACAAAGGGCCTATACTGCTTTGTTTCCGCAATAAATGAGACAAAACAAAGAAACTGAGATTTGCAGAAACAAAACTAATATGAAATTGAATGAGACAGTTGTTATATAATAAAGAAGAACTAAAAACACTTAAAAACTAGAATATATATCTATTTTAGAAAATTTAAAGTTTGTACGTTACCAATCAACTGTCACTTTTCACTTTCTTAGAGATTTACAATATTGAAGAATAACTTAGATACTATAATTCTTATTACACTAGTATCAATACACTTTAATTGAATAATTGATTGGGAATTTAGCTAAAATTATACACTATAAATAATTTTACTTAATAAAACTATTAGGAACAATTCAAATCAGCTGTTGACCTCAGTGTTGCCACAGACCAAAAAAAAAACTACCGAAATTAATGTTTGAAAATATCTTTAAACATGTATAGCCATGTTAAGCTTATTTAAATTTATATAAATATAGAATGAAAAAAACCGATACGGGCAGGGATTCGAACCCGCGACTACTGGGAAACCGTCCCGTCGTTCTACCAACTGAGCTACCGCATCGCTGTCCGTCTCGGTGAATTAAGCATTCTATATGTGATCGTCTTTAACGGTTGCCCTGCCCGTATCGGTTTTTTTCATTCTATATTTATATAAATTTAAATATTGAATGCCCTAGAGAACCAGTGAGCTTCTTATTGAGATTGCAGGAAGATTGGTTGGATAGATAGATTGGTTAGACAGATACTAGTATATAATTTTCAGCCCAGTTTGAGTTGATATCTATATTATTTTCGCTTAAAAATATTTATAAACATGTACAGCCATGTTAAGCATATTTAAATTTTAAATATATATAGAATAAAAAATAAACTGGTACGGCAGAGATTCGAACCCGCGACCTCTTTAATATGAAAAATATTTAAATAGCCTTTAAAATAGAGTACATAATTATATATATATTTAGACGATTTTAGGTATATAATCTTTAGTCTGTATATCAGAACTTAGTATTTAGTTTCTATGATATTAATAATAAGAATAATAGTTTTAAAAATAAGAAATTCTTTGACAGTGACAGTCCTACGGAATAGAAAATTTAAGAATAAGCATTATGTATTATTGTGTGGATACTGTTATAAAAACCTTAAAAAGATAAATTAAATCCCTTTCATGACTTTAATGTAAACTATTAGAGGGTTGAGTTCCTTTAATTAACATAAACCATCAAATAATGGCCCACAAATGTAATTATTATATGAATATTAATGCTAATATTCAAAATAATTTATTAAACATATTTTTTATTTTAAATAGTCAGGGCTATAAATGAAATTAATTAATTTAAATTGTGAAAATTTTATTTTGTTACTAATTTGTATACGTTTTTTATTACTGACAAATATGTAAATAATTATATATTGCCATGTTTATTTATATTAAGCTTATGTCAACATTGAATAAATATAAAATGAAAAATAATTGATATTGGGAGAATTCGTACTTCATAAAAATTTTAGATTTTTTTTAAAGTTGTTCTATACTGCAAGTTAACAAGTTAGATACATAACTTAGGATTTCTGAAAGAAGTCTAATAGATGATTTTTTAAATGGGTAGATTAATGGGTAGTATCTTTCAAATTTTATTTTTACGATTAAAAATATTAATAATTTAATAATGATAATAATATAACACACATTGATATAACCCCTAAGTAAGCAAATTATTTGCTTGTGTTAAGGGTGTTAAACAACGATACAAATACATAGAAATACACATTATAAATACTGAGAATATATTTAATAAACGACCAAACCCAGCAATACAGACATCTACGCCATCACATACACGCCTGTCCCTGTCAGGAATCAAACCCGAGCCCCATTGAGCCGCTATACGTTAGGAATCTGCGCTGACCAACGGCGTGGTTAAAATGTATTAATAAATGAATCACAAAAAAACATTAAAAAGGCTGTATAGTAGGTGCTAAGAACGCTTCTTAAAATAACTTATCGTTCATCTGTTCTTGTTACTCCATAATATAGACATTATGTAATAATTTATATGTATGTAGGTTATATGACTCATATCTAAAAGTTTATTCAGAATGTACCAATTTTGGTATGTATAATTACGCGTTTAATCAACTTAAGTGCTCTTCATCGCGGATATTACTCCATCAATGCAGATTGATCATTGATTGATGGGAGTTAACCAGATTTGCACCTATCATAATAGCTTACAGTTTGTATGAAAGCCTTTTACCGTCATGCTGATGAACATTACAGATATAATAAGATAAATAATATATACAATATTTAAAAAAAACTAACGAATCAATACTGCCTTTAATCATTTTGAATTCTATATGTATACATCTTTTTTGGTATTACGTGATATGTATCACGGTTCTCTTGGTGATCAGGTAACATTTACCATTACGGACTCCCGGAAACCCAAGTTTGAATACCATTAGAGTGGTTTTATTCCTATATATATTTTAACATTAACAGAAGGTCTCGGTGAGTAGTTTAGTAGTTTGATTTTATTGTTTTCTCATTGATCATATATTTTAAGGATAAATAAATACCAACAAATTTTATTTAATCTAGGTAAGTTGCCAAATAACATTTCATGGAACGGTTTTCCAGAGGTCGCGAGTTTGATTTCCTGCTCGTGCCCGTTATTTTTCATTCTATATTTATATAAAGTTAAATAAACTTAACATGGTTATACAGGTTTATAAATATATTCAAAACATTTACTATAGCATTTCACTTTTTTAATATCGCCGACTGACCTCGTTAAATAAATCGAGATGTCAAATTCTTTATCGGGTATTGTTTGGGATATATGTTGACCTCTATACTACTTAAGATGATAGCATTTGAAGATATTTTTGTTTTTTTTTAAAGGTAGCTTTCCGTAGCTTCATAATCATTTTTACAAAAATAGCAAAATTACTGTTGTTCTATAATAATATATTTAGTTTATTTTCGATGAAAAATCATATCTACCTTAACATTGTTCGCGTCAAAACACTTGTTCTAATATTTTTGGGCTAATAATAAGGACATTATATAATGCCAGAGCTCGAGACCCTTTAAGAATCTGAGTGATGTTTTCTGAGTACCTCAGTAGTAGAGCAGACATGTAGCTGATTGTAAAGCCCTTTACGAAATGTTACTAAAGGGTGAAAGTTGTGTACATTCGAAACATAAATTAAAACCTTATATTTTACATATTAAAGTTACAACTCACTCAAAATATAAAGTAAAATATTATCTAAATATGAAATATAACAGAGGTAGATTTGAACCTATTATTTAACTATTTACTAATAAAATTAATATTATCAAAAAATATTATTAAAATTACTAGGTATATTAGTAATTTTTATCCTTGTTGCAAAAGTTTTTTTTTTTACATACAAGATGGAACATCGATCTCTTGAACCCTAAGTTGAACCATACATTTATATTTTCAAATATGTTTCGAATGGTAAATAGGCTATAGAGTGCCGGCACTGGACTCCCAAATGTCAAAGTTCGAGTTATGCCGGTGTTGATAATTTTTTATTACTATATTTAAATTACTTAAAAAGAATTACTTATTGTAATTTTTATATTAGCAATATAAGTTTCGAATTAATTAATCCCATCATATATCATTTCATAACAAAAAATGGGACAGAGAAAAGGAGCACATAAATAATAATTTAAAAGCGTTAGACAAACAGTAGACACGCTTATCCGGGAAGGTTCAGTTGCCTGGGAACTAAAATAGCACCTTAGGGAAATATTTTATCTGTCACGCTCGGAATAAAATCAATAATTGGAATTTCAATGAAATCTTAAAGGTACGTGTAATAAAAAATTGATACTCTTTTCAAAAATATTCCATCAAGCGACGAAAAGCAATTATAAATTTGTATTATTTTATTGCTTGTCACCAGCATTTTAATAACATTTTAAATATAAATATTTAAGTTTAAAAATAATATTATAAAGTTAAAAAGAATTTATGTAACAATTTTGAACCTTTAAACAAAAATAACCTCAAAAGGTAAACTTATTGTCACAACTCATATCAATTAGGTATAATATCTAGAAGGTTTGTTTGGATTATTAGTTATTACTTTGGACTCTTAGTAACAGAAGCGTCGAAATACTTAAGTTATAAGTAATTAAGTATTTTAAATGCTCTTTACAAGTTTAACATTAGAAAATTATCTCTTATATTATTGTTTTAGTTACAATAGCTACAAATCTATGTTTTTGAAATTAGATGGTTATAAATATTATATTTTAAAAAAATATTGATGATATAATTGAAATCAACTTAAATTCAATTGAATGTGATGTAGCAATTATTAAAGCACAAAGTAACATAGGGCTTAGGTTTGAACAGTAGCTGAAAATCTAATATTAATAACAATATTATAGAAGTTATTTTTTTATACTTTTTTTATCGTGTTATTTTAGAACTGTTATTATTGCGATTAAGAATTTCTAATACTATTAAAATTATTTTTACGATTATTATCATATTATATTGAAAAGCAAGATCATCATTCATAAATCTCCTCAGACAAGACTTGTTTTTCCGCTATATATTTTTTTCCATGTCGTCGTCGACCCTCATTCCCTTCTCTCACCCTTTTCTCTTTTAGCCTTAAAAGGACTCATTACATCCCCTTACATCCCTCTGCATTACATGACCACACCAATAATCGATTACTCCATATTTTTCTATCACTAGTGCTACCTTCAAACTACCTCTGACATACATAATTCTTATTCTGTCAGTTGTCATCATGCTTCACATCCATATTAACACTTACATTTTAGCAGGAACCACTTGATTCTTATTTATTATTTTCGTTGCCCAAAATTATCATCCACAAAACAAATTTATGTATTAATGTGTATTAGATGTAACCATATATATATAAGATGCAACCACTCTTGGTGATGTGACAACCCTTGTCCATGGGATTTCAGCCATCATTCGGTTAAGTGGTGAAAGCTGGTACCCACTATATTATAATATTGTCCCTAAGCCGGCATTCCACAAGTTCAAGAAAATATGAAGTTGTCTCATTCAACAACACGAGAACACATCTCTTATAATAACAATAACAAAAAAAAAATATCGCAAAAATCATCGAAAAAGTGACACCGTAGGGCTCCTAGTATGGATGTTGGATTCACGGTGGTAATATGCTGCAAAGATTCTTCGGCACTTAATAGCGGCTTAACCTTTATACCCGATGGGTTGATAGGGTAGAGATGCTATCTATGAATATAATCACTGGAATGGAGGAGAGTCAACTCTCCTATTTGCTCACACTCCCCTATCGCTTATTTAAAGTGCAGTGTAAAATATGATGAAAATAACTATTTAATTTTATAAAATATATATATGTCTTTAGAAATGTACAAATATTTATTTGCGTTAGGGTAAGATTCATGTAGAAATATTTTATGCACTTGGGTATTATTTATGTTCCGTAAAAAGTTCAAAGACGAACATTGCCAAGTATCATGTATAAAAAATAGTGCTTAGTGGAGTGCCAAGTGACACGGATCATTAATTTTGTTGGGTAGCTGGAGGCTGACAAGGCTTCAAGCGATGTTGCAGTGCTCTTACTCTAAGGTTCTATAGATACCACGTTTGGAATAAACAACCTGTGTGTACGTATTCACTATTTCAAAATACCTGTTAATTTTAATTGTGATATAAATTCTGATAGTTTTTTTTGTAGTATTATTTCAATATTTTTATTTAAAAAATCAGTTTTATGAATATTCTACTTCTACTTATCTACATTTTATTAAATAAACAAAATTATAAAGAGGTTGAGAGATTAATCTAAATTACTATATAATTTTACGAATAAAACGTTATGATTTCAAATGAAATGAAATACATCAATATGTCTCATACATATTATATCTGGCATAAAATTTTATGAAGGGACAAAACTAATTAACTGTGGCAACGAGCCAAAAACAATATCTCTAAGCTCCCCCGCTTGAGCTTTCAGGCATAATTGTTTTTTTAATTGCAATTTATATAATTATCACTTACAAATGTGGTTAACATTAATAATTTCACTATCCTTGCGTAGATGTCCATTATAATTATTCAAAATTATGTTTAACTTGTAGTATTCTAGGCAGTTTTCGTTTTATAACATAAGCCTCAATTCGAATATGATATTTCATTAAATTGAACTAACTCGAATATCTTTTTGTGTTTTTCAAGAGAGTGAGAAAAACAAAAGTATGATAATGTAAACAAAAAGCTTATCTTACTTTAAATTTCAATAAAAGACATCCAGTGGTTTTTGTATGATGCGCAGGTAAAATGGATTGACATTTTAATTATATATTTTTGCTTTGACTGGTGATTATTAAATGGAATCAATAAAGGTGTTTTTATAATCTTTTGTTGGTCGTTTGTAAAATAATTGCTTGATTTCATACTAGAAAGGAATAGTACTAAAAGAAAATACAAAAGGTATTTTCCCAAAGAGCAAAGCTGACAAATCTTATTTGCACCTTAACAATTGAATTGAATGGATTTTCAATAACTTTTTTAAAAAAAGTTAAATTTCGAGAGAGTCTAACATTTATGCATCTTATGCTTTATGCATGTTTTGAGCTAGGACAAAAATGATTCTAACTTAATCTTATAATAGATTTACCAATTTAATTATCGCAAATGCATAAAAGTGCTTTTTTAGAAACTGTAATATATGGAGTCTAGAAACTGATATCTCCTAACCTAAAAGGATTAAAATACCAATTGTATATAATTGTACATTTTAAAATTAGATATCAGGTTTATAGTCTAACGATATTTTTTACGAGCGATCGCAGAATTCTTTTTCTCTGGAATGTAAATTATGTTGTCATACTCAAAATATCGTTAGATAAATGAGATTTTTAATTTTATGATTTTCAATTATAGGAATAACTTTATTGGTAGAAGTTTTGTTTTGAATTGTTTAACAAGTGAACAATCTAATCAAATCTCGAAATTTAAGAGTTATTATTTAACTCTCTCAATTACTTATAGCGCTTTATAAATTATAAGAACAAACGTATTTGATGGAGCTAAAAAATAAAATATCAACTCAAAAAAAACATTAACTGTTGGACCTTATATATGCCTTATGGTTTAAATTTTCTCTTTATAGTTATTCTATAGTTGACTGGTACAGAAAGTATCTATTTTGTTTTTATTTGTGCAATAAAAATGGAATATCATAATAAATAAAATACTTAGGTTTAACATTATGACATACATATATGCTACATAATTGCCCAACTAATTAATGCTAGTGATGCTTGAACATTCTCTCATTGGCGTAACAATATAGATCAGATGCTGATGAATCATATTTATATTACCAAGATGTAAAAAACGAACAAAGATTTTTTTTATGATAAAGTTATTTTTATAATTAAAATAAATTTCATGAACAATGCCGGAACCTCACAAACAACAATGTTAAACAGGATAATTAGGGTAACTTTTCGCTTTGCCTTTCTGGGATGTAAAGGAAAAACGGAACCCCAATATATTATAAAATAAGAAAAAATTAAGAACCAATGCTAATTAATATATTTAGATTGATAATTTATCACATTTATTCTAAACGACATGAATAGGTTTCATTGTCATCGTTAGCTCTTTATTTCTATAACAACTATAGGATTATTGTTTTTGAGTAATGTTAAAGAATTTCTTTGTAGAATTTCAAACTGCTATACCATATGCGAAAACATAATCATAGCGATGTCTAAGAAAAGTCAGCGTCATCTATTGAAATTTTATGTAACTAAATTAAAAATGGGCTTATGCTCAAATTCAATTTATTATTTTATTAAAACTTAGATAAAACAAAGTAGAAATTCTATCTTTATCTAAATTAAATATATTTGTGTAAACCGCATTCAATTCTGTTTAAAAGTTTTGAAACAGTTCTTGAAGTAAATTTTTAATTGACCATAACTTACTTTTCCCTTAACCGATTTTAACGAAACAAAGATTTTACTACGCTCCAGATTATATATATCCACCTGTGGAATCCGCGTTCAAACCCGTTAAGTAGTTTCGAAGTTATAACGTACTAGACAGATAGACAGACAGACAAATATTTTTTTGGTTTCTGTTACTCGTCTTTAATACCCCCTATCATTTATATATGTAAGGCATCTGATTTACATATATAGAAGATATATGTTTTTAAATTTCAATTATTTGAAAATTAAATATTGTCTTCGATATTAAGTACACATATTATTTATAGACTCATAATGGAATTGTTCCCTCAGTAGATGTATGCTTTTGTCCGAATGACATCGTATAGTTATATTATTTCAGCATAATTTTACACTGAATATGATGAATTGAATTTACAATAACATATTAGGCATCTTAATTTGGTAACATTACTTTATTTATTTTTAAAAATGTCCACTTTATTTTTTGAGGGTGCAGTTAGAACCTATGACTATTTTCGTAAAATAAGCAACAAGTCAAAGTTAGTATACACGTAACCAACAAGTAAAAACGAATTGCTCAAATCTAGTAATTGAAGAAAATAGTGTAGTCGTAGAGAAATAATAAAACTCCTGCAAGTTTGTAGAACTTTATTTAATAATAGAACTAGTTTAATTCTTAAACTTGTATTCCTCGATTTTAATTTAAAAACAAAAAATTAAGTAGAGTTAGCTCAACTCATCAGCAAACTTTGAATGTTAACAAAAATATATTGAAATATTAAATATTAAGTTTAACTATTAAGAGTTCTATTAGGACGATTAAACAAAAAAGATATATTTATTATTAAAGATGTGTACATGATATCTGCCCAATACATATTAGTTGTATATTTTTAATTGGGGTTTCAGGTTAATATCCAAAACTATAGAGAATATAAAAAATGGTTGAAGAAATCACACGACCGATTTACATTAAAACACATATCTACATTATTTATTTTTAGAAAAAGCATGAGGTTTCGTCAGGAACCGACCTTAAACTTAGTACAAAAAATACCAGCCTGTGGTAATGACTACAGTAAGGGTTAAGTTCTGAGATGTTATAACATATGGCAAATAGAAGGAAAGTCATGTTTTTTTTGTATATATTTTTTTTATTGGTATGCTATGTTAGTCGAATATTGAACATTATTATTGAACATAACATTTACCAGGCATAACTGTTCAAAATGACTAAATGTCATGAGACAGTGTAAAGATGCTAATGAGAAATTTCGGTCAATACTATTGTTAATTTCGGCTGGGATATTTTCGAACGATGGCTCTAATAGTATGATATGTGTATAAAATTTATTTTTTTATGCATCCCTAAAAAAATGTCAAAGGGAACCAGATCTAATGATCTCACTGACACGGCATAGGACCATGCGCAGCAATCTAGTTGTCTAAAAACTCTAGAGTTAGTATTTGTTTTAGCAAGCGGGAATCATGAGCTGGGAAACCTATATTGCTGATAGTATTATTACGAGTACTGTACCAAAGGCAGCGCATTTAATTCACAACAAGTATTTAAAAATTTCTAGATACTTCTTTTTTACCAAGGTATCATAATAAATCTTTTTATGAAAATTCTTTATATTATAAAGTTGCAACAACACCAATTAAAAGAAAAACTTATTTGACTAGATGGCTTTCGGTTATTAGTAAAGGATTAGCCTGACTAAAAGCGTTCATTTCTCTGTTTCTATGTTTATATAATAGAAGAACAAACTTTTCCAATAACTGATATCGTATCGTTATTACAAAAGTTCGTTTCATTTATATTCGGTAAAAAAAATAGTACTATTAAAAATGTCAATAACATTGATTTTTTTCTTTACAAACTTTCAAAAATTAAACCGTCACAAATTATCTTCTAGTTAGCATATGGAATAGAAATATTAATAGTATTATTAATATTTCTATTCCATATGCCTTGGTTCCATATGGTATTTATTTAGAATTTATATTAGTTGCTTGATACGCCCCAATATTATCAGATAAGTTGCGGGTAGACTCAGTTTGTTGTGCCCCGAATTGTTATTTTTTTATATTTCTTACAGACACGATGATTCACTTGTCTGGTTTTAGAGTATCTTTCTCCATGTTCATGTTGATAATAATATTTTGTAATTGTTTAACGGTAGAGATAGTGTTCCAGAATTTCGGTAAAATTGTGTACTGCATTATAAATTAGGGTGATTGACTAAGTAAAATCGATCGTATCATTATTATTATGTGTTTTCGATTTACAAGATCTTCAATTCATAAAGAATAATACCTTTCATAATTATAACAAAGCAAAAATGTATTTTAAATAAATCATAATTATATACCCAAACACTCCATCTGTCATAGAGACTTAATAAAAGTTAAAAAAATATATAAAATCGCTGAAATACGGATAATTACTTTTTTTAATACTTAATTTCTTCAAGAACGTTTACGTTAATTTACTGTAAATTATATCTTCCCAGAAGTCAGTCCTGATTAGTAGCACCATAGAATGGTAAAATAAAAAGAGGAGTATTTTTTGGAAAAAAAGCTTATTTATCAAATTTTGACAAAATATTTTTTTTCGAAAAAATTAAAATGCAAATAAATTTTTAACAAAATGCGATTTGTCAATGTCTTCTTAAAAAAATCATCGTATGTATAAATTAAAAAAAAAATATTTATTATAAGATTGACATGCTTGATTCGTTGAATAGTATATAATTGAATATCAACTTCTAACACTGTAATATAAATCTCCCTGATAATATCCTGAGGCGACAGCCGCATAATAAATTCGTTTATCGCTTAATCTTGGAATAAAATATAAACAGAAATTCTAAGGTTCTCCAGTACGCTTGTTACGATGAAATTTTGTGCATTTTAGTTAGTCAAGAACATCCAATCAATCTGTTTCACTATCAGGATAGATGTTATAAGATTTAATTGTAATGATTATAAAAGGACGATATGATATTATAAAATAATATGTTTGTACACAAGAATATTCAAACAAAAAGACAAACACAAATAAAAACGTAACCTCTAACCAATGAGGAATCAATCAATTACATCATAATCACAACGTGTTATTTTGTATGCTGATGAAATCCATTGGTTTACTAATATGTAATACAAGACTTTGTTCCCTAATAACACATGTTAATTGGAATTATAGGTAAATTTAAAAATAATAGTGCTGAGCGATTGTTGAAATAAGTTTTCACTACTACTCTATTACTAATGTATATATTATTTCTTATTACTATTTTATGATATGCATAGCAGAACCTAAAACTGTTTGAATATAATAATTGGAGTATTGTATAAAGAAAGTTACTAACCAGTTGTATTTCAAATAACGGAACGATTATTATATATTTATTTAATATGGTTATTGGTGATATTATAGAAAGAAATAAATGTTTGTAGTCGTTTGTACTTTCTATTTGAATATTACTTTGTCAAATAACAAGCAGTAAAATAGTATTTGCATAATACAATTTTGAAACTAGACTACAGCTGCTCCAACTCAGAACGGTTTGAGATTACATTGAAAATTTTTACATTTTAAAACGTTTTCCTGTTTTGAAGTATGTATTAATTGTGAAGAATTTTTAAGTGATGGGTTGAAAAATTCGGAGATTTTATACCTGATGGTAAGTGACACCACCATCGCCCATAAACATTCGCAACATAAAAAAGTTGCAGATGTTTTATAACGTACTAAAGAAAAGATATGGAGTAGACCACAGAGAAAAGGAGTGGGAGAAAAGAGATATTCGGGTTTCCGACTCTCCCAATCATTAAACGTAGGTGTTATCGTAACTTGATTTCTTACTTCTTTTAGAGTTAGTACTATAATGGCCGTTCTAGCTCGAATACGAGCTCCATACAAATCATTACTGAAATTTTAATTTCTAAAATTCTTAATAAAAATAATTTCATATAATATTTTTTTAATATCTTAGGAATCAATAATAATTACTGTTTGTATTTTTATTGTGTCTATTTTATTAGTATAAAATAAACAGATATTAATTATGGCAATATTTTTTTTCCTTCATATTGTTATGGTAATTATATAAAACAATATTATATTAGGTAACATTGACAATGCAACATTGACTACTTTTCAGTTTTTTTCTTAGTTATATAATAAATTTGTGTTTTTTTAGAATTGAGCAGACAAGATTATTTTTAAGATATTCTTAATGTATATCAGTGGCCAAAATAAAAGCTTATGAAAATTGAGTCAATGCAATATTATATATACTTTCAACATGGTCTCAACTTGAATAATTAATTAGTAAATCTAAAATTTAAATAGTAACATAATAGTTATGACAATTTATGTATTATTATATTTTTTCAATTATTATATTTTATTTCATTTTTATTTTTTATTTTATTTTATCTGTTATAAATTATATCATTTATATTTAAACAAGAACGGACGAATATCTTAATAATTAGAATATTGTATATGGACATCTCGTTTTGAACCGTGTACAATCACTATTTACTTTTCTCTTTGATGTCTTTTCAAAGAGCATACGGCAATAAGTTAAAAAAGTTTCATGCAAATGTTTGTTTTAAAAAAATAGAGAGAGTTATGAAATTTTTGCAGAGACCGTCTCCGGGAACAAAATACACAATTCGTTAACTATCACATATTTGATTGCCAAATTCGTTTTCTAATTTAAATGTGATATAATCTATTTTAGAAACATTTCATATACTGGTAGTTTGAAAAATACGAGTAACAATTTTTTACTAATTACAAAAGTATAAAAAAATATACTTCAATGAAGTTGCATGATCCAGATTTAAATAGGACCGGATAGCAATCGTATATCTATTAAAATATTATAAAGCGTACTAAACTTTGGTTTAAGTTTAGTATTTGAAGATTTCTATATGTGTCATCTTTTTTCAATCAAAATAAGAAATATAATAAAAAAAAAAACTTGTGTGGTTTTATGAAACCACCGTAAAAGTGAAACTTTTTTTCACATTATAGACATTTAACTAAAAATTTTCGGAATAATATTCCATTAAGGGTATAAAAATTGCTTCATCAATCTTAATTTTATACTTAGAAAATGGGAATGATAATAGGAAATGATAAAAGTAGACTAGGTCTCCAACTAATATTTTTATTGAACTCTGTGTCTTAGAGTACGACATACATAATACTTAACAATTATTTAGATGATATACACATATTAAAACACTGAAAACAATATTTTATAATCGTTGAGTCATTTTGATCCGTTTTTCAATTATTTTCAATCATTCTATTATCAATTCCATCTTCATCATGAATTTCACAGTTTATAAATGTAACCAATATTTTATGGTAACTAAAATACGTGAACAGTGACTTACATTCGATTTTTTCAATGTATCTAGTAAAAACCGCATCGATACGAGCGCTTTTCACTTTATACCTACTCCGCGGCCGACCGTCACGCGACATGCAACACACAGACGAAAAAGTTTGAGACGATGTAATAAAAGTTTCACTTTAAAATAAAAAAAAAATTAAAACTTAAATTGATTAAAAAACCTTATATTTACATAAAATGTTTCTTAATGATAATCTTTATTATATCTCCTATCCTTTAAAACAGTCTCTAAATAAAGAGGTGGGGGGAGGGGGGATTCATTTACGAAGAACGCTCCATTTGATAGAAAATTCCATTATACAGAAGTCAATGTAACCATTCACTTTAATAAGTAAGAGTTAATTAAAGTTCCCAGGTATATAGCTTTTGCCACTTAAAAGCTTCATAATAATATCAAATTTTATTAAATTTGTTTACCGGTAAAATTAAGAATGCAGCGTGGAATCTTACGGCCAGTTCAACAAAGTGATTTTCGTTAACGTAAATAGGTTCAAATTAAATAAAAAAAAAATATTATTAATTTAAAAGTTAATGATCTTTCACCAAATGAATAACAATTGGGAATTAATTTATGAAAATATGGGTATATATAAGGGTATTTACATATTGATAAATCGAACTTTTTAAAAATAGCTAGTTTTATTATTCTAACTGCCTTATGATAAGTCATATGAAACCAGTCATATTTATTATGCAATATTTTGTTCAGATTATTTGAATATCTGTTTAAAATCAAAATGTGTTCATTGGTTGAAATAAATTAAGAACTAGTACATCCTGATCATTTAAATTAAAAAAAAATACCTCTGGGAACCGTCTCGCATCTCTACCAATTGAGCTACATTATCGCTACCTGTTGCGGGTAAGCATTCTATATATTATGGTCCTTATCGGGACGGTGGTGACATCTATTAGGCTTTTTTCAAAAACCCTAACTGTTAACATGTCCTGTTTAATTTTGCAGAATAAATAAACGTTAAAAGATGCCACAACTAAAATTTAAATATCTTTGAACATGTTAAGCTTATTTTTATTTAAAAAAATGATTTTTATTTAATAAAAAATGAAAACAACGACATGAGCAAGGATTCTTAATAATAAGTTTAATAAATATGTCACTATATTTTTGCTATTAAATGGATTTACTTATTATTATAAGTTTTATGTAAACATATCAATTATTATCTAGAACTTTCTAGATTTTTTTTTTAATTACAAACCATTTAACGGAATTTCCAACATTTGCAAAAATTATATGATTTATCATGAAACCTTAATATAAGTTTTTACATTAAGATGTACATAATTTATTAAATCTATTAAGTAAATAATGTATGAAGAATTTAAATTTAAAATTATTTAGGCTGCGGATTATGTTTTCACTAAAGTTTGTATAACATAATCTATTACTTAGAGTTATTTTGTACTAAACTATTCTAATTAATGTATACATTATGTTATAATATTGATACAGTTTAACAAAATATAAAAAAGAAAATATCTTTATTTAAAATCTCAATTCTTGCTAACATAAGTTATTACTATTTGTTGTTGTTACACTACATTGTTGTTTAAAGGCCAATATAAGACAAACATAAATCTTTGTTAGGTCAGAATAACAAAGTAGTTCCATAAGTAAAACAGTCGTAGGAGGGCTCTTAGAATGTGTACTAGCCATGTTGAATTTATTCAAGTCTCTTTTACAAATGACCCCATTTACAAGTCGTGGAAAAGAACTGGTTTATGTTAAGAATAGTCAAATTTACATAAAACTTTTTGATATTGGCCTAAAAGGTTCATTTTTAAATGTTACATTTAATTTTGTGTAAATTTTAGTGTTATATTTCTTTACATATTACTTTAACAATATATTTTCAGCACAGCTTAAACCTTATAAACTGACAGGTGTTCTAGTCGTATTCTCATTCACAGGCCTGGTTTTTTAATAAATTTGACTTTGCAAATAAACTTTTATATTACAATCTGAAAAGTCTACTTTTAAATACTGTTAAGACTTGCACTTCAATGTTTAATATCCAACCATTTGTAATATAATGGGCGAGAGCAGCCCTTACAACTCGTTTTATAATATTTTAACACTATAATATTTAGGTGAGGGTAATTTACAATTTCATAACCAATTAATAAAATATTAAACATTATGTTAAAATATCCTATGCTTCTAATTCTTAAAACATTTAACAGTAAATACTAAATAACATTCCATAATTAATTGCGTAGGTGGCGCTACTGTTGAAACTTATGAACTAAAACATGTAAATTGCGAAGTGTTTACCATTTACATTATTATAAATAAATATAACTAACAATACATAATAGAATTTCATTAACTTTCTTTCCATTAAAAACAGCTTAATATATTAAAAATGCAGTAACAAGAAAATATATAAAAAAAGCTTTCAGTAATATTGGTCCATAATTATTTCTTTTAAATCGGTTTTAAATCATACTATCTATGCATGGCGTCTTTTGAAGTTTGGTTCTTGAAAAAATTTCTACGTATTACTAAAATATGATATGAAACTTCGTCGTCGGTGTTCAAGTTTTAATACGATATACCCATACCTTAAAAAGGTTCCTTTTTTAGTCTCCTTCATTTTCATCCAAAAAAGTACTCTTAGTATTTAAAAGCCTGAATCAATGACTTAGTATTGAGTGACTGCTGGATTGTTATAAATTGCCATAAAAAGAGGCCAATCAGATCGAGGAAATTGAGCGCTAGGTCAGACTTAATAAATCAGCGATTCATTCAAATTTTAAACCTACGAGTAGTTACTAGAAGTAGCTGGTCTTCATCAATACCTTATCAATCAATCATTTTGGTATAGTAATGTAATTTATTAAAGAAATTATTGTTTTTGTCACTTTTATATTTATTCAAATTATTGTTTACTTTATTTAAACAGATTTTTATGTTGATTGAAAATATCTTTAAACATGTATATGGCTATATGTTAAGCTTATTTAAATTTATATAAATATAGAATGAAAAATAAACCGACACGGGCAGGGATTCGAACCCGCGACTACTGGGAAACCGTCCCGTCGCTCTACCAACTGAGCTACCGTATCGATACGGTAGCTCAGTTGGTAGAGTTTTTCATTCTATATTTATATAAAGATTTTTATGTTATTAACTATAGTTTTTGGATATTAAATCTTAAGTGTAAGTAATATATTAACTATGTTAAAATAAATCATAGTAATATTTATTAGAAAATAAATAACTATAACGTGATTTTTGTATTTAAACTTTCGTGAACCATGATGCTTATTAAATATTTATTACTATAATGTGATTGACTATAAGGTTTTAGTAAGATGGTTTCTCCGGTGATGTAGCATGTTCAAGATCAAGACTGACTGCAGTGGTCATGGATAAGAATTAACCATTGTGCTTAGGCAGTTCCATCCTATCCTTTCATCTTATCATAGGAGAGCAAACAATGCATGGGTGCCAGGTGAAGAGTTAAGACGCAAACACACTCGCCTCCATTATTCACACTCCTCTCTCTGCCTAACCAAATTTGTAAAGAACCTACTAATGCAATATTTGGATAAAATGCAATATAATTTGGGAATATATTGTCATAGGCTTCACTTTATATTTAAAGTTTTATTTTATTAAAATTGGTTAACAAATAAACAATTTAATAATCTCTTATTTTCCTACCATTGCGCAAAGACATTTTTTCCAAATTGAAATAGTGGTCCTCGGCCAGCCCAGGTCAGGGAAAAATAATATCCTTTCCAATAGAAAAAAAATACGTAATCGGATTACCAACTCTGTAAAAAAATATCTGTAATTAAAAATAAAAATATATATATTAAAATAAACTAAAAATAGTCCTACACGCGAAAAGCACTTGACGAAGTTTGATGAAACTTTGAAGGTTTGTAGTTTATACATTGGTATGTACAAAGGATATGTTCTTTCAAAATCAAAATCTAAGCGTACGAAGTCACAGGCACAGCTAGTAATTACATATAATAACACATACCTCGATTCCTTTTAAAAAATGATAACATAGAAGATTTCAAAATATCAACAGCACCTCAACGTCTTTAATATTCATATTTTGTATGACTGTATTCTATTCTGCTATTATTTTAAAAACAATAGAGAAACAATGACACCAATTTGACACGAACATTCTGTTGAATTGATAACGGGATCAACAAGGCTAACGAATTTGAAAGAAAAGTGGAATTCATCTTTTTTTATTAACGAAACGATGGTAAAAAACATTAACGAGTTACGTTGGATAATGGTCTTTACTATTCGTTTTTTATTTTAACAGGATATGTAAATAATATTGTTTAAGTTTAGTCTAATTTAGTTCTAAGAGTATATGATGATTTTTTAAAATCGGATTTTGAATTTCAAAGATTTCCTCCAATGTCTTATAATATTCCTATTCGTATAATTTTACGTGTATTGTATAATCTTACGAGCAGTATACGTCATAAGTTCTAACATTATGTTCTCTATTTCACTATTATTAAAAATAATTTGATAATGTACTTGTATTGTGTAATAATTTGATAATTTACTACAAACAAATATGTTTCCATAACAATACTCCAGGAAACTTAATAAAACATTGTATATGGACTCTCAATATATGAATATTGTATGTTTTCTATTCTTAGTTAGAACACGAATCTTTTAAATTCCAGTTTCCTACTGTCTAAGTACCTGCTTCTTACAAAATACAGACTAATAAGTAAAAGAGGGAGCAAACATTTTGTTGTTTCAATTATCTTGTGTTGTTTATCAAGATTTGTAAGAAGTCGTAGAACAAATGTTGTTGGGATTGATGTAGAGACGCTGACTACAAGAGGTGGCGAATTAATTTCAAATAACCCTGAAACAAAAGAAAAACATTTTATAATGTGCTTTTTTTTCATATCTTATAATAAAAAACGCTAATTTTATGCTTGTTTTGAATTAGCTATTCTTGTACAAAAAAAAAAGTTTTTATTAAATTGTTCATTATTCTAATCTTTTGTTTTTATCCGATATATATACGAGGAACAGATTGAGGGGTAAAGTTTTATCATACTTTCTGTATAGCGGATCGGATGTTGTAAGCGGCTTAGCTTACTAATATATAATAATAATAGCTAATATATATATAAACTAATATATATAATGATAGCTCCAGAATTTTAATGAATATAAACCAGCAGATAAAGAAATTTATTAAAATGAGTGAATGACATTTCAAAATTATATAGAGAACAACGTCAACCGAGTTACGAGGATCGTTCTAGGTTTCAATATAAAAAGTAAATAACAAATTTGTTGTAACAATCTTGGATCGATTAAGTCTTGCAAAAGTTGTTACTTTGTACAACTACCAGTACTAAAATATAAAGTATATAAAAAGATTTCGTTATTAACTTTCTTATCCGATTTTATTTTTATTTATATGTTAAATGTAAGTATTTCTTAATTATACAAGGGAAATAAAAAACTATGAATGGCTTATCATTTACCTATTAAAGTAGAATATAAATGAATTTTTAATGAAGATGATTTTTAGAATGATTTTTCAATAAATCATTTTACTTTCAATATACAATTAGTGCTTTAACGTAATAACCTAATGAATAGAAGCAGCGTATAATCTAACCTTTTTTGAGGCCGCGTGAGCGACCACCACCTCCATGGAGTGACGCGCCCGGTTGACTTGAGCGCGTCCCACTCCGGTGGCCGGCTTGTTGAATCGCGAAGGGCTCCCCTGCCCTCCACCCAAGCCGGCCGAGCCAAATCAGGACTCCCTCAACGAAGAAGGTGTCACGATCCGACTCAACCTCCAGGGGCCGGACCCCGTCCGAAAACGGTCGTGGTCTGAACCCGAAGCCGCCACCAGCGGCTGGTGTGCATCGCAGGCGACTCTCCGAAGAAGATCACCCCGACACACGGGGCCGGAAGAGGTAAACACATCTGCGCCGCAATTTAAACTGCCACCTGCAGACGACGCAGAATATGCGACCTCGACCGTCCCGCCACCCCGCCAACGAAGCCCTCCCTAGGAAGAGCTCCGCCGCCACCTCGCCCGGACTAATCATCGTCAAGCGCAATTGTACCTGACGATGACTATTCCGGGCCATCACCCTATCACCGCCACGTACCCCCCACACAACCACGGGACCGCCCCACAGTCCACTCTGCGCACAGAGAAGTACCAGGGGCGACCTTGCTGCTGTCCCCGGTAGAGAGGGCCAGCGCCCTCTCACCCTCAGTGCCCAGGCCAAATGGCCCGAGCCCACCCCGCAGACAGACCACCCCGAAAGGCAGCCTGCCCGCCAGCCAGCTATGAGCCGGGCACAATCCCCCATGGCCGACCCACCCCGCGCCGAGTATTAGCCAACGGCTAATGCAAACCCGAAGGATCACATTAACCGTTGTTGCCCAGGGAGCACCAGCCCGTACCGCTTCCGATGCCACCGGACGAATCCGAGAAACAAGGGAAACAGACGGGCACACGAGGAGGTTCTCGGCGACGGCCCCCCAGCGTTTTTATGGTTGGAAAAATGCGTTTTCGCATCTTCACCCAGGCCAGGAAGGCGATGGCGGGGCGGTATGTGCGGCACCCGGCGGCATGGAAACGCCGCCATTTTTAAGGCACCCCACTAAAAAACCAACGGCTGCCCACGACGCTACAATGGGACGCCACGGGATCGCTTTCGCACTCACCGTGGTGCCCCGGCGGAACTCCTCCATATAGGGGTACCCCGGGCAACCAGTGTACCCCTACCTCATAGACCTAGTGCAATGGCGAGAGAGGTCGCCCCCCCCTCTCACCTAGGCCTACGGCTGGGAAGGAACGGGCTGAACCCTTCTCCTTCGCAGCCTCTCCCGCTGAAGCTCGATGTGACTATGTTGCCATAGCCACAGCCGGCTCCGTGCTGGGCTCCGCGCTCGAGGGTTTCGCACCAGGTGCTAATCCTCGAACTCGCGAAGCCTTGCACACTCGGCTCCCCAAAAGGTGGGTCGCTGCAAGGCCTCGGTCCGCACATACCACGCACCGCAACATTCCGGTGCAAGTGGCTCGGGTATGCCCCTCACCACCGCACCGGAAACAGACGGCGCTGCGATCGACCGCGGACGGGCAAGCCGCACGCACATGCCCAGGTGCCAGGCACCTGAAGCAGCGCAGCGGCTGCGCCTCCAGCTACTCCACTCTGGCTGAGCTCCAGCCCACCAGGACCTTCTCGGCGTTTATCAACGCTCTCGCCGCATCGGTGGGGAGACGGGCAAAGGTAGCGCCCATGCCCCCCCAGCCACTCCGACGGATCTCCCCAACATGGAGAGCCCCGCTAGGGCAGTTCGTGATGCGACTTATCGCGTCGACCACGTCATCGTGCGTGACGGTATCGTCCAGGCCTTTAAGCCTTACGGCCACCCGCCGAACAGGCCGGACGACTTCTGCCACACCGTCTAAAACTGGGCGAATCTTCGCCGCCAGTTTTTCAGCCTGCTCTGGAGTACCCTTGGGCAACTCCAGAAGCCTGGCACCCGCCGCTGAACGGCGAATCGTAAGCCCGTCCTTGAGGCCGATGTCGCCGAGATTGACCATCTCGGCGGCACGCCTTAGGACATGGGCGTACGTCACACCCGCCGCTGCCACATGGTCCTGCAGTTTGATCATAACTGCAGGAGACTGTGCAGACGGCAGCTTCCGGGAACCCACGCAAGGTGCTTTCGGCTTCTTGTTGGAAGACGCCTTAACACCACTGACCTTATTCGCTGGAGCCGGCTTCTGGAGAAGGCCCTTCTTTTTCCCCAAGCCTTTCCTCCTCCTCGTGGCCGTCGACCACGCCTCCTCTGGAATCAGAAAAGCCGTCGGCGGCCCCGACTCCGAGACAGTCGCCGCGACTGCAGCCGACTGCCTCCTCTCCGCCGCGAGTGGCGGCCGGTGGATCCGCGCCTGAAGGAGACGCTCTTCGAGTCCTTCAAAGCGGGAGTTAATTAAAACTCCCACCGAGGACAATACGGAGCGTCTCAATTCCTCGACCACGCCTTAATCAACCGACGAAACCTCTCCCGACGAGATCGGAGGCTGACCGACAGAGGACTTAAGATCGTCAAAGTCCTTGCGAACCTTGACGATCTCCTCCCTGAGGAAGGACACCTCGCGACAAAGACGGGCGTTATCCGCCCGCAATTGCCGCGATTCCTCAGGTTTATTTTTTTTTCTTTGCCAACCTGTCCTTATATATCTTGTGGCCGTGCTATGCTCGCTCCGAAAAGCAAGCAGCCACATTTGCTAGTAG
Organism: Napeogenes sylphis; assembly: GCA_959347405.1. Classification (NCBI taxonomy): domain Eukaryota; kingdom Metazoa; phylum Arthropoda; class Insecta; order Lepidoptera; family Nymphalidae; genus Napeogenes; species Napeogenes sylphis. The sequence goes on from OY365786.1 coordinate 17,311,969, forward strand.
CTGTCCGCGCCGGCCGAAGCCGGTGAAGAACCCCTATCCGCAACCCGGGGGACGCGCCAGATGGCGGCACTAGCGACCGCACACTGGAACCTAACCTAATCTAACCTCTTACCTCTATAATGTAATAAACATTTTATAAAAAAAAAAAAGATAATTAATTAGTTTTTCAATTAGTTAATATAAAAATATATATCTATAAATGCCATAAAATTGCGAGTTCCAGATGTTGACTTTTAATTAAGTAATTAAACTAAAAGTTTTTCAGGGATTTAAAACCTTTTGATTCGTTTATGTCTTTAATAAAATAAATTATATTTTGTTAATACTACATATTGAAGATAAGGTCTACATCCCAAATATAATTAAAAAGATCAACAATTATCGCTAAACGTTTAAAACTTCCTTATTAAGAATGAGTTTATTGTTCTTTAGTTAACAAAGTTGTTTCACCGAAAACCCGCAGGCTGTGTATTACATGGAAGGTCCTTGTCATTGTTACGGACAATGACCTGAACATTATTCTTTATTACGAGTAACATTTGTTACTTTGTACGATATTTAAAATTTGTTACGTTGTACTTAAAAATGAATACTAATTTTGAAATTAAAACTCAGTTGTTATCCAACAAGTGATAAATTTCAGCACATTTATGTACATATTTGCCAAAGATAATACTAAACCTAGATCTCCTGTGGTCTTTTGTAATTAATTCGTCCAAAATACAAAGAATACGTTGAATTTTAACATCATTAATTAATAATTTATTTGAATTTTACCTACAATAATGGCGTGATAAATGCATGGCAATTCACTAAATGTTACCATTTATCGATACGAGTGTTTCTGTTCGGAGTGATCAGATAGGTGTTTAATTGGGTCACACATTTCCATTTAAAAAATTACATTAGTTACACTTTTTAAATGGGTATTTTGTAAAGTCTGTTTTTTCATTATGAGAAAATCATCCAGTGTGAATTATTAAGGAGTCATCGGAGTTTATCCTTTAAAATTCTGATTATAAGTTTTCAGATTCACGTCAAATCATCCATATAGATGAAAATTTAACTAATCATGTTTTGTTATTTTCTGCGGAACTTTATTTTTATTTTCATTATAATGGATATATGAAATATTTTGTGATCTATAAATTTTATAACTGGTTGTTCACTTCGTTTATTTTCTCAAATATTTTGGGAATTCATCGATTATAAACTTTAAGCGTAAAAAATCACTCAACAACAACATTATTTAAATTATTTGTAAACCATATACGTATAAAGGTATACACGAGAATTCCCCTGGTTATAATCCTGAAATATATTTTTAAATCAGTATTTTCATATTATATGGAAGAGTAGAGTTTGGTTTTTGTTACAACAAACAAGCCGCCTATGAAACCGTTTAGTTTCAAACATTTTTGACAGTGTTTATTTTTTAGTGATGGAACGAGCCAATTGATCAAAGTCAATATCAGGAATCAACAAATAAAGTATAGATTTCATGGAAAATAAGTTTCTAAAAGTTTACTTTTGTGTTTTGATTAAAAAATTATATTAGTTACCTAGCTGTGCATGCGACTTCGTACGCATAGATTCTGATTTCGATAAAAGGTACCCGTTCAAAGTTTCATAAAACGTTATTTTTGCATGTTATTTGTAGTTTTTTTATTTTTTATTTTTTATCACAGATATTTTTTTTTAATGAGTAAGTTTGTCTGAGTTTTGAGTACTAAGTACTGAGTAGTCCCGTAACGTATTTTTTTATTGAAAAATATATTATTAGTACGTAATTTCAATATGTACTATTAATATGTACAATAACTATGTACCATCAATATGTACTATCAATATGTACCCTCAATACGTACCCTCAATACGTACTATCAATACGTACTATCAATACATACTATCTATATTTACTATCAATATTTACTATCAATATGTACCATCAATATGTACCATCAATATGTACCATCTATATATACCATCAATATGTACCATCAATATGTACCATCAATACGTACTGTCAATACATACTATCAGTACGTACTATCAATATTTACCATAAATATGTACTGTCAATACGTACGTACGTAAGTGTACAATGGTATATATTGATAGTACGTATTGATAGTATGTATTCATAATATATATTTATAGTACATATTTATGGTAAATATTATGGGCAAACCATCAATATGTCCTATCAATACGTACTCTCAATATTTACTATCAATATGTACTATCAATACATACTATCAATACATACTATCAATAAATACTATCAATACGTACTATCAATATGTTCTATCAATATAAATAAAGTTAATAATCCGCTTATTTATTTTCCATGTACAGTTTTCCATCATTGAAAATTTTATTATATGTATAAATACTACCTGAAGCATAATCTTCAAAAAAATATAATTGATGTTTTAAATAAGTATTTATGAACATTTATAGAATATATGTAAGCTAATTGTAGAGTTCATCGATGTACGAAATAATATTTCAACGCAAATAAATTGATTTTACCGGATAAAAGTTCGAATCTAAGGCCATTATTATTTTTGTTCTTTTTCTAAAATATAAAAAATATGATCGTCAGAAATGCTCTTGTTTGTTGGATAGTTGCTTAGGGTTTATAAAAGGTTAATTATTTAAATTTGAATAAAACTGGCATTTGTGTTATTATTTACAGAAAACATATTTTAAGTTGAACATAAAAAAATAATTGTATTTGGTTTTCTTTCCAGGTAAGACGACTATCTTGGAACTAACAGGTCATATTCTCAACGCCTTGGTAAGAAAGTTAATCTTCGAAAAAATATGTTCGCAAATCGCATTGTAAATATATATCTATGATACACAAGTATAAAACAAAAGAGGCCGGTTCGATAAAATGGTGATATTTTTTTTCTTTTTTTTTTGCTATACGTATAGGGCTCTTTCTTCTATTATTGTATAATTATTTATAATAAAACTCCTCAAATAACTATAATGGAACCGAATTTCAGAAATATATTTCATTCAGAGGATTCGACAATAAAATTGAATTTGAATTCATTTTCAGTCTAGCTTCTCAGTAATGGAGTTGAAGGAATTCCACGATCAATTTCTATGCCATAATTTATCATATTCTTTACTTATCAGGATGATATTTTAAATAATATTCATATTGATTATTATAATATAATCATTAGTATAGCTTGCATATTAAAATATGTTTCGTCTTAATTACGTTACTACAGGAATATTATTTAAGAAATTGCTTCCGTCTACTAATTACAGCGACTGATGTGAATTACGACCGTTTCATGTTGTAAAAAAAACGATCTTGAATAAAAATCACATTTCGCATTACATTTTTATGTTCTTGAATCTTCCTTAAAATGGAGCAATTTTGCAAAAGCACTACTACTACTCATTATTCTACGCGAATTTTTTTTTGTCACATAGCAATTAACTTTAGCAGTATTAAAATATTATTAATTAAACTATTAGTAAATAAGTTGAAACCAAGATTTCAACTTGCGTAGATATTATCTCCAAGACATGGTGTGTCTTATATCTTTTTAGATTTTTAAAGTCATATTTTTACAAACATAATACTTACTACTTACTCACTAGAAATGAAAAAATAAATCGGGATGAATTTCCTAATTATTAGCAATATATTACTTTACTTTCCATTGAATGAACGAAATTGTTTATCCATTACATTTTAAGTCTTTTAAATTGGTTTTCATAGGTTCAAGGGGATTCTACGATATTTTAGAGATCTCTTTTGTATTTTATTATTCTTCTTTTTATTTATATATATATATATATATATATATATATATATATATATATATATATATATATACCGCCTCGTTGGTCGAGTGGTTAGCGCAAACGCCTAACGCATAGCGACTCATTGGCTCGTGTTCGATTCCCGAATTCTCAGTATTTATAATGTGTATTTCTATGTATTAGTATTAACACAAGCAAATAATTTGCTGACTTAGGGGTAAGATTAATGTGCGTAATTTGTCCTGTATTTTTATTATTATTATATATATCACACATTTTTTTTATATAGTTTAATTAATTGACCACCTCTTGTAGGCAGCCTCTCTACATCAATCCCAACAACATTTGTGCTACGACTTTTTACAAATTTTAATAAACAATACAAAAAAACGAATCAAACAATTTTTGCTCTTCTTTTACTTATTACTCTGTGTTTTGTAAGAAGTACAAATGACTCTGTATACTATTTCACGTCTAATTAAACTGCAAAAATTTTAAAATATTTTACTCAATCATAATTTATAATTATTTTTTTCATATCCACTACGTTTACATTTATATTTATGACACCTTGTGTGTATTTCACCACTTAATGTTCTACTAAAAACCTAATGATCTTATGTACACCCGGGCAAATAAATGATCCCTGTCACTTGGCACTCCATTAAGCTACCAGACTTGGCAAAGTTGGTGTTTGAACTTTTATCCTTTTATATAAATAAAGTGATTGTACGTAAAATATTTTGTAATCATTTATTTATTATTAATTATTTTATTTTTATATGCTTTAAAGAATTTTAATAATAACATATAATATAACGAAAATTTATCTTTAAATTATATTAGAGAAGTTCAAATGACTTTATTAATAATCTGACCGAATCTATGTCGATGGTCAATGATTCGTATTAATTGAAGCTATAATTTGTCAATGACTTTACCTACGCTTACGAGTGGGTATCAATAATTCTGTGCAAAATTCTTTCATATTCGTTTTAAGCAAATATATATTATAATAATGACACTAACTAAAATTTCTTATGCAGGAAATAACAGTTAATAGCACTTGACTATAATAGGACAATGTATAACATATCTACACCATCTAGAAAAAAAAAACAGTGTGTAGAAATACACACTTCTGTACGTTGTGCATCTAGATTTCACATTTATTCAATAAAGAATATAATAAAAATATTATTATGAAGCTATTATTATAATAAATGATGCTTCTTCTTCTTCTTCAACTTGTTAGTGACCGCTGAAGGAATCTGACTTTACAGACTTCGGAATAAGTGTTAATAAATTTATTACTTTCTGGAAATAATTACTGTTAAAATTCAGAAGAAACGAAAGTCAACTAACTAAAATTAATGACTACTATAACTTTTCTAATATTTTATTCTCTACTGTAAATTAATCGTAACTCGAAAGCTAAGGACACTTTTATTACTCTGTGTAAGACTTAGCTGCATTTATTTATACTACATATTCAGTTATGTTCTCGAATATTATTCTCGCAAAAAACAATTTAATTTGGTTTCGTATTTTATGTGTCCATGTTGTCAGCAGTGTTTTTATGTTTATATACTAGACTGTTTATTAAACTTTGAAATAAGAATTTAAATTAGTTTCGTAAAAATGTTGTTTATGCTAACAGTAGAGTTTACTACTAGTACCACTTAATATTGTACAATAGAGTTCGTGTAGGGATTGTCAAATAATAGGACGCAGGAATAAAACGAATCAATTACTCCTTAGTTGATAGAGAATGTTAAACTTGTTCAGTATGTTGATATAGGAGAATATAATATAAAGCATTGGGGTCGAAAATTTTTGACCATACCGATAAACTGACTACATATACCTAGAGATCCAACGTTAAATATTTATTAAGTAGATCATAATCTAGCCTCTGTAAAGTAATATAACATAAGTGATATATATCGAGACGAGAGACTTAACTTTCATGAGAGTTGTATTTCGAAATTATAAGTCTTTGTAAATGGAAAAGCGTCGCAAGAAAATTAGTACTTAATTAAACAGTAAATGAATAAATATAAAATATTTATTTATTAATTTAATTTTTTTTTCGTTGCGCATTTAAAAAATATACTACAAAAAAATATTTACTCTTTTTGTACTATGTTCACAAAAGTAAATATATATATCATGAAATGTACCAAAATATGAGCCAATATTTTGGGTTGACTTATTAATAAAACTAACTTTTACTTTAATGTTAATCATAAACTTATCCAAACTTTTATGGGTCACATATTTAAATGTGTCTAAATCTAAATAAGATTAAAAGTATATTTAACATGTTTGCTTTATAACAATTCTTTATAATATTCTAGCCTCATCCGGAGTAGAATAGAGTGGACTTTTATTACATGCATCCTGTTCTTGCAAATCAATGACCCACCCATTATATAACTTGACCATCTCGTTTTATTTTCGGTCACATCTATACGTGATACACATCTTGACACTATATTCTACTTGTGGTGAATAAGTTTCATCGACTAATCATACGAAAATCATCACAGAAATAGATTCCGAAATATAGTTATGAAATAGTTCGTTGCATTCAAACATTTATTGTTCACAAAATAATAAAACATGGAAATTGATTTTGATTTTATTTATTGCTACTTCTGTTCAATATAAAATGTAGGTACAATTCACCTTTCTGTCTTTGCATGCCATTGAATGAAACATCTAGCAAGTCTATAAATAAAAGTAAATTACGATTATTAAATAAAAAAATGTGATTGAATTAAAATTTATCAAAACTTTATCGTATGTTAGTATAGTATAAATCTCAAGTGAGCAAATTTTTTTATTGTTAATATTACTTATAATTATCTTATTTTTTATATTTACCTTATTATAAAAAGAACCGCACCACAGACTTAGCCGGGTATTTTTCTAATGTGATCCCTGTTTCATAATCGTCATTATTTTGTAATAAATTTAGGAAGAACTAGAACTAGTTAAGAAGGCTTATTAGTAAGTCAATAAAATATATGGACAATAAAAATACAAACATGTATAAATATAGACATGTATATTCCTATTTATAAATACAAATAAACACCTTAGAACTATATAGTCCGGTCAATTTAGACATTGACCTTTGCAAACATTCCCAGAAAGCTGAAAATTTGCATAAATGTTAGGGACACCATTGTCATAAAATTGTGAAAAGTCTCCTTCGATCTTGTCTGCAAAAAATGTTATTCAAGGTCAAAAGTTGTAAAAATGGATTTTTATATTTTTCAGCGAAACGGTTAATTTTATGATAAAATTATCCTTACACTTTTTTTAATAGCACCAACAATTATTGAGAAAAAACAATTACATTTTTTATGCTGTATTATCCATAATATGTACATGTTTCCTTGACCTTGATTATTTTTTTTTGCTTATATCGATTCGATATCGATATATAAACAAAATTCATGAAAGTCTCAGTGAATGTAATAAGAGGGAAATGTGGGTTTGAACAGTTAACAGATAAAGTAAAGTAAATTTTCTGAATGTTCAAAACTTGGGCATGACATTGCCATACAACCAAAATGACTAATCTTCTAAACGAGATCATATTTTAATTAAATAAAAGTTATCAAAATATAATTTGTTTACAATTAATTGACATTAATGTAGATTTAAGCTCCACAAACTCGTTTGTAATAGTCCTTATTATTAAAAAGTTTTTATTAAGTTAGAAATGTATGAATGCTTTGAAATCTTGATGTGTATAGTATAAAAGGTAAATTTGGCATATTTGACAAGGTCAGGAGTTAAGTTACTATTCTTCTTAATTCATAATAATATCGTACTAAGCGCTCCCATATACACGCTTAAGTGAGCGCGCTGGGGTTCTCTTACCGGAGATCCTGTTGGGAACCAAAGTTGGCATTGTGAAGCATCAGGACGGGTGCCAACAAAATCTCTCTACAGTAATTCCAAAGCACTTCAAGAGCCTACGTTAGTTTATTATCGATTTTGCGAAGATCTTTCAAAAAGAGGACGTGGCATATATTCGGTAGTATTGATCTGTATTCGATATAATTGGTAAATAATATAGGAGCCAGTCTGCTGCCCGTTTCTACGATCATAAGAAGTACGAGAGAACACGGTAGAGATAAATAGGTTCCATAGAACTAAATTTACCTTTTGTGGTTTCAAACCCACTTGATTTCCTTTAATGGAATTTCTCCCGCGCGCCCAAATTTTCGTGTACTTACTGGTAAATATAAAATAATATTTATCGTATAGGACTTTTTATATTTAATTTATATTATTTCATAATTACTTGTGACAACTCTGTCCAAATTAAAATTATATCATGTATTGAAAATAATAAATAAATATTCGACTTTTTATTTCTCCCATCCAAAATGCCAATTTCATATGATGTCATATGACTACGATTAGATATCTTAATTTCTTTATTTGCCTTGTTAACTTACTCGCATTTTAATTTCTTCCTTTATTAAACGGTCCCCCGACGCAACGAATTCAATAAGTACTTAATAATATTATTAATATTCTTTTTAGAGGTCTTTTTGTATCGGGGGTTTTTTTAATTTTTATTTTTTTTTCTGCTTTTGGAGTTATGTTACTGGTTTCTGAATTGTACTAAATGGACCTACAGACACACAAAATTTTCAATTGTTTAAGTATTTCTATTGATTTATCTTAATATTATAAAGAGGAATGATTTGTTTGTTTGTTAGACTTCGAAAGGTAAAGTTCCGAAACTACGGGACTGATTTTTAAAAAATCTTTTAGCATTAGGATCCTCCATTATGATGTATAAAGGTTATATTTAATACGAGAAATATATATATATTATATTTAATACAATAACGATCCACGTGAAAGTTTTGACATTGTAATAAATTATAAATGTATTAAGTAACATGATTCAAGACTTTTTCATATGGGTAGGTAGATAGGTAGATTTCATATATACAAATATATTTAAATATAAACATTTAAAGTTAAAATGATTTACAATCACTAATAACACTATGATGAAAGGATTTATATTATTATAGCACCCCTCTCTTTAGTCGGGTTTTAAAAAGATATTTGGTCAGACCGAAATTACTTATCGGCAATAATAGTTCTCGTATACAGAAAAGTTCCTTTAATTTAAAAAATAACCAACACACAAAAAAAAATACTATTTAACTCCTTATGCTTACAATGGTTTTGGGTACAATGTGTTTGGTTCTCAAATCATCATACAGACATATCATTTCAGTAGGAAGGTCTTGTGACAAGTGAGATATGAATTATTTATCGGAACGTTGGCATGCTATTGTGTATATTCTTTCTCTTATAATTTTTTCGGGCTCTTTCTGTCAAGTTTAACTTCTTACGTAATCGGTTTGATACAAAATATATAATTGTATTTTTTAATGTTTTGCTTAAATTATAAGTATAGTATTTTAGTTTTAATTTTTTTATTGATGGGCCACTAGTGTTGAGTTTAGGTATAATAAATAGACATGTTTCTTAGATGAAAAATTACACTGAAATTAATTAAATTATATTCAGAACAAAATAAAAATCAGAGAATACAAAATATACACATGATAGTAAAAAGAAAAGTATTACAAAAAAAATCTATCAGAAACATATCATTATGCAAAGTCTCTTCACACGCCGACCTGAGCCAATTAAGGCCTATTTCAATTTTTCATGTTTTATTTTTAGTTAAAGCGAAGAGACTGAAGATTATACTGATGATAGCAGTGTCTGGCAATATTCAATTTACACATACAGTTTTGCACGTCATATGACTTATCTGTAACCAATTTCCTATTCCTCTAAATCCTATTTTATAATCGAGTCATATTGATTATTCGTATATGTGATAGTAGCATAAATATAACAATATTTAAATATTCCTTTGGCATTAAGCTTTACTTTTTTCTAATTTGTTCTGAAATTTGTCTCAACACTAACATTACAGTACATCCTAAGAAACTATCATTTCACTATAAATATTAAGTAATAATCAAGGATACAGAACAAATTAAAAAAAAAGTCCGACTAGTAATCTGAATCCATAGCAACAAATATAATTTATAATAAACAAAATATATTTATTTTATAAAACTATCTTGCTTAATAACCTATATTCCTTACTACGTAGATAAAAGTTAGATAAAAAAGGTCATAAACTTAGAATATATTGTCTATCCAATAATTAATAATATCAAGCTTATATATTAGCATAAAATACACTCAAACATATATCCACACACATACGGCCAAACACTCCACACAAATACATACACACATGTTTAATACCTCTTTTTACTACAAAACAATACTTTGTAATACAAAAACATTTTTTTAAAAACTATAGACTACTTTATTAGCCCATAACTAATGAGAGAGTGTACTTTGGATTAAGTAGCTCGATTTTTATTAAATATAATTGAAACCTTGTATTGCTTCTAATTAATTATCATGAGCCGAAAAACACTGTCGATATATTTTGCTCTTAAAATTGAAGTCTTTCAGTTTGTACGAGTAATAATTAATATATTATTATTATTTTCACTACCACCACAACTACTTAAAATTTTTTTAATTGCCTTATTATGTAGATAATATTGTTTCTTTTACAGGTTCATCAGTATTTTTGAATTATTATTCAAACCAGTAGACCAGCGGTCGAAGTTACAGTCAACAGTAACTTAAAGTTAAATACAGCACTTATCATTCTTTATCGAGTTTGAATTTTCAAATAATAATTCTAAAATGATAAGATATTCTCTAGGTGATATTGTAAATTTATTATCTCGAATTATCTCTAACATATTTTTCCTGGGGACGATATTAAATTCCATCGTAAAACGGAAAAATATGTCACGTTATGACCACATTTCGTATCCCAAATTATTTTGTAATATTTAAGGTTTCCTATTATGGTATTTCTTTAGATAATATTTTATTCAAAAACATATTTAAATATATTATATTTGTTTTTCAATTCATTAATACTGAAACTATTTGAATATTATTACAATATTTTTTTTCAATGTGGCGTTTTAAAATCTCGCTAGCCCTCAAAAGGAATTATGGTAATCCACAATGTTTTTTTCTATCAGAACTGAATAATTCAATCATTGTATTTAGGTAAATCCTGTAGAGGTGATTTATATATGAATTATAGTGACATATATTTCGAACTAAATATAGAGTAAACAAAATGCAAAGCCGTGTCCGTATGAATAATATTGGCTTTATGTCTCACCGTTATATATGTTACAGCCAAAGTAATAAATCCGGATATTATGTATACTATTTAACCGTTATTTATAATTATAAAACAATGAATGTAATAACGCCTTTGAACCAACGACTGTTCGTTTTTAGAACAAATTTATTGCAAAAGTTGCGACGTTTCGACCGTCAATTTCGGTCATTTTCAAGCTTAAATTCTAGTATTGCTCATTATCACGGTCGACTAGTATCAGTTTCGTCTGACAACAATCTCTTTCTTTCTTTAACCTCACTCTCGTTGAGAAGTATACACAAGTTTTTACAGGTGTTATCTTGTTGTCAGATTTTATCATAATAACTTAAAAAGTAACAATTAATATAATAATAACAATCAATGCGTGTCGGTGTTGACAGACGACTGAAACCGATGATGACCGAAATTGACGGTCGAAACGTCGCAACTTTTGCAATAAATTTGTTCTAAAAACGAACAGTCGTTGGTTCAAAGGCGTTATTACATTCATTGTTTTATAATTTGAATTGAAAAACACCAACGTTATTAGAGTCAATATATATATATATATATATATATATATATATATATATATATATATATATATATAAATTCGTTATTTATAATGTCTACTCAATTTGGATAAAGTGATAATTGACACAGAATTAATCACTTTAACTAGCAATTTTACATAATATCTTCGAAGACTTGGATAATGTAATAAAATATATAGGTACAACTAAAAATTATAAAATTATATTTCAATTTGCCTTAAGCATACCTAAATATATGTGTAGCAATATTATGCTGTTATTGGAAAGAAATAATTTATATAAAATTGAGTAATAATGAAATGTTTATTTTCAGAATTAAAATAAAATTTTCATAGATAATAATTATACGTTAATAAACGTTCTTGTAACAATATTAAACTTTAATTTACATAGTAAATTGTAAGCTATAACACAAAATAAACACAGAGACCAATACAAGTATTTGGACTCGCTCTATAAAGACTACAATAATAAAATATTTAAATTGAGGTGATATGACTTAACTGGGTCATTAATATTATTTATTCTTACAAGAGGGTTTCTTGTGACATTTTGAAGTTCGACTCTTGCATCTATTAGACACGCATTCTCCAGTACAGTTGCAATGCTGAAACCCTTGGCCGCCAAAATGTGACTCTTTTTGCACATTCTCTAATTCATGTTGTGGAACAACATTAACTGTATTAAACCTTTCCTTACAGACACTGAACTCATTTCTCGCGTAAAGTTGATTTAGAATACCATGCTTAGTTACTAACTTATACATTCCTTTGGTCTCCTGGAAAATTATAACAGCCATACTGTTTCTATCATCGGCTTTGGCGCGGTCTACATGATTTTTTAGAACTACATTATCACCTGTATTAGCAGCAGGGTATTTTACCGAAGATAGAGGTAATATTTTATTTGCTTGATTTTTCAGAGATCGTCCAACTAATTTTCTGATGTTTCCAATATCTTGTTTCTTTTTATCGAGACAAATTACAATTACTTGGTCGCTTGGCATTTTATTTGATGGATCTGTGGTATTTTCTGGGTTTTCATTATCAAGTTTTCCTGTCAGGTTATTTTGAATTTCATTTTGCGAATCAGTGTTTAAAATTGTAGTATTCCTTTCTATTTCTTCATCACCATTAAATACAGCGTTCGTAATATTTCGTTCGGTTTCAGTCTTCTCATTCAGCTGGTTTATGTCTTCATTCAATATAGATTCCAGCTCCTCTTCACAGACAGTTGACAGTTTGACTAGCCCGTGTTTAGGAAGACAATTTAATCGACTTTAGCTTTTCAACCAAACATTGTTTCGTAAGGGCTACGATTTATCCCTGTGATACGCTCTGTTCTTCATAAATTTAATAATGCGTAATTCTTCAGACTATTTCGTCATCTTGTTGGAATCCAGCAATGTACAAAGTATTTTTTCTACGTCTTGGTTAGCCTTTGCACAAGATCCTTGTGACTGAGAGTGTCGGGGTTTACCATGTACGATTTTTAATTCCGGCCACATCACACAGACTTCTTTTACCACTTTATTAGCAAATTCTTTATCATTATCGCTTTGGAAAATGCTAGGTGCTCCGAATATGGTAAAAACGTCTAGTAATTGATACGGTATCGCTTCTGCTCGCTTGTTTTTTAAAGAATGCAGCTGCACGAACTTTGTTAGGTGATCTTGATACACCAGAATGGATTTATAATCAAAATCACCTTGTGATTGCATGTCTATAAGACCAACTTGGCATCTTGAACTAAGCTCGTTGCTGATAATTGGTTTTACACCAAGATCTTTTTTTGGCAAACTTTTTTTTCTGACAGGATTCACACAAATTTATATAAATTTATATAAATATAGAATGTAAAAACCGATACGGGCAGGGATTCGAACCCGCGACTACTGGGACACCGTCCCGTCGCTCTACCAACTGAGCTGCCGTATCGCTGTCCGCTTCGGTGAATTAAGCATTCTATATGTGATCGTCTTTATCGGGACGGTGGTGGTGGTGGTGATTCACACAGATTCAAATATACTGTGACGAGTTCGGCAGTTACATTTTTATATTTTAATTTTAACTCTTTCATCATTCTGACTCTACGGCCGTATCCAATACTAATATGACAGTTGTAGATTATTTGAAAAGTTTCGTCTATGTAAGTATGCTTACAAAACTTAGTACATAATGGGATCATCTTCGTTTTTCACCAGAACTAATTAGTTTTTCAGATGTTCTAATTTTTACGACATCGTATCTTGCAAGGCGCTGGTAATCTTCAGGTGTTTTCTTAGCGATTTTGTTCTTTGTATGATAAAAACGTTTTTTAATTTCATTTGCCATCATCAAAAAATTATACGAAAGTGAAAGCTCGTGGAAATTGTGGCACATACGACGCGACCTCTCATTACAAAATGACAGCGCACACTATTTAATATCGTCAGTCACGGCAGCGAGGGATGAAGAGCGAAAGAGGTAACAAGTCAGTTAGCCCGTATTATTTTTATTACTATGGCTATATTTGAAACGATATTATGAATAATATCTGGATAAAGTGATTAATTTATCACATTGTCTAGTAATCTTTTCTATTATATATAATGACCAGTCATTATGTATAATAGCTATTTAATCACAATGACTGTAACATATATATTACTTCGGTATATAAAGTAAAAGTAAATATTGATTTATTTGATTTAAGTTTAGTACAATTTCAACTTTAGCATACAAAAGTAATAACTTCTAACTAATTTCTATTTATATTGTTAATAGTAAAGTTTAAAGGGAAAGTATATTATAGTAGGTTCTTACCTGTTTCATTACTTGTTGGCTAACAGACATCTAGTAATGATTCATGATGAGGTGGATACCTCAGGCGACGTAATGGATATTCAGCTTTTACCACAACGTTTGCTCAAAGGATTATATTAGGACCTTTATTATTCAGTGGATACGATGTTGGGAAATGGTAATTCTTAGTAAAATAGAGAAATTTTTTGTTAATTTTGCCATTAAGAATATAGAGGAGAGCTATATGAAATTATTATACTTCGATTTTTTTAAATGCCTTGGATCGAATCATATAAAATTATTCATTCATTAGTACTTAGGTATATATATTATTGTATCGTTTTAACTTGAATTCTGCAGCTGATGTTCGTTCAAAGCAATACATACATTGATGTTAAATGGCATGAAATCCAATTATAAACGCGCTTCTTTATTGTTTTAGATATTATAAAATTTGGCAAAAACAATTTATCTTACTTGTTGTTGTTGTTTATCGCGTTATCATTTACTAAGTAACAAGTTATATATACATTTTAAAATAAGTTTGTGAAATGAGATGTGAAAACATTGATAACTCGTATAATGTAATATTACTTTTATAAAATAAATATTGAATAATAGTATTTTTATATAATTATGTCTATGTCATTGAATAAACCTTTTTGCGTCAAATTTTCAGCAAAAAAACTTCATTTTGAATAAAAATTAGGACAAAAGTTGAGTAGTTAAATTTGAAATCTTGATTCTAGTTTTACAAATGGTAAAATTATTCCTCATAGTTGTAAAACTAGAAACAATATACAGTTGAAAAATATATAAATATTTCTTTAGCAAAAACAAATAATTATCGTCATTTATTTGCGCATAAACGTAAGATATAGATAATATATTATATATAAAAAATCTTATTTTGCATATCAGGCGTGCCAATATTATTATTAAATATATTTTAGTCATAAATTTGAAAATAAAAAGAATATAAATATATTATTAAATTATTTAATGGATTATTGAATTAGTCAATCGTGGAAAGTTGTACATCAATTAATATCAAATAAATAAAATAAATGCTCAAGCATAAAATAGTTACTTAATATCCTTACATTATTAAAAGAAAAAACATATAATTTCATAACAACAAACATTATAGTAAAAAAAATAAATAAAAATATTTGCATGCAAGGTTTTTTTAATGAGTCCTAAATTCTAGAATTATGTATAAAAACGGGTTTATTGCCACGGTCAGTTATATTATTATTATTACCTCGATATTTCGAAGCGGTTACACGCTCCATGGTCACGAGTAGACTGGTATGGCGAGTGTTGACATCTTCTAAGGACAGACATATCTGTCTACCCTCTTTCGGATGCGTCGACTACTCTCACTACGACTGTTCGAACCACTACTATTGTCACTCATTTGTTTCTCACGGCACACAAAACTTACTGTGTCTGGACGCGAAAATGAAGTCGAACCTATTGTCTTTTTATGACTATTAACCACCGTATTCCACGCACTGGATAGTTCAAAACCGTCTTCCCTATTAAAATTCTGGTACTTCTTTATTTCAAGTGCCTCGCGCACTAATCGCGGTATGTAGTGGCGTTCCGTTGCTAGTACTTTAGGGTTATGTAATTCTATCCAGTGATTGGTTTGGGCCTGGTTTAAATGCTGTGCTATAGCCGACTTGTTCACGTCATTGTTTTTTACAGCCCGGATATGTTCTTTCATACGGTCGACGATTGCTCGTTTAGTTTGGTCGATGTACGAACTTCCGCAACTGCAATCCACTTTATAGACTCCAGGAGTTTGAAGAGGCAGACGGTCTTTAGGTGAACGTAACAGCTTTCCTATTTTGCTATGGGGCGTAAAAACAATTTTTATCGAAAACTTCCCTAATAATCTGCCTATTTTATCGGTCACCCCTTTAACATATGGCAAAAATGCTGGTTGTCTTTGTACCTCATCTTTTCTCTTCTTTGGTATGCGCTTTTTACAAGATGTTGTATTGTTGTATCCGTTGCTTCGTAGAACAGTTTTGATATGTACGAGCTCACGCGGTAGATGTTCTTCGTAGCATATGTCATACGCTCTGTTAGTAAGTGACTTTGCAACGGACTGCAGGTGACACGGGTGATGATGTGATTTTGCATGTAAATATTTGTCCGTGTGAGTTGGCTTTCTGTATACAGAGTGACCTAACTCCCATTTTCGTGAACCGTCACCATCACATCAAGAAAGGCCAGGCTTCGTTGTCTCTCAGTTTCAGAGGTGAATCTTAGTTTGGTATGAATGTTGTTCAGATATGCTAAGTATTCCTTTACACTGTCCTCTTTACCCTTTATAATACAAAAAACGTCATCAACATACCTTTTCCATAATGTTACAGTTGATGGATTCGCAAGAATTGTGGTGTTTTCGACATGTTCCATCCAAATGTTTGCTATTATTGGGGCAACTGGACTGCCCATTGCTACACCATCAATCTGTAGGTAGTATTGACCGTTGTATAAAAAGTAACTGGTATTGAGGCAATGATCGAGACACTTAGCTATTACCATTGGGATGTCGTTCTTCTGAAGCTTCACCTTGACAATCTCGATACACTTTCTTACTGGTACGTTTGTGAAGAGTGACTCCACGTCAAAACTCACCATTGTCTCATTGGTACTAACCGTAACCCTTTTTAGGATATCCACAAAATGTTTGGAGTCCTTAACAAAAGAAGAAGTCTTACCTGCTAGAGGTGCCAACACTCGTGAAACATATTTCGCTAGGGCATAGGTTGGTGCGTCTATTTGACACACGATTGGACGTAGCGGTGAACCCTGTTTGTGGATTTTAGGTAATCCGTAAAGTCGTGGTGGTTGTACTATGCATGGACGCAGCAAAAGTTTCAGGTCATCTTCGGGTATGGCATCTTTGCATGAGACAATTAGGGACCTAGTTTTACGTTGGACCCTGGGAGTCGGATTGTAGTAGTCCTAAATTCATTTAATTATTGTATAAAGTTATTTTTATGTAGCCATTAGTTACACAAAAACCCTAAGTATTTTTGTTTATAAATTATTTAATAAACCTATCCTAGATACGACCCAGTAAATGGTCGCTGTATAAATAGTGGGAGTTGATAACAAATAGGGAATATACTAGAGAACTGGCGTGTTACTTGTTTGAATTGCAGGACGATGTCGGATGAATAAATATAAAAGGTTCTTAGAACAGTTTCATTTGATACATACCATACTTTTATCACCCGATCTCGATAAAAAATTTATCCTGAGAACGAAAAAGATTTAAACCTGAGAACCGAAAGTATTATTTGAAGTTGTCTATATACTTTACGTTGAAGCACTGTTTATTTTTTTTTTTGCAAAATAAAAAAAAATCGTAAGAATTTTTGAAAGAAGCCTAAATGATGACGCTTCCATCCCAATAACTTTATCTGGTGGTGGTTTAACTTTAAGTGGGTAATGAGGGAATAATCAATTGACTGAGAGATAAGACGGTTTCCCGGAGGTCACAAAGCAGAGGTTAAGCAAATAAAGAAACCTTCTTTGCTTAACATTAAGACCATATCAGAACATTAAATAACACAAGATATTATTAAAAATGTGTGAGAAGTGACCCAAGGAGCTAAAGTAAACATATTTGCTTAAGTATTGAATAATATTCGTGGTAAGAAAATATTATTTAAAAATAATTATTCTTTATTTCTTGACAGAAACAAACATATGAATTTTGATTATTATGATTGTTTTTTATATTATAATTTAGTATTTAAAACACTCATAATTACTTATTTATAAGTTAATCAACAGTTAATTATAGTTATACAGTTTATACTATACCATTATATTAAAAGATACAAAATTATACCGGTAGGTTAAAAAACAAATATCAGAAACACAAAAGCTTTGACGGGTTTCATTAATCTCCTTTACTTTACATGTCAAAATATTGATTTTAGGTCTAATGTCTGTTAAATTGGTATTAATTATATAACAACATTAATTCCTGATCTTTAAAAAGTTTTGAAAAGAATGATTCCTTCAGAAAAAATAAGTAGTTTTTCTGAAGGAATCCTTAAGAATCCCTATGAAACCTTCTCTCCTTTATAATTTAAAATTTCAATTTAACCACCATCACTTATTTCAAAGGCGACTTTAGATTTTTGTCTTCAAAGCGGAAAGTATTCAGACAGAAAATATTTTTTTTTACGATTTTACAGTCAGCAGGACACGTAATTAGGGCAGCAGGGAAACGTTGAACATTAAACGAATAAAATGAAACCTAGTATAAAATGCTCTTAAGAAAAATATTTTATTACGATTAGCAATAACACATTACTCATTATAATAATGTCATTACTATTTTGCTACTTAAGTAATTCAAAAATTTTAAGGATGGAGTCAATTTTAACTTCAATGGTGTTTAAATATATATATACACTGTACAGTACTGTACACTACCGTTTACTGTACTGTTTTTAAACATATATGGTATCAGGCCAGTATTTTTTTTTATCTTTAAATATTTATTACTTTTTATATATTTTTTTGCTTTTTTTTTCTCACTACTCTCGCATTAGGGATTATATTATCCCTGTGTCGTGCGGGGCTTCACTAACATGAAAAAAACAAACACAAAGAACCGCCAGATTGGACAACCTATGGATGATACTAAGAGTTGTCCCGTACGGGGATTGAACCCACTACTTTTGGGTTACCAGTCAGAGTCGGTTAGTGACTACTCCGATAAGTCGTCTGATATTAAAATCGATTAATATTTCCTAATTTTAGTCATTTTATTTATTAATCATTGCGTTTTATTTATTTTATATATATATATATATATATATATATATATATATATATATATATGAATTCAATTCTCAGGTAGGTAGATTTCAGAGGTTGTAAATATCAACAAATAAAAGAGACTGATGAATTGAGTTGAATATCTAAATATATTGAGCAGTAAATATTTATTTTCTCGGAATACATAAATGCATGTGTTAAAAGAGAGCAAATCATAAAAGTTTTGCGTTTGATAGTACTAGGGGATATAATAACTGCAAGCTTGCGCCTTCAACCGCCCCGTTAGTCGAGTGGTTAGCGCAGATGCCTCACGTGTCACGGCGCAATGAACATAGATGTGTGTGTTTCTGGGTTTGGTCGTTTATTAAATATATTCTCAATATTTAAATGTGTATTACTATGTATTTGTATCGTTGTCTAACACCCTTAACACAAGCAAATAATTTGCTTACTTAGGGGTTAGATCAATGTGTGTAATTTGTCCTGATATTATTATTATTATTTTTTTTTTACAACATTTACATTAATTGCTTGTCATAAACACTATCTGCCGAGGTTGGTAGTGTTTGACAAAATGTTTTTGTAAAAGTGATGTTACAAATATTGTTTTCTATAAAACAATACAATATTTAATGAACATCACTTTTATATTGATTAAATCTAAAATAAAAATGATTACAATTCAACAGCTCCGTTTTTAATTATTCTTTCTGAAAGCCTGACGTTATTTCACGTAAATATAGTAGATAAATGAATAGATGTGACCGAAAAGAAATAGAAATAAATTTGTTTTAGAAATTATTTAAATTTCTGAAAATGTGCAATATGCACATTTATAAATATTGTAACAGATATTTCTTATTGAATTTAAGTCTTTTATTATATCTGCACGAAATCTTGTTACAACATAACAATTCTGTTAGGTACAATCACACGTTTATTCAACATTTCATAGCGGATATTACTTCATCAATGCAAATTGATTACCGGTTGATGCGAGCTAACTAAATTTGCACCTATAATAATGGCTTGCATACTATTGTGTCATAATGTTGAACATCGAATATTGAATAGTAAATGTAAAAACAATTAAATACAATGTTTGAAAATATCTATAAACATGTATAGCCATGTTAAGCTTATTTAAATTTATATAAATATAGATGTCACCACTAACTGATAAAGACCATCACATATAGAATGCTTAATTCATCGAGACGGACAGCGATACGGTAGCTCAGTTGGTAAATCAACGGGACGGTTTCCTATTAGTCGAATCCCTGCCCGTATCGGTTTATTTTTCATAATATATTTACATAAATTGAATACAATATTTAAAAAACTATCAAATTATAAACATCTTTTTAGGACTTCAGTGACTAGGTTTCCTTGATACTATGGTTACCAATACCCTACTTATCAGATTCACTAGTTCGAGCACCGATAGTGTTGAAAGTTTTTTAGCCCTATTTTTATTTACTGTTAAATATCAGATCTGAGTGGGCCTTTAATGTTGTACCAATGAATACAAAACTAATTTTATTTATTTACTAGGTAACTAATTTTACTTAACCTTATACATATCGACTTATATTGTAAGTATGTAAAAGAAAACATACATCATGTTAATGGAACCAGTGTAAATGTTCTATTAAAAAGAAAATCCGTGAACTTTCTGGATAAAGTTCTATTGTAGTTTGGAACAAATTGTTTTATATTTTAAACTTGTAAAGCTTAATAACTTTGTAACTATGAACCTATATATTTTTTTATATAAACCGATTAAGAGTTTATACGATATATAAAGAATACATTTGTTCTAACGCATTAGACGGTGGGTACTTCTAAATTAATAAATATTTTTGTTGTATTAGATAGTTCGTAAGTTGAGACCAATATAACATATATAACACATTATCAATATGGCTGTTAAAATAAAAATCATGGAGTTGTTCAGTTTGAACTGAATGTGATCCAAACGAGCTTTTGTAGCTGAAAAGCCGATGTCAAGCGGAAGATTTTAATAAAATAGGTAAATTATCATTTAATTTCTACCTCACCTGATTTATTTATCCTATTTTGGCTTCACAAGTTTATTAATAGGGATTAAAAAACCACATCACACGTTTATTAACAGAAGGTAATATTTAGGGGTTCTCAAATTTTTAAGTAAAATAAAACACAATTGACAATGGTTTGCGTTAATAATAATAATTGCCCTGTCTCTTCTTCTGTCATAATATTTTATCGAAAAAAAGGAAACTCTGCTCACACGGTGCAAGTTAAAATGGTTATAATATTCCGAGGCAATGTTAAATACCTACATACATAATACCCAGGCCTCGAGACATTTTTAGAAACTGAGTGATGTTTTCTTAGCACCTCATTAGCACGAGCAGACATTTTACTAATTGTAAAGCACTTTATGCAAAGTTGACTACACTTTCCCAATGTACTGCACTGCCTAACTACATTTTCCCAGTGTGTGTGTGTGTGTATTGAGATAACAAATCACACAGAAAATAGTAATTTATATACGTCCAGTATTTTAATGTCAAAAGTAGTGACATATTCATTAATCATATTATTATTTTACATTCATGATATTCAACATTTACATTTGTTAAAACATGATTTTTTCTGTTTTTAGTTAACTCGCGTTAACATATTTATATTATATTGGTATATTACAAAAATAAATCTGGAGAAAAACTAACCCTTATTATAATATAAGTATCTACTTATACCACAATGTAGAATATTGCTCACTTGAAAACTAGGATTAAAAAAATGATTTTTAATTAATATAAAATGGTAGAACGAATGATAGCGATAACTTTCAAAGGTCACATATAATTTATTTAAAACTGCTTACATATTAATAAGCAAGACCTATAAATATTACCATTTTATTACACAAAACTGTATAACAGAAGATGATCCTATAAATAATAATTTAAAAGCGTCATACAAACAGCGGACACGTTGATACGGGTAAGTTACAGTCGACTGAGGACTAAAATAGCACCTTAGGGAAATATTTTATCTGTCACGCTCTGAGAAAATCATAAATTGGGATTTCAATGAAATCTTGGATTTGGGTGATAAAGATATAGTAAAAACAAGTAAAAAATTTAATAAAAGTTTGTAAAATTATGTTATCAAGTTTAGAATATTCTTATAAAATCATATTATCAAATTACTTATAAGCAGACAAATAATAAAAAATGCAAAAAAAACGAAACTGATCATTTGAAAGTTTATTAATAGATAAATAGTTTATAAAACTATTTAAAAATTAACTTTTCAATTACAATGTAGATGTCATCAAGAAAAGAGTGAATAGATTAGTCATTTAATGTGCCTTACCATTTGCTATCGATGACTACAGGTCCACTTTACATCAGGTAGAATGTAGTCAAGCATTAACTTTGTTAGTATAAGAATATAAGGATCCCCACAATGCGCTGCGAGAGTTGAGCTGAGCGCCCTCCCCCTTTTTGATGCTACTAAAGTTGGTCCATACCGGGTCCAAGGACTTCCAATGAAATTGCTGGCACCGGAAAGGTTAAGAGTAACGATTGGTGAGCTCGCGCAGGTTGAGTTAAACTTAAATCTATGGGAGATTCAGTTTTTTTTGACCATATCTTTAAAACGAAACAAAATTTTTTTTATTCCGTTTTTTGAAGTAGAAGTCCAATCACGTCCTTGACATGCGTGCCAATTTTGGTTTAAATTGGTCAAGTGGTTTTCCTGTGATGTTGCCTCAAAAATTGATTCCCAAACGGTTAAGATCTTCGCTTACGCTCAGCTTAATAAACATTATTGGTATTAACAAACACATATCTATTTATTAATCTGCCATCATTAAATACATATTTTATATCTTTAAGTCTCAGAATCGTTAAAGATGAATTTAATATCACCACAACTAATATTTTAGTATAATATTTAGAATGTGTGGTTGGATTATTAAAATAGTTAACTGAAATTCCAAACTATGCGGCAATTCAAATTCTAAGTAACAAGCTTTTTCTACTTAGAACTTAAATAATTTTTGATATATGTGATTAAGTGTTTTAATGCAGTATGAGTTAAAATATATATTAATCAAAACTAATCATTAAACATCTAACAATGAACGTTGCTGTCTTAAACATTATTTAGATTTTCACTCATACTATTCAATATATAAAGCTGCAAAGCATGATAAAACCAATAGGAGAGAGGAGAAATGAAGAGAGATTCATATCCGGCTGTTTCATTTACCGGAACATAGATTTAGCCGATACTATGTTGGCACTACTCCGTTTGAACCAGTCCGTATCGGCTACATTCTAAAAACTATAGCTAGAGCCTGGCGTCGACTTACAAAGATTCAAAAGCTCGTTTTATTTTTTTTTATATGCATTTAATTTTAAAATAAAATAATAACAAAAACATCATCAAAGATAGTATAAAATAGCTAAAACTAAACTTGTGTTTTTTAATTCAGATAATTAAAAATATTATGTTTGAAAGATATGTTTTCTTGATTAATTTAATTGAATTTGAATTGTGATCGGCAGTAATAATGTCAATGAATATGTGAAAAAGTACAAAGAAAAGCACTTAGATTTTAAAACCAGCTTACATTCAACTCTCATATCTATTTTAAAAAATGCTTAAATACGCGTTTAATTTGCTTCGATTTACTTAACTTTAACTTAGATTAACTAAAATAAGTGGTATGCCGTATGTATTATCATATCTCTATACTCTATCTATCTATCTCTATCTCCATACCCAGAAACTGCTAAGGAAAAACTAAGATCAAACTTAAAATCTAAAAGGCTTACTTATTTACAACCAATGATTCTTGCATTTATCATTCATTGGTCTAAGTTTATGAATAAGAAAAACTTAATATATATGCCTACTCGATTATTAAATAAATATTTATAATAAATTATTCTATGAATACAATTCGTACGTTAAAAAAGTTCCTTCTTAACTGAGTCTGAGTTTGAAAGAAAGTAGTCGGGTTTCCGATTCTCCCAATCACTACTAATCACTAAATTGCTGTTACAGTAGTTAAATTTCATTTTCTTGTTCATCTTGAACTTTAAGTCCGGAATCTTAGGAATCGTTGAAGGTAGATAACTAACTACTTGACTTACTTACAGACACTTACTTGTCTTCCTGTCAAATCGATTGCTGCAAAGTAATAGAAACGTCAGAATAAATTTAAAGTTTATAAGGTAAATATAATTACATTACGTGCGTAATATAATCGGTAAAAAAGGTTTTTCCCCCTTATATACTCGTTTCCTCTCACATCTCTTTTTGATTTCTTATATCAAACAAAACACTGTTGTGGAAATAATTAAAATTGTTTGTAATGGATATTCTTGTAATGGATATATTCTTTTAAAATAAGTTTAATTTTACGGTTTTTAATTTTAAGGTTTAATTTAGATTTTAAGGTTTATTTCGCCAACCACCAGCCATTTTTAATTTATGTAATTATATCTGAATCTATTTTAATGAGGAGCATATGGCAATAAGTTACAATATACAGTTATATTCACATTTTTAATAAATTATTAATTTTTGAATTTCCATCTTATTTTATTCATTTTATTTTAAGAAACCTTAATAACAGAATGAGTACTGACACATTAGAATATATGATTGAAATATGTGAAAACGAATAAAGTTTGCATGATCCAAATTAAAAAAAAAATACATTTATGTATTAATTACATTTTTATATGGTATTCTTATTGTGTTTTGATAAACAACATAAAAAAAGGAAAACGAACAGTCAAATTGATTAATTTTTTCTCCTCACATTTTATTTTTTTTTTCTTTATGTTTTAATCTCTCGATTATCGCATAAAGCATTCGCTAATTAAAGAGGTCGGAGTTTCGTTGAACGAAGAACGCTCCATTCTAAAAGAAAGACTCACTATAGATGTCAATATAACCATTCATTTTATAAGAAAGAGTAAATTAAAGTTTCTTTAAATAGTTATTATATTTTCACTTAAAATGTCAAGATAGCATTGAGTTATACTGCATTGGAATAAAAAACATTATGATTAAATTAAAAGAAATTTATAACTATACTTAAGTAATCATT
Organism: Napeogenes sylphis; assembly: GCA_959347405.1. Taxonomy (NCBI): domain Eukaryota; kingdom Metazoa; phylum Arthropoda; class Insecta; order Lepidoptera; family Nymphalidae; genus Napeogenes; species Napeogenes sylphis. Next base: position 17,337,316 of record OY365786.1, read on the forward strand.
ATTTAATTTGAAATTTGTACTACTACACTTCACGTTTTGTTTTGTAAAGTTCCAATTCGAATGGGTACATGTTGTATTTATTTAACCCTCCTATAAATATGATCATAATTACAAGATGGAGAAAAATTCTGGATTATGTAAAAAATACTTAACATTTACATATATCTTTTTTTTTTTATAGTTGTGAAAGGTTCTACTTTTATGAACTATATTATATTTTACCATCGGCAATTGGGTTTGTTGGTAGCCTTCGGCGACCTATATATATATATATGATAGACGGTTATCCTAGTTACTAAGAAGACTTAACTTTAATCGGTGGTGATGGATGAGATGACAATCAGCCTTAATTAATTGAGGGCTGCAGTAAAACTTGTCAACACTGAGATCATTACGGATCCCAGACATAGACTTAGTTACTAGAAGTAATAAGAAGGTTCTAGTAAATTAGTTATCAATTATTCGTACGGTGATATTTTTAAGAATTAAGGAGTATTGTTTTATATATATTTCCTTTAAACATTTCGAACAATTCATAATTTACGAACTATTTTGTTGATAGGATGTCGAATCTCTTGTGTTATGGACCTTTTCTTATCGATTAGTTTACCTACCCCTATAGTCAACAATCTCCGGTCTCCCCTACTATTGCCTATTGCTGGTTACTAATTGTTTGAATATAGAAAACATATAGAAACATTTTTTTTTTGTCAAATTAACGTATAACAACATTAATTATGTGACAATTACTTAAAATACTGGCATAAATTGTCAACAATTTAAAGGACAAAGGGATATTTTATTGCCATATTGGTGTAAGTACATTTAAATAATAAGGATCAAGGGGTTTCAAAGCTCTAAAACTCTGAATTTATATTTATTAAGCGGAAGCGCTCGATTTCTCTTTGGCAATTATTTTTACACAATTGTTATTCGATATTTTTTATAGTTCTTATTTAAAAAATTTCGCCAATAGTTTTACGATATAAATAAATTTCATCAAACCTTATCTACCTAAAATAGGTATAATATGTTTTCTAATAATTAACTCTTATACGTTACCATATAAAATTTAATATTTTATCGCATTCTACCTACAAATATTAACTGAATATATATTACATTAACCCACTGAACTTGTAACCTACAAGAGTTTATTTAAGTTGCATTACATTACATTTCCATTAAAAAAAACCATTAACAATATTTTAAGCAATATCATGCGCTGCCTGAATTGATTAAAACCAGTGTTTAATAACACCCTATTTATAAAAAAATAAAAAAATAAATTTAGTTCCCTGTTCTGCCATTGCACTTTACACCTTGCACGAATTGATTGATACAAGTGAAAACAAAATTTGCCTATCCTGTTAATGAATAAAAAACATAAAAGTAATATTCCAAAAAAGTAACGTCTTTTTAAAAGAAAGAACGTTTTATTAAAATTATATTACTTATTCATCCAGTGGGGTTCATCTGAGGTCGTTGAAAATACCCTCTAAAATTCAAATCCAACATTTACGGATTTACATCAAGTCATCTATATAAATTGGAATAGAAAAGGAAACGTTCCGAAACCTCGACGGTTTTATTACGCAATGTTTGTTATTTTACAATCTGCGTCTGAAGGATTTCGTGAACTGTCAATTTTATATCTGGCTGTTCACTTTAGTTTATGTGTGTTTTTACATCGTTAGTAAAAATATTATTTTAAATTTTTACCTGGAGGATAAATAAACCTATTTGTTATGGGGCGTTCAACGGATAAAGCCATAGTAAAGCCAAAATTACATAAATACGTCATACAATTTTATTTAGCCATCACCCTCTTTGCAATATTTATGAGAAGACGTTAAACAAAACTTAAACTTAAACTTACTTACTTAAACTTGTTAAACGAAAATAATAAAACCCGTTCAAATAAATTACTATTGATCCTCACAATAATAATAAATCATGTGTTTTCATATTAGAAGTTAGAGTAAGGTTTAAGTTTTCGATAAAATTGGTTTTAAAGTGGTGTAGTGAAACAATTAATTTTAGTCAGTATCGAGAGGTATACTAAGGTCGAAATTTCTGCATACACCGGCACATCTTCTAAACTCGGCGTCACAAAAATCGCACCTCTATGTTTTTTTCAGTAAATCGCTCCTAGAATCTAGCACATAAGTACTACGTATGAAAAAAATATATCATTCTAAAGTGCACTTCAATACCTTTATATTAATTACCTGTATCATTAAAAAAACAATTACCATTTCTAACCAGGGACCAATCAAAAAAATGTTTAAAAAAATGCTCACTTAAGGAGCACTACTTGTGCTACCTTATAAGGGTATAAAAGCTCATGTAAAGGTAAAAAATGGGTCAGTCGCTACTCAGACTTCAGAGTGAACACACCGGAACAACATACGCAAGAGAACAGTACCTGAAGATGGATACAACCCCTGATAAAGCCGCTCAAATCATTGCGCTATTGCAATCAGGACTGCGAAAGGTTGAACCTTAGCCGATTCTCAGTTCGACGAATATACCAACGGTTCCTTGAGACTGGTGGCTATACTCGAAGACGTGGATCCGGAAGAAAACGCTGCACGTCAGAAAGAGACGACCGCTTCGTTGTTTCCACATCCTTGCGGCACCGCTTCAGCAATGCTGTTGAGTTGCAACAAGTGCTCCGATCAGCTTGCAGAACGTCTGTGAGTGTTTCTACGATTAGAAGAAGACTGAAAGAAAAGGAATTGAGAGCTCACAGACCTGCTAGGGGCCCAAAATTGACCGTTCAGCATCGAAGAGAGCGGTTACAATTTGCCCAGGAGCATGTCAACTGGACGAGTGAACAGTGGAAAGCCGTTCTCTTCACCGATGAGAAACGAGTATGTCTTTTCTGCAACGACAGACGCAGAAGAGTATACCGAAGACGAGGAGAGCGATTTGCCCAGGCTTGCATAGAGGAATCCGTCGAATACCGAGGTGGTTCCTGTATGTTCTGGGGTGGCATATCCGTCGAAGGGAAAACGGAGCTTGTGTGCGTCTCTCGGACTGGTGGTGGTCTCGGGCAAGGGTCGCTGAATGCTCGGCGGTACATAACGGAGATCTTACAAGACCATGTGGTTCCGTATGCTGGTTTTGTTGGCGATGGGTTCATGTTAATGCATGATAACGCCCGTTGCCACACTGCGTTTGCTGTGCGGGACTATTTGGAAGAGGTTGAGATCCCTGTTATGCAGTGGCCAGCACAAAGTCCAGACCTGAACCCGATCGAGCATCTCTGGGACGATGTAAAGAGGCACGTACGAGCACGAGATCCTGCTCCCACCACTCTACAAGAGCTCCAGGATGCCGTGAAATACGAATGGGACAACATACCCCAAGCAAGAGTGGTGACCCTCGTGAGCTCCATGAAGGATCGGCTGGAAGCTACCATCACAGCAAGGGGTGGAAACACTAGATTTTAAGGCCTTATTTGTAATTTTTTACGATGTTATTAATTTTATTTTTTGTCACTTTGTCATGTTTTAAGTTTTTTGTTAATAAAGAATTAAAATGCATACATATGTTTTTTTATTTTCTAATAGGCAATTGAGTTACCTTTCCAATGATATCCTACAATCATATCCTTACAATTCACAAAGTTTGAGTAAAATTATTTTGAAGTTGCTTTTTTAAAAGGTGCGATTTTTGTGACGCCGAGTGTATATTATTAATATTTTCTTTTCGCAATATGCCATCACATCATACTCCCCATGTCCCTATTCTGTTAGATAAGCGACGCGTCCCTATTCAGGTGTTTATACGACTGCACAAAATGATATCGATTCCACGCTGATGCTAACTTAAATCCATTTTCCAGGATGAAAGTTTCGTTTCAAGTTCATGTTAATGTTTATGTTTCTTTTCAATAACTTTCAGTACTACTTTTGTATAAAAGTGTTGTTCTGGGGAGAAGTCCTGGATCTACTGGATACTGGATCCTGGATCTAATTGACCTTTTCAACATTAGAATGTTTCGTTTGGCTTAAGTAGTCAGTACTTAGTAAATAGTAGTTGAATATTGATATTAAATAGTAATATAGTATATATTGAGGTTTTTTAATAAGGAGTTCATCGATATTAACAGTGTCATTTAACGACATACAAAATGGTATTTAATACCGAAACGTATGTCATTAAAAAGAAATAGTCGTATCTAAAGAATGCCAAAAAAATCTTCAGGAAAGACTTACAATGTTTGATTAAAGCCATTTTTCTTAGGTTACTCACTAAGAGGCTTAAATATTTTAATGTATTACTATTTATAATATCGCGAGTTTCTGCTTTACATAAAATTATTAATTGTATTATTTTTTCCAGGTAACATAACTATTCACGTACGAACAAGACAAACTCTAAGCGACTTGGTGAGAAAATTAAGCTTTGATAATAAAAGAGTTTTATTATATTTACGTAGGTTTAAATCACAATCTATTTTAAATGTGATAAATTATTTTTAAGAATCATTTTCTATGTATTTTTGGTATGTTATGTTACATATAAGTACCTTATATTTTTCGCTTATGTCTATATTGTTAAGGTATAAAGATTTTATTAAGTAGCATAAATATCTGTATTGGATAAGAATTAGAGAAAGACTTTTACAGATGAATTGACACTAAATTGAATTTGAATTCATTGACATTCAGACTAGCTTCTCGGTAATGGAGCTGAAGGAATTCCACGACTGATTTCTATGACCTTTCCATATTAATTTTGTCATGCTACTTATTTTCATTTAAAAATAAAAACCATAATGATTACAACTCAAAGTAATTTTATAATTTTAATTTACTCTTGTACACTAATATATATATATTATTATAATAAGAACTGACTGACTGAAACTGCGATACTATTTTAAAATTATTTAAACGCTATATTTTTATTAATCTTTAATTAAAATAAAATTTTAAGCCCTTGAAGCAATTTGGCATTTAATTATTGTTTATTTCAAAAAGTTGCTAAAACAACATAATACTTTTAAATTACGCTTCCACATAAACTTTATTTAAGGAATGGCTTCGCTTCACTAATTACAATGACTAGTGCGAGTTATGACCGCCGGGCTGTAAAAATAAAATTATGAATAAAAATCCACGTTTCGCTTGATATTTTTATCTTTTACAATCTTCATAATTTCTTTAACACTATATTGGAATTATGTACGTGGATGAAATTCAAACAATTATTAATTATATAAAATGGTGACAATCTTTTATCTTTGTAATGAAGTAACCTGTGTCTTTAAATATTTATTTAACCCGAAGAAACAAATAATAATATTACACAGAAATAAATATTAAAATTGTTCTTCTAAAAAAAAACTATAAATAAAATTTATATCTTATAATGTTATCACGTTGTGATTTCTGTATATAATTATTTGCATATTATTTATTACAATAGGGAACATGCAAAAAAATTTAAATGGTCTCAAATATTTTTTTTTCGATTACTTTTTATCATCTTATTATAATAAAATCATTTTTTTTAAATTTACTAATCATTTAAGGCCATAAAATAATTTATGAAAAGTGTAAATTTAGGGAGCGAAATTCAAAATTCCAAAACGCGCCACCATTGGTCGAAAGGAAATGTGACGTCATTTGACACGCCATTCAATATATCGGCGTTTAAGTTCATACTGTGGTATCAGTGTGACTGAGAAAAATAAATAATTTAAACCTATATTTTCGTGCTTAAAGGTTTTATTAAATTATACAATTGTTTAGGTAATCTTAAAAACATTTTCTAAATACTCAAACAACTCTAACAAAACAAATACCTACAAACTCTTTTTAAATAGCAGTTAGCATGCTACTACACAATACATTTTTAAAATGTTTCTTCCTCTGAATCATTTTTCACTTCACTTGACTCAGATAAATAACTTGGTTGATAATCAGCAGATATAGAAGATATAATATGCTATAGAAGTATTATCAGCTGTGTTTTCAGTAAACAATTTTCTTTTTAAAACAGATAGTTTTACTTTTAAAACTGTTGTGTAACAATGTTGTGTGTTAAATGAGGAAATGGTGATAATGCTACATTTTGTTTTTCAGCAGGTATATTTACATTGACACCTTTACTTCCATACTTCGGTTTAATATTAACTTGCACAGCTTAGTCACTTGGTAATTTATCTTTAATATACGAAAAGCAAGGCTCTGCCTTATGATCATCACATTCAATAGGAGAATTCTTGGCTGATTAATATCACAGACATTTGTATGGGCAGTACTAGGACTTACTACGTATATCACTTCTTCGTAAAGGTCACCAATTTTTTTAAACACTACTTTTGATAACTGACTCTGAAAAGGCTTCATTAACCAATGTCAATCTTTGCCTTTTGACTATGCACATTCTCATTCTATCAGCTGGTGTTTTTGCCACAAAAATATATAAGGAACAACTCCTTACTTCAAACTTAGATTACATCTTTCTCCTTGTTGTTTCGTTACACATATTATATTCAATACAATTTGCTGTATCTTCCTTAACCTGAAATAAATCGACATACCATAAAAATTGCGTAAAACAAAAAAAGATTACAGTTTTTATAAAAAGTTATACTGAAATTTGTAATATAGGTTAGGTTAATTTTAAACTCAAATTTACTAATGTTTAATACTTATTATAAATTTAAACTATTAGATTAAACTTATTATAAATAAAGTATACTTAGGTTAAATTGATCTTCACAACCATATAAACACGATTTAGGACATATATTATCCCTTTTAATTACCATACACCATTGTTTTTGTATTTTCGCATCTCTTGGAATACAAAAAACACTTTGTCGGGTGTTTTTCTAATACTATTTTTGCACTCCGGTACTATACAATACTCGTAAGATGATTTTTATCTTCTTCCATGACTTGTAAAGCAATTAAAACTTAAAATATCTATGAAATAACTAAAAAGTTCATAGTAAACATTCATTGGACGTATCATTTGACGTCACGCAAAACGCGCGCAAAATGGCGGTGTTTAAACGGGTCAAATTTACTCAATGTTTTAATTTTCACTTTGAAAAAAAACTAGAATCTTTTCAAGCCTATTTATATTTTTTTCTACGATATAGAGAGGTAAATGATTAATTTACGTCAAAAAAAAAATACGTGAATGTTCCCTATTATTATGACGATGTCGCTCGCGGCACCGCCCGCGTGTAGGTCGCTTTTTGCGTATTCTGTGGAAACTACTATTATCCAGGCTTATAATAGACTAATAGTTAATTCTACAGCATCCTATTCCTGTGTCAATTTTATACATATAGCCATAACATTGCTACGATATCAAACTCAAAATAAAAACATACATACACATTACACACACACAGCCAGGACATTATTCAGATATACGTAATAAAGCATATGAATACGAAATATTTTTTATGAAATATTATGTTTTTGAGTAATGTTGAATGAAAGAATTTCCTTGTAGAATTCCAAACTGCTATACCATATGCTAAAATTAATCATAGCGAGTTGTAAAAAAAGTCAACGCCATCTGTTGAGATTTATGTAACTAAATTTAAAATGGGCGTTTAATTTGTTATTTTATTAAAAGTTGAAATTTTAGCTTTATCTAAATTAAATACGTTTATGTAAACCGCATTTAATTCTGTTTAAAAATTTTGAAACAGTGCTTGAAGTAAATTTTCAATTGAGCATAACTTTTTTTTCGCCCAACCGATTTTAACCAAACAAAGGTTTGAATACGCTCCACATTATAGATAATCCACTTGTGAACACCGCGTTCAAATCCTTTGAGTAGTTTTGAAGTTATAACGTACCAGACAGACAGACAGACAGACATAAATTCCAAAAAATATTTTTTTGGTTTTTGTTACTCGTCTTTAATTGCAGTATTTTGGAAAAATATTTAATGTACAGACACTCGATTTTTAGTGTCTTATTATATATTTGAGATATTTACAATTTTGTTATTGTTATATGCTTTTATTTTAAAGTAATTTAATAAAAAATTATATGAGTACATCGATCAGTTCAATGTTCATGCTCTAATTATTTATATAAAAACGTATCATATAAAGTGGCCACTCGGTTTCACTCCCTAGGGGTACGACGCAATGATTGATTGTGTTCCACCAAAACGTGTCAACAAACGGCGAACAAATCGTTTTATAAATTAAGATTTTTTTTAATCTATTTAAACAGTTATAAATTAAAATGATAATTGATTTAAATATGTAGCATTAAACTTTAGCAGTATTAAATAAACTCGATTTAAATTATTTAAATGCTTTCATTAAATAAAAAACTGAATTTTAGTTTACGTATCTTTAGGATATTTTTTTTTTTAGGATGTCATTTGTGCCAGCAGAAATATTCAATTATAAATCAGAATCTCTACGCATAGCTGTCATTTGAAAGGGGAAACGAGGAAATCAAAAAAAGATTAGAAAAATATTTGACGGATATTGACATGGTGCCCAAATTTTAGAAATGATATTAAATCTCTTGGACTTATCTTCTCATTCATGTCCTTATAATTTTGAAATAAATTTTCATAGTTTAAGAGGTATTTATTAAAAAATCCTTTTAAATACTCAAAAAACATTTTCAAAGATCAAAAAGGTAAGCTTCTCTTGACCAACGAGCAAATTTTCGACCATTATAAAAGCACATACGAAGTGCCAGAAAATCAAAGACTATATGGGGATCCAAACGAACACAAACCTGAGACTCCTACTGAAGATTTTCAAGCCAACCCACCAACTTTGGAGGAAATCAATAAAATAATTAAAATGAAACCATCTAAGTCAGCACCAGGTCCGGATGGTATCCCTTATATAGTTTACAAAAAATGTCCGTCGCTCCATAAACATCTTTTAAATATATTCGGTAAAATCTGGTCAAGAAAGCAAATACCGGTAACGTTCGGAAAAGCCCTTTTTGTCCTCATTCCGAAAAACGACAAAGTCAATAATCCCAAGGATACTAGACCGATAGCCCTAACAAATACAATTTCCAAAATATTTTTCTCTTTTTTACAAACTAAAATGACGCAATTCATGATTAACAATAGATATTTCAGGCCTAATCACCAGAAAGGGTTTTTGCCCGGAATTTCTGGATGCCTGGAACATAATACGTTAATATCGGAAAGCCTTAAAGATGCTAGAACTAGCGAGAGACAAATTACGGTTTGTTGGATAGACTTAGAAAACGCCTTTGGGTCGGTACGACATGAACTAATGATGTTCGCGCTTAAATGGTATAACTTTCCTACGGTAGTTCGCGACATTATTGCATCATATTATTCAAAATTAAAATTCTCTATAATTTTAATTTTAATTTTAATGAAAACCATTTAAAACCACTTAATTATAACGTTGGTTTATTTCAGGGCTGTTGTATTTCTCCTATTATATTTAATATAGTTATTAATATTTTAATAGACAAATTAATTAGAAATGAAAAAAAGTGGGGCTATCGGTTTAAGTTCAACAACAAATACACAGAATCCATACTAGCTTTTGCAGATGATCTCGCGATACTGACACGTAATCCGAAACAATGTCAGGTACTTTTAAATGTAGTTGAGGATTTCTGTACGTGGACCGGCGGATTGAGGACAAAACCAAGTAAATGTTTTAGTCTGTGTCTGGGTAGACGGAATACCAAATATACCTCTTACGATCCGGGTCTTATAATAGGCGGTCAGTGCGTTAGTACGGTTACGGAAGCAGCTCCGTTTAAATTTTTAGGTAAAAAAATCGATTACCAAGGCCGTACTCCATCGTTGGATGTAATAGTCGATAGCTTTTTAAACGATCTCAAAAAGGTAGACAACCAACCAATAAGTAACGTCAAAAAAGCTTGGATTTACGATAATTATTTAACATCACGTCTAAATTGGCCTTTCCTCGTGTATGATATAAATAAAACCCTTTTGTCAAAGTTAGATGCAAGCGTCATAAAGACATTGAAGTTATGGCTCGGGTTAGCGCACTCAGTGGACTCTTCATCCTTATTTAGAGACCGAAGCAACTTTGGATTAAAATTAAAGAAACCATCGGAGCTCTACAAACATCTAAGAGTTACCAAAAGACATATCATCGGAAAATCTAAAGATGATACTATAACTTCTCTCCCAAAAGACAAAGTTGCCTCAGAGCTCGAGTCACGACTTCAATTCCATAAAAAATTTATGATAGGTGCTCAAACAAATAAAGTAGGGCTGGGATCAAGTAGGAAGGTTCAAGACATAGACATAACAAAATCTTTTATTCGACAAGACGAAAACGATAATTACCGACTCCACGCGATGAGCCTAGAAATTCAAAACGAATGGGTGAACATAGGAGATTTTTGTATTACACTAGCTTTGAAGTGGCGCACCTTAATTTATGATTGGTCCCCAGCATTATTAAAATTCTATCTTAATGCATTCCAAATGACTCTCCCAGATCAAAGTAGTTTAGTAAGATGGGGCAAAGCCACCGAAAAGTCTTGCAACATCTGTGGGGAGGCAATAGGAACCGCGAAACACCTATTAGTAGGGTGTAGGGTACTTCTAGATAAAGGTCAATACTCGCGTCGCCACGACAAGGTATTAGAAATCATACGGGAAGCGGTTAGTCTTTCAGTAGCAAGAGCGCGGAAGGGTATAACAACCACCAAACGATCTATAGAATTCGTAAAAGAAGGCTCCTCCAAAAAATCAAAAGCGAAGCCTTATTCAATATTAGGCGCGGCTCCTGATTGGATTCTCATGATGGACACGTATGAAAAGCATTACAAAATCCCTGGGGATGTTGGTGTTTCGTCATCCAGACCGGACTTATTCCTGTATTCGAAACATCTGAGGCGCGTGATACTTGTGGAGCTTACTGTTCCTTGGGAAACAAACATCCCCAGGGATCACACATTCAAGCTCAATAAGTATTACGAACTAACCAACGAACTGATCGGGAATAAATTTATAGTTAGTTTGTACGCGGTAGAAGTGGGAGCGAGAGGTATAACAGCAAAATCTCTCTATAGCCTACTTAAAGATCTTGGCCTTTCTAGAACAAGCATCGGTTCATTTCTAGAACGTACTTCAAAGGCGGCATTAGTAGGCTCTTTCCAAATTTGGTTAGGTAGGGAGAGGAGTGTGGAGGGTGAAGGTGAGCGTTTTTGCGCATAATAAAGGGGCCCCTTAAACCTACTCCGGGGTCGCAAGTCCCAGGCACTGCTTGCACTCCTCTCCTTGCAACGCGATGGGCCCGGCACCCGCACAGTGAATCCATGGATTGCTAAGAAGCTTCGTCGTCTATAGTTATAATTTATCATTTTATATGTATTTTATAAATATATGACATTAATTTTTAAAATATTTTTTTTATTGAAATAAAACTATTTTTACGGATTTAACTCGCGTATATTGAATTAAATTTTAAATTTACATTTTAAATCTAACCCGACGTTTCGAATGCTTTGCAGCAATCGTGTTCACGGAAAGACGAGATGGAGGTGTCTGTCAGTAAGTCAGTTAATTAGTCATCTACCTCCAACGGTTTCTAAGCTTCCGGGCATACCGTTCAGGATTCACACAAAACGCACTAACAGTATCTTGAGGTCTTACAGTGCGGTCACAGACATGGGATTTTATATTTTTCAAAAGTGGGTCCCAGGTGTTAGATAATCCCCAACCATCTTCTCTATTAAAATTAGGATGTTTTTTAATTTCAATAGCCTCACGAACCATTCTAGGAATATAACGTTGTTCTTTAGCGAGGATTTTAGGTTTATCAAATCTTATATAATGATTGGGCTTGTCTATGGTATGTTCACACACTGCAGACTTTGATGTACGCCTATGCTTGATATCCGATATATGTTCCTTAACTCTTTTACCGATGCTCCTCTTTGTTTGACCTATGTATGACAAGCCACAATCGCAGTCAAGTTTATATACTCCAGCACATTGTAAAGGAATATTACTTTTGATAGGTCTCAAGAATTGGCTCACTTTCCTTTGAGGTTTGTAGATAGTTTTAATACTATATATATATATACACTCAACTGTGGGTGGCTTGATGTGGTTTCTGCGACGCTGGCGAGGTACGGGCAGGTGGTTGTTGAACAAGGCATGCTTGACATGCTGCAGCTCGTCCTCTAGGTGTTCAGTATTTTTTTTAACTAACTAACATTTTTGTACGGTTATTTAACACAAGGTTCTGAAGTGAAGTGTCACAACTGGTTACATTTGAATGTCTGTTGTAATTAATTCCTTATTCGTTCCTCGTGGACCGTTCAGGTGAAAATTATAATCTAAACAAATATTTTGGTATAGTTGATATATATAATTGACATTACTCACCATTATTATACAAAAGACCCTTTGACATATGTTTATAGTGTTCATTTTGAAATGTATGTAAATGTATTAACATTGTATTTTTTTTACTGGCTTGTATGTATACGGTTTTTTCTATAGAATAATTCATTTACACTTTGTTTTTCGTCGTATATATAACAACTAGAGTGTTTTCTGCATTATAAATTATACTATATATATATAGTATAATTTATACCCATCAACACTTACTCACCCAATAAATGTCTAAATTGCTTATCTAAATAAATCTTATCTGCGCATATAATAGCAAGAATACTGAAGCTGTTATATTCCTTTATTAGGCATATTATTATAAAAACAAGGATAATAAATGCAATTCCAAATGCATGAAATAACAGACAATAACGCGTGATTACGACAATGGAGCGATGAATTAAACATAATAACGCCATCTAGTAAATATGCATCGTATAGAAATATATAATATGCCTTTGTAGAATATTAATCGCTGTACGACATTTACTCAATAAAGTTATAAAATTTATGAAGCAAGCTTTATTGACTTATTAGTCTTTTAAAATTATAGTCTTCGGACTAAGTATTCAAAATTTATAACTTTATGGAAGCTAAATACTTAATTTCTTTGTTATATTTTAGTACATAGATACACCCAATAAAAATGAGGAAATTGTTCGGCAAAACCCGTAAATTTTATAATTGGAAAGAATATTTAAATTGAAAATGCTCAAGGTACCTTTCATTTTCGAAAAGATGGTTAAAAATTCATAAGAAATAAAGACTAACCAACTAAAATTAATGAAGATATAATAGCTTTTCGAACTTTTTACTCTGAATTGTAAATTAATCGTAGCTTAAAAGCCGTGTACATTTTGTTAACAGAAATATGAGTTTAATTTATTTACTTAAGGCTGTTAATATACATATATGTATATTATATGTATATATGAATTCACAATTTGCATTTATTCCATAATATATAATGTAACTAACAAAATTAAAACAAAACAATGTTTTTGCGTTCTATAAAGCGTTTTAAAAATCTGCTCAAAATCTATGTTTAACGGTTTTACTGCTTGAATTTTCTGATCCGCCCAATTTCCATTCATAAATTTCATACAAATAGACAGAATATAAATCTGTACAAGTAGGATTTGAATTTCAATAAAGCTTCTACAACCGAAATATATCTAGCATGTTTGTGCTGGCTGATTACGTAACAGATCAGAATTTATAAATCTTGTGTTCATATTATTTGGTCTTTATGTTATTATTGAATTTATTCAATTAATTAATTAATTGTTCTCGACTTCTGGACTTTAGCGTTCTAAGACAAATTTCATGGCTTTAGCCATCAAAGAGAGTAAATGTAGCGAAAATTTTAGTTCGATAAGTTCAAATATAAGTTTCAGTTAAATATCTTTGTTAAACATAGTAAGAACCATAGATATTTTACGCTGAATGAATGAATGAAGCTAATGAACTTTATATATATATATTTATAGATTTTTGTAGTTAAAGATACGTCAGCGATGCTGGTTTGACTTAAATTTAAATTCATATCTAATGAAATAAACATCAATACGAGAAAGAATCGACCATAAGATCGTATTCATTCAAAATTCATAACAGATAGACAATTGATACTTGGTACACATTTTATGAGTCATGTATTTTGTTAATTGTTTAGTGAAGAAGAAGTCGTAATGTTTTTGGCGCGTCAAAACTACCGATATTGTTGCTAATGTCCTGATATTTTGAAATTACAACGCGCGATGGCGGTTTTGATGTAATTAGATTTAAGTACACGTTCAATATTATTGTACTTAATCGGATCATTTAGAACAGGGGTAACACAAATGGTTAGATATTTGGTCCAAATTATATGAGCCAATATTTAGCTATAAAGAGTGTTAAAAGTAGTTATAAAGAGAACTGTTAATATTTTTTCAATATTTTGTTTTTTGGACCAATAATAAATATGAAGTACCTACGTCTTAATAAGTCTCGATGATCATATACGAAATAAATAAAATACATATTAAATATTATAAACAATAAAGGAGTTACTGCTATAATGTTCGTTATATGATGTCGATTTGTATGATGAACAGCTTTTTCACACTAAAATACCTACTTATGGATGCGGTATTTTCATAATATATGTGTCATGATTTAAAAAAAAAGAAAGCATATTGTGATTATTCTTAGCCTTATATAAATACCTATTATATAGTTATCTACATTTTTGTAAGACAATTAATGAATAATGGTCGATTTTAAGAATAAGTAAAATTAATGCAATTAATTGACATATTTTGTATACCTTACTTAATATTTGATTTTTTTTAAAGATTAGCTTAACGAATATACAACTAACATTACCACTACAAGTAATTATAACAAATAAAAACTAATCCGCCATAAATCCCTTAAAAATTAAAATATCTTATCATATATGTATGTATGTATAGTTAAGAACAAAAAAATGTAAGTCTACTTCTATATTATGCTGGATTTGAATGTTTTTCAAATAAACTCACCAACATTTCATTGTAGTTGAAGGGTGGTGGTGGTTGTGTGACAAGCCGGGCTTGAATTACTTATCAGCACAGTCGCATGCTATTGTGTATATTTTTTCTCATAGCTATTCCGGCTCTTCCTGTCACGCTAAACTGCTTATGTAATCTGTTTAATATAAACTATATTATTGTTCTTTATATATTTTCGATAAAAAATAGGAATTTATTAATAAAGCATTTAAAATTGTAGGATAATATAACACAAAAATAAGATTCTGAACATTGAGATCATCTTAAACATTGATAATTCCTAGGTATTTTTTTTATAATTTCATGTTTGCCATTAAATATAAATATTCTAAAGATTAAAAATAAAACAAGAAACATAGTTTTCAAGAACTTAAGAATAGGACAAAAGTTGTGCTGTAAACGATTACCTTGATTCTATTTTTACGCTAGTTGGAAGTCTCTACAAGGTTAAAAATATGTAATATCGCATGTACACAAACCTCTTATTTCGAACGACTTTGAAGTTGCAGATACAAGATAAGGAAGCTTTTAAGAGCCGTGGCTAAAAAGGAAAACCATTTGAGGAAAGGATGACTATTGGTTCAATAAGAACAAAACATTGAAAATATTAATTAAATAGCTTATCAACCTTATGAATTCATGTATCTGATATATATACATAACTTGACACTAGTGGAGGTGTAACCTGCTTAAATAAAACTGAGTTCAAATTGTTTCTTAAGAAATTAAAGGTATTAAATTTCAATAACAAAAATATAAAAATAGAAAAAGAAAAAATATATATACAGGTTTCAGGAATAAGGCGGTTGTGTAAATAGTGAAAGTTGATAACAAATAGGGGATTCCCCAGAGAGCTTCATATTTGAACTGCAGAATGATATGGGTTGAACAAATGTAACAGTGTAAGTGGTTCTGGGGATCAGTTTAATCAATTAAATTTATATTTATAATTTTAATTTTATTATAAATAATAATTCCTAACGGTCCTTTGTTAGTTTCTTTAATATTTTTATACCGTTAGGGACTTTAAATGCGTATTTGTATGTAGGTATATAATATTCTTTACTTGTGTGCCTTTTTAATAATTTTATTAGTATTAATTATAGTTTTTTTTTTTTTTTTATCGTCACGAAACGAAACGTTAGGCGTCTGCGCTAACCATTCGACCAACGGGGCGGTTTAGTTATTCAGTATAATACATGTTTTTTTTTAATTATTTACATTTAAAGCTTATGAAAAAATATGAATATAGTTTTCGAAGTGGAATTTTTAATTCCTAAAATAAAACAGAACAGAAATCTAGAATTTAAATGTGTTTACCATAACTCATTTAAAAATACATGTATATATTATATAAACAATTAATAATATTAAAAATAACTCAAACAAGAGTACATTGAAAACTCTTTTAACTAAGACACATCAGATTTTTTGGTAAATATATATTTTTTTTATTGTTAAGAAAAACCAGTCCTGCATCAGAGATTAAATATATTATTCTTTTGTCGCGAGGGTCTTCACAAACGTCTTCACAAACTGACAGGTAACAATAATCTGTGGATTACAGAATTGTCTCGTATAGGGATCGAACACACAACCTTTGGTTCAACATTCAGAGTCACTAATAACTAAGCCTATTTTCTTCCTTCAATACAATCTATTATATCCAAGTTTGTTTATTGATGTCCCTAAGAAGGTTAATGTCTTATAGTCAACCTTCTATTGAATATTTAGAAAATGCATATTATTTCACAAGCATTTGTAACATATCTTTTGTAATAATTGAAACAAAAAAGTTATTTTAATTAATAATCAATAATTTTTAATAAGATTTTTGAATAAAAAGAATAAAATAAAAAAAATATACTTAATGTTATTTTCGTGGAGAATTAAATATTAAATACTATTATTGTTCTACAACAAAAACCATAAATTAAAATCATACAACACACAACATAATATTAAAAATTTACGTAAGGCCACCATGGCTTTATTAAAAATCTTTGTAGTATGGAAGAATGTTAGAGGAACGAAAATGGAGACTAAAATATTATACTTTGTTATTTCTTTTCGTCCTGCAATAAACTTGGTAGCGCAGTGTACGTTAATATTAGTCTATAATACGTTTATATACACATCACTGTCCTTAATATTTAACAATATTTTTTTAATATATCTAAACTGATACATTAAAGTTAATTACATCTTTATTCCATTAGTCATTTACACGTACTTTTGAATCGTAAATTACATTAAAATAGATTACAGTACAGTAAGTCTGTGAGTATCCTTTGCAGAAACTCAACAATTGCTTTTTCGAAATGAAATAACAATATTTAACTTATAACATTATAATATCAACCCTGCAAATGAGTCAACAACCAAAGTTGATTGATTTACTAAAAAAGTCACTAAATTTTGATCATAAATAATATTTCATTAAATACATGTATTGAGAAGCGACCGTAAGCTTACTAATTACTTTAAAAATATCTCTAAGATAATCTCTAGCACAAATAGCCCGCATAGCTCTTAATTGTAAAATAAACATTAAATTAATTTCTGCCGCTCTGTTCCCTAGTACAATACCATAAAATGAAATACTATGAAAATAACTCTAATAAGAGGCGAGTCGTATTAGCGTCTGGTAATTGTCTTACTTTCTTAATTGCAAAGACATTCGAGCTGAGTTTGCTTGCGAGTGTTGAGAGATGGGGGTTCTACTGGAACTTCTTATCTCAAGCTATACCTCAGAAAATACTTCAGTAAGTCAGTTCTAACACTTCATTGATAATTTTGTGTTCATTTCAAAAGAAATTGTAAACTTTTTTCTCAAAGTGGAAATTTCTGAAAGAGAAAAGGAAATTTTTAACAGTCTTAGTCAGCGAGGCATGTAATTGGATTGACGTGAAGATTTTGAATATAAAACGAATATAATGTGTTCCATTGACGTAATACCACGTAGGGGAAATATTTTGTTGCGTTTAGCAATAAGACATTACTCATTAGTAATCTCATTAATATAATCGAAATTATTTAGAAAAATTAAGGTCAAGTTAAAATTGTTTTTTAAATTGTACAAACTGTATTTTTAAGTAAGAAGCCAGTTAAACTATTTGTCTATTAAAAAAAAAAACACATATATTAGTAATAGTCAAAAAAGTATTGGGATTGGATTATTTGTTTATGGTTCCAAATTCAAATTTTTGTTTTCCATTTTGGCGCGAAGTTATAGCTGCATCTGATATTTATATTAAATACAGTGCTGTTTTTAGTTATATCATATCTAGTATGAATTGCAAAAGAGTTTGTCTTAAATTTTGTATCTCCAATGGAATTTCGTACTGAAAATGTTACAGAAGGCTTACGGTGAATCGACTTTATCAAAAATTCGTGCTTATGTTTGGTACCAAGCATTCAAAAGTGGTCGAGATGTAATGGAAGATTGGCCGCGCTCTGGAATACCATCAATGTCTGCAACTGAAGTTAACATATAGTAACTGAAAATCCTTATTCGACTTTGAGAGAGATAGCCGCCGAACGTTCCGTATCTCACGAGTCGATCCGTACTATTTTAACTAATTGTTTGGGTTTGAAGTATAGTAGCTCGGCTAGTACCAAAAAACCTGATTTTTTCCCAAAAACTCAATAACATGAGAGTCGCTGATGACATGCTAGAACGATTCAATTCCGACTCAACATTCATGAATCGCATTGTTGCCGCCATTCATGAATCGCCCAAACTGAAGGGATATAAGCTCCAAGAGCGGCGATTGAGATGGTATATGAGAGATGGTTAAATATAAATCATATTAACATATATAAATAAGTTTATAACAAGTTTATAAGAATTTAAACTATAAGTCATTTAAACATTAATTTTTAAATTTATCGTTTGATGTATTGTTCATATACACACCATTTCTATATTGAAATGGATGTGTTTCAAGAAAGCAAGTCATACAAATGTTGTTTGTGATAGCGCTATTGGGCATTATAACTGCAAGCTTTTACCTTTTTTACGAAAGATGATGCTTACATTAATTGCTTGCAATAAACAGTATCTGCTGTAATTGGAATTTTGGATACAAAATGTTTTCATTAAGGGATGTTAATAAAATTGTTTTGTGTCTAATTTTAATTTAAAATGACTCTATTTTTTTTTTATATTGTGAAAACATACCATATCAATTTACAAAAATATAACATAAAAATATCGCTGATATGCGACTAAAGTATCACCTAAAGAAGTATGCAGAACGGAAGTAATATTTAAAGTATCTAAAGTATATAGCAAAAAAGATTTTAAAAACTTGTTAAAAATAAAAAACTTGTTAGAAGAAAACTAAAATTTATATTAAACTATAAACTAAGAGTTTATATAGAGCAATGATACAATTTTGTAATTTTTTTTATTAAATAAGTCAATATGGAGATATTTTCTATTATAATTGTCACAAGATCTGAATATATATTTGGTTTTTAAATAATTTGTTCTACGCACGGGAATGTGAAGTATTGCATGCTATACAGTTTCTGCTTCCTTTACTTCTGACCCTATACCTAGAATATTAATTTATCATTATTAACAGAAGATATTTTATATGTATACATATATATACACATTTTTAAAATATTCTACAATTTATTCGAGGTTTTATAGGTTCCTTGCCGTTAATTATAGCAAAATATATATAGATAGATAGAAATATATATAGACAGTACTAAATTTGGTACACGTAATGTTTATTCGACATTAGTGCTATTCATCGTTCATACTCTATTAACGCAGATTCATCGCCGCTTCATGGAAGATAACTGGATTTGAATCTATCATAATAGGCTACATAATAATATACTATTGAATAATACAGAACATTGAAATTTTTAATAACTATCAAATCAGTACTGCCTAACAAAATTTTTCACGTCTTTTTCGGAACCTATGTGATATCTGTAACATTTACCTAGTAACCCAGGAAACAAACACCAAATCGGAGCCTTATTATCAGTTTTTTGGATCATCACTACAAGTCGGAACATTGCCTGCTCTTTGAATTTATGTTGTGATTATAAATACAGATTGAATTCATATTTATGTAATTTAATTTTATTAATTTTCAAGGTAACTCCACAAATAAATAAATAAGGTTATAACACTTCTTTTAGTACATTTTTATTTATGTCTTTCTACAAAGTAATATAACTCTAAAAATAGACAATCCAATATCAAACTCAGTTGTACATGAGGGAATACTCTCACGTCTCCA
Source organism: Napeogenes sylphis (assembly GCA_959347405.1). Taxonomy (NCBI): domain Eukaryota; kingdom Metazoa; phylum Arthropoda; class Insecta; order Lepidoptera; family Nymphalidae; genus Napeogenes; species Napeogenes sylphis. Next base: position 17,357,516 of record OY365786.1, read on the forward strand.
ACGGAGAAAATGCAAAAGATCTATTACAATGAAATGCCGAAAGCAGTGCGTGTATGAAGTTGGATGGCAGTTTGGAAGAAATTGTTTTATATGGTAAATTTATTTTGCAATTTTGAGCAAATTTTTTTTTTAAATCTTAATTTATGGTTAGTAGTTTTTTAAATATTTATAATTGGAAAACTACTTAAAAATGTTTACTTCCATTGGATATACTAAAATCTAAACTAAATAAACGTCGTTAAATTAGTTTTTCCATGACGTATATTCAGTTTTAATGACATTCGGTTATTATGAAATTTGTCAAATTCTGACACGGCCAGAGTTATGATAAATGATGTTCCGCATACCTTAGGGTGATAGCATTATAAGATCTATTTTAATTTGTTTTCTGTGTTACATTAACTGTAAGATAAAAAAAATAAAAAGTCTATAATAAATGTTAGATTTTCTGAAACTGTAGTTTTAGTTTGTAATAATTTACAATGAACAATACATTGACAGTAGTATAAAAAATTGTTTCTCATCTTCTTTCATAAGCATTATTCAAAATAGAAGAAAAACTAACCCCTTACTAAACTGAGCCCTTACGTTGTTCATGTCAAAACGCTTGTAGTAATATTTCAGGGTTAATGTTAAGTACATACATAATACTAGAACTCAAGAAACTTTTAAGATCTGAGTGATGTTTTTTGAGCACCTCATTAGCGAGGGCAACATTTTGCTAATTGTAAAGCGCTTTATGAAATGTTACTGTGATACTAATGATGACACTATGAAGTATAAGGCTGTAAAGCAAAATTTTATAATTAAATATAACAAAAGTCAATAAAGTAAGTCAATAAAACTTTGGGTTGAGTGCAAGTTCCACCTGCATTAAATAAACTCAAACATAACTGCACAAAAACAATTAAAGAATCCCCGTTTCTTACTAGCAGTTTCTCTTAGAGGAAAAAAGTTTCGCACTCCAGGCTAATCTTTGCAACCAACTTAATTTCATTTTATTTTATTTCAGTGAAGTTGTAAACCAAACAGAGAGTGAACCAAATAATTAGTATAAACCTAAAGATATAATTGCACGACAACACTATTGTTTACATTATAGTAAGGTATGTAAGGTAAGTAGGTAAAAGGTCTGTGTTAATAGTGATTGAAATATCAATGAAAACTTTGTTTCTGAAAATTGAAAATTCTGTAACAATTTTCCTAACTTTCAGGACCTTTAAAAGTTAAACTTAATTCATTTTGATATTTATTTACATTACAATTTGATATTTATTTACATTACATTACTACTCATATTTATTTTGATATCAGATTTTGAAAGTGTAGTTGGATTATTAGAATTCTGAATTAGAACTGTGGTAGCTCTGAATTCCTAAGATACAGAAGAATTGCTTTACAATTATGAAAAGTAGGTGATAATAAACATACTACATAATACTCGGCAATTGCCCGAGGTTTCGCTGACTTCTTTAGTTAACTCTATTTTACTATTTTAAATTATTTTGGGTACATAAAAGCCTCCCATTATGAATTATTAAATATATTTTCAATGTACAGACAGCCATCATTTATAATTTTATTATATTTATAAATGAGTAAAAAAAATAAAGCCAAGTGTGTTTCTACATTATTAACATTTTAAAAAAGAAAGTGATAGCTTTCACATTAATACAAGTCCTATCCAAGTGTATGCGAGGAGTCCATTCTTATTTTATGTTAGTCTCTTGTTCAGGACAATCTTTATTACTTCTAATTTGTAGCCACTGTTTTTTGAGAAAGATGGTGATTATTCTACGAGATAACAATTTAACGATTTTTATTTAATATTTATAAAAAAAAATATGATCTACTACAGTTGAAGTTCTTTCAAAAATGTCTAACTATTTCAAAGCTTTTTATCGTTTTCCATACACGCACGCTCAAATTTCACACGTCATTAGATCTCTTATGAATATGTTATACACCCTTTCTGTACTATATCTATCAGTGTAAAAGCCCTTTTACCACTTAAATAACCTCTTAGCATATTCCTACGAGGTTTTATTTAATATTATGATACTTGGCTCTGACCTAATGTAATATTACAGATTTAAATTTAGTACATTTCTGTTGAATATTTCAGTTAGATATTAGGTTTGTTTTTGTATTAAGTACCTACTTGATAAGTAGTTATGGTCCTATGCACTCAAATTGTGTTTTTTTTTAATATACAAATAGCCATTTGTAATTGTCACCAGCCATTTGTAATTGTCACCTCTTGCAGGCAGCCTCTCTACAGAAATTCCAACACCATTTATTCTACGACTTTTTAAAATTAATAGTTTTTAAAATGTAAGTTTTCCCATACAAAATTTAATTGTTGGCTCTGAACTGGCATAAACTCTGAGCGTAGGCAAGGCGCCCGGGCAATTATGAATCTTACATGCTTTTCAGAAAAAAAGTGAACGCAAAAATTTTATTAAATATCTACGTTTTATAAAAATACTAATAAAACATAAGAAAATTAAAATAAAATTAAAATTGGGAATGGACAACGTTTAGACATATTGGTTGTTTTTGATGTCGGCTATCAGTGGTGTGTTCGTGTTTAGTTGTATTAACGAATTCATATAGTTATTTACATATTTTCTCTGCTCCGTTGAGAGAAAATATAGCAAGATCAATGTCCGGTATTATAAAGGGATATAAATCCCATTCTTCTCGGAAAGAAACATAAGTTCAAAACGTAACCTTCGGTAATTGATCTAACATGGTATTTTTTACGTTTTTCTTTGTAACAATACAACTATTTGTGTTTTTAACTGGTGAACAATTTATAAAAACAGAATTGTTCTATGTCCCAATTATAAAACTGCTATATGCAATATTTATTATATTTTTAAGCATTTTGAAGTTTTCTATATATTTTTGCAATAGTGTTGTAAAAGGTACAGTTATCGATAAATTAATCCAGTGTTATTCTAATATATTCAGCAACATCTATGTGATATATCTACGGATTATGATTCTAGATTTTCCAAGGACGTTAACTAACGACATGAAAAAATTGTAAATGCATCAGCAAATTTATCAAAACATTTTAGACATCAATGTTTTAGTAACATCCATTGTTTGATAAATAGTTTAGAATAATATAGCTGTAGTTCAATTCTAATTTATTTGTCATTTCTTATGTAAAAGGTTGTCGAAGTGGCGAATAAATAATAAAATATATGTGTTAACCTGACCATACTTTTTAAACTTACTATCAATAAATAATGTGATTTAGTATTTTTGTGTTTTTCTCGTACTCGTTATTTTTAAATACCCACCTAAGTCATTTTCTAGAACGAAAAACAGCTTAACGTTATCGCACGCTGCGAAATCTTCGAGGTGACAGCGGTTTTCGATGTATCTCATTCTAGCAAGTAATAGAAATAACCTAACCAGCCATTGGAGATATGGATTCCTATCGCGCTATCGCGGATAAGTGTACACAATATCACATCATTCGAACTATATGCCAATAGTCGCACAGAGTTGCTTGCTTGGCGTAATAGAATAAAAAACAAAAATGATATGGATAGAGGTTTAAGCCGAAACTTTTATAAACTATAATAATTTAGATTACGGTCGAATTTCGTCCACTGAGCCACCACTAGTATCTATTAATAAGTTACTCTATATGAAATATTGAATCCAAATATAATAAACTCATTCATTGTATGATGGAAAAGCACCATACACGGCATCAACATGTAATAGGACATCAAGTTATAGCACTCAAATATAAATCTCGCAGATAATAATATAATAATATATCCTGGGGAGGTTCTACGACAGCCGCATAATAAATTCGTTTACGGCCTAATGTCGGAATAAGATATGCACTGAAACCTTCAGGATTGTTGGACAGTTTTATAGTTAGTCAGTTTAGAACTGGCTCTCAATCTTAACTTTTATATAATTAACCATTAACGAATCATGAAATAAGACATAAGTACATAATATGCTTGCATGAAAGCTCATTAAATGAAGTATGATTAAAGTCATTTTATTATAATTTAAGAATTTATATAAAAAGAAATCTATATTAAAATAATTTTGTATTTGTGTTTTTGTTATGTATTTTGTTTTTAATATTAAAATAAATAACAATATTTCAATACACATTCAAGAATGTTAGAAGGTATATAATTTAACAATAACCGCTGCTTAAAAGTTTTTTTTTCTAAGAGTTATCCATGTTAATAATATTTGGTTTGTAAAATATGTGCATTTGCCAAAGGTTGTAGAATAAAATTAAAGACTAATATATTTTTAAAACACATTTTTTTTTGTGTTATCGACAATTTCATAATTTAACTATTAATAAATAATGAACCACTACAGAATTGAATATACCTAATATTTGGTAATATTATAAAATATTACCAGCTGGCTAACGGCACAATATAAGACAAACATACATCTTTGTTACGACATAATAATAAATTAGCTAAATTAGTGAAACAATCCTAAAATGTGGCATTGTCAGGTTGAATTTATTCACGTCTCCTTACAAATGATCCCATTAAACAGCCGTGGAAAAATATTGCATTACCGTAAAAATACTAACTTATTGAGAAATAACTACAAGGTTCTGGTTTTTATTACGTACATTACATTTATATTATACATTAAGTTTTCAATACATTTTAAGCCTTATAATCTAATTAGTTCTTATGGTTGAGAATGTTGAAGGCTCTGGCTTGCAATTTGACTTAACAATCCCTAAACTGTAACCACTTTTATATATAGTTCTTTTTTTACCTAAATAAAGAGAATTGTTATAAAAAACTGGAAGAGAATGTATCTACATTCCACAAATGCAATATATTCTTATTTAAAATAAAAACTTTACACTCATTTAAAGATCATCTAAAATTCCAAATAAAAATCAAAAACTCAAAAAGAGTATTGATGAAAGATTTTTTTAGTTTATATGAATAATTAATGATGTGAAATATCGTGGTGATGGAGAGAGTACAATTAGAGCAAAGTAATTGAGACTGCGGTGTGACTTGTCAACTCAGCGATCCATTCAGGTCCTACATCTAGTTACCAGAAGTAGTTCGTTTTAATGATTGGGTTATCAGGCAATTATATATTTTGTTACTATTGTATAGTTTGCTTTTTATAAACATTCTTAAACTAAATAAAACATAGATTTTTTATTGTTAGGAAGGATTATTCCTTCCTAACGATAGAAAAATCTAAACCAAGTATTCGAAAATACGACTATGATATTGTTACTGTAATACTAAGATCAAGACTGACTATAGTAATCGCTGACTATAATAAAGCTGACGAAAACTATCCCCCGCTCTGAGATAAACCTGTTAATGAAATATTATGTTTGAATGAAAAACCTTAAAAAAATGGTTTTGATATATTATAAAGCATTTACAATTAAATCGACATTCAAAATGTTCTTATTTATGAAACATAATTTATAAAATCTTCGCCAAACAAATTTCTATATTTCACGTCTTGTGAAGACGTAAATTTTAAGTAGGTAATAGCAGAAGTATTTATTAACGTAAGAACCTGCTTAGTATCATAATTAGTAGTCGTGTTTATTTACATTTAATAGGATTACAGGAGTTAAAGGTTAGAAACGTCACTATAAGAAATGCAAGAAAACAATTTGACTCTTATTATTGTTTCTCTTTGAATTTTATCGAGGGAAATTTCATTTTGTGTTAACAAATTAAAAATATCCGTTATTTGTGCCTTAATAGGTAACGAGGGTTGTGTTCACCACAATTTAACTACAAATTTGTGGTGGACATAAACCACATTTCCTTTTATTTGATTATTATTTCATAATAATATTTATTAATATTTGCACCCTGAGCTTTACACTGCTTGTTACATTTTATATAAATTTAGACATAGTTTTATTTTAACTTATATGTCATCATGTTATATAAAACAAAATATAACTAACGCACATAATTTGAAAGAAATGGGAAAACTTTATAGTGGTCCTTATTATATTTATTTACTTTGAAGAAGGTTTCTCTCCCCGGGGAAATAGAAATGTGTAGAAATAATGCACCAAATGTAATTTTACCATATTCTAAGAAAATGATATACCTCAAGATCATTTGACTTTGTAAAAAAAAAAAAAAGAAATTAAAAATTTTAATGTATTAAAATTAGTTTTTTTTTCTTATATATCGTTAGAAAAAAATAATATTTACTTGCTTTATTATTATAAATAGGTTAAAACATTCCAATAATAAATATTTAATGAATTTTACAACATCAACAAATTTACATTTACTTCTTTAATATTCAATAACTTATACATAATTGATTTTACAATATACTCAGTACCTACATGCATAAAGGTTCGGAGCTCCCTATTATATACTTAATTTTTTTTTTTTAATAATTACTACTAATAAACTTACCCTTTAAAAAAATAAATAAAAGACTGTTTGTGGGCTCTGAGCTATGTTTTCTACTTTAAATCGATGTAATACGTCTCTTGGGAACTCGACTTGAACAAATAGCTAATACATTTTCTATCAAATCTTTGCTGTAAATTTTCAGACCATATTTATATATATTTTATTTATTTATTATAGTTATTAGGGAAATTATTAATTATAACTAGATGTTCTAATACTTTAGAGATTATCAAATTGTAATTCGAAGTATGTCGTTCTAAGATGTAAAATATACAAAACAAATTTAAATAATATATAATTAAAAATTAACATTTAATATTTATTTTTGAATTTGTTTATGTATGTATTAAATGTGTCATTATTTAATAAATGAAAAAATCATCAACACAGGAATCAATGAGGTCAAATCTGTTTGAGATGCAATTGCTTTTAAATATATTATTTGCATATTTTGGGATATGATAGTACAAGCACGATTTATTAAAAAAATGAAGTATAATAAAGCGATAGTCAAATTGTTACGTTTTGTTTGTTACCAGAAAGCGCATTTTGGTGTATAATTATGTATATATACATAAATCTATATCCGCCTTTTGCACTTATTTATAATTTACTTGTCTTTTTTTTATTAAGTGACTGTAAAGTGCATTGTTGTTATTATTCTTATAATATTTTAGTTGTTATTTGAAGTGCAATATAAATAATATTATCTATCTATCTATCTATGTCAATATATACATATATCCTTTATGTATATATTTACGAGGACAAGTCTGAGTGGTAAAGTACTAGCATATTTTAGCTATAAAGCGGATCGGATGATGTAAGCAGCTAAGCTTGCTAAATAGCTATCTAGCAAACTAAGCTGCTTACATCCAGTAGAAATGCAGATTTTTAATAAACCAACTGATTAGGTGTGTATGAATTCATACTAATTTAATTTTAATATAGCATCTATTATTAACTCTGCTTCCGTAGGATAAAGAAACAAGAGCCATACCCATTGTAATTTTATAAGATAGCCTTTTATCTTAATATATCTATCTGAGACAGGGTCTTTTATCTAAAAAAATGAGTTGTAGAGTCAACATAGTTGCCATCACCGTCGTAATCCTAGTGGTTCATTACTACGTCTTCAAAAAAAACTTACCACTAATGATAGTTTCGTTTTTTCAACGGGCAGCGTGACAACGTTACGACAATTCTAGCAAAAATTATTGAGTTCCCAATATTACTTCATTGTATTTCCTGGACTGTCTCCCGCCATGGCAATCACTCAATAACATGAGTTTGTCCTAGCATTACAATTGTAGGTCTCAATAATAAATAGTTTCTTACATTTCAGTCAATGCTAATAATGTAAATAATAAAAAGTTAATGTGTATAAGTTTTTTTCATGTCTATTTCAATTTTATTAATCAAGATTGAGAATATTAAAAATTAAAACCACACAAAAAAGTAAATTGAAGCACCAAATCAATTATTTAACATTACGTTTGTCTAATATTATATTATTTTCTAGCTGTTGTCCGTGATTTCGTCCACGTAGACTGCAACAAGAAATATTTTTGACGTATCTGCCGATACGTCAAAATCCTTTTAGACTGTAGCAGAGAACATAAAAATAGCATAATTGTCTGTATTTTTATTAAACTACGTATATTTGAATAACATAACACTCTTTCTAAAGTCGTCGGCTAGATGACTTATACGGGTAGACGAATAAGAAGGATTTTCATGTGAAAATAATATGCAAAATTCAGTGCACCAAATGATTAAAAACAGGATCTTCCGTGGCAATTAGTTATCGCGTTATAATCTATGTTATGTGACAGACAAAACCACGTGCAAAAGTTAGTATTTCTATAGCCTATTTGTTATTTTGGTACATATTGATAAGTTTTATCAAAATACGTCTAGTAGTTTTGGCGTGATTGTGTAATAAAACATCACAGACAAAATCCTGCGCAAAAGTTAGCATTTATATAGCCTATGTGTAATTTTAACACATAAGCTACAATATTGCTAAGTTTCATCAAAATCCGTCTAGTAGTTTTGCGTGATTGAGTAACAAGCATCACAGACAAAACCATCTGCAAAAGTTAGTATTTCTATAGCCAATGTGTTATTCTGGTAAATAAGCTACAATATTGCTAAGTTTCATCAAAATCTCTTTAGTAACTTTGGCGTGATTGAGTAACAAACATACAACCATCCAAACATGCAAACAATCGCACTTATGTATTAGTTAGATTCATGCAGTATGGTTCAACTCAATTTAATCTTGAAAATTCTAATCTAACATATACAGATTTACATCGACTTATCTATACAAAATGGATGGTCGGAAATTGGACGGATCAGAAACCTCGACGTGTTTATTACGTCATGACTTTTCTGAGCTGGTTATACCTCTTGTTATTTTACAACCCCAGTTTGGAGGATTACCTTTTGTTTCTTTTTTTACTTAAGTATATTTTTTTAAATAGCATTATATACAACATAAGCTTATATTTGTTTCTAGTATTGATATTATAATTTTTGGGTATTTGATTTTAATATTATTATTATTATTGTATTTAAGCTTTTAGTCTCAAAATTTACATTAGAAAGAAAATTTGACATCAATATAAAATAAAATTACATAGGTAGCTCTTGGGTGGGCTTGAAATTCTTTTGTTAAATCATAGTATTAGTAACATATAATATACTCGTATTAAAAAAAACCGTTGAACTTATAGAAAGCAGCGAATTGATTTTCGGACTTCAGAAAACAATAATGGTATCATAATCTATTTATCATTATATTAATGTAGTTCTCATTAGTCATATTTTATTTGAACAAAAAAGAGAAATAGACCTAGGTATTCGGTCCCCGACTAATATCTCTGGGGATCAATTGGAGTCTTAGTTGATGTTTTTAAAAGTTCAATTTCTTTTTTTTATGTAAGTGTAGAGTTTGATTTTTAATACCTCAAAACAAACTGTTTAGATTCAAAGAGTGTTCGTTACATTGTGATAGAGTGAGTATATCGATCATAGTCATAGTGGAGGATACTTATAAAAATATTTATTTTGTAGGTATTTTTGGAGTGCTAAAATATAATTTTAAGCTAACCGTAGAGTCGATGTACAAAATAATATTTCACACAAATAAATGGTTGCTACCGTGTAAAAAGTCTTTTTTAAAGAATTTTCAAATCTTTTCTTATGGAAAGACATACAAAGTTTGGACAGAGCATTTTGGCCCTTGGCTAGTAAGGTATAAAATGACTAAGATTATAAGAAAATCTTTTAAATGATTAAAATATAAATAATTAATGTTATTTTATTTCATCCGTAATTGGTTAAACCGCATTATGAAAATATTTATTAATATAATATTTAATATATCAGGTCCTTAAATATGAAATTGACATTTTTCGTTCTGGCCACTTTAATTACAAATTTCTCCTCTTTGGTAAGGAGTACCAAATTCATTTTTTTTCAGCTATTTACTCGTGTATTTTTGTTTCGTTGACCGTAATTCTTTTTTTTTCTTCTGTTTTTCTGTTTGCGTTACTCAGTTACAAAATTAAAAACTTAAAATATCGCAGTTATATAAATATTACAGTTTTCTCAAATCTTTCATGACTATTACGGTAGATGTCAATTATCAGCAAATGAAAACCATAATGGAATAGCTGCTAAATTAAACAACCTAGGATGGTCAATCGCTCCACACCACTGCTGCTTCACGGCAACACTAGTCCACACACTGCACAACAGACGGCTACCAAATTAGAAGATCTTCAATTAGGAAATCTATCCACGGCACTCCCCAGAATTAGCTCCAATACCTAGATACCATTTTTTTTTCGAAATTAGGATACCTTTTACGAAAGAAAAAAACTCAACTACGACGGGGCAGTCCAAATTATGTTCAAAAATTTTATTAATTCCCGTCAGACTGTTTTTTTTAGTAAAGGAATCAATGAACTACCTGAAGATAGCAAAAGTGCAAAGAAAACATTTTTTATAGTTTGATTAATAAAATACATTATATTAAAAAATATTCGACTTTTTGCTCCTCCCACACAAAACGCCAATTTCATTTGTATGTACATGTAATACATGCGTCTAAATCGCTGAAATTTAGATATTTTTTAAATGACATTTCTCTGTGTATGTGTTTAATTACATTAGTATTTTATATTGGATGACCCATAGTTTTATTTTATTAAAGTATAAAGAGATTATTAAGTAGCATATATATCTGGAACGGATAAGAATTCGGAAAGCATTTTATACAGATGAATGGACAATACAATTTAAATTGATATCATTAACATTCAGTCTAGCTTCTCGGTGATGTAGCTGAAGAAATTTCAGGAGCCATTCCCTGCCTTTGGGATATTCATTTGGCATTGTAGTCAAATCTTTTCCCAAAATAAAAATGTATTAAATAATTTCAGTGTACTCTAGCAGGTGTATAAAAATAAAATACAATAATAATATAAATCCATCTATTATATCCATATATTACAATAATATAATAAGCCATCCACAGCTAATATTAAGCTATTGTAATTTGAAATTTAATTATGGTTTGTTTTAGCCTACTTTCCATTACCAACACAATATTTAGATTTATTATTTTCCTTAATTCACTATTTTATTATTAAAGGTTTTTTCGTTATTAGTTATTATAACGTTAGTTAGTTAAGACCGCCGCAAAATAGTCGAGGACTAAATGCTATATTTAATTATTGAAATATATAAACAAACGCTTCATATTTCCATATTTTAGAATCATCATATAAAATGAGATTTTATACTTTACAAAAAACAAACACTGGATTACTGAGTTACTGAAATTAATCTTTGTGACTCGACAAGTTTTCGTATTTAAGAGTCAGTCAGTATTTTATTTTTTTACATAGATACATACCAAAACTTACAAAATTCAAAATTTTCATGTTAAGTTAATAAACTTTGTTTTAAAGGTAGAATTTAATTTAATTTAATAATTTGTTTTAAAGATAAAATTTGTAGACTGGTAAAAAAATAAAAAAAACATTCTTAAATATATCACTATTAAAGCGCTTCATCAACAAACAACATTAAAGACCGAATGGGTGTGCGTTGTATCAATGATAAACTGCAAACGCCTGGTGTACATTACATGATCATGTCGAGATTTCGAAAGCTCAAGTGGGTCTTCGGATAGTGATGCAGTACTTCCGCTATCAGTGAGCTTAGATAATCCATTTTAGAAATGCTGCTCTAAACTCGGAAGATCTAACAAACTAATTATCTTTGGAGTGTCGAGTTACGAACCAACCAGGGTGCTCTAGTCTGGTGTCCTACAAACGATAAAGGCAGAGACGACATTTAGAACAAATGTTTTTGGGATTGATGTAAAGAGGTTACCTGCAAGAGGTGACCAATTAATTACAAGTAACCCTGTATATATATCATAAATTATTATTTATTTTTAAAAAGTTAAACCTCCAATTTTTAGTACTTAGATTTTTGTAATATGTGTCATTTATAAGCTATTTAAAAATAGTCTTTTTAAACGCCAGTCATTAAACATGTAATATCTCCTATGCAAAAATATTCTTCTATGCCATACTCTCTAAACCTGATAATAAATCATGGACTATGATTTAATTTATCTAAACAGTTTGAGATCGGATCTAGATGACGGCCAATCTTCAGTTCTGTAGAAATAAGAAATGTTCCTAAATTATACGTAAATATTCGGAATCATTTGATCAATTCTTGGGCCCTTATCCTAAAATTTGAATTTGTCATAATTCATATACACGTTACTATTCTTCATATTTAATATAAATCTAGTTGTGATTAAATGAAACAATTTTTTTTCTACAAAATTACCATACGGTGGAAGGATGTTACAACTCTAGGCTAGTCAGACTGCAACGCTATGAATTAATTGACAAACAATTGAAGCAAACATTGACCATTTCTTAATGTCTGGGGAAACAAATAAGGAATAATTAGCTCCACTGCCTTAGTGTTATGTTAGATAAAATTATAATTTGACACAGTGCTTCATTGTTTTTAAACTGATCATAATATATCGATACATAGAATATTTTCCTTATTATTTGTTTAAAACCATGACATACAACACGTTCAACCCGTTTCATTCTCTAGCGGTATACCATAGTATGAAACGATGATTGATATTATTTTATCAAAACCTGCCATCGGATTTACAAATCGTTTTAAAAATAAAATATAGATTTATTTTACTTCCTTTTATAATAATTATTGATTTAAGTACCTTTTATTTGTACACTATTGAAATTGTAATGTAAAGTGTTCATTATTTATTTACTTAGCTTTAATCTTTATTCATGCTTCAGAATGTACCTAGACATTATTTAAACTCAATAAACAAATTTGAAACTCGATTGCAACTTACTTAGAGATTATATCCAAGATAAAAATATTATGTTTTTCAATTACAACGTTATATACTTACTTCAAAATATTAAATGATAAATCGTTTTCCAATCGTTTTTGCTTTCACTTTTAAAAATATTCGAGGAAATTAAGAAAAGATTAGATAGAAAACATTAAAATATCGGACGAAAATAAAATATTTTCCCATTTTGTAGTAATAATATTAATTCACTGATTGCTATTCATATTGCTTTTGACCATTATCATATTAAAATATTTTTTTCTAGTTTACAATATCTCAAAGATCAAAGATTCGAGTGCTGTTTGTATTAATTATATAATCGTTATATTATAATTATAAAATTATACTAGAATATATATTTATATATATATATATATATATATATATATAGTTAAAAATATGTAGATATATATATATACATATTTTTAACTTCTTTAATTCGGTCATTCTTCTATACGACTATTAATCTTAATGCATAAAAGGGCAATTATGTCTAGAAGGAAGTGAATGACTGTCACATAAAGTTTCTCCGACTCAACATCCCCACTGCGATTTTTAACGCTTTTCTTACCATACGTCATATCAGTCGAGACTTTCTTTTTTTTTAACCCTTTTATCTATAACCAACCAGATTCATACATATGACTTTTCTCTAGTGCACAATTTAATATACTGTACAACTCATTCACGTAATAAAGGTTTTGCGAAGATTTACGCTAAGAATAAAAAAATATTTCATTAGCAAAAGCTCTAATCAATAAAAACATCAAAGGTTTCATCAAATTTAACAGTGTATAATATTTTATTCTCTATTATCTCTATGTAATTCAACTATATTAAAAACGGACAAGACATACCTCTCTTACTAATATTGAGTGAACCAGTTTCTTAACATTAATAGCCGCTTTCACAAATGTGTACCCGAATTACATTGAATTAATTGCTAAATGAGATCTACAAAAGATTCTGGTCCTTAGAAAAGTTTCATTAAGCTACCAAGATTAGATTTATACTGTTAATATAAATATATGTTTTCGTGTATATTTACAGCTTTGTCAATTATTATTTATCTTTAAAATGTAAAGAAAAAATTGTTGTGTTAAACAAAAAAATCACAAGATCTTAAAAAAAATCATTACAATCGGTCTTTTCCTTCAGGAGATAAACCGCGGATAATCGGATAGACAATAAATTAAAACATGCTTATTCAGATATTCATATAGGGTCGTTGGAAGTTCATGCATTATAACCAAGGCTAATACTGAGACTGCAGCGAAAGTGCTACCGAGCGACCAAGTCAATTTAAGTCCGGATATAAATGAACACGTTATGTTGAAAAATTTTCTTTGCCTTTGCGAAATTGTGAGAATAGGATACTAACAATTTAAGACCAAAAATGTCGTTATGACTAACGTTAATTTTTTTAAAAGGTTACAAATATATATATTTTAACATTTCATTTACAAATAATCCAAAAAATATTACTTTTCATTTACAAATAATCCAAAAAATGTTAATATTGTTTTTAAGTAGTAGTTAGTAGCATGAAATAAAAAAATATTAAGAGTTGATAAGACTTAACTAATAATGCAATTCATGTAAAAAAACCATGTATGGTTCTCATGGTCTTATTATATATAAATAATATAACCAAACCTGATAACAATTTGAATGTATTTTAGTTTCTATTTGAAATCCGTTGTTTTCCATTTGAAAGTTTACAGGGACGTAAATTGGTAGGAAACTAGTTTGGAATTTGACCCTGTTTAATCTACTCTCATTCTGAATTTCAAATAACTATTCAAATAATCCAACCACACTTTCAAAATATAATACCCGAGTAGACATGAATTGTAGTTATAATATTAAGTTTAGCTCTTTAAGGTTGTAACTTTAGGATATGAAATTATAGCAAAATATATGGAGAATTATAAATTATATGAAAATATACTGTGATAGTTATAGCTTATGACCTTATAAAATGAACCCCTTTTATGACTTATAACGAAACGGTGACATAACAAAAAAAGTATAAAAGAATAATTTGCATTGAAATAAAATAAAACTTCTTAAATTAAACATATTATTGTGATAACAAAAAAATTTAATTCAAGAGTTATTAGATAAGTTTTTCATATTATATTTTAAATTTTTCATTTGAACCAAGGAGTGGACAACTTCTGGCTATGCAGTATTATTCTGTAAAGCGTTTTACCATTAGTAAATGTCAGTTGCAGCTAATGAGGTGCTCTGGGGTTAATCATCTCGAATCTAAATTGTTCCTAGCTATATGAGCTGTTAGAATTGCAATTTTCATTTCAGCCTTTTAGTGACACTAGGGTGAGTCGCCTTCTTTTCTGTCTCTAATTTAAAATATAAATCATATTTTAAATTAGAGTCACGAGGTCAACGTTAAATTTATCAATGACATAATTGAAACTAGTAGGGGAGAGTGGGGGAATTGGAGCTATGTAAGGAAAAGTGAAAAAAAAAACAGTTTCGGTTACAATCATAAACTTTTATAGATACTAATCAGTCTTTTAGTTATCTGGCTTTCAATAATTGAGAAGTACCATTTATAAAATATATCATTAGATAAGTAAAATCACCTTTTTTTAAAATCCTACTTTCGCCCCCATTACCCCTCGCATCGGGTAATGAGAGCCAAGAAGCTTTAACATGTGAAATGAGAGCCATGAAATAAAAATAAACAAAATAAAATCTATTTTCACCTATTTAACAGAAATTTAAACAATTTAAAACTTTAACGTAATCAACAAACCATAAAATATATCATTTTTATCAAAAAATAAAATAAAAACAAAAGGTAATTTAGAGATTTAAACAAAAATTGCAAATATCATCTTTAGGATGATCGCAACCTGAACACTCAGAATGGGCCCATTTGCCACAAGTTCTGCAACGATACCATAATTCTCCATTTTTACCAACATATCATGCATAGATTTTCATCAATTAATAAGCGTCAATCATAAAGCATCAATCATTAAGCGTCAATCATTAAGCATCAATCATTAAGCGTCAAATAATAAGCGTCAATTATAAAGCGTCAATTATTAAGCGTCAATTAATAAGCGTCAATCATAAAGCGTCAATCATTAAGCGTCAATCATAAAGCGTCAATTATTAAGCGTCAATTAATAAGCGTCAATTATAAAGCGTCAATTATTAAGCGTCAATTAATAAGCGTTAATTAATAAGCGTCAATCATTAAGCATCAATCATTAAGCGTCAATTAATAAGCGTCAATTAATAAGCGTCAATTATTAAGCGTCAATCATTAAGCGTCAATCATAAAGCGTCAATTATTAAGCGTCAATCATTAATCATCAATCGTTAAGCGTCAATCATCAATCATTAAGCGTCAATCATCAATCATTAATCTTCAAGCATTAATGGATAAGCACTAAGCATGTAGCATTAAGCATGAATCATTAACTATTTGGGATAAATCATCAAACATAAAGCTTCAAGCAGTAGCTATAAAGTAAAATTTAAATATTGAATAAGCGAAAATAGTAAAAATTTATATTTTTACTAAACTCGTTGTTGCCTAGACATGAAACATTTTTGACATTGACAGTGTTAACATAAACAATGAATAAGAGTGAGTTACGTATCGCATTGTAGTGTGTCTAATGCTTAATGCTTTTCAATTAAACGAAGCGGATTTATAAAATTTGTAATAACCATATACCAAATATAAGTTTTTGGGTGTCGCAATTTCTGCAGAAAACAATCATTTAGTCATTGTAAACTTTTTCTTGATATTAAGTGCAGACAGTCTTTGTTTTTCTGTCTCTGGCTCTTGGACAAATATGACATCTTCTTGCTGTTTGCTCGACGTATCTATTATTTTTTATACTATCTTATATATTATGCATATTATTGATCATAACCTTTTTAATAATCGTTACTTCTATTTACAATCGTTACTTCTATTTGAAACTAAAGTGATTGGCGTATATTATAGTAAAGTTTATATATTAATTAAAACTACGTTTTAGTCAATATAATTTATTACCATGCAATAGCATGTAGTTAAGATTGATGCCAAGACTAAGTAAGGTAGTTTCTTGAAGTACATTTTTATTAAATACAACTTTATCTACATGTATGTATTAAGTTATTATATTATAAATGCTAAAGCTTGTATGTTCGTTTGTTTGTATTTTACTCCTTTACGTAAAAACTGCTGAATCGCATGAAGAGTTCAGTGTTAAGCACTAAGCATCTAGCATCAATTATTAATCGTCAAGCATAAAGTGTTAAGCATTAAGCATTAAGCGATAGGTGTCAAGCAGTCAAGCACAAAGCATTTGTAATAAAGCATTAAGCATCAAAATATAAGCATAAAGCGTCAATTAATAAGCGTCAATTATTAAGCGTCAATTATAAAGCGTCAATTATAAAGCGTCAATTATTAAGCGTCAATTAATAAGCGCCAATTAATAAGCGTCAATTAATAAGCGTCAATCATTAAGCGCCAATCATTAAGCGCCAATCATTAAACGTCAATCATTAAGCATCAATCATTAAGCGTCAATTAATAAGCATCAACTAATAAGCGTCAATTATTAAGCGTCAATTTTTAAGCGTCAATTAATAAGCGTCAATCATTAAGCGTCAATCATTAAGCGTCAATCATTAATCATCAATCATTAAGCGTCAATCATCAATCATTAATCTTCAACCATTAATGGATAAGCACTAAGCATGTATCATTAAGCATGAATCATTAACTATTTGGGATAAATCATCAAACATAAAGCTTCAAGCAGTAGCTATAAAATAAAATTTAAATATTGAAAAAGCGAAAATAATAAAAATTTATATTTCAGTACAAATTTTAATAAACTCGTTGTTGCCTAGACATGAAACATTTTTGACATTGACAGTGTTAACATAAACAATGAATAAGAGTGAGTTACGTATCGCATTGTAGTGTGTGTAATGCTTAATGCTTTTCAATTAAACGAAGCGGATTTATAAAATTTGTAATAACCATATACCAAATATAAGTTTTTGGGTGTCGCAATTTCTGCAGAAAACAATCATTTAGTCATTGTAAACTTTTTCTTGATATTAAGTGCAGACAGTCTTTGTTTTTCTGTCTCTGGCTCTTGGACAAATATGACATCTTCTTGCTGTTTGCTCGACGTATCTATTATTTTTTATACTATCTTATATATTATGCATATTATTGATAATATCTTTTTTAATATTTTTTATTTATAGCTTTGTAATTGCCGCGGTTGTTGCAAATATGGGTTTTGTAGCAGTAGGTGTTTTATACCATAATGAATAACTACAATGTTCTGTATATTAATTATGTAGTTCTTAATTCAATTTTAATTTAACTCCTAACTATTTATGTAAATGTAAACATATTTTACATTTTCAATGTATATAATATATGTTAAAAATGTATTATAATCAGAAAACTACCCCCTTTTTAGATTTCGGACCAGGAACACCAATATTTTAACGGCCTGCTAGAGATGTGATTACTATCAGATAAGGATTACTTAGTGTAGTTGTAGAAGTATGTGTGCGAACTATAGTTTTGACCGTTACAAAACGGCTAAAAAGGATTCATGAAGTTGATGCTTTATTCATCCATCAGAATATTCAGAACCATAATCACAAATATTATTTTCATCAATAGATGATTCGTCAGTAGTGCTCTCTCGAAACAAATTTCTAGTTACTCTATTTATGTTATTTTAACATAATTTATTCTTAATCTGTATCATATTTTTACATTACTTTTATTTTTGGATTTTCTTTGGTTTTATCCCTTTCTTCTCTCTTATATCTTTTTCTCCTTCTTCTCCTCCATCCAATATAGCATGACTATTATGATTGTCGATAATAAGCAAAATCTGTTGTTCCTGAGTAAGACTTCTAAATTTTATGAAATGCTCAAGCCATTTTACAAATATTTTTTTGAACTATTTAAATTTTTCAACTCGTAAGGGGTAATAAGAGCCATGGCGGGGTAATGGGAGCGTGAGTAGCTCTCATTACCCGTAAACTAACTATTTAAAAAATAACGACACCAACCTAAAAAACTTCGCTAAATTTATTTAGTTTTCAATTTTATCTTAAAATTGATTAAATAGTGCATACAATAGAAACAAAATACGACGGAATAAAAAGTTTAGGTACTCACTTTGTTTGAGAGATTTTGTACTATTTTATAACGTGGTCAATTCAAATATATTTCCTCATCTTACCGCTATGCGCGTGCTACTGAGCTGGTCGGCGGCGATCACGTGATGTAACCGAATGTTTATGAAGCCATTCCTTTCAGTTTCGCGCTACTTGTACGTTCCTGTCTCTTTAAATTTTAATAGCTCTCATTACCCGCTAGCTCCCATTCCCCCATGTTCCCCTACATATTCAGTATAAAAATATAATATTCAATATAATTTATGTATTAAAACTATGCTGTTTAATTTAATACTTGTTGATTAGAAAAAGTAACAAAAAGATTGAACTTCAAATTTATAATATAAATAATGAAGAAAAATCAACAATTCATCTTATATCAGAGAAGAATTGTTATTAGTAGCATATAAATTAAGTTATTAGAAGTTAATGTCTACGTGTCTGAAATTACACTGGAGGTAATTTACTGCATTTACTGCTTCTTGTTTGCAATTTACTGCTTCTTGTTAAAAACCTTTAGTGTTACTGACCGTAGATTAGGTTTATTAATTGCAATTGTGTTTTAAATGTGTATTTATTGGAAATAAACAGTCTTCAGAATCCGATTTTTCACCTTATTTAAATATGTAGAATGTTTAGCTATAACAATGTAATGTAATGACGGTTTATAAAAATATGGTTAGATTCATAAGTTTCATTTACATTCATTTAAATGTTTAGTTTTGCGAGTTCCCAATATACAGACAACCGGTTTTTTTTAGTTGTAGAAGTCTTTTTCCAACACTTTTCTTATGGAATAATTGTTAGTTAGATTCCTTACTTTATGAACAAAAAAGGAATATTATAATAAAGACGATGTTATGTAACAATTATATTTAAACTGTATACCTCAGCAAACGCTTTTTAATATAACTGTATAAAAATAAAATTCTTAAAAATTCAAGTACGAATGGATAGTTATACCTTAAATTTTAATTTTAATTTTCTGTGTTACTTCAAAAATATACTTAAACTTATAAAGTTAGCGCGGATACTCGTGATAATATTGGATGAAGACTCCTGCATGTTGGAATTCCTTATTTGTTATTGACTTGCTCTAGTCATACAAAAACTTCTTGCTAGACTATTTGCTCACGAGTCGGACTGCAATATCCTTGGATTCGCTTTTACCCTGATTTCTTTGATTAAATTACTACAAACTGTTTTTAATTTAACAGTTGGATTTAAATGTTACGAATTACTTACTAATCAAAATCTGTCAGAAAGTTATTTTTTTTGTTGTTTAAGAGCTCTTGTAACTAGTTGCAGAAATAAGTTTAAAAATGATACATATTCCCAAAAAAGTGTCCAGTAACCAGAACCTCATTGCGGTTATATAGTGTTTTGTTTTCATTGAATAAGTTTAATTTTTATTGACTCATTGGTAATTAAGGATTAAAATATGTTGTATTAAGTCTTAAGTTAAAAAGGATAAAAATAAATATTATTCATGCAAGCTAAAAAAATATGTTAGTTATAAGAGAATTCAAAATTCTATAGAAAATTAAAAAGTGCAGGATCTTTTGGTTACTTTTAGAGATCATATTTAATTTCATTTCTTATCGTAAAATATAATATACTTTTCAAGTTTCTAAACATTGGCCTAAAAATAATTTTAAATAAAATTTATTATTGGTAGCAGTTAGCGGCCTTAACTAATTTAACAGTCATGAGTTCTATACACACATGCAATATTTCTTCATGTGATACATATTATCGTTCAGAGTTTGAATTCTTTGTGTCCCAATTTCCTGCATGAAAAATTAAGTTAAACTATATTGTTACATAGAATATAAATTGTTATATGGTATTATTATAAAACACAATTATAATTACAGGCGCCAGCGCCACAACTGAGGATATTTTGATGAAAATGTCAAAATTTCAGATGAGTTAAGTTACAGTTCTTTGATTATTAGAATCGTCTTACAAAAACCGAATTATTAGATGTAAATATAGACTTTGAACAATGATACTAACACTGTTTTTGAACAACTTTTTGGTATTCCTGGTAATTTCTGTAAGTCTAATAATAAAACAAATCTTTTTAAGAGCAAAAAAAAAATATCCAATTCAATAATTCTTCTGTCTTTATATCTGACTCTAGGAAGAGTCAGCATAATTTTATTTATTAAATTCTATCATACGTCAGCGCTGCCTCAACTCCTCTATCCTCACATCTTTATTCACACAATCCATCCATCTCTATTTTGACCTCTTTCTAGCCATTTGGCAAATTAATCTTCGTAAGTCCCTTCAACACATCGTTATCATCCCTTCTCATTACATGACTATACCAAGTTAAGCTCACACTTCTTATCATTTTTATAACGGTCGGAACTTTCAAACTTTCTATAAAATTCTCATTTTTATCTTACCCATTCTTGCACATTTTAATTTTAATTTTTAACATGCATGCAAAGATATGATTTATATAAGCAATATATATATTGTAATATTATATTATATTGTAATAGTGTCATTATTGAAGTATTTTGTTTATGGTATTTATATTTATTTAATATAAGTGATATATTATATATGTGTATATGTGTACCTAGAAGTATGTACGTGTATGTATTATATATACTATTTATTTATTATTTTATTTGCAATTTATGTATTTGTAAGTATTATTAGTAAACAGTTTATTACAGGCTTTAAGTTTAAGTATTATTTCACTATTTATTTCTCCTCGATCGCACAATCCCGTATTCTCCTCTACTTAAGTTCTTTCACCTGAAGGTTGTCTGTCAGAGATTGCTCTTAGCAATAAGACCGCCTTTGCATACTATTTTTAAATGTTAGAACTCCGCTGATTATTGTAATTTTCTTTTATTTTTTATTTTGTGTGCAATAAAGTGCTTATCTATCTATCTATATTTCAAAATTAAATTATTTTCTACATAATGACTTATTTCTTTAAGAAAAAAAATGTTTGTGTGTGTGTGTATTAGTGTACACACGTAAGAAGAGAAACTTCTTTATGACATTATTTTTTGAAAAATGATCCACTATTTATAACTTGACAGGAATTGGTTAAATAAAGCTAAATTAGATAAAGTTCGAACAAAAAAAAAATCATTTGGTATTAAATTAACGCTGTTTTATTATCAAAGACATGCATACAAATAATATAATTATTTCACCTTTTTATATTATATTGGGTTATTTTTCACGTCACTATTGAGTTTTAGAAATAAATTAGGCATGTAACAGAAAAACGTGATCCGCTAAGCGCTCAAAACACTCACGCTACGTGTATTCAGATAGAATTTTGTTCACAGTAAGCGTACCTTTAGGAATAAATATGAATAAAAATGTTACAATATGAATAAAAATGTTACATTGCTATAAAATTTCTCCCATCCGTCGAATTTTCATTTCGAAAAGTTCATAAAGAAGTTTCACTTCAAAAAGTTATTGACCAATGATTTCAATTATCATATCTTTTGAAAACACGACTGTTTGTTTTATAAAACAATTGCAGTTTGTTATTAAAATAAGTATCTTATTGTGTACTATAATACTATATAGATAGATATATAGATAGATGTATGTATTATATAGATAGATATACAAATATGAAAGCATATTTGTATATCTATCTATATAGGTTAAACTTGGATTTTATCGACATAATCTTTAACGAGGTAATTAGTAATCGTCGAGGTAAGTAATACGTAAGATGTCGATTAAGTCGTAATTTCTTACGTGAAATTTTATTAACGATTTACCAAAATGTAGGGCGTTTAATTTTGTCGTTATAGAATATTAATTAAACTGATCCTTTAAAAAAATACATAACTGATTGAAATTACCACGTTAATAGTTTAAGTCCTATAATTTGTAATTAAAATATACTGAATACAGATATTGTATTAGAAAGAATTACGTATTTTGTGTATAAACCATAGCCGACGTTTGGTAAACCAGACTTAAGTAAGATAACAAAATTAATTTTATAGGTATATTTAGATATTTGTATCACAATCTGGTCACGTCACAAAGCTATTTCAAGAAAATTGTTAACTAGGCTTCACTGTTAAACTTAACTTTACAGTCATTTCTTTGTAAAAAGTTACGTAGTTGTTACATTATTTGTTTTGTTCTTGTTCTTATCTTGTTCTTGTAACTATGACTGTATTAGGACTTGAGAAATAAAACAATATTAATAATTATAATATGTTGACAGTTGTACATTATTATAGTTTATTTATAAATTATCTAATTAGTCATCTACGACCACCTTGCTCTTATCTATATTTCCTGAGGTTATAGAAATATGTCAATATGTGTATATCAATGGGCAGGCTGCCATCAACCCTTTTCGAGAATGCGTGTGGGTAGGATTTCCGCTACAACTTAGATAATTGGTAAATTATAATATCCTTTATATTTTGTCTGCTTAATTTGTTTGCTGTCAGTAGTAATTTACAGTACTATCTTCTTTATTTAATACTGTCTGGCATTGTTTGTTAACTATAAAAGATCGTGATCAGAAAAATAATACAATTAACCAAAAAGCTTAAGAAAAGATTAGATTTTTATCTGTTTGATGGGTTTGATGCCTATACATATTTTATATTAGTTGTATGTTGCATTGCAGGTTATTTTTGAGAATATATTCTAATGTTTTCATTGGATTTCATTTTAATAGTATTTTTTTTTAGGTAAAATGTTCATCATCGAAAAAACTTAATTACTTCACGGGTTATGGGTATAACTTCTTTATTTATTTGAGGCACGTTTAAACAGAAATTCACAATAATATGTTTATTTTTTCCGGATGTGGACAGAAAAAAAAATTATAAGAGGATAATTTTCATCAATCAGAAAGGAGGAAAATTGATTTACTTATTTGACTTAATATCGTTAATATTATAAACTTGTGAGTCGCAAAAAAAACCTATAGTAGAATTTGTTCACTATATAGATTTACAAAACCATAAGCCAGCCTCAGCTGTTTCATGTCCTGTTCCTAGTGATCCACTAGTACTGATATATCATATCGTAGTAGTTATAGTTATCTTTAAAAGATGTTTCCAGGAACTAGCATTTAACCTTGTTATAAGTAAAAAAACCTCCCAAGTTCCTTATTGGACTTCTCACTTGGTAAGAAAAAAATAAAATAAAATATGCTAATATTTGTAACATTACAAATGAATAACCTGAATTAATTATAAAAATATTTGTAAACTTCAACTTTTGAATCTGTGTTACAAAATGTATTACAATCCATTCAATGGAATTGTTTAAGTGTAAACCAGAATCATCTTTATTGTTGTTTAAAAGAAAAACTTTCAGAGTGGCGAATGCCGTATAACAAACTTTTACAATCGAATAAAACTGATGGTTTCTTCTTTACATTTTTTAAGAATTTTTTTGATTGACACACTAAATAATTATAAGTAAAATTTATTTTCTATTATCCACAAAAAAAAAAAAATTCCTTTCTGATATGCTGAAAAAGTTTTTTTATTTTATTATATTACAGTACTATATTATATATTATTATAATTATTATATTACATTACTATTTTATAATAACAACAATTATTGGTAAGCTGGGGTTATTATTGCATGTTTTCTAATGAAAGTTAGAGCTACAACATTTCATTCATAAGACTTTCTTGTGAGACTTTAAATTAACAAGTTTTAATTATAAAATTAATGAATACGTTCTTACCTGTATATTATTAATGTTGATACTTTTTTATTCCAATGATTTCGAAAAAAATAATGGACTAGAAATAACCTATCCACTGAAATTGCTTTTGATCAATAGAAGCCTTTTAAATAGTTCCATCAACGAATTTTATATTATGTGTATGTATGCGTTTCTAATCGATTTGTTAGCTGTCAATATATCTAGTAAGCTTTGTAAGCTTTGAAACGTGATAGGTAAGTGTAAACTTATTCTTGTATGGAAAAAAATACAACAAATACTCTAGAACACAACTAAAGTTGTATTTGAAATAAATTTTATAAACATCTAATAAATGTGGTTAAATTTAGATCAGCTATATTAAAGACATGAATCGGGTTTTAAAAGCGATAATTGTTTAAATCCCTAATGATTTTGTGTGAAAGCTTAAGCGAGGGTCTCTTAAAATTTGGTTTTCGACTTGTTGCGAAATTAATTTATTATGTCGCTTAATTAAATTTGTTTGGGCGTTTTTGGATGTCAAACATTAATTAATTTATTTAATGTACATTGTGGTTGACATTTTATTTCTTAGGTTGTATTACGCTTGTTGCTTTTATAATGTTTATGTATGTCTTGTCTGAAATTTGTGATTTTTCCTTGTAAATCCAACACAAGAAAACAAATTTCATCACAATGCGAAAACGGAACCAAAATAAGAACACATAGATGGTGAACGAATATCTGCGAATCACATAGTAATAGAATTTTGGTATATGAATTATATACCATTAGGCCTATAAAGTGTTTGTTTGACATTTTGCAAAAAAAAAAAGGGTTGCAGCTCTCTACTGTACGAACCATCTTTGGCTTTTTTAATGGAAAAGAACTACTTCTAATATTGAAAAACAAAATCATCTTAAACAAAAGTTTTTTTTTGTTTAAGATTTGGTACTAATAGGGTTGCGTTCTATATTAAATGTCGAGTTCTTTAAAAGATAATTTTATGCGATGCGATGATTTTATGCGATGACAATTACCTTTTAAGAAAGAGAATAGAACAGTATTAACTAACTTAATTGATTATTAACTACTCAATTTATAGATATTTTTATCTTTCTCATTTATAAGAAATTAAATTTACTTTTCATTACGGTTATAGAACTACTTTCGTACGCCGGCCTGAAGGTTAACAAAAATGTTGTTATTATTAAGAAATCTTCACTCGGCACTTAGTAAACAATAACTCTTATATTTTATTAACAGTGGATTTTGAAATATTTGAATGCTATTATTCAAACGCCTTGACAATCACTTCTACTGGATTCATGAAAAAGATAAAAAATAAACTGATGGAGGAAACGATTTGTTTTGATATTGTTTCCGCGTTTGCCGATGATTCTGAGATATTTGCCAATCCATGTTAATCGATCACAATTTTCCGTGCATCAGGTTTTTGTGATGGCTGTAAGTAAATCACTAGATCAGCCGTTTAAAGTATATGTAACTAACATCAAGTTTCCCTATCGCGTGCATAGAGATAGCATGTTGCCGAGACATTAAATGAAAAATAAACTGTCGTGCTATCAATCACCTAATAATACTACGACAAACATCTTTAACATTCTTATTCTATATTTACAGTTTATTTAGTAGGAAAGTAAAACGGACGACGTTTCATTGCTTTTACTGATGGACAGGCGGCTAATAATCTTTTAGTATGAAAGCACGTGGCCGAGACGTTAATGAAAAATCATGTTTTAAACTTTTAATTGTAATATGTTAAATAAAACAAGATAACTTAGAGAACAGTTTGTAAATGGTAGTTATAGTCCTTAGTATTTTTAACCTTTCTAATTCATTAAAATAAAACTATTTTTACGGATTTAACTGGCGTATATTGGATTAAATTTCAAATTTACATTTTAAATCTAACCCCACGTTTCGAATGCTTAGCAGCAATCGTATTCACGGTAAGATAAGATGGATGTGTATGTCAGTAAGTCAGTTAATTAGTCATCTACCTCCAACGGTTTTTAACTTCCGGGCGTACAGTTCAGGATTCACACAAAACGCACTAACGGTATCTTGAGGTCTTACAGTGCGGTCACAGACATGGGATTTTATATTTTTCAAAAGTGGGTCCCAAGTGTTAGATAATCCTCAACCATCTTCTCTATTTAAAATTAGGATGTTTTTCTAATTTCAATAGCATCACGAACCATTCTTGGAATGTAACGTTGTTCTTTAGCGAGGATTTTAGGTTTATCAAATCTTATATAATGATTGGGCTTGTCTACGGTATGTTCACACACTGCTGATTCTGTTCTTTGATTGACGTATGTATGATAAGCCACAATCGCAGTCAATTTTACATACTCCAGCAGATTGTAAAGGAATATGAATCTCAAGAATTGGCTCGCTTTCCTTTGAGGTTTGTAGATAATTCTTATAGAAACTTTTTTTAAAACGTTGCCGATTCTGTCAGTAACTCTTTACACATATGGTAGTAGGGCCGGTTGACGTTCAACTGTGGAAACCACATCAAACCACAATGTGGTTTCTGCGACGCTGGTGAGGTGCGGGCAGGTAGTTGTTGAACAAGGCATGCTTGACATGCTGCAGCTCGCCCTCTAGGTGTTCCGCGTCACAGATGTGTTCTGCTCTCTAAAACAAATATTTTTCAACGGTAGCTAACTGGCTAGGGTGGTGGTGTGATTTACCATTGAGGTACCTATCTGAATGTGTGGGTTTCCTATAGACAGTGTGTCCATGTAAATATCGGCAACTAGGGGGGGAAAACCGTAGATCCCATTTTTGCCGATATCTACATGGAGGACTTCGAGGCGAGGGCCCTGTCCTCTGCACCGGTTGTACCGAAGATCTTTAAACGATACTATATAACACCTTTACGATACTACCTATGAATCATAAATCAGCTTTTCTAGAACACCTCAATTCCATTAACAACAAACTACAATTTACAATGGAATTGCAGTCAAATACTACTTTAGTTTTCCTTGATATTCTTACTATCAAGAATCCTGACAACTCATTAGGAAATTTAAAATTTTACTCAATATACGCGAGTTAAATCATTCGTAAAAATAGTTTTATTTCTAATTCATATTAATTAGTTCTCCCATTTTTCGCAGCAAAACGACTTTTTAGATTCTATTTTTTTTATAATAATATGGTTACTGCTCTGTGTATAATCGAGTTAGCGATGACAATTTTTTTTTTATAGTAAACAGGAAATAAAATATTTTATTTTTAAGTTTCTTTTTATTTATTGACCTCAAACAACACAATTACATTCTAATAGTCCCATATAATTCTGCAATAAAGTGCAAAAGGCAGAAATGACTTTACCGCGAAATAATTCGCAGCATACTCATTACATACCTTAGTACCCTGCAACTTTGTTCATTTATTTAGTGCTCGGCCTTAGAGCTCTACTTAGCGCAAGCAGAATACGGCTTTGTTAATTATAAGTATGTTAGTTTTAAGTTAAATATTCTCTTGTAATTTAATGTGATTGTGACGAGATAAGAGAAGGATAACAATTTTAAGTTAATTATTTATTTTTTAGTTTTTTTTGTTTGTATGAATAATAGAGTCGCTCAACGCAATAAATTAATGTTAAATATTCGTTATTTAGTCGTCGTTGTTATACGATAGTAAATCTTTGTTTTAATATTTTCTTTACATACTGGCTCAAATATTTTTCCAAATATTTTCCAGAACGTAGTTCCTTATCGCACGTTGTTAAAGGGAGCTAGACGGTAAAAATTCTTACCAAAAGTTGGCAAGACATGTTTTGCTATCTCTCTCTCTCTCTCTCTTATAGAAAGCAAGTGAAATATTTTCATTTCTATTATTATTATTTTTTGTATTGTAATAAATTGCTTAGTAGTTCTTTATTATTTATTTGATATTGGAGTTTGTTCTTTTAGAATCAATTTGCAAATAAGACAGTTTAAATGAAAATAATAATACAAATTTGTGATCAAATATACTCGTAATGTTTTGTAACAATGCCATCTATTTATACCTTAGGGAAACATAACTACATCTGTTATATAAACATATCTGTACAAAGTGAAACCGCTAGGTGGCGGGACAATAACTCATGGGTTTATTGATTAACACTTTTTAATTTAGTTATTCATTTTATTTACATTTTTTATAAATTATCGGCGAAATAGCTTACAAAAATAGTATACAAAAATTATTTATTAGCATATTAGCTTATATTAATAATTTAATATTATTTTATTACAATAGGTAATATTCATGTTTTTTTTGACGTAAATAATCATTTACCTCTTTATATCGTAGAAATAAAATTAAATAGGCTTGAAAAGATTCTAGTTTTTTTCAAAGTGAAAATTAAATCATTGAGTAAATTTAAGCCGTTCAAACGCCGCCATTGTGCGCGCCCTGTGTGACGTCAAATGACACGTCCAGTCAATATTTACTATGAACTTTTTATTTACTTCATACATATTTTAAGTTTTAAGTACTTTACAAGTCATGGAAGAAGATATGCAAGTATTGTATAGTACCGGAGTGCAAAAATAGTATTAGAGAAACACCCGACAAAGTGTTTTTTATATTCCAAGAGATGCGAAAATACAAAAACAATGGTCTATGGTATGGTATTGTATGGTAATGGTATATTGTTGTGAAGATCAATTTAACGTAACTATACTTTATTCAACAATTAATACTATTACTTCAACAATTAATCGAAAGGAACTTCGTTCCATCCGGGTGTCCGTTGACAAATTAGTTTTTTTTTAATTTATATGATTTTTTATGGTATCTGGTGATATCGGTGTATCCTCCTTAACGAAATTTAATATATCATTTATCCAGAGTTCTGATGGTTAATCACTCTAAATCCAAGTATTATAAATTATACATGAGGTGAGTGATGAACAATTAAATAAATTGCTGCATTTCTTGTAATGGTACGAGACAAGATGATACTGATCTAAAGAAATAAATAGGTCTCTCAGTAAATATTTGTATTGTTAGTTTTTGCTATGATTTTATATAGTTTAGCTGTGCTTTTTTTTTTAAGCGACGTACTTTTTGTCGTTATTTATATTAATTTTGTTATATATATAATATTATATTATATTACTTATTATTGGGGTTGTAATACTTCCGAGATTTATCACATAAATAAAAGCTATCTTTTGTCTATTATTAATCATCTTTTACATATTATATATACATATAATACATATATATATATATATATATATATATATATATTTAGAGTTGATACAAATATTGGCGAAAAATTTGTTTATAACTGAAAAAAATAATAATTATATTTAATAATTAATTTTTTAATAGATTTTCTAAAAGGTTCTTTTTTAACTGGTATCCCCAAAAATTTACAAAAACTATAATTTAATTAAGAAATTTTTATTATAGTTAGATAGTATAATTAATATTTTTTCCTACTTATGTGTGTATAAGACATTTAAATTAAATTAAAGCAACGATTTGATTTTCTTACAATTAGAATGTTAGAGGCTGTCGATGAAAACGTTTAAAGGTTCACATTGTTCTATGCAAGATAAATAATATTTAGATAAAGCCATAGTGCATTTTAGTTCTAAAATATATCACATACTATATTTATTTTATAAGTCTTTTTGTATATTTAAAAAAAGCATACAATATGTTTTTAGTTCCAAAACTAACATCCAGTGAGCTTGAAGTTATTATCGTTATATGACCCTGTAGTCAGTCTACTACGTTCTTCGGCCCCAAGCGTAGCTCAATTATCTCGTTCACGCTCGGCTGTCCTTCAGACCTCCACTTACTACCAACCGCAAGCAGAATACGCCTTATTCAATTACGTTTCTAGCTGGTTCTAAGCTAAGCAGAGCTCGTGTTTTACACATACCAATTATTTATATATTGTTTTGATATTAGGGTCTCCAGACCCACCCGCTCCCCCGGTGACGCTGTAATAGCCAACAGGGCTAACAGCATAGACAAACAAGAAAAAAAAAAAAAAAAAAAAAAAAAAAAGAAAATGTTTTGATATGCTTTTTTTGGATATGTGCCCAAATTAAATCCTTTATTTTGAAGTTAAGTATATCTAAGAATATTTGTGGATCGTTTGTGTGATCATATTATACATAATAACATACATGTTAACAATATTATTTTTCCTAAACCATTATTATCCCTTCTCTGATAGAGACCAATTGCACAAAGTTAACATGGCTGAAATAAATTTATGTCAATGATATGTTATTTATTTATCTATTTCCTTGAGAGAACATGAGCTCTATTGTACAATTTTAATTGGTACAAGAGGTTCAAAAATAAAATCACAACTGTTTAATAAACATTGAATAAAACTCGTAGAGTTAAATTAGTCACATTACATAAGTTTGTAACTTGCATTTTTTTAATTTTTAGTATTGTTTCCTTTTAGTCTTATTAATATTTTATATGATGCATTCTTCTTCGCTATCAAAGTTGCAAGTATCTTTGGGTACATCAGAGGGTTTAGGGTCTCTCTAAGGCCTTATTACACAAGTAATAGAATAAAGAGTGAAGATGGATTTCACGGCGCTTAGTGAATGTAATAAGAGTTACATTCTAGTAATGAGATATTCTTTGTAACCGAGAAAACGCCGCTGGGAAGAAAGTACTTAAGCTTAAGGAATAAATAGTCAGAACAAACAGTGGTTTGATTTTTTTATATATGAGGATTTTTTGTTATTATTTTTTTATTACAAAATTTTGTAATATTTTTGAATTATTTTTATGAATATAATAGAAAGTGAGAAAAACTCACACACCCACACCATACATAAATAAACACACTTAATTTGGTATACTCTTTTTTATGACAATATGTGCTGATTTATTGAGTCTCAGATCTAAGTATAAATGAAATTCAAAATAATATTTAATTATATTCTGAAACATTTGCTGTCATTTGTATAATAAGTATTATTACAATATTTTTTTTTTAATTTAAATTTATGTAAAAGATTGTTTGGTTTGACATGGTCATGGCTCATACAAAACACTATCGTATTATTATAATTTTATCAACAAACTTTTACAAGAGACTAGCTCTTCCGAAAATATGAGGTTGTAATAAAGTGGATAGGATATTGAAATAAAAAGAATAAAATGATTCCTGGAGTCTAAATCCCAAGGTAAGGTTTTTTGAATAGTGCCCATATCGATTATATTAATGAAAAATTAACAAATAGAGAAGGGAATATATAAAAAAGCTCTAGTGTTTTTCGCTATAAAAAATAAATGTTGTTAAGTTAATTACATTTCAAAAGTTTTTTTAGATATCACATCTTTAAATGATATAATATTTCTATGAAATATCATTTCTATGACAAAATATTTCTGTGAATATGGATAACTTTGAATTAAAACTTCTCAAAGTTCTAAGAATTCGCTTTCCTAAAGTAAAAGCCAAATGGATAATAATGTAAATAAAAAAAAATATTTGACCATAATGCCTTCTGAGGCAAACGAAGACTAGAAGCCCCAATTCAATATTCTTACCATTTGGCCAACACTTTATTGCAGCATTAAAGTATCTTCATAATATAGACAGATTGACGTCTATGTAATCTTGAGTCGACATTTATTCAATACTGAATGATGAGTTTTAATCAGAACAATATTTTAAGATAGAATGACAGTAAAATTAACTTTTGAAAATGGTTAGAATTTATTATCTTATTAAAGTCTTTGATAAGTTTCAGTATTTTTTAAATTCAGTTTCCATGGCTGAAGTACCTAAGATTTGATTTGAAAGGTTTTTGTCACGTGGACAATCTTTCTGTGATCCACAGATTAACGTTCTGAGCCTGAACTAAGGGACCTTATGCGGAACTTCTTTTAACGTAACAAAACAATATTTGTTGAAAGTAATAAACTCGTATGAGATAATGTTTTTTGAAATATTTTATTAAGTAACTGTATTGTATTGTACACATTTATATTTGGGTCACGTTTTTTTTTGTGATAAATGTGGTAGAATACGTACAAAATGAGAACAGTACTCCATGTGTGGCCAAACCATCGCTTTATAAAGCATGAGACTTTGATTCGTCGAGAAGTACTGCCTCATTGATCACTCCCAGTTTCTCCAAAGCCAACTTGGCCTTGTTGTACCGCTAAATTGACAATCGTTCGATATTTCTAGGCGTGTTCTCGAAGAGCGATGATACGACAAAAGGGTTTTTTTTGTGGTAAACGCGCAAACTTATGCCTTCTGGGTATTAAACTGAACAAGGTTCAGTTTGCTCCATTCTGAAATCTTCTATAAGGAAGATTCAACATATGACACAAGTTTCTTTCGGCACTCATCAAAGTTTTCCCGACAGAGTCATGAACTCTAGCGATATACTGCTGTATATAGCTAGCCCATATGAACGAAGCTTCTAAAGAAGCACGTTATACCATACACGATCGAAGGCTTTTGACATAACCAAACTAACTGCCTTTCCTTTACTTATAAAGGCTGCAGCCCAACGGCGGTCGATACATCAGAAGATCCGCCACTGATATACCAAGGTGAAAATCATATTGCCGGTAACGACGGGCAATATAGATTACCAGTTAATCAATGGATTAACTGGTAATCTTTAAGGTAAATCAGGAGTTGGCGGCTTATAATAGTCTAGATTATTTGCAGTGAATGCCTTGAGGTATTTAAGGATTTTTGTTTTTTTATTTAGGGCTTGGGTGAACAAGGGCACTCTTCAATGAGTTCAAAACTACGCCTTTTAAATAGGAATGCTAAAATAGATGTAGTATAGGAGTCAATTCAGAATTAGTATAGGTGTCAATTCAGAAGCAAATATTCGGAGGACGATTTGAGAAATAACATCCAGGCCTCTCGACTTATGAACTTTCAAGGAAAGTAGAGTTCGTCGTATATATTTTTGTCAGAACACAATCTCTGGCATTGATTTCTGACACCTTGAGAAGGTAGACGGGGTCTTTCCGTTGTCGTCCATAGTTGAATTTGAGAAAAAAATAGTGCCAAGAAGATCGGTTTCAGGTAAGTTCATTAAGATACTAGTTCTAAAATGGATACAAAAAGCATATATATCTGCTTTCTAACACATATTACACATTGTAAGTCAACATTTTTCTCAAGTTAGATAACTTTATAACTTCAAAGTACTATTAATACATTCTATACAAATGAGGTAATATAAATGTTTATAAGTAGGATTGAAATTTAAGAGGGATTTTTATAACCCAAAATACGCGGCCAGTACGCGTTATACTGTCTAAATAAGTAAAGAATTAGAATTAATAATAAAATGTTTGTTTTATATTTATATTAACATAGAATTAAAAATTAACCTATACGGGCAGGGATTCGAACCGAATACCGATACCGATACCTAACTTCAAAATTTCTAGAAATTTTATATTTTGCGGCAATTTATTTTGTTTATTTATAGATTTATAGACTTGAAAAGGACCCTTATCGTCCTAAGATGTCTTTAGGAACAAAATCCGGCAATATTATAAAGAGAGTAAATGTTGAGGAAAAATGGTACCTTAGATCCTCCTTCAAACTTTTCTTAGATAATAAAGTTAAATATATCAATGGTTAGCCTATAGACAGTAGAAACTTATTCATGATATATGCCAACGTCCTATAAATCTGTTTTTAAATAGATTAGTTACACAATCAAAACATGTACAATACACATTGGCGTATTTGTTTATTGTTCAGTG
The DNA here is from genome assembly GCA_959347405.1 of Napeogenes sylphis. Classification (NCBI taxonomy): domain Eukaryota; kingdom Metazoa; phylum Arthropoda; class Insecta; order Lepidoptera; family Nymphalidae; genus Napeogenes; species Napeogenes sylphis. Next base: position 17,392,050 of record OY365786.1, read on the forward strand.
AAATTGCTCGTTCTATTATTTTGAGAGCGTATTTTAACAGCACTACTGATTTTGTCCTAATATTTTGTAGGTTGTAATGTGCGATACCGGTTTCGGAACAATTGGATTAACAATAATATCAAGAATTAATGTACTCAATCAGACTATTGTATATTATAATAAATTTTAGAGATTTTATTGAAATAATTTTGTTATATTTTTAGATTTCAATAAAATATTTTTATCTCAAATTAGTATGAGTTCGAAGATATTAGAATTCACAGTTTTGTAAGAACCCTATTGTTTCCTTATCTTCTGTAATGTAATAGAATTCCAGTTAGATGTATGTTTTTAAATCCATAAATATAAGTATAACTGGAATTCCATTATAAATTAAATACAATATATATGTAACAAATATATGTATTTGTTCCCATGTTCCATATTTACCATTTACCTGTTGACGAGATTAGGATTTTATATTATTATTTATTTTCGGATTTAAAATATCTGAAATCATATTTGCAGTATATGCAGTATGATTGTGTTACATATATAGTTATAAAATAATCGATTGATTGATGTGTTATAAATAAATTAATCTCTATATGTCCCCACAATTAGAATCAGCGGTCAGAATTAATAATCAATTTAGTACCATTAGTTTACTGAAGCGATTACCGAAGTCTCTCAGAGTTTTGTTTTGTGGCCAGCGCAAGTTGCAAAATAAGTGAGTAAGTGGCAGTGGCGAAGCCTGGGAATAACACGATTCCCGTCGGCTTACCTTTCGAATTGTACCTAATACTATCAAATTAATCAGTATCATAGTAAATCAATCAGTATCATAGTAAATCAATCGTAAACAATAACAATCATACAAAATGCTAATTAATTAGTATCATAGTAAATCAATCATACACAATTACAAACATACGAAATATCCCGCATAATGACAATGTAACAACGTCACTCCTCGGCGAGACAGCTCACAGCGCAGCCGGTATACTGAATAGCTAACTATACCTACATAAATATGAAATAGTTCTAATTCTTAGACCTGTATGCCGTATTAGTGCGGCTTATTTCTATATCTCTGTCCCTCATACCATTCATAATTATGTCCTGTCTCGTTCTAGCACTTTCCTTTGCGTTCATTGGCCGATTTTTAAAATAATTTTAAGCCGACACATTCCGGCTTTATCGAATGTCAGAAATTGTTTACTAAATAGTATTTGGTAGATATACGTTTAAAAACAATTCAAATTATTTTGTTTATTTATTTATAACTCAAGATTTTTGTTTATATTTATTTTTAGGTTATTCAATTAATAAGTGAACCTTTTTAAAATTGTTTTAAAATTTTACATTGTTTGAAAATAGTTTTTATAAAAAGTTAATTAAATTTATGAACGTCACGAATGTCTTGTTTTATGCTGCAGCCACCTGCCATCATGTTTCTTCATTTCATTATATATCGTTGGCAGTTGGATGTTCGAATATTTTTTTATATTTAATTATTTTAATACAGTATTATTGTTTGTGTAGTGAAAATTATAGATAGTTGATTGTTATAGTTTGTTGATTGTTATTGTAGTGCAGTTTATGTGTAGTGTAGTGAAGTGAGAGACCGTACGTATTGTTTATTTGCAATTATTTTATAATAATAGTATTTATTATTGTTAGAAATGGCGGCCTTATTGCGTGTTCATTGCTGCTTAACTGATTATTTGCTAACAGAAGAAAATTTATTTTCAAAGTTAAGTTTCGAAAACAAAAAGTATGTCATAAACTCTGGCCGTGCTCGTCCGAATATGATTATTGATTATAAACGAAAAGACGGGTTTTCTAAACATTTTCATGATTCTCTATATGAAAAATATAATTGGTTGACTGAAAGTTGCAAGCTCAATAGAATGTTTTGTTTTCCTTGTATGTTGTTCTCTGATACTTGTAATGTTTGGAACAAGACTGGCTTTATCGATATTAATAATTTAGTTAATTCAGCCAAGAAACATATTCGTAGTTGTTTATCTTTGCATGAGTTTGGTCACACTAGAATCGAGTCATTTTTTAGTAACACTTTTGAAGCGCATAATAAGAAAGTTGATCGTAATCGTAAGTTAATGAAACGTTTTATAGACACTGTAGTTTTGTTAGGTAAACAAGAGATTGCATTCAGGGGACATAATGAAAGACCCGAGTCTGGTAATCGTGGTAATTATATTGAAACTTTGTTTTATTTATGTAAATACGATTCACTATTAGACTCACATTTCGAACAATGTTCTTCAATGCAAAACCCCGTTTTTTCTGGTCTTTCAAGTGATATACAAAATGATTTAATACATTGCATTGCCTCCGTAATCCGCGATGAAATTAAAAATCAAATAAATAAAACGCGATTTGTATCTGTCAAACACTGCGTTTTTTTTTTTTGTTCCGGCTTCCCCTTTAATAATTTTCACGCCTCGCCACTGGACTAAGTGGTATCTTTTAAATAGGTGTAAGAACATACTGTAAATTTTGAGTGTTTCATTATATGAAGTATATTGTAACAAGTTATTTTATTATATGATATTTATTATGTTTCTTTAATAAACGGAGATAACGAATGAAACAAATTTAGAAGCGCTATAGCGAGCTTATTGTCTTTTTTCAAAAAGATTTCTTATTATTGATCGGTTATTATTATTAATTTCTTTATATTTCTTTGTATATACATATATTATATAAAACTAGTCCATATAAACATAAATAAGTGATAAAATATTTTGGTAAACATAATCAAGTGCAGACACCTGTAGGAATTATTAGCTATTTATTGTAAGGTGTTCGTGTATCTGTTACCGTGTTTTGTTCCAGCAGGTATGCTGTATTATTTACAAAATCGATTATTTTAATATAAATATTTAATATATATATATATATATGTATATATATATTAATACAATATAACTAGAATTATCAACTATCATACATTTATGTAGACCCTTTTTTTCTTTTTTCCACAGTGGGGATTCTATTGATATCACCGACATAAACTTTTTTATATTTTTATTATTTGGATCCTATTTCAATATTTCCAATAATCTAAAATAAGTAATAAATGTCAATATATAGTTATTTCAAAAATGCGACTATGAGTTATTTCCTTAAGCTTACATGGAAATTAATTTACGTGCTTTATCATATCAAATTGCATATAAATAAAGATATTTTAAATATAGAATTAAAAACTTAAGCCATGCTATTTTGGACACTTTTCGGCTTATTTTTTGTGAAGCTTGAAAAACTTATAAAACCTTTTAATCGAAATAATTATATTCAATCTGAGATAATGGTGTTTAATAAATAATAATGAATATTTTTTTTTTGCAACATTGGGCTTTAATTTATACATTTTTACCTTACACCTTACCTTACGACACCCAATCCTCGCCTTACTCTTTATACAAAGTCGTATTTCACGAGCTACCTTAGTAACATAGGAATTCTAGTTGTTTTATTATATCCTGAAATATAACCTTATAGGGAATATAACCCAAATTCAGTCAATTTGTTTTCCGAATTTATTTTATGTACATTTTGAATAAAAAAAATTGAAACTTAATATTTTTACTTTTGATCTCAATCACACATAGACACATAGGTATGTTTTTTTTCAAAATTAAATTTTCAAAACAATAGACCATTCTTACCTTTCATTTTTATCTTAATGTATGAATTCCCTTAAATGCTTACGTGAGATATTTAGTTGATAGTAACTATTAGACTCAGTAAGTAAAAAGACTATCCCCATTTTGTACTTTTACTTTTGAGGTACACTTCACTACACTAAATACAGTCTATACAAAAAATTTACTTAAAGTTTGAAAGCTACGATTATTACGATTTGTTTATATGTATCTCATAGAAAGTATGAGGAAAGATGAGAAGAGTATAACAAAATATTATATTTCAATCTTTGTGACCAATTTTACGAAATTCCTTTAAATAAATATACCTAAGTATTAGCATCTCACCCTACAAAAATATTCTAGGGCTATATTCCACAAGGAAGGGAAAGATAGTATTATATAGATACACCATTTCTTTGTGATGGTATTTTATTCTTAAATTTTCTTAATTTTGAAGTTTTATCCATAATTATAATCATGAATTTTATTATATATTTCCTCTAAGAACAATAATAAATTCTATAATGACTACAGAATCACATGTCGCATTACGACCACATGTTATATTCTCTGATATATTTTTTTCTTATTACGTTAAATATGATATTTCGTCATTAAAGCACAACAGCCCTTCAATAAAAAAAAATAAACAATCGTACGCCATAACATACATTGTTATCCGAATTAAATAACTCAAAAATAATAAAATAAATTTTTTACATTCTATATTTATAAATTCAAAAATAATAGTCGGCAATATGAAACATTATTACGAAACTTATGTCACGTATTAATCATAAAGTTTAACAGCAAACGCGTATCCATTTAGTTTCATGTCTAACTGTTATTAATATTACTACTGTGTATGAACTTAAAGTAAACATTGACTTTGTCAGATATATTGCGAGCGAGGCAATATTTGATTCTAGTTTTGAATAATTCCAATAAATATTGCATATAAAAGTATTTACTACTTAATTATGTTTATGTTCTTGATAGTACTTGTAAGAGCTAACTGTTTTATTACTTTTTGGTTTACGCACATCACCAAATTATTTCATCTGGCGCCATAATGGATATTAAACTTTTACCACAGCGCGTTCCCAAAGGATTCAATTATGACTGGACCCTATTTCATTATTCAATGGATATGATGCTGGGAAGTGTAAATTCTTAGTATTTGAGAAGTATTTTGTTCCTTTCTGGCTAGTTTGCAACTTAGGATAATATTATGAGGCTATTCAGATTTCCGAGATATCAGATGAACTGTCTTCAAAGGTGATTCTAGGTATATACGACATGGGTAATTTCAACAATAGGGCCAATAGTCAGTAAAAAATAAAAATAGCATTAATTAATGTACCAAGAGAATTATTTATTTATTTATTTATTATTATTATTATTATCTTAAAAAATATTTCAATATATATCAAATCATCTTTATCCTTACGGATGCAGTATCTTTTATTTTTTTTTAAACACAAAATATAAAGCATATTTTATAGAATAACAATGAATAAATGTTATATCCGAAAAACAGGAAGTTTTGAAATTACTCTTAGAATTGCAAATGTACTAATTAAAAAATATATATTAAAAAATAACATAAATTAAAATTTTCAATTTTTAAAATTCTCGTAGCATTCCATAATTATTTACTAAAATCCCATCAAGTATCAATGAGATACATATATTGAACACATTTGTAATCCGTAGATGTACCTAATTAATGATTAAGAAATAAAAAAAGCTATCTTATACAATACATTTACCCCATTTTATACAGATGTCAAAAATGTTATTAAATGTTTTCAAATACAACTAGAATTATCGCGTAGGAGTCTCATTTTAAAGGAAGTTTAAATTATCTTCAAAACAAAAAATATTAATATAGTTGTTGGGTGGAATATTAATCGAGGCACCCTCATATGGGGGGTTTCGACCCGGGTGTCACGGTGAGTGCGAAAGCGATCCCGTGGCGTCCCACTAAGGCGATCAGGTCAACCGTTGATTTTTTATGGATAGCTTTAAAAATGGCAGCGTCTTCTATGGTAGTCCGGGTAGTCCCACATACCTCTACGTCCATCACCTTCCTGGCCGATGGGACGATGCATAACTCATTTTTCCAACTATGAAAAAGGGGGTAAAGCCTTTAATTGTCATAATAACTAGTTTACTTGTGACATCTCCCGGCCCTTTTCTGAGCGTTATCTACACTAAATAATATTATAATTATAGCACAATTTAATTATTAATTAGAAAATAACCATAAAAAGCCCAAAAGTTGTATATTATTAAACTAAAACAATAAACTACTTTGTTATTTACAGCACTATATAAGAAATACGGAAATCTTTGTTATTTCATAAGAAATACGTAGTTACATAAATGAAACACTCGTCGGTAGGTTCTTAAAATGTGGCAAAATTATGTTGAATTTATTCAAATCTCGTTTACAAAAGCTCCCATTTACAAGCCGTGAAAAAATATAGGGTTTTGTTAAAAATATTCGCATTTACATTCAACTTTTTGATATTTGCCTAAAAGCTTCTATTTTTTTTAAATTTTGTTTTAATATTTTCCTACGTACAATTACAATATATCATATGTTTTCAATACAGTTTAAGCCGTGTTACCTAATCTATGAACAATTTTGTTCCATAAAGGCTTGTTTTTTTTCTAAAATTCACAATTTAATAAAACCCTTACTTTTATATTATAATCTGAACCATCTACATTTTTTTACATTACAGAATATCTTAATTTTTTGTAACTTCCAACTAACAATACTTACTATGTTAAATTTATAATAAGATGAAAATTTGTTGATATATACTTATCGTAGTTGATCTTATATCGTGGCTATGGAGATGGAGGAGAGTAAAATCTGTGCTAAGTAATTGAGCGCTGCGGTTAAACTTGTCAATTCAGCCTTAAAGTCCTAGACCTAGTTACCAGAAATTGCTGGCTTCACTCTATTCGTTATCAAGCAATAGTTAGATTCTACAGTAACATAAATTTAAATAATACGAAAAAAACTTTTTTTATATCTTTTCATATTAAAATTTATAAGACGTATAATAATGTGATTTTTAATTTGTACATTATTTCTAACCATATTTCTTAATATACACATTATACACAATATATACGAATTTCCATAAATTTAAAATCAATAATATATTATTATAAATTAAAAGGAAATTTGAATATATAAATCCACAAGAACATATAACAATATAGTAGAATATTATGTAAAATCAAAACCCTATGTCATAAATCGGCCATAATTTTAAGAACAAAGGGATATTTTATTGCCTCATTACTAAGGACATTAAAATATAAAGGGCCAAGGGAAGGTTTTAATGGTCTTCATGTAGGATTGTTATATTTAGAAATTTTCTCTTTTTAATTTTAATATATAAATAAAAAGAATAATATATTATTTTATTTATATTTAATAGTAATTTCATTATTTTATAAAGTTTTACTTTGAAGTGTTTGGAAAATAACGATAGAATTACACATTTCCAAGTGTAATTATATGTGACTAAAATTGTCTATTTAATTTTTTTATAGTATTATAAGTAGTCTAAATGTGAGAGGACATAAACATATCAGATGGACCAATCATTGTCAAATATTTTTAGTATATTTTTAATACTTGAATTTAAGTTCGACTTTATAAACCAGTGAACTTGGCCTTTTTCACAAATTTGCTTAGCCTATTTACATTATCTTCGTCAACCTCACGCTTTAAGTGTAACACGTAAATAGTGATCCATGTTTTCATCACCACTTTTATTAAAAATCTCAAAATTTTTATTTCATTCAGTAATTTAATTGAGTAACAAATAAAAAAACATTATACGAATCAAACTACTCCCCAATTAAAAGCACCCAGTACTTTCATGTTTTTAATACAAAATGTTAAGTCAGTCAGGGTCACTAAGCACTACACCAACAGATCTTCTAGCTGCGATATAATCTGAATAGCTATTCAAAATTTATAGCAACACAGCTATTTAGCTGAGATGACAAGTTCACTGGAGCGCGCAATTACTTGGTTCAGATTGCATTCTAAAATTGCCACTAACACTTAACTCAGATTGGAATTAATCATAATATTTTTAATGTATTCCTTAATTTTATAATTGTTTAAATTTTGAGTACATTGTATTTGTGGCGTAATAAAGTATGTATTAAATAAAATTGTGTTGTTTAATATAGGCCAAGAGTTTCCATGTCTTTTAATGGGATTATTTGTAAAGTGGAATTATATAGAATCTACAGAAGTTTGTTATTTAAACCTAAGACAAATTTATAAGTAAAAGCGTGTATTCATATTACTTCGTGTATTAATTAATCCTTATCTTTTTACCGAGTATTACTGTGGTGATGCAAGATATACTCTAAAAATAAAAGCGTAATTTGTTCTTTGTTGAGATGATCATTAGATGGATTTCAGACTTCGCTAGCTTTTAATGCTCGGACTTTATGAGATCTGTATTATTTAAATCTAGAAATTCAAGGAATGCTCTTAAGCTTATAAATAGTCCCTCTATTTCTTTATTAACACGCACAATATTTGTCCCATTAAGCACAATATTTCGTCCATGACGTCATATGTCGTCGCACGACTTTATTGTTCTATTATAATAATGTCATAAAACAATTTATATAGGTAATAAAAATTCACCTGCTCACACCAATTATCAACAAATAAGGTTTTTCCAAACATAGATACGAATAATAAACCATTAAGTGCACAGACCACGTATTACAATATTATTATAATAATGAGTCTGTTTCAAAAAATGAATTCTCAAAAAGGCTGTATTTTATCTAAATCCACATACCGGCTTTCTAATGTTATACCGTTTTTTTTTATTTGATTTAATTCCAGATTTCAGGGATACCTACTATCGAAATCTGAAATCGAAATAGTTCCAAGAAATTGTATATAGATCAAAAAAACTTATAAGTACACACTTACTCAGGTACAGTTCGGAGGTACGATTGATATATTTACTTATCAACAGATAAAAATATATAAACATACATACATAATTTGTTGTTACTATTCGTCTTTATAAGACTGCGTTCGAATTGTATTAATGTTTGTTTCACAATATTATTTCCTAATTTTTCCCAATAACATTTGACAGAATAACGTAAGTTTGTTTGATGATAATAAGAAGATTAATTTATCACAAACCATATAATAATTTTTAAAAAGACCTTATTTTACTTAAATATTATAAAAGTAGATAATGATTACAATATATTTCAAGTTCATATTTGAAATTCGTTGTTTTTGACTTGAAAGTTATTTATAACCTAAAAAGAGGTAAATTGTTAGGAAACTTGTAGAGAAATTTGTCCCGTGTAATCCAGACTCATTCCAAACTTCAAATAACTATTGTAATAATCCAACCACACTTTCAAAATATTATGCTCAAGTAGATAGGAATCGTCATAATAATAAATTTTATTTAAGGATATAACTTTAGGATACAACAATTTTTAGTAAGATGAGTTCATGTATTGATAAAATGAAATATAGTATTCTAATAAAACAAAACGCAACAAAATCAAATGCATTTTATCTAAAAATTGGAATTATACACATTTGAAGTGAAAAGGTTTATAATTCCTGACTATTAAGTAGCATTTTGTAACGCGCTTTACAATTAGCAAAATGGCTGCGTCATCTAATGAAGTGCTATGGCTCTTACTTCATTTATATCCAAAATTGTTTCGAATTATGTTCACAGTTAATATTGTAAATTTCATGTAAGCATTTTAATGGACCCTAGCGTTAGCTAATAATTAAACTTTCGTGAACCATGATGACTATTTAATGTATATTTATTTAGCCTGCTGTATTTACATTAATTAATCGGAAATTGCCTAATTAGCCGGCTACATAAATATAAATATACATATAAAGCTTAGACTATAATTAAACCGTTTGAATTTTAATTATTAAAAGCTTATACCTGTATTTTCGTATACATTGGGAATAAACAGTTTTGTATAGACTTGACCAAAACCTGTTTGTTACAAAGAAATATAGACATGTTAAATTTGCATTTTTTTGCAAACATGCACATAAAACACATTTATTTACATTTGAGATATAGATTTGAGTAAGTATTAAAAACTTCTTAGCGTATTTAAAAAATCAAATGTTATTTACGACATAAAAATTTGCATGCAAAATATTCTGGGTTGAAATACACTTCACCGTTCGAAACGGTTCCGATATCCGATGAAGCTTACTGCTACATGATAAATTCTTTATTTTTTATTGGTACCACTACTCACATTAGAACTTAGCCAGGTTAATTACATGCGAGTCGGACTTAAATATCCCTTACTCTTTTTGTATGATTTCTCGTAGTAAAATACAAAAAATAAGTCTTAACTAATGATTGGATTTAAATAGTATTAACTAGTAAAGCAAGTTATAATCAAAACAAATAAATGAATACATCAAATTTAATTTGGTTGTCGAATTTACGAAGTGTAAAATAAATTCAAATTGCCAAATTCCAAAAAGTGTTTAGTAACGAGAATGCCCTTGTAGGTCTATTATGGGTTTATCCATTATTTTAAATTAGTGTTTTTAACTTATTAATAGTTTCTCTTTTAATTATTCATTAGTCCTCTTTTTAAAAATTCTTTATATATATCTTATTTTTTCTACAAAGGATGCCAAAATATTTAGGTTTATAAGGAATTATGAAGTTCTAGCAGAAGATAAAAAAATCTTAGGCTTGTTTATTATATATTATGGACACACCTTTTTTTACTATCTGAAACTATAATAACGTTTTAAGTGGCGGTTATCTTCTTGAAAGTAATTTCACACAACCTTTTATTGGTAGAATATGGTTTTGTTATTGGGTTAGGACCCTAACTAATTCAAAAGTTTGTACGTGCTAAAATACTAAACAGTATTTATTTAATTATACGTCCCTCTGGCTACTAAGGGATTACAGTGTGATCTATGTCATGTCAATGTTTGTGTATATAATTAATTATTTTGTAAATATATATTGTTTTAACATTGTATATAGATCTCAACATGAAATTATTACAAAATTTCGGATTGCAATTATCATGAATTATAAACAACATTTAAATGTTAAATGGGAAAAGATAAATGTACCACGATTCATTTTCCAAAACGGATCACAAAAGTTCAACGTCAAATAATTATATATTAGCTTTTTTTATTAACAATGATATTAACTGCTTTTATAAATTTCAATTTTTTTTTTTTGTAAATGTTAAAATTTTGTTCCTACCGTTTTATTATATTTCCGAGAACAAAAAGTACACAATTAAATAAAACTATTTTTTACAGATTTAGCTCATATTTTATGAAATTTACAGTTTAAACTCAACCTGACGTTTCGATTGCAGCAATTTTACATAAATCATTTTCTCGGGAATATAAAATGTAGGTGTATCAACAAGACAATTACTTAATTAGTTATTTACCTCTAACGGTTTTAAGAATGTGGGCAGAGAGGATAAGAATTTCACTTGGTTGTATAAAGGTGTTGCTTAGACCGGGTTTGTGGTTTAACAAATCTAATATTCTGCTGACCTAGATGTAGGGTCTAGTGACCAATATCTGACAATGTACAATCAAAATCCAGTTTATCCGTTAAAAATATGTATCTTAAAGTTAAAAAAAAAACATGTACATATATACAAAATGGGATGACATTATATTAGCTGCAAAGAATCATTTTCAACATGTAGATACAATAATCAATTTAGAATAATAAATGTAGATACAATAAAAATTTCTAAATTGTTAACGTTTTAATAAACTAAGTTTTTGCGATCTGTCGCTATAAAAGCAATTAATAATAATCCCTGGGGCATCTCGCATTGCTATTGACTTGCGAATAAATCTCAAGAATTGTATAGGTTTCAACATTAAAAAAAAAATATTTTGTATGTTTACTATAATCTATTAGGTATAATCGATTTAGCACTTTCAATTGATCTTACAATTGAAAATGAACATACAAATTGACAAAATTTTTAATTTGATACAATCATACAACTGAAAATACTATTTGTTTGTAAAGAATGCAGGGTATAAAAAAAGATATATACAATCTTAGAGTTTTTGTACTCGTAACATAAATTTTCACTTCAATCGTATTTATCTCTTGAATAATAAAGCGGTCCAGTGTTATTATTATTCTAGGGGCAAGAGCTCTGCTAAAAGTGGAATATCAATTACCTCATCATTATATCGATTGGATATCATGATGCTAACCTACTTATTTTAATGCGATTGTTGTGAAATAATTTTTAAATAATAATAATATCTTTAACCAAATTACACAAAGTAATCTAACCCCTAAGTAAACAAAATATTGGCTTGTGTTAAGAGTGTAAGACAACGATACAAATATATAGAAATACACATTATAAATACTCTCAGTGAATTTGATAAACCAAACCCAGATATACAGATATCTAAGCGTATCACACACATCCTGTCCCTGTCGGGAATCGAACCCGAGTCCCATTGCATCGCGATACGTTAGGAGTCTGCGCACACCACTCGACCAACGGGGCGTATAAAATAAACTGGTAGAAATAGTTTTTAAGTTTTCTAGTTGCATAACAATAATAACCTATTGTTCCATAAATTACCTATAATGCTTAGTTCTTAATTTGAATTAAATAGACAGTTCATACATTAAATCTTATAAGACATTACACGTATTATTAGCAAATTCGGAAAATAATGAAACGCCTACAATACTCGACAAAATGAACGTATTGTTCGAACTCCATTGGGACTTGTGTGAAATATTATTAGAGGCACAGTTCAGTTTCTTGTTTATTGTAGTAATTCAGTAGTTTCTCGAAATACCAATTGTTTATACAGATATTTTAAAAATCATTTTAATGTAAGTCTGATAAGCAGCGCAGTAGGTTGATTGTCAAAATACTTTAAGGCTTTCCTAATTAAAAATGTATACAATTAGTGAGATCGGGCTTACCAGCTTCCGATTTTTATAAGTAATGGCTTGAGTTTTAGCTTAATTTCCAATCAAAGGTTGTTACCATTGATAACATAATAGAACCAATAAATGTTGTAAGAACTTATTTGTTACTAAATAATGAAGTTAAGCGAGCTTCGGAAATCTGGAAACTGTACTTATACTTCACTGGAAAGTTAGGAGATAAACAAATTTATCAGGCAGCTGCTGTAACCGCCTCAGGATATTATCCGAGACATTTATATTATTTGACGAACATAATACTACTTTTAATTTATACATCATATAGACCTTATCAGTCTAGAAGTAAGAAATATTACATTATATTATAATTGTATTCTTTTTTTTTAGGTAAGAGGACTACTTACAACAAAACGGCATTATTTTCACAGGACATGGGTATGGCTTTTTAATTTTAAAAAGTTTGCATGTTTTCTTAGTTGATTCACATTTATGTATCCAATATAGAAATAATTGAGGCGAGCTGAAAAACCGGTAATATGGTTAATTTTGCAGAATATGTTCAAGAAAATAAGGAAATGGATAGTTATTACATATATTTACACCATAACTTAATGTGTTATTTTATAAAAATAGTATTATTCAAAAAAAAAAATCGGACGATTATAGTATACTAATACAGATTTATCAATAACCGTGCCGTAAAATACTAAATAAGCAAGCAGGGGTATGAAAACCCGCAAAAAACTCTGATTTGTTTGCAATGTCATACCAAATCCTCTGAAAATATAACGGGACCCTCAAAGTCCTTTTAATCAAAAAGTTTTAGACAAAATATTTCGAATATAAAGAACAACTAAAAATCAATATATCAAGTCTTTTTAATGGGTTTGATTGTTCTCTAGTTACGATTTTTTTTATCTTTTTGAGTTTTGGAGTTGATCCATGTGGCCATATTATATTGCTTGTTAATCAAAATTAGTTGAGAAATGGGATCACTGCGAGAGTACATATATATATATACCCATATACAAATAACAAAAGTATTTCCAATAGTTATGAACCAATAAAATTAAAAAGGCGCATTTTCAGAAACCTATGGAAAAAATTAATTAAAAATGGTTTTATTTTGGACCCAGTAGATTTTGAAAAAATACAAAAAAATAATGGTTGTCTTTTTTTAAAAGAATACACATGTAATTCGTCAAGGATTAAGAATAAAATATTATTTATAAACTCTCAGGCTGCTTTCATTGTCCAAAACATTTATTACCAATAGAATAAGAAAAAAGTTATTTAAAAAAATAAAAACCGACTTCAAAACTATATCTACCTCATATACATAATGTAAAAGTTTAAACTAACACTAAAAAGTTCAAAATAATATTTTTATGACTTGAAAATAAAGTTTTATCAAAAGAATTAACGAAATTATTGAAACGTATATAAGTACCTATTAATTATTTAAAATTCGTTATTTTTGGACTCGGTGCTAGCCAAAGCTAATTAATTGCAATAATTGTTTAAAATCTACTAATATTGTAATTATAATAAGTTACAAAAATGTGAGCAAAATAAAGTAATTGCTTGGTTGCTAAGTTATTGTAATTATTCGAGAAGATTAGTAAAAACTCGGTCTTATTAAAAAAAACCATTCAATGATTTAAAAAACCTTTTTAAGGAAATTTTAGCGCACTTTCGAAAGATTCTGGAATATTTGGTTTGGCAAGAGGCGGAAGCCTTATCGTAGGAGTTAATAGACTTCTTTTGATTATCTCAATATGCCCTTTTCCTTTCTGTTTTAATTCCCCTCTTTCCAAAGGCTTGACATTTTATTTTATCATGGTGAGAATATCTATGGACGTACTTACTTACTTACTGGTGGACTACTTGCTCGTTTTTTCCAAACGACACAAATATATTATGTAAATATAATTGATTAGGTTACAAAAGTGATATGATTTGGCCAATAAATGGCCAATAAATTTTGGTTCACCTATAAATTTACAAAGAATTTACATAGATTTTCCTATAGTACCATTTAGGTACGTGTGCAATGTGGTAAGAATTTATGAACTCCTAAACTTCAAAATTAGCTTCCACCAAGTTGCTGAAGTTCTAAATTGCTTCATATTAACCCATGAAACTATTTACCCTAATGAAAATGTTCAGTAATTGAAATCGTTTAATATTATAAGTACATAAAATACAAAAAAAAAAAAAATATATTATTAGATAATAATGTTGTGACAACCACATTTTTTTCTGAATTATTCTGTCTATATGTGGCAGCAAACCAGCCGCCCGTTTTGTTTCTTTTCCTTATAGATAAACGCTTAATTATCACATTCTTATGATAACTTAGTTATATTATTGAACGAAATATGGTTCTATGCTAAATGAAAAAATAATTAAAGCAAGAGTTTTTTGTTTTGTTTAATAAATAAGAATTAATTATATTGATTGAGAGAAGCGAAGTTTTAACAGGCCTTCTTCCCTGGGTCAATTTTCTACACGTTAATGTTCAAACGAATCGAGTTAACATGTGCAACGTTCTGAAATCGCGCGCTCAAATCCTTATTACTACATTCCGAGATGCTGTAAGGCTGAAAATTGTGTTTGTTAGAATGATTGTGATGGA
Organism: Napeogenes sylphis; assembly: GCA_959347405.1. NCBI lineage: Eukaryota > Metazoa > Arthropoda > Insecta > Lepidoptera > Nymphalidae > Napeogenes > Napeogenes sylphis. Next base: position 17,407,352 of record OY365786.1, read on the forward strand.
AAAAGCATATTTAGAGGAAAATAATTGGTTTCTAATTGTTCTTTTAGCCATTACTATGAACAACAAGCAGTGCATTGTGACGCTATTTGATTTTGTAAAATAGTGGTGTTCTAGTATAACTATCAGATAGGGTGATTCAAAGGGAAGCTTTATATGTATAATAAATACATCTATACTAATAATGTAAAGCTGAAGAGTTTTTTGTTTGTTTGTTTGAACGCGATAATCTCAGGAACTACTGGCCCGAATTGAAAAATTCTTCTTGTGTTGAATTGTCCATTTATTGAGGAAGGCTATGGTTATATATCATCTCCCTGGGACTAATAGGAATCTAGCAGCAAGGAAAATTGCTACAAAAACGATAAATTATTTATTTTTTGTGAGCTTTATACTCGTACGTGGAGTAAACCGTGAAAGTAACGCAAAAATTAAGTGTCTTGAAATTGTTCCTCTTCAAAAGTTCTAAAAATAAGTCCGGGGCAACAGATATCCAGCTTTTAAAGTTAACTCAGCATATATCCAGCTTTTAAAGTACGTTCACTAAAATTTCTCTATCTCACCCAAAAAATTACCCACATTGAAGATGTAATCTCTAAACTAGACTCCAAGTAAAATTTCTTTGTAATATTGTGATAGTTGTTATATTCTTAACTGGTCTTACGGTGTTCATACCTTTACCATTCTCATTCCAATGATTTCCAATGATTTACCTTTTAATTTTACTTACGTAGTTGTGTACTAAAAAGGATTTTTAAATTCCACCCGTCATGGTTTAAAATAGAGTTTGCAATTTTGTATGAAACTCTGCAGCAAAAAATAATATCCACGAGGACGAAGTCGCGGGCGATCGTTAGTATAGTATTTTTTTTTTGAGCTTTATGACCCGGCGCCAATTCTTGCTGGAAGGATCATACTTAGTTATTGAACATGGTGTTATTAAGGGGTATAACTACCTTCTCTAGAATGGTATCTTAATACACTTGTGCCCATGTTTTGATACCTTTAACACTTAAATATGGCTCAGTCTCTCCTTCATAGCTAACACCCCCCCCAAACCCACGTTTCACTCTGTCGACTAATTGGGCTTAAATACGCTCATTTTGTTTGTTAAAAAGTTGCTCAATTGTAAAATTTTTCTCATCCGTAAACTCAGAAAAAAGCTGAGATATTCCTTTGCTCACCGCTTCAATAGTTGTTTCGATTTTACCACTCTATTCATCTTTATCAGTTAAGAAATGACCAGTACGTCTCTTATAGGCTGAAAGTCCTAAGTCATCTCTTAAAATACGCGAATGGTTCTAGGTGCAATCTTCATTTCCCGAGATAAAATCTTTTGTTTTCGGACAGGATTTCTTGGAATTCTTTCCCTTACTGCTTTGACCATCTTTTTCGTACGAATACTACGTAGACGGCCAGATCTTTCTCTGTCACAAACAGAGGAAATCTCATTGTACCTTTTGATAGCCCGCTACACAAACATTTAACTAATACCAAGTGTATGGAGAGTTTTAAAAATTGCATTTTGCTCCATTCCTACTTTGTGTAATGCAGTCACAGCGATTCTTTTCTCCTTACGACTAAATGGAGTGGCCATTTTAATATTGTAAAATATTTTACAATGTATCGACGCCAAGATGAGAAAACACCATTGTTCATTAATAATCGTATAAAAATGACAGATTCCAAATTCAAATGTAATATTTTTTTTATTTTTAATTGTAACAGTATTTATGACCAGACTGAGTATATATATATATATATATATATATATATATATATATATATATTAAACATCAAAATTAAAGTCCACAATGGATTATATTTATCTCTAAAGGATAACCCAAAGTAAGCATTTTTTATATATTATTTTATAATAAGTAAGTTGCTTGGTTAGCCAAGCTTTGTATAAAATACAGTATTATTTTTTATCCAACTAGATGCATTACATATGTAGCACATTTCATGTAGATATCCATATCCATTATCCATTTTAGTGAAATGCTGTGAAATGCAGTAGCAATATACAAAATATAGATTATATTAGAGATTATTAAAGTGGAGTCATAACGTAAATATTGTATACAAAGACATCCTGTGATATAAACTCCATATCAAACAATCTTCGCTGCCCATATTAGTATATATATTGTACCCCTACAAAGCTGACGCGGGCCGTTACTTAATACATAAAAGATGAAAGTCATTTTAAATTTTATAATTTTCGAGTGTTGTTTCATTACTGTATTTTATATTTAATAAAATAATATTATATCTGATAAGTATATTCTGAAATATATCGTTTAGTTTTAAATAGTTATTTATCATTCAATCACTGATCAGAAAACTTTAAATTTTTTAATAGTTTCACGACAACCACGATGAAAAAAGTTATATGAAATAACTTGTCGGTAATAATTAAATGTCAACAATTATATTTTGTATTTTTATTTTATATCTTTTACTATGTTAATGATATCATAAATATTTTTCTCTTAAATTACTGTAATGTTTTTATAAGCATATTATATAAAACTTAAATTAATAAGGCAAGGCAAGGCAAGGCAAGGTATGATATCTGTAAGTGCAATAAATATATTATAATACTGACCTATCCTATTCATTCTAATATCTTCTCTGATTTTCCAAGCCGAGACCAGGGGAGGCTTTAGCTATACAAACCTTATCTTGAAATATCAGGTGCTCTTTCGGAGTATTTGTCATTTAGTCAATCACGACAATTCGTTTTATAGGTAGAGAAGAAATATAAAATATTTTTTAGTATTTCATATTTATTTTCCTGAGATGCTACTATGAAATTTAATATTAGTCTCATAATTTTGCAAAGTGAAGTCCAAAACTATAGTTTTATATTTAATAATATTCTTTTTTTTTAATGTTTGCGCCTTTTTTATTATTATTTATTGTTGGCCTTCCAGAACCACTTAATGCTCTCTACAAGCAGAATACTTCTTATTTATAAATCTAGCTGGTTTTGTGTCGACCACATTGGATATAAGGAATAAATTAAAATGCAAGTAAGTTACTAAGGCAAATAACGAAATATCAATATCAAAAGTCTAAGTCTCCATTCATTAGCTCCCTCCGACGCAACGACTTCAATAAGTATGTGCCTATAAAAGAATAAAAATAATTTTATTATGTAATAATATTATTTTTATTCTTTTTGGAGGTATCATTTTTGTATTCGTAGGTTCATTAAGTACATAGTAATTTATAAAAGCAAAAAAAAAAATATTTAAAATTAAAAAAAACCCTCGATACAAAATAACCTCCAAAAAGGATTCAAAATTATCTTCTTCAAAAATCCTAAAGATCTAAATTCCAATGAATCTATATCCATTGAAGATATTTAAATAAGTTTAAACGAAAATATAACAACAAACTAATTTAAGAATCGATGTTTATATAAAAATTAAAAAACCCCCGATACAAAGAAAACCTCTTAAAAGAATACCGTCGTACGTACGTTGACGATGGTGTCTATTTTACGAAGTTAATCATTGAGCACTTAGACTATACGATTCGATATCGTAATTTCTTTATTAGCCTTAATAACTTACTTGCATTTTGATTTCTTCCTTTATTAAGCAGACCCCCGATGCAACGTCTTCAATATGTATACCTACATAATAATATTATTTTTATTCTTTTTAGTTTTTTTATATCGGGGGTTTTTAATTTTTTATTTTTTTTTCTGCTTTTTAAAGTTATGTTACTGGTTTCCCATTGTACTAAATGAACCTATGGACACACAAATTTTCATTTGTTTAAATATTTCTATCAATCTGTCCTAATATTATAAAGAGGAAAGATTTGTTTGTATTAAATAAGCTCCGAAAATACTATACCGATTTAAAAAACTCTTTTTTCATTAAAATTCTGTATTATCCCTGATAAGAATAGGCTATATTTTATCATCAAGTATTTTATCATCAGTAAGTGTAACGATCTTTTGGCCTACATAACAAGGCTTTTTTGGAACAGCTAATTATTGCAAAAGAACCTTTCACTAATAAAACGTCAATATCTTGGAGACGACTATTTCGACCAATCATAGCTAAGAACCATCTCGACAGACATAACTTTTGAATAAAATAAACCGCATTCAAATCCGTCCACTCATTTGGCCGCTACATTGCCACAGACAAACACACAGATACACAGATACACATCGACGGGTCAAACTTATGACACCCTCTTTTCAGTCGGGGGTAATAAAATGAATATATATTCTTAACTTTTTCTTATTCCTCTTTTAAGTCGGTTTTAAAAATGATTATTTTAAAAACTTTATATGAAAAAAAAACTAGGAGTTAGGAAAAATATTACCATTTATATGACTTTTGTTCTTCTAACAGATATGGGTTTTGAAACTTTTGGCAAAATATTTGTCTAGTTTATAAGTATATACAATAAGGAAACCACTTAATTAAATTAAGCACTTAATTAAATAGTTTTAATACTATTTTTAGTGTAGAAAACAAAACAAAAAATATAAATTTAAATATGTACATAAATATTTCTTAAAACTTGTACAATAAAATACAATACAAGTACATTGTTTTGATGTTAATAAAAAAATTAAGATACGAGACTAAGGACTGGTAGTAGGTACTTTAATTAAATTATTTTAGCAAAGAAATTTTAAATTATATTTTTATTAAAATATTTGTTTTAACAGAGTGATTTTCCTATCATAATAAGATCCAATTGTAAGTAATGGCATTTTTTATTACAAGTAATTTTATTTGATATTGACCCAGCTAAGCGGTTCATGGGACATATAATTACACATAATGTTCCATAATCACGTTATCTATGATACATTGTCATAAAGAACTTAGTAACTATCCTGAGATATAATTACTATTTTCCTTTTTTTTTTTAAAGAATCTCTACTAATAATGTAGAATGAAAAAAAATTACAATTCAGAATTCGAACCTACGTTTCTAGGAAACCTGCTTGTCACTCTGTTGGTGTCTCCGTAACGCAGTTAATTCAGCATACTACATATAATCGGGTTTATCGGGACTGAGACGAAATCATCAATGCAGTTTATTTTTAAGATTCTAATAAATATTTTTTACTCTGCGATACGAGAACGATATTGAAAAGATGCACAACCATAATTATTGTTCGAAATTTAAACAAGCTCACAAAGCTAAACATATTTTTTTTTATTTTTTTTTATATGATCTAGGGCAATGCTTGACTACATTCCACCTGATGGTAAGTGGAATGTAGTCTTAGATGGTAAGTCGCATTGCCCTAGCAACCTATTCACTCTTCTCTTGAAGACACCCACATTATATTTGGCCGGAAATACCGACGCAGGCAAATTGTTCCAGTCCTTCGCTGTACGCACTAAAAATGAGGAAGCAAAGCGCTTCGTTTGGACAGGTGGAATGTCCACAACAAAAGGATGAAAACCTGCCGTGCGTCGGGACGTCCGGTGATGGAAGGGGGACGGGGGAATTAACTCGTGTAATTCCTGCGCACACTCACCAAAATGTATCCTATAGAATACTGAGAGGCTAGCAATTTTACGCCTGTGTTCAAGGCTTTGGAGGTCGGCTTCGACCAATTCGGGATCGCCTATAAGCCTCTTTGCTCGCCTCTCAATTGAGTCCAGAACCGCAAGATGAGACTTTGCAGCACCAGCAAATATGTGTCCACAGTACTCTACACACGACCGGATCTGTGCTTTGTATAAAACAAGAAGCTGTCCCGGTGTAAAGTACTGCCGAACCTTCGCAAGAATGGCAAGCTTTGCTGCTGCTGCTCTTGCTCTGGACTCAATGAACCGACCAAAGTTGAGGTTCGAGGAAATCTCTAAGCCTAACAACTGAAGCCGGTCACTGTATTCCAAGGATACATTCTGGAAAGTAGGAGCCAAGGTGAATGGGCTCCTTTTGGCGGTGAATGTGACACGTCTGCGTTTTGGTGGCGTTGAACTTGACAAGATTGGCATTGCTCCATGCGGAGACTGCCTGAAGTTTGTCATTCAAACGTTGCACCATGGCTTCTCTTTCAGACTGTACTTGATCTCGACTAGCCCGGTACTCGGCAGATATCTTTCTACAACTGTGCTGTCGTCTGCATACCCATAGATACCGGGCTTCAACAGATCATTAATGTGCAGCAGAAACAGAGTTGCAGAAAGAACGGACCCCTGAGGCACTCCGGCATTTATTGTCAAGGGTTCCGAGGAACACCCGTCGACAACTACTCGGAGAGATCTGTGGCTCAGAAAATCCGTTACCCAGCCGATCAGACCAGGAGATATACCGTACGCTAAAAGCTTGCATATAAGGCTCGCATGCCAGACCCTGTCAAATGCCCTCGAGACCTCCAGAGAGACGGCGACCGCTTCTCCGTTCTTCTCGATGGCCTCGCCTAAAATGTGAGTAGCATACACTAGGAGGTCCCCAGTAGACCTATTACGGCGAAACCCGTCCTGTCGGTCACTGAGGAGATCATTACCATTACCTTCTAGGTATGCTAGTAGGCGCGAGTTCAATACACGCTCCATAATCTTGCAGAGTATGGAGGAGATTGAAATCGGTCTGTAATTGACAGGGTCGGCACGGCTGCCTTTTTTGGGCACGGGTTGCACATTAGCAAGCTTCCAGGATTTCGGCACTATTCCAGTCATGAAAGAGAGGCGATACAGACGTGTCAGTACAGGAGACATCTCAGCTGCGCATGTCATGAGCAGAATGGCTGGTATCCCATCAGGACCACTGGCTTTATTCACATCTAAACGACACAATGTTCTCCATACCTCTTTGTTAGTGATGCGGATTTCAGGCATCGAAATACCGCAGTGAGGAAGATGTGCTGGAGAAGCATTGCCAGTGTCTAGATGCGAATTATCAGCAAACAGAGAAGCAAGTACATTCGCTTTCTCTGTTGCTGTGTGGGCCAGGGATCCATCCGGCTTCAGCAGAGCAGGCAGTGAGGGTTGGCAGAAATTCGACTCGATCGCTTTCGCAAGAGACCAGAAATCTCGACTGCCAGTTGGTCTGACAGAGAGCTTTTTGCCATTCTTAGCGATTCGATCGAGACGAGCCTTCCGCAATACCTTTTTGTAGGACTTGGCAGCTTGGTTAAAGGCTCTCTTCTTCAAACTTACATCCGGAGTTTTGCGGGTTCGAGCATCAGCCCAAATGAGATATGCCGAATGTTTTCGGTCTTGAGCATGACCACATTCGGCATTAAACCATGGGCGAGCTTTGCCACCGATGGGTACGTCAGCAAAGGGAATAAAATACTCCATTGCCTGATGCACCACATCGGTTATAGCATCCGCGCAACTCGACGGATCCAAAGAAGAGAAGCAGACCTGCCGCCAAGGATAAGACGCAAAAAAGTGTCGCACCTCATCCCAATCTGCTGACTTGTATTTCCATACTCGCCTAACACCATGAGGTTCGAAAGCTGGTGGGGAATATGTAAACACAGATTTCACCAGACAGTGATCGGAGGTTCCCAAGGGGGAGGTGACTTCTACACGATACCTGTCCGGATCAGTTGTCAGCAGAAGGTCCAGGCAATTGGCTGTATGGCCTACCACATCTGGTACCCTTGTCAATTGCTTCACCAGCTGAAAGAGGTCCAAGGACAACGCAAATTTCCGCGCTTCTCTTCCAGCATGGTCGGTCTTCTGGTACGGGAACAGCCAGTCCTGATGACAGGCATTAAAGTCCCCCAGAAAGACGAGCTGCGCCGAAGGGTACTGATACAGAGCCATATCTGCAGCCTCACTGAGATACTCAAATAAACGAGTTGTCTCCTGGTCACCGCTGTGCGAACGGTAGACACAGGAATACAGGATTTTTTCGTTTCCTGTGTCCACTAAAACCCATAGGGAAGAAAAAGTGGGGTCTTCAAGGTGACGGAGACGCTGAATACAGAGGTCGTTCCGCGCGTACATACTGAATCCGGCCCGTGAGCGAAAGTTGTGCTCCAACGAGTAACCGGGATAATCCAAGTATGTAGCGCTCAAAGGACATTGTATCTGCGTCTCCGTCAAAAAGAGCAAGTGCGGCTGCTCTGTCTCCAGGTGGTGGTGGACAGCTAAAAGATTTGAGTGCAAACCCCTTATATTAGTGAGGTGCACTTTGTATGAGGAGGAGTGCAACCCTTGTGTCAACTTGTTTCTTTTTTTTACCTTTTCATAATAAAAAATAAATAAAAGTGAATAGGGATGGGAAATGGCAGTTGAACGAGGCGGTACGTATCGAACCCAACGTCGAAATTGGTGATGTCTTGCCACTGGGAGGCTAGCCTGGAGACTGCGGGGACGCCCGAACCCCCCCAGGGATCGCCATCGGGCCTCCTCGTCTGGTCGCCAACCAGCACGATGGAGCCACCCTGGGATTTTTCGCAGCTGGCGGGGCAGCCTTTCGTGGGTGGCTAACCCACTAATTGGGCTCCCAACTATCTGCGGGCGGCCAGCGGAAAGCCGTCGCTTCGGATCCCGCTACCCTCCTCGACTAGACACCCGACAAAACAAACACCAACTCGACGTCAACCGGTTCGCCAACGTACCGCAGCTGTTCAGACCCATTTCCCATAAACGGCTTCATCGAGCAACGTGCCGGAACACGACTATGTCGCTTTGCGGCACGACTTTGCCCGATGGGTGGTAACTTTGCCGGCGACCCGATGTTATGGTCTACCACCAAGAAAACAATTTCAAACATCTATACTAATATTACAAAGATAGAGTAGTTTTTTTTAAATTTTCATATATAGATAGTAATCTACTACCCCCACTACATCGATTTGAATTATCCTTTCGCTAATAGAAAAATACTTTTTTGATAGAAATAAACATATTTCATTTGATGGTTACATATAGACCTACAAATAATCAAAAGTTTTTTACATGTATACCGAGGGTAATATGACCATGAGGGTAAAATGGTAATATATATTTAACAAATTTAATATTTAACAAAATAATTGAACATACTCAATGATAACAAAGTAAAAAAAATAATAGAGACAGAGCAAACATTTTCAAACATGTTTTAATATATATTTAAAATGTTAATCAATTGTTCAAGCAAGTTAGCAAGACGGAAACGACTACAATACCAGACTAACAATATACACTCCGTTATTTATATACATTCTGTTTTTAATGAACATTCCGTTTTTATTAGCAATAATGTGCTTAAGTTGTTTATTCTCAGATAATATTGTAATAGCCATTTGTTTATCAAACATTGTAGTAGACCATTTCATCATTTCTTTCATAAAATTTAGAATAATAAGCTATTAGTTAATTAGAGAAAAGAAAGGCAAATGAAAAAACTTACACATATATTTTATCAAAATATTTATTTTGATAAATTTATTAAATAAAAAAAGGTTTTATTTCCTATATATTTAATAAGACGTAAAGGGCGTAAGGGTAAAGATATACTTACCCTTACAGGGGTAAGTATAAGCCCCCTTTTAAAACACCGAAATTGAAGCAAAAAAAACTACTTGTATAACCTAAAAAACTTCGTATGTATACTGTTATACAAATACTGTTAAATATATGAAAACAATACCATAAGATTTCATAAAACATTGTTATTTTCTTTTCTCCCCATGTAGTGACCTATTCACCTTAAAATTCTAACCATCCTCCATTTTTACACTGACATAATAAACTTTTTTAGGGGAAAAAAATGTTCAACTAGAATATAGATCTATGGACGCCAACGATTGTTCTAATTGACTGATTGCTCTAGAATCTTCATTGATTCTTTATTGATAGTTCTAGAATAATTTAGAAGTTAGATTGTAGTTATTTTTTGTTTTAAGAGTAATGTATATATATTTTTTAAATATATTAAATTTAATATAAAACAATTTTTATTTTGCTTTTCTAGAACATATTTAATATGCTCCCTGAATAAAATACATTGCTATACTCTAAGGTTTCGTTTCCCTAAAGTTAAAAGCTAAATGAAGCATGAACTAACTCAGGTCATTAATTTTCTTGGATAATATGTACCTCCTGAGGCGTACGAGGGATAGCTGGGATGCCCCAATTCACTGATAGTCAATGATTATACATAGGTGTCTAAATACCGAGAAAGTTCTTCAAGCAAATATTATTTTTGTATACCCTTAAAGATACCCTTTTGTTCAGGAAATGCACATCCAATCCAAATCATACAAATGACTGTTGAACTGTTGAACAATAAATGTTGAAGACAATTTAATGAGATATTATATTTTTATTTTATCACAGACAATTGCAATTTATTTATGATGATTAACGATGCAGATTGACGAATATAAAAACCAACCAACCACATTCATTTAACGGTCTTATACAAGCAGCTTTTTTGGAGACAACGTTCGTAAATATGAATTTTGAATTTTTTGTCAAATATGATTGTTTATTATTAATTAACCTTATGTACTGTATGTTAGAATATGTAACCAAGTATTAATATAAAGATACTGTTTGTATATTATTTCAAGCTATAGTTCCTGTGTTGATTAACTTCTCTATGATGAAGTATATAAACAAAAGTCATCAAAATTATAAAATACCAATTTGATTTTACTTAAATACAGTGCTAAAATGCAAATGCTTATTTCCCATGACTCACAATAAACAACTAAAGAACAGAAAAGACTGAGCTGTTTACGTACAATTTTTAAAATCTGCTTAATAATACGCTCATACCATGTTAGTATATACAGAAATAGGTACAGGGTTATGTTTGATATCCAATTAAAGTTTTTGACGCGTCCTCCGATACCAGGAAGGGCAAATAAAACATTCGAGTGCAACACAATCATGTTCATCCTTTTATCCCAGTGGCATTCACCAGTATAACTGCAAAACTCTCAAAAAGGAAGGCGAACTGTCCATTCAACTTTTAAAGTCCTTAAGCCCGGGTGCCAAAGGAGCGAAGAACGTCTTTTATAACAATGAAGTGGTAACCATCTTTTAGGAATTTATTTTTTTATAAAAAAGCCAAAGTAACATTTAGTCAATTTCAGTAAGAAATTAATTTATTTCTTCAGAAATACTGTGTAAAAAATTAGGCTGTCTGTTCTTAAAAGAGACGTTAAAAAAAACACCAAAGTTTCAACAAATATAAATAAGAGATTAATATAATACTTGTATATACACTGTTAAACTTATTATATACACCTTAAAACATAATAACTTGTGTAAGAAACTTTTTTACCTACATTATACCTAGTAAATACTATAAATTATCAATATTACCTAGCCACTTTTATTAAAAGCTTTCCGAAACGATTTTTTTTCCTTTAGTTGTAAGTATCTATCCAATACCGAATCTCTTTACATTACTAGCTTTAGGATACATAGTATTTCCTATTATTACTTCCCCGGAAATTCACTCAGCGAAATATATCAAGTTAAAGAATCCACGTGTACACAAAATAGATATAAAACTACATAAACCAAGGTTAAAAAAACTACATAAACCAAGGTAAAAAAATATTAAAACACATCATTATTTTCGATATCATATTACGATGTTCAAAAAAAGACTAGCTCCAAATATATTCAGCAAGACCTTGGGAAACGCTTTATAAATAATATTCTCTTTTAAAAATGAATAAGGTGACAATAAGATGTTAAGGTTAAAAAATATGTATCAGTAGATTATGAAATAATGTTAATCAATTCAATTGAATGAACGAGTGACGTGTGTAAAATGAAATGAGTCATAGAGAATGTCATGTGTTGGACACTGTCAACCAAGACAAGGTAGTAATATATCTACTCTAAATAATAAGGTAATAATAAAGTCAGTTTGTAGGTAACGGTAATCCCTATACTTAAATATTTAATCTACAACATCAGCGACTCGACTCAATGAAAATTAAGAACTAATTACTGATAAAGTTCTGCAAAAACCGAACAGTAACACATATTGCCCAAATATAACGGAACAATGTAAAATGTATAGCTTATTTATTTTTTTGAATAAGAGGGATTTATCACAAGTTTAAATTATTTCTTAACTGGGTCTAATCTAGTGTTTGATTTTAAAACAGCTAAGTTGGTTTTAAAATTTAAACGTTTCTTTAAGATGAATACATTTACTGAGCTAGGTTTAAATGATGGTAAAGAAAACTTTATTAAAGAGTAGAGCAGAGAAGAGCATAATTACTTAAAGAAGGTGAATATAACATGTAAGTTATTCAAATATTTAAAACTTATAAATAAAATATATAATTATATTAGAAGGATCCGTGTATGTATACTATATTCACCTAAAAATTGAATTTCGTTATACATATCTTTCATAGACGAAATACAGTAAGTACATCATAAAATAATTATCAGGATCCAAAAACCTGTTTAATTTGTAATATATTTATTTCTACTTTTAATATAAAATACCCATTATGAAGTCTATAGATAGAAGACCTTGGAATTACATACACCGACTCTAATTAATTGGGATGAGAAAGGTCAGGTGGTTGATGTTTTTGTTCTTATATTCAAGATTGTTTATTAAAAAAAAACTCATAAGAACTTAAAATTATATTACTTATATATTTAACAACTTTTTAAATACACATTATTTAATTTCGTTTTTAAAAATAGGCATTCAGTAAAATGTGAAACAACAAAACACATTACGTTAAGCTATTTAGTAATTATATTGTATTACGCTTAAGATAATAATTATTGTGATGTGATTATACAAAATTTAAAAAAATATTTATGTACAAAATTGTATACTATTTGCAAAAATACTGAGAATGTGGGAAGGGATATTAAAGGTATTAATTATATTATTAAGTTTTCTATAAATCTCATCTGCAAATTTTTGTATATTATTGTTATTTTAATGGATATGGCTACTTGAAGAACTTATTAAGAATCGGAGAAAATATAAGGCCGTACAAAAAATATTACTCGATATTAGTTAAGCGAACATCCACCGAGCAAATTATTCCAAATACATTACTCCCTGTCTGCGAGTGCAAATTAATCTTTGCTTTAGATCGGCAAATAATTCCAGAGAAAACCTGGAAGATGATGTAACCAAACAAAATTATTACTATAATTTGATCAGATTGAACAAATATGTACCTACCATTTTTTTTTGAAATTCGTTTTTAAGCTTATTTTTTCTATATCCTATTTTAATGTACCACTTAACACACACACACATGTTATATTTCTATAAATTGCATAGCTCAGCTATACACTCGGAGGAAAATCTAGAATGTTATCGAGATGGAAAATGTATCTCGTCCTTTCATGAGGCTACAATATTATCTAAAAAACTTATAGGAATGCTTGTGATGAAAATCAAATTATGTGGTTTCTGTTATGCTTCCACTTCACTAACTTAGAGTAAAAGAGTTATGGAAACACCAAGTGACGGTTGGTTTCTAAAACGATTATTTAATTAATACATGATTATAGTACGGCTAACATTTATAATAATTAATTGATCTCGGCAGTAAGCAATCAAAATTATTAAAAAGTGATTTTAAAGTAGTATACATATACAATATGACCACATAGATTCTAAAATGATATAATATTTTCTTGGTAGTTTTGTCCAAAATTATTATCTCGAATATAAACATTTTAATGTTACTTTACATGTTTAATATATTTCCCCTGGAAGCGATATTAAATTCCATCGTGAATAATAGAAATATGCCGAATCATTATGACCAAATTTGGTACACTCGAATATTCCAATATTAAGGTCTTCCTATTAAGTACGTTTTCATTGCATGAAATAATTCCAGCACTTTACAGAAACAATGGTTTGCTGTAAAGTAACCTGTTATCTAAAGGGATAATGTTATAAAATAGCAGAAGACAGCATAATTATCAAAACATAAATAGATTTACACCTATATTAATTGCAATATACATTAGAATTATGTATAAAAACGGGATTATTGCCACGGTCAGTTATATTATTATTATTACCTCGATATTTCGAAGCGGTTACACGCTCCATGGTCACGAGTAGACTGTGGTCCCGTTTTTATACATAATTCTAGTGAAAATAACCACGTTAATCTAAAAACTTATATTGCAATATACATTGTTGTTAAAGTTTTACCTCGTAATAAATATGAAATCTGTAAAGGTGTGTGTATATGTAATATCAGCTTCTATAACAACATTAACTGTGTAAAATACAGCATAGATTAAAAAAGCGCTTAGTGTACTAACAGGCTTATAACGTTTTAGTTAACACAGATTTTACATATACATTATGTATATGTATGTCACTAGCACTATTCCAACGAATTAGATTAGGATTGAACCCTACTCTACAAACAGGATAATTTTATAATTTGGGCGGTGGTTCTTACCTATCAGAAAAGCAGTTACATTTGGCCAATGCTTTAGGTCTATCTACTGTTAGTGTAGTACATAGATAGTTGAATCTGCGTATTCGCCTCTTACTACATATATAAAAACCCTGATTTTCATATTCTTATAACGGGTTATTTCTATAGGAAAGTTTTCATAAATTAACATTTCTTCCTTATTTCTCAAATTTCACATTTAATTCTCTATTACATATAAATCTTATTTAAAAATAATTTTTAAAAAATATGTTGTTGTTATTTTTATATATTTACGTCTGTATACAATATTTTTTTTCACAAGATTGTCATACATTTAAAAATTTTAAGGGTGGTGATAATAACATAAATATATTTATTAATATTGTTGTAACTATAATATGAATAACCTCAAATACAATTATAAATTTGTGTGTAACCTTTACATGTCCAAATGCTATTTTGGGACTAATGTTAGATCAATTGTTGTTAATTAAAATGAAATATTTTTTAATAAAACAAAATTAAAATGACAACATTATTTCCTGAACTTTGCAGAAACTAATTTAATTTGAGGAAATTTATTCCCTATTTCGATATTATTATGCAACTCGTAAGACCAATAATATTGTAGGAGATTTTAATTTTTTCTTTTCAAAGTGAAAAAACTCTGAGCGAAAAGATAATTTTAACGGTTTTACAGTCAGCAGCGCATGTAATTGTGAGGGCGGGGAGATGTTGAATATAAAACGAATATAATGTGCTCCAGTATCTTTAGTATGCCTCGTAAGGAAAACATTTTGTTTCTGTCCACTAATAGATATTACTTATAATAATTTATTAATACTACAGATTTAGATTTTAAACTCAATTTCAACTTTTAACTTATATAAATTAAATACTTTAAAATATTTCAAGAAAATATTGGAAAAAAATAATAATATGATTTTTTTGAGAATTATTTTGTAAGATTGTGGTAATTAGAAAAAAATTGAAAATTATAGAAATGATTTTTGTAACAGTTAAAACGTTCATTTAATAAATCTATGATTAATCTAGATCAGAGATTCCCAAACTTCTTTCGTCTAACGCCCACTTTGAAAATCAGTTATTTTGTAACGCCCCTAATTTTTAAATCTTAAAAACTTTAATAACATATTAGTTTTGTTTTAGACTTATTTTACCAGAAAGAGCAATAATAATGCAACCTTACAATATAAAAGTAGCTTTTATTAAAAATTAACATTTACCAATAGTAATACAACTTTTCATAATTAAAAGTATTTGTTGTTAAAAAATTTACAATTAACAGAACTGGCCAGCATTCGCTGTCGTATATAAGAACCGATCAGTTGATTTTCTTTTATATCAGCACCTTGAGTTTGGGCGATATTCTGCGATCACAGACTACACACGTGACCTTAGACATCGTAATTGATGATATGATGATGATGATGATTGATACATTCGGGCTTAGCCATCGTAATTGATGCCTCCAGACTCCATAATGAATCCAGGTCACATGAACTTTTCCGTCTTAACAGCTGGCTCAGGACTTACATGGATAGAATTCGAATCTGGGCTTCTGCAAGCCATGTACTCGATCTTCGAACTGTTTACTTTAAGACCGCTGTTCTCAAGCGTACCCTTCTAGAGGTTTAACTTACGTTCCAGCTTCAGTTTTATCTCTCCGAGTAGTTGTCTTCTGGTGTTATTTCGAACCCTTGACAATAAATTGCAAAGTGCCTCAGGGGTTCGTTATTCATTTCATTAATTAAATATTTTTTTAATTTATTTTAAAAATTGTTTTCTTTATCTAAATCTTTAGTATGTATTAAAACAGTATTGTAAATTTGTATGTACATTGAGTGTGAACTATTCCCTCCCATTCAGCTTTGACGTCATTCGCTCTAGTTTATTTTTATTTTTAGTTTATTTTATATATTTATAAAAAATATTTTGTTTTACCTATTGAATATTTAACAGTAGACTATGTATATGTAAGAACACTAATAGTATTTTATAACTCATAGTTCCAAGTCTACAATTTTTTTTTTAATTGGAAATATAATATGTATGTTAGATTTTTTTTAAACATATTGCTCAATGAAAAATCCTTATATAAATTACATAATTTCATTTACATAATTTTGTTTAGAAATTATAAATCAGAAAAATTAAAGAACCTTTAGAAGTAAATAAGAAAATTAAATGTATTGATTTTTTTTTTCTTTAGGTATACAAAAATTGGAGGTGGTACAAAGTGAGCAAGTCATAAAGTTTCGTTTGTGACAGAGTATAATGACATATATTATGATATAAATATAACAATGGTGACAAACAATAATTAAATAGCCGTACCTACATTAAATTTGTAGCCTATTAGCTAAGCCACCAACGATTGTGGTACCATTGAATCCCCATTGTCCACAGTTTTGTTAATAATACCAAACTAAGAGAAATGATGATATACAATACATTAAATTATACTGGGCGATAAACAAAATGTTGAAACACATGTTAAAAATTAAAAAAAACTAATATTTATAATTTTGACTGTACACGAGACTTTTTTTTATAAGCATGTAGTTCGTAATGATGACGTCATAGTTTCCAAATTAGTTCTTATCGCATTTCTTTTTATTTAATACATTTTGCAATTCGCTCAACTAATTACATTCGTTCTTTTATTCACTCACGCACGCTCTAATTTCAGACGTCATTAGATCTCTTATGGATATTTTATACACCCTTTTATATTAAATACATATATAACAGTAAAATACATATGCAAAAGCACTTTACCGCTTACTTATATTATGATCCTTGGCCCTGAATTAATATAATATTACTGAATTTGAATGTGTACCTACTTCTTGGTTGAAAAATAAAGTCTTATCTATCAGGTCTACTACTAAACCTGATACTATTAGGTTTAGTTGTGATGAAAATAAAGTAATAAGTAGTTGTAATTTAAAAACACTAATTATATTATATATTTTTCTTAATTGGCTATTAAATTCATCTTATATGTCGATTAAATGTGTAAGCATTATTAAATTTTTAAATTTCTCATTTTTACTATATTTTAATTGTAAGTATACATTAATTTGGATTACATTTTGTTTTCTTTCAAAACATTTTATATATTTCATTGTGTCATCATGATCTTAATATGTGAATCAAATATTTTGAACCTATTATTAAGACTTGGAGTTTTGACACTTTTAAAGTTTATATAGAGAAAAGGTACACAAAATAAATATTCTTATATAATAATGTGTTAGAAAACATTAAATTAAAAAGACATTACATACGCAGTGTATGTAATGTCTTGGTGATGTAAAAAAGTGGTAGACCATAACCTTGGTGGTAGACCATAACATCGGGTCGCCGGCAAAGTTACCACCCATCGGGCAAAGTCGTGCCGCAAAGCGACATAGTCGTGTTCCGGCACGTTGCTCGATGAAGCCGTTTATGGGAAATGGGTCTGAACAGCTGCGGTCCGTTGGCGAACCGGTTGACGTCGAGTTGGTGTTTGTTTTGTCGGGTGTCTAGTCGAGGAGGGTAGCGGGATCCGAAGCGACGGCTTTCCGCTGGCCGCCCGCAGATAGTTGGGAGCCCAATTAGTGGGTTAGCCACCCACGAAAGGCTGCCCCGCCAGCTGCGAAAAATCCCAGGGTGGCTCCATCGTGCTGGTTGGCGACCAGACGAGGAGGCCCGATGGCGATCCCTGGGGGGGTTCGGGCGTCCCCGCAGTCTCCAGGCTAGCCTCCCAGTGGCAAGACATCACCAATTTCGACGTTGGGTTCGATACGTACCGCCTCGTTCAACTGCCATTTCCCATCCCTATTCACTTTTATTTATTTTTTATTATGAAAAGGTAAAAAAAAGAAACAAGTTGACACAAGGGTTGCACTCCTCCTCATACAAAGTGCACCTCACTAATATAAGGGGTTTGCACTCAAATCTTTTAGCTGTCCACCACCACCTGGAGACAGAGCAGCCGCACTTGCTCTTTTTGACGGAGACGCAGATACAATGTCCTTTGAGCGCTACATACTTGGATTATCCCGGTTACTCGTTGGAGCACAACTTTCGCTCACGGGCCGGATTCAGTATGTACGCGCGGAACGACCTCTGTATTCAGCGTCTCCGTCACCTTGAAGACCCCACTTTTTCTTCCCTATGGGTTTTAGTGGACACAGGAAACGAAAAAATCCTGTATTCCTGTGTCTACCGTTCGCACAGCGGTGACCAGGAGACAACTCGTTTATTTGAGTATCTCAGTGAGGCTGCAGATATGGCTCTGTATCAGTACCCTTCGGCGCAGCTCGTCTTTCTGGGGGACTTTAATGCCTGTCATCAGGACTGGCTGTTCCCGTACCAGAAGACCGACCATGCTGGAAGAGAAGCGCGGAAATTTGCGTTGTCCTTGGACCTCTTTCAGCTGGTGAAGCAATTGACAAGGGTACCAGATGTGGTAGGCCATACAGCCAATTGCCTGGACCTTCTGCTGACAACTGATCCGGACAGGTATCGTGTAGAAGTCACCTCCCCCTTGGGAACCTCCGATCACTGTCTGGTGAAATCTGTGTTTACATATTCCCCACCAGCTTTCGAACCTCATGGTGTTAGGCGAGTATGGAAATACAAGTCAGCAGATTGGGATGAGGTGCGACACTTTTTTGCGTCTTATCCTTGGCGGCAGGTCTGCTTCTCTTCTTTGGATCCGTCGAGTTGCGCGGATGCTATAACCGATGTGGTGCATCAGGCAATGGAGTATTTTATTCCCTTTGCTGACGTACCCATCGGTGGCAAAGCTCGCCCATGGTTTAATGCCGAATGTGGTCATGCTCAAGACCGAAAACATTCGGCATATCTCATTTGGGCTGATGCTCGAACCCGCAAAACTCCGGATGTAAGTTTGAAGAAGAGAGCCTTTAACCAAGCTGCCAAGTCCTACAAAAAGGTATTGCGGAAGGCTCGTCTCGATCGAATCGCTAAGAATGGCAAAAAGCTCTCTGTCAGACCAACTGGCAGTCGAGATTTCTGGTCTCTTGCGAAAGCGATCGAGTCGAATTTCTGCCAACCCTCACTGCCTGCTCTGCTGAAGCCGGATGGATCCCTGGCCCACACAGCAACAGAGAAAGCGAATGTACTTGCTTCTCTGTTTGCTGATAATTCGCATCTAGACACTGGCAATGCTTCTCCAGCACATCTTCCTCACTGCGGTATTTCGATGCCTGAAATCCGCATCACTAACAAAGAGGTATGGAGAACATTGTGTCGTTTAGATGTGAATAAAGCCAGTGGTCCTGATGGGATACCAGCCATTCTGCTCATGACATGCGCAGCTGAGATGTCTCCTGTACTGACACGTCTGTATCGCCTCTCTTTCATGACTGGAATAGTGCCGAAATCCTGGAAGCTTGCTAATGTGCAACCCGTGCCCAAAAAAGGCAGCCGTGCCGACCCTGTCAATTACAGACCGATTTCAATCTCCTCCATACTCTGCAAGATTATGGAGCGTGTATTGAACTCGCGCCTACTAGCATACCTAGAAGGTAATGGTAATGATCTCCTCAGTGACCGACAGGACGGGTTTCGCCGTAATAGGTCTACTGGGGACCTCCTAGTGTATGCTACTCACATTTTAGGCGAGGCCATCGAGAAGAACGGAGAAGCGGTCGCCGTCTCTCTGGAGGTCTCGAGGGCATTTGACAGGGTCTGGCATGCGAGCCTTATATGCAAGCTTTTAGCGTACGGTATATCTCCTGGTCTGATCGGCTGGGTAACGGATTTTCTGAGCCACAGATCTCTCCGAGTAGTTGTCGACGGGTGTTCCTCGGAACCCTTGACAATAAATGCCGGAGTGCCTCAGGGGTCCGTTCTTTCTGCAACTCTGTTTCTGCTGCACATTAATGATCTGTTGAAGCCCGGTATCTATGGGTATGCAGACGACAGCACAGTTGTAGAAAGATATCTGCCGAGTACCGGGCTAGTCGAGATCAAGTACAGTCTGAAAGAGAAGCCATGGTGCAACGTTTGAATGACAAACTTCAGGCAGTCTCCGCATGGAGCAATGCCAATCTTGTCAAATTCAACGCCACCAAAACGCAGACGTGTCTGTTCACCGCCAAAAGGAGCCCTTTCACCTTGGCTCCTACTTTCCAGAATGTATCCTTGGAATACAGTGACCGGCTTCAGTTGTTAGGCTTAGAGATTTCCTCGAACCTCAACTTTGGTCGGTTCATTGAGTCCAGAGCAAGAGCAGCAGCAGCAAAGCTTGCCGTTCTTGCGAAGGTTCGGCAGTACTTTACACCGGGACAGCTTCTTGTTTTATACAAAGCACAGATCCGGTCGTGTGTAGAGTACTGTGGCCACTTATTTGCTGGTGCCGCAAAGTCTCATCTTGCGGTTCTGGACTCAATTGAGAGGCGAGCAAAGAGGCTTATAGGCGATCCCGAATTGGTCGAAGCCGACCTCCAAAGCCTTGAACACAGGCGTAGAATTGCTAGCCTCTCAGTATTCTATAGGATACATTTTGGTGAGTGTGCGCAGGAATTACACGATCTAATTCCCCCGGCCCCCTTCCATCATCGGACTTTCCGACGCACGGCAGGAATCCATCCTTTTGTTGTGGACATTCCACCTGTCCGAACGAAGCGCTTTGCTTCGTCTTTTTTACTGCGTACAGCAAAGGATTGGAACAGCTTGCCTGCGTCGGTATTTCCGAAAGAATACAATGTGGATACATTCAAGAGAAGAGTGAATAGGCTGCTAGGGTAATGCGCCTTACCACCTTCGACTACATTCCACTTACCATCAGGTGGAATGTAGTCAAGCATTGCCCTAGATAATATAAAAAAAAAAAAAAAAAAAAAAAAAAAAAATTACACTTACAACTTCATTGTTTGAATTGTCAAGTATGTACTTAATATACTATGTATTAGTCTGTTATTCAATAATTTATTGAAAAGTTGATTAAAATACATATTATCCAAATAATATTGATGCATTGATTAAACATATAATAATAATAATAACATCAGGACAAATTACACACATTGATCTAACCCCTAAGTAAGCAAATTATTTCTTTGTGTTAATGGTGTTAGACAACGATACAAATACATAGAAATACACATATAAATATTGAGAATATATTTAATAAACGACCAAATCCAGAAACACAGACATCTAAGCTCATCACATAAATGCCTGTCTCCGCCGGGAATCGAACCCGAGCCCCATTGCGCCGTGACACGTTAGGCGTGTGCGCTAACCACTCGACCAACGGGGCGGTGCCGTGCCGGTGCCAACATATACTAAAGAAATAACTTATTTGAAATGACATTTAATAATTTGATAGAATATAACTTGCTTAATACTTAAAACTTAAAAATTACTCATTTTGTATCTTTTAGATGGCCACTATTAATTGATTTATCTTCGATATAAAGTACAGAACATATCTTTAACGACTATATTTGGGAATGAATAGAAAATTTAAGTCAGTCGGGATGCTGCGACTGATGTAGCATTCGATCAATAGATCCGATCCATTGGTCTAATCACCCTTATGAATCTTAAGTGCTATTGTTGAGTAAGAGAATACCTTTTGTAAGATTTGGTCGATCTTATAAAACGTAGATATTTTACAGTAAATATTTTTTCTTTGTAAATATTTGTTCTTTGCATGTTAAATTTTGTGCATAAAACCAATGCTGCATATAGAGACCACTTTATAATATTCAGTATTATTTATGAACTATAAAAAGTTCATTATCAAACTTTGCCAACTTTCATATGTAAAAAAGAAAGCTTTGTGGAGTGCCAAAAGACAAGGATCATTATTTTTTTAGGTCACTGGAGGCTAACAAGGGACAAACCTTCTAGCGACGTTGCAGCGCTTCTATTATGAGATTAAGCGCTTTAATAACCTGCGTATACGTATTCACCATTTAAGAGGTTTAAATATCTTATTATTGATACTTCATTATGATTTCCTCTCTCGTAGATTAATATACTATAGTTTAACTACAGTATAATACAATAAAATAGTTTAAGTAAACAATTTTGTTCAAAATGGAAATTATCGGTTTCATGATTTTAAACATTTTCCTATAAATATATCGTGCTTCTACATTATAACATAGAAGATAGATTATCTTTAAAGAACTAGTCATAACTAAGAATAAATATTAAAAATGTCTGCGCTCAAATTTATCAAGTGACATAACAAATTAAAATAGGGTAACAAGTTAATAACAACACTTCTAAAATCTCTCGCTTAAGCTTTCATTGTAACATAAGCCAGTGTTAACTCCGTCTCCAGCACTGACCTACGTTTGTTTATTACCACCAAAAATGACTTAATAAAATTAATTTGTATAACTCATAATTAAAGTTGACCTAAATTAGGAAGGAGCAATTTTAAAGCGAGTTAAAGCCATTCGACACTTAATTTTTTTTTATCAACAAACAATGTAGAAGAATTATATGGTTATCTAAAAAATGTCATTGAATCTAATATCACTAACTTTTGTAAAAAAAAGAGAGTTAAGTAATCGATGTTTTACGACTAAAAACTTGAATTCTTCATTTTTTACTAATAAGATTAGTTACATATTATACATTTTAAATATTAAACTAGCTTTGTTGAAGATATTTCTAACAATGTAAGCACTAAAACAACTGTAACTCAAGCTTTACAACTCGGGATCTTTCAACAAAATTAAAATCTTTTAATTTAATTGTAGTTATTGCAAAACTAACAACAAAACAAACTTGAAACGTTAAGTGTACACGAGTATATACCACTACCACTAAAAATAATAAAGCTATTCTATTTAGAGCGTAGAAGCTACCGACACTGTACCTCAATTGGTAGAGCGACGTAACGATTTCCCAGAGGTCGCGGGTTCGAATTCCTGCTCTTATTAGTTTATTTTGCATGCTATATTTATATAAATTTAAATAAGCTTAGCATTGCTATACTTGTTTATAGATATTATCAAACAGTGTAGAAGCAGGTATCGTATAGGATTTATTTTTAAGTATTAAAATTAGGATATAGGATTTATTTTTAAGTATTAAAATTTTGCGTTCGAAAAGCGTCTGGTTTTGGTTTTTCATTTCAAGTCAATTGCGTCAAAGTGATATCAGCTACAATTAATGTATTTTTTACAAGTGTTCCCTAAACTTTTTAAATCCAGAATAGTGATTGCTAATGCTAATTATTATTTAATAATTAAACCTTTTAAATCCTTCTTACCTCAACTATAATTTTACTAACAAATTTTACGGAAAGATAGAAGTTTGTCTTTAGTGAGTCATATTGGAAATATAGCTGGGAGAATTAAAATTTTGATCATATCGAATTGGAAATTTGTACTTTATATCATAAAGTATAACCTTTTGCATTAAATTATCCAAAATGTTAATAACTACAAAATGACTTATTTGTTTGAGAACTGTAACTATTAGTACCAATAAAGGCTAATTCTCAGATATAAACAATGATGAAGAGACTCCTAAAAAGGTTAATAAATGAACAAAGAGAAAATTGAAATAAAACGTGTTCTAAGAATTTATATTTAACCCGGCGTCAGCACAGTTAAAATATGTTACAACGATAGTAGGGTTGGGTCCAGGAGACCCGTGAAGAAAATCGTCATAATTTCAATAATTACAAGACATTTACTAATATATGGCTGTTATTGGATAAAACGACTATAGTTTAAGTGGTCACGTATGAGTAAAAAGAACTTGAAGTAAATTTTTCTTTTTAATATTTTTTTTATGATAGTTGAGCAAAATATTAACAAAAATAACAACCTTTGTTTTAAAGTCACAAAACTTGAACCAAATATGATCTATTTTTCTAAAATATTAATAATTAGGATACATGTAAATCACATTTAATAAGACTACAAATAAAATTACAAATTAGTTTTATGAATCAGTCATATCATTGCTTACATATGCGCAGTCTCTACTGTACAATATTGCAAACTCAGTGCATATATATTTGTTTCAGTTCCGTCAAGTTCAATTACTTTTTCAGTCTTTTTTGGCAGGACAGTCTTGCAACCTTTTTCTGACCTTCAGTATCTTTGCAGACGGGTCCCTAACAGGGTTTCCTAAAAAAATCGCGTATTGTTTGGCACATTAGTCTTAGCAACTACAGGATGCCTTTTCGGTCGCGCAAATGCTCACGAACGCGTAAATTGAGAACGCGTAAATGCGTAAATTGAGAATTTGCAACACTTTGTAACAATGTTGTTATTTATCTTAAGAAATATATGTGCATTTATTGAAGCAATATTTACATATATATTATAAAATTTTCAACCCTAAATCGAATGTTTAGGCCTAAAGGCATCTATGGCCACTTTATTGCATCTCTTCCAATAAAATTAGTAGATTGTACCTCGCTGTCGTAAGTGCTGACAAAATTCTACTGTGATTCTGTTCTGTAATTCAATCAGGGGTTAATTATCACTATTCATTTCACATGCGTTTTCGTCGGTATTACTAGTTTGGCTGCAATGCTCAAATGGACTTCTACATCTTCAGTTTCCGAATTTTCATGATCGGAGTCTGATTCCTCCAAGATACTCAATATTCGCTGTCGTTCGCGTTCTTCCAGAACCGTTATTTCAAAAGTCATGCGAATAAAATAAATAAATATACTTTTTTATAATGGCGCGAAGTTACTACACGAAGTGTATGGTTGGGTCAAATTTACCCTTTGTCATGTTTAGAAGCGTTTATACACCGCTGCGATTGCAATACGACTAAATATCGATATTCCGTGGGAAGATACGACCCTTAGCTCCAGCTATCGAGAATTATGGCAGTGTGGCACCAAAAACATTAGAAATACGCGCATTTGAAAATAGCCCGGGTCAAATAGACCCAACTGTGCGAACGCCGGGTTAATTGCCTCCAAAAGTTGTAATACTGACTCATCGTAATAATATCAGATAGATAAAGGCAGGATATGGAAAAGATTAAATCAATATTTATGACAAAGAGATAATTTTTATTGATAGTGAAAGAAATTCACAAACATCAAATTCATTATTTTTCAACAGGATAGATAATAAGCGAAAAACTTGTCACTTAGTGTTGAATCATAGATACTTAAGGTTATATAGCAAAAACGGAACTCTAAAATATTTTATGTAATAAAAAATATAAATCATATTATTTAGCTTTAGCTGTCCATATATTTTTTATTTATACAGGGCTAATTGCAAACTGGTAGAAAATCATAAAGTAGCCACATATTTCATTTTCTGAAAACTAGCTAAGTTAGCCTTTCTCGTCAAGGATGAGTTTCCCGAGGTTCTATGAGAGTAAGAACAACAAAAAATGTTATGTTATTTTGTTAATTAATTGTGGTGAAAATAAAAACATTGTATCGAAAATAAACCCCTTTTATTCTGAACTTCATAAGTAGTTTGATTGACAAAAGTGAGGGTGGTATTATGCTTAAAATATTTTCTGTTGTTTCATATTTCTACGTATTATTTAAATTAAGTATATGTTTTTTGAAAAGAAAAATAAAATTCATTAGATTCTAAATTAACATTCATTAGTAAATGTTTATGTATTTGTTATTTTATATACTTTTTCCAAGCTTCGAAATTTTATAATATTTTTAAAAATTTACACAGTATTAAAATATTTATAGCAATCTATAGTCAACATATTAGGATGTAATAATATATCATAAGCATAACTTCTTAGAATAATTAATAGCTTTAAACGCGATTTGAAGGTTTTTACCAAGATAATTATTGATTAAAAGCTCTAAGTATAATATTGCTGTGACACGCGATTTAAATTATTTATTATAAAGTACCAACTATTTTCACTTTTATTTATGCAAAATTGTTACATTGGAACAAACTGAAAAGGTTTTGACAACTTTAATTTTATAATTTTATTGGACGTACATTATGTAAATAAATACTGGTGTTTGCTATTCAATTGTTAATGGCTATACTTATAAAAGATCATGTTTAGTAAGTGGCCTGTGACTAGACAATTATTTTATAACATGTCATGACCATTAGCTCTTATAACATGATATTCACCTGTGTCAACGTAATGAATATTTAGCTTTTACGTTTACAAAATGTTTGAAGAAAGGATCAGGTTGGGACTGAACCCTACTGTAATATTCAACAAATGTGGTATTTTAAAGCAAATGTTTATGGTAATGTTCCTTTTATAGTTTTGTTCTTTCTTTACTAACTCTGACATATTCTGTGAAATTAAGTATTACTTATTTGATTATTTATTGAATAAAAATACTTTTATTTAAGTATGATAATTATAAAATGTACAATACGTGTATATAAAACGATCTTTACTATGTTACTTACATTGTTTTACATCAAATGTTTATTTGTATAAGAATCCTTTTCTAAATAAATATAATGACTGTTTCTTGTTTAGCTCTAGTATAATTTTATAATAATTATGGTCTGTTTATTCTTTCTTTTTAATAGCAGCATAGCTTATAAAGGAAAGGTAAAAGAACTTTTCACATTGTTTTTAAATATAATAAAAAACATACAATTTTCTCTTAGAGTCACAATTTATAAAAAATAAACAGAAAATATTTGGAGAAAAAAAACACATTGTAAAATATTTTTAACATCATATTATTATAAAAAATTAAAAAATAAATGAATTATATATTTTGAATGTAATCAATTTACCAAATTTCATAATTAAAGTTAATGAGAACAATCACAAGATCAATTTATTACTAGAAAAGCAACAAAACTTAATATAATAAAATTTCCTTATAGCTTGTTAAGAAAAAAATATCGAACGACACGAATATGTTTCAGTTATTTATTATCAGTGAGTATTAAATATTAAGAAGTGTTTTAATAATAATTAATTGTATGAACATTTATGTAGTTTAAATTATTAATTATTTGAATATTAGTACCTACTAATATTCACTATTAGTAGGTACATACTAATTACTACCTTGTAATTTAAGCTTTTTATTTCTGAAACGTAATTAAAGGAAATAAATTAAGACATAAAAAACAGCTCAAAAAGACTCACCTTCAATGAATACTAATTGAATTTTATTGTAAACAGATTTTCACGTCTTTTTTTTGAATTCTTAACCATATGCTATTAGATTTTGTATTTTGTTATATTTTTTCAGTCGCTTTCTATTTTAATTATTTATTTATCTCAATAAATAAAATAAAAACATCATCACAGATTTTTGTTAAGAAAATTTATCAGCGTTGCAATGATGCAACTTTATCAAAATTTTATAAATTTCTCCGCATTGCGGTTGGCAGAAATGATTACTTAGACGGAGCATATGGATAAAATATATGAAGTAACCATCAGTTGTTCACAGAAGATATAATCCAAATATAATAAAATTATTACATGTAAAATTGCACAATATGTGATATGAACATAATATAATAGGGATCATATTCTTACCGAAATCTCATGTCATGTAATAATATATTAGTAACATCCACGGCTATATGATTGTCGCATATTAAACTCGTATATTGCATAATCATAAAATTAAATGTTCACTAAACTCATCAATGTTTTTTTACTCTTTTTACGTTAAAATTGTCTAAGTTATCAATAAAACGTGAAGTAAAGGCATATTATGTACATAAAAGCACGTAGGGTTTAATCAGCCGACTAAGTTCTTACTAAGCAGGCTGATTAAATCTAACGTGAATAAATAAAGGCCAATTTAATCAAAATTAAAAACTAACATATTTTTACTTTTCTTTTATTTATATTTATCATTTATGGATAGAGTTCGGATTTATTCTTGGATATGAATTATATATTTTTGTTTATTTGTTACAATTACGTATGTTATGAAATGATATATAATTAATATAAGTCGTTTTTATAATTGTTACGGTCTATTTAAATTTAAATAATTATGCTTTCACTTTACAGGTAAAATAGTATCTGGATAATAAAATTTTGAAACTACACTACAGCTGCTCCAAATTAGAACGGTTTGAGATCGCTTTGATCATTTTAAAATTTAAAAAAGTTTCTCGTTTTAAAATATTTAAGTTTTTATATAATAGGGTTTCAAGCTAGCAAATGATATAGTTGATAGGTTGATAGTAAGTGGCTTCGTCTATGCGACCCAAAAAAAGTTGCAGATATTTTATCACCAGGAGAACTGGAGAAATGAAGTCGCTTAGTCACAAGTGGTTACAAAATATCGAAATATATATGGCGTACTAATGCATCATGGGAAATTTCAGATATACTTTTAATTAATATTTCAATTTACATCAGCACTTACTAACTAATTTCTTTAATAAATAAAAATAATGTCATTAAGAGCATTTTATTAATTAAAAGAAAAAAAAATTAAAATTGATTCTAAGCAAATATTTTATTTACTTCCAACATGGTTCCAACTTTAGTTTGACCCATTCATAAATTTAAAAAGTAACATATATTTGGTACATGAATATTTATAGAATAAATATTTACTTATATCTATTGAATACTGCATATAAAACTTTAATTAAAATATACATATATTCTAGGTCTTTTTAAGAAACAAGAAAAAAACCTGATTTATTTCTATGCTTAACTATTACTATTTTAAATACAGAAGACAGAAACGGAAATATTGACATTATTTATAGCGAAGATCTTTTTTCTGCAAGAGTGCTTCAAAGAAAAGTCTTCGTGAATACTTTTCAAGGAGCATATTTCAATAAATTTTAAAAGATTGTTTGCAACTTTTAAAATTCAATGAAGTATGATTTGTTTATTTATATAAAAGTGTCGAAGAGTTGTGAAAACTATCTAAAGAGAGCTACTTAATTACAATATATGATAATGATCTTACACGAAAAACCCACTGTCTTGATTTGATTTGCACAATTTTCATGTTATATCACATAACATAACATAAAATCAGCCAATAGGCTGCAGCAGTCCTGCAGTGTTCTGCTATTGACAGGCCTCCTCCAGCGTACGCCATAGGACCCGATCTCCAGTTTTGGCCATCCAGTCACTACCAGCTATACCCTCATCCGTCCGTCAAATCGTTAAAATCATTTTATTTGAAATGTTACTCTGATTTAGTGAGTGAAATATACGAAGTGTTGTAAGCGAGCTCAAAAAAAAAGTGTTACGCTCACGCTAACAGGTGTTTTTTTCCAGATTTTAATAAAACTATTTTGGTCAGATTGAAAATGCTTGTATAGGTATTATATTTTAGCACATTCCGAACTATGGCTATTGTTTGAAAATTGTGTTTGAAGATGGCTTTAGCTCGGATCATCTTGTTAAGATAAACAAATTAAGTTAACGATTCAGTTATTGATCATCCAATAATCTTTTTCATCTTTACCCTATCCTGTAAAGCAGTGGCTAATTAAAGAGATTGGCAGATGCAATCAACGACGAGCGCTCCATTTGATAGAGATTTCCATTAAACAGAAGTCTGTTTACTAAATATATTACAAGTAGAATACATATCCAAGTATAATGGAAATAGTATCTAAAATTTATCATGAAACGCTGGTAAAGCGCATTTAAATTCTGTATGTAGAGAATTTATAATAAAACTATGACTCTCTAATTAAAACATATTTTACTAAGCCGTTCAAAATATGATCAAAATTACACTCTGCAACAATTAACATATAATAAACCGTTCCAAAATTAAACACCCAAAACTTACTGATACTAAAAAAAACATTAGCTATTGGCTACAGCACATATTCAACAAACATATATCTTTGTTACCTCGGGATAACAAAGTAGTCCCATAAGTAAAACAGTCGTAGGACCGCTCAGGGAATGTGGCTAAGCCATGTTGAATTTATTTAAGTCTCCTTTACAAATGGCCTCATTCACAAGTCGTGGAAAAGTAATGGAGTATTATACAAATAGTCACATTTACATTTAACTTTTGGATATTTACCTAAAAGGTTTTACCTTTTTACTACGCCCCTTTATTGAATTTTATTGAAATATATTTTAGTTCCATTATATTTCAGTTTCAGTATTGCAATTTAATACCGGATTGTGGTTAAATGTGGCCAGGCTTAAATTCTAGCCAAAAGGTATTTTTTTTTACGTATATTATATATTAGTTTGAACATTGATGATTGTATTTTTTATTATCTAATAAACGTTTTTGTGTACGTTATATTGTGTAAAATAAATATATTAACAACTATAACATAGAAACATTTAATCTATGAAATGTATGAAATGTATGCCAAATGAAAGCTTTGGCTTAATTGTTTTTATTGCAAATATTGACTTTTTAAAATAATAATATTAAACTAACATAAAAAATTGATAATAGTTTCTTGGTAAATGTGATGAAAACTTGTTAAAGTTAATGGTCTGAAATCGTGGCGTTGTTGGAGAAAGGACAATCAACGCGACATAATGGAGCGCTGCGGTGAGATTTATCTACTCAGCCACATTAGAGAGCCAAGACCCAGTTACCGGATGTACCGGCTTTAATTATTTTATTATTAGACAATTATACATACTATATTGAAATAAAACATAAAAAAATATTAATGTATTACTGTATTATAGTACATTTCGATAGCAGAATAAAACAAAAAAGGTATTTTATTATATTTATTAATGAGTATTTTAAGTGACGACGATATTAAAGTATCTATATGTGGAATAAAACTTAAAGTTGAATCAACATTAATTCCTAAATCGGGTATTTTATTTGCTTTTTGAGGCAAGTGATTATTCATACGGTAACTGGTCTTGATTTCGGATATTTTTCTATTACCTATATATTACAAAATACCACTCAAGATTATTAATCTCAAATGAATTTTAATACACCAAATTTAAAACCTATTTAAATCTTGTTGTAAAAGAATCGCGTCCTATTTCCTTTTTTATATTATGATGAAACGTATTCAATTATATGTACGAGTATAATGCAAATGCTGTTCAACTCTATCGGATAATTTTTCATTTCGTTTTTCTGAATTCTTATGAGTTTAACAGGTATTTATTCAGCTCTTTCATAATTCCTAGCGTTACGTCAGCAAAGAGACTGTTATGCATGTTGGAGATAACAACTTCAGAAGGTAATTTGTGTTAATCTTAGCGTGTCTCTGTTTATTTAAATTTGAAGTTGATGAATTTTATCATAATAATTCAAAAGGTTTAATTTTAGTTTTAAGAAAATGTAATAAAGAATTTAAAAAAGACTCTAAGATATATTTATTTACGACCATTACCGTGGTAAACAAAAGCCTGTTTCGTATTATGAATATATAAACATACTGTAAATATATGATATCGATTATTTAAATTACTTGTCAGGTAAAACTGATGTATATTATTTTAAGGAATATAACAAAAAGGTATAGAATAAGTGTCACGGTTTTTGGTACGTAATTCGATGAATGTTGGAAGATGGAACCTCATATTGAATATAAATGTTATATTTGGTACTTGATGAGATGAGAGTTAAATGTATAACCACAGTTGGTAAATGTGCCACAGTTGGGGACACAACCGACGTCTTTTAGTTACTGAATCATTACAAAGCTATAAAAGAGCAAAAGCCTTAATTTGGAAACATTGTAAATTTTTATAATTATATATTAACTATTTTTGACTTTAAATAGTGACTTAAGAAACTACCTAAATTACTAGTTAATAGTCATAACTAATATAGGTCCTTTGTATATTGAAGAATATGTATATTATGGGATCATTTTTTACTAATGGTTTCCTTTTGACTTCGTCCGAGACCTGAGTAGATACCTACTACTGATATCAAGTTAGTCAAGAATGTGTAGATGATAGATATATGTGCCAATATTAAATTTTATTAACTATTATCCCTGTATTCACGTTCTTCTACTAAATCATTTAAATTAATAATACCTAGATATGGCATTCTTCTCTTCCAGTTATTAGTCTAACCAGGTACTGGACATTAATAGCCTCTTTTACGACTTTGACCTCGAATTATGTAAAATTTATTGCTACGTAGAGTAGAGTCATTTTCTTAATTTTAGTTGTACTGCTACCATACTTTTTATACAAATATTTGAATTTTGGTTGTAAAGTTATTAATAACAAAATTTTAAATAGAGATATCATACGAAATTTTGTCGTTTTGTCCATCTTAGTGTACTGAACATTGAAATATCATGGATTTTTTTGGAAGGTTTTGTATCAATTATGTTTGCCTCGCCAACCTCATGCTTTGCCTATAACATGTAGCCAATAGCTACTTAATATTTTGATAGGCACCTACTAAATATTTTTAGTTTACCGCCACGGGAAATCGTATATCATATTTACAGCTATAAAGATAACATTGTTTTAGAGCACTGTTGTACATAATAAGTTCATTATATATGAAACATAGTTTATTTGTAATATTACAGTAACAAAAGTGGACCCAATACACAAATCGTTTACTTTCCAATCAAAAGCAGCTATTACTGGTAACTTGGTATAAAGTATAATGAATAGTTTAGTTAACAAGTTTCACCGCAACCCCCAATTACTTATTTCTTACGGTACTCTAAATTTCATTATCCCTTATACCGCAAGAGTATGTTCTTCAATTGAAATAATTAATAGCTTTCGTAATATACAAATGTATTTCATAAAATATATTCAAATGACGATAAATTTATATTATAAGGAGAGAATAGCTATCTAGGTTTAATTTTTTAATACACTTAACAAGTAATCCGTTAAGGTGAGATATATGCAGATACAAAGAATTTATATATCGTTAAATAATAAATGTTTTATAGAAATGATTTAGTTCTGTATCCTAGGCTAAATAAATACAATACTTAAATAGTTTAACAATAGCTTTATTTGTACTGTAAATATATTCTGATTATTAATGAACTATTTATATGACTACGATTTACATAACTATAACAACTTATACTAAAAGGTTCGCACTACTATAAAAACGCAGGAAGAAGCTCCTTATTTATTTTTGGGGTATTTTCTTTTCAATGTCAGTCAGTCAGTCAGTCAGTGCTATTACAATAAAATAATAGTTAAAATAATACAAGATTTTAAAATTAAAGATCCACTTGATCCTGTAAATTCCTGGACATGGGTTATGAACTTCGTCAGAACTTAAAAGCTCAAACTATAAGCATGTACAATGTCAAGGATTCCCTAATAACCGAATTCGCTAAGTTACCTACACACAGTCAGTTTACATATAAAAGGGATTTACTTAGTCGGCCAATAGCTTATGTTGCTTAGTTATCACATTATTGGATTAGATTTAAATGGAAATGCTTCTTCAAGGGACTAGTCGTTGGCCGTAGTATCATATGCGCAGTTATTGGTTTATTTAATTTTTTGAGACTAAGATTGTCATTACAATTGAAAAGAACTACAATTAGTTTCACTTTATAGAGATATAAAAGTAAAAAATATATATCTACCGATGTGTTAAGTTTACGTACAAATTGTATTTTGGTTCGAATCACAAATTATTTGATTATTAAATATTATTAATTTTATTTTACTAATTATCCAAATAAAATGTGTGAAAATATCAATATCTCTTGAGCTTAGTTATATATACAGTACCTATAATTCAACTCAGTACATAAGTAAAATTAAACATTAAGCGAATCTGTAGTTTTCTATTTTAAAGTTACAACCTAATCGGTACCTAGATCGGTAGGAAAATAGCAATAAATTTAGCCCTATTTAATCCAGGCTCATTCCGAAAATAGTTATTCAAATAATCCAACCACACTTTCATAATATTATTCCGAAGTATATAGGCACAGTGGTTATCGTTTAAAGTTTACCTCCTTAGGGTCGTAACTTTAGTAACTTTAGGGCAGACATTATCTTGTGGTGACTTAAGCATATGTATTCATAAAATTGATCATCTTTATAACTTATTAATTACCATGATGTACTTACCTTATTAATATATGTAAGACCAAACATATTAAGCAAATACACCTAAAGCAAGGTTTTATTGAATTGCAAAATGTATGTTTTTCTCAATAAATGACAGATAAAATATTACCCAATGTTGCCACATTTTGTTGTCATTTATCGGTATTGTTTTACACGGATCAACTCGTCTACTGCTTTCGATGCTCTTGACATGATTCATTTGTTTATTCACTTCCGTTTAAAATGAAAATATATTGGAATAAGTGTATATTTTTTAGTTTTTACTAAACTCGGCGTCACAAAAATCGCACCTCTATGTTTTTTTCAGTAAATTGCTCCTAGAATCTAGCACATAAGTACTACGTATGAAAAAAATATATCATTCTAAAGTGCACTTCAATACCTTTATATTAATTATCTGTATCATAAAAAAAACAATTACCATTTCTAACCAGGGACCAATCAAAAAAATTTAAAAAAAATGCTCACTTAAGGAGCACTACTTGTGCTACCTTATAAGGGTATAAAAGCTCATGTAAAGGTAAAAAATGGGTCAGTCGCTACTCAGACTTCAGAGTGAACACACCGGAACAACATACGCAAGAGAACAGTACCTGAAGATGAATACAACCCCTGATAAAGCCGCTCAAATCATTGCGCTATTGCAATCAGGACTGCGACAGGTTGACGTTGCTCGACAGTTGAACCTTAAGCCGATTCTCAGTTCGACGAATATACCAACGGTTCCTTGAGACTGGTGGCTATACTCGAAGACGTGGATCCGGAAGAAAACGCTGCACGTCCGAAAGAGACGACCGCTTCGTTGTTTCCACATCCTTGCGGCACCGCTTCAGCAATGCTGTTGAGTTGCAACAAGAGCTCCGATCAGCTTGCAGAACGTCTGTGAGTGTTTCTACGATTAGAAGAAGACTGAAAGAATAGGAATTGAGAGCTCACAGACCTGCTAGGGGCCCAAAATTGACCGTGCAGCATCGAAGAGAGCGGTTACGATTTGCCCAGAAGCATGTCAACTGGACGAGTGAACAGTGGAAAGCCGTTCTCTTCACCGATGAGACACGAGTATGTCTTTTCTGCAACGACAGACGCAGAAGAGTATACCGAAGACGAGGAGAGCGATTTGCCCAGGCTTGCATAGAGGAATCCGTCGAATACCGAGGTGGTTCCTGTATGTTCTGGGGTGACATATCCGTCGAAGGGAAAACGGAGCTTGTGTGCGTCTCTCGGACTGGTGGTGGTCGCGGGCAAGGGTCGCTGAATGCTCGGCGGTACATAACGGAGATCTTACAAGACCATGTGGTTCCGTATGCTGGTTTTGTTGGCGATGGGTTCATGTAAATGCATGATAACGCCCGTTGCCACACTGCGTTTGCTGTGCGGGACTATTTGGAAGAGGTTGAGATCCCTGTTATGCAGTGGCCAGCACGAAGTCCAGACTTGAACCCGATCGAGCATCTCTGGGACGATGTAAAGAGGCACGTACGAGCACGAGATCCTGCTCCCACCACTCTACAAGAGCTCCAGGATGCCGTGAAAGACGAATGGGACAACATACGCCAAGCAAGAGTGGTGACCCTCGTGAGCTCCATGAAGGATCGGCTGGAAGCTACCATCACAGCAAGGGGTGGAAACACTAGATTTTATGGCCTTATTTGTAATTTTTTATGATGTTATTAATTTTATTTTTTGTCACTTTGTCATGTTTTAAGTTTTTTGTTATTAAAGAATTAAAATGCATACACATGTTTTTTATTTTCTAATAGGCAATTGAATTACCTTTCCAATGATATCCTACAATCATATCCTTACAATTCACAAAGTTTGAGTAAAATTATTTTGAAGATGCTTTTTTAAAAGGTGCGATTTTTGTGACGCCGAGTGATATTGTCAAAATTAGTATTTTTTATAAGTGACATTATTCTGAGATAAAATGACATATTTAGGGGAAGTTATTGAAAAATGAGTTATCCAAACTATAATAATAATATAATAATAATAATTTCATTTCAATATCACACAATTAAATTTCAAAAAAATTGAAGTTTTAACTATGTATTTCATAAATAGTTTTTGTAAAAAATTTCTACCTCGGTTTTATTAAAAACATGTCTTGTATATTAATGATCGATAGCTTTTTCTAAGCGACTTTTTAACTTGCAGAAATATTTTTGCCAACAAGCATAAATTACACATTTTTACAATAAAAATGTCAGCCGTTTTTAAAATTGTATACTGACTTTTGAAATTTATTTATAAGGATAAATCAAAATTATATTCGTTAGGTTAAGAACTATAAGTATATTACGTAATTTATGTGTTGTAAATTTTAATTCTAATATACCATAAACGAAATGATATCAAGCAATAGTTATTAAAATAACATACAACGTACTATTCACCTATTTACTACTTAAGGAATTCCATAAGAAAATAATATTTACTTTACGGTCTTAGGTACAATAATCAAGTGAAGTATTAATTAGTTTGTTGGTCTGCACCTCTAAAGTTTTTCTATACTGTATATCAGGGCTAAAAAGTCTTATTCAACTTAGATAAGTTTGACTTAGTTTGCGGTGTACCTGAATCTTAAATTCTATTTAGGACATTAAAACTTTTGCGTTTTCATCAACAATGCTTTTGTTGAAATACACTTACCCTTATCAGTTTACATTTTTTTTATCATCACAATATTCGACGAAACATACAGTATGTTGCAAGTTGGATTTTTTTATTTGCTTATGGTTTGCATGACTCGAACAAAGAAAAATTGATTGACATGGCTTGGCTTTTTACGAATCAGACAGCAATATCCCTTTCGGGTTCTCTTTTATTATGATTTTTGAAGTTAATTACATAAATTGTGTTGTGCTTACCTTATGGTTGGCGTTATCTATAATATTTAATAATAATAATATCACAAGACACTTTGATTACACACGTTGATTTAGATCACACATATTTTTTCACAAATATTTACATACTTAGGGGTTAGCCCCTAAGCATGTAATTTTCTTAAGGGTTCAAATATATACAAATTCACATTATAAATACTAAAAATATATTTAATAAACGAACAAATCAAAAAATACAAAGATCTATGCTCATCACATACATGCCTGTCCCTGTCGGGAATCAAACCCGAGCCCCTTAGAGCCGCTATACGTTAGGTGTTTGCACTAACCACTCGATCAACGGAGCAGTTAATATTTAATAATAAAAGAAACTTATTTAAAAGCATACATTTTTAAATAGGTTGCAAATATACAAGGAGCTGAAAACTCTAGCTTTTTCCAATAAAAGTATTTAGTAACGAAAATATTATTTGGGTATTCAATCTTGTATGAACCCATTCTAATTTATACATTATATTGTTTTAATTAAATAAGTTTTATATATTTTTTTACACAGAGAATAATTTAAAATGAAATCTATAATTCTGTCGAAAATTAATGAGTGAAATTTGTGTATTATGATTGCCATATCTAATTTCATTAACTATTTCAAATTATAATACACAGTTCATTAATTATCTATGTTATCTAATTTTATTAAGATATTTTTTCCAAAGACTTAAAATAACTCTTTTATTTTGCTTTGGAAAATTTTTATTTTGTTCATTGCATTATTATGAAGCCGGGAAGCAGAAATTCCTTTAATGTAAGAAGTTTATACAAAGACCAATTAATATTGTTTTATTTTATTAGGAAAGGAAGTTATTTCTTTTAGCTCAAGGGTGTAATTACACTAACAATTCTTTACGTTAAAATAATATACTAGAACTTAAATAGATATAAAATATTATAAGATTGTTTGTAAGTAAAAGATAATAAAATTATAGTTTGAACTTGAACATGAACTATACTATAGTATATGTATATTAGTTAAGGAAAAAATATTCACATGCTATATTTAGATACGAAGATATGTTAGAGTAGTTTAAAAAAGATATAAATATTCGATCTAATATATAACATTACTTGTAACGTTTACGTCATTACTATAATAAAATAGATACTATAGTTTAACATTATTTTTTTTAATTCTTTTTATACCTTCTAACAACTATAAAAGCCATAAAAGAAAACTTTACATTATGTATTATTTATTCGTGAATTATTTTAGTATAAATCAAATAAATGTTTGCTCTGGTAGTGTAGAACATTAAAAATGTTTTATTAGTATTAAATGAGTGGTCGTTCTGGCTTTGACACGTCTTTTCTTTAATCAACTACTTTTAAAATTTACTAGCTTTGTCTCTAAAAATTAAATATATAAAGTAACGCGAGCTAAGTAGTAGTAAGAACAAAATAAGAGTAAGATTCTGTAACTTATATATTTATTTATATTTATAAGGAATTCAATTATTTTTATGTACAGAATTATTCGGTATTATAGCTCTTTTTATAAACAAAACAGTGATTTAAAGATTGTTCAAAGTATTTGCCTGCCTAAAATAAGTTGCTTATACGAATTGAATTTCTATCACTCTAATAATTATATATATGTATTTTTTGCTTTTTTATTTTTTAGATCGAGTGAACGATCCATATTGTTAGATCAAGAAGAGTAATTTCTACTATAAAATACAGATCATAAATAAGCCTTTTTTTGAAAATCGTAATCATTTTCTTTAATTCTGCAATATATCTGAATTTATGTTTTAAAAATATATTCATTTTTAAAAATGTTAAGCTTTTTATAATTTTAAATAAAAATTGACTATCCGGAGAGGATCTTATTTATTATGATAATCCTGTCCGAATAGATAATTTTTATTTTAATTCTCTATAGAATTCAACTAGTGCAAAAATTCCAAACATCCAGTTTTAGAATATTTATACCCATGTTTTGTCTTAAAACGTAAGATATTAAAATATAAAATTTGAAATAAGCATAACGTTGTACATGAACGCGGGATGAATATAAAAACAAACGTGCAGTTTTAATTTATGAAACAGATAAACATTTTGTAAAATAAACGTAAGTTTATAAAGAGTTACAAAATGTTGTAACTGGACCTAGAAAGTCTTTTTTGTACATTATATACACAAGAAAGAATTAAAAATTTTGTATTTCAAATAATATTTATTGATAGATTATGCTGGAAAATATGACGTTGTGATTCATCAAGATTTTTTGATATTTGTAGCAATAAAAGGTCATAAAAATAACCCTGTATTAGGTTGAGAGTGGTTTTTGAATTATATATATATATATATATATATATAAAGATTACATAAGGTTCTCAAGGACTATTGTCTTAGTTTTCGTAGTCCTATACTCGTAGTTTTCTTATCTTAATACTTCTCAAGTCTAAATCGTTTTAATATAGGTTTATCATAACATTATCACTGTATATAGATGGCAGTCTATATGACGAATGTTTTCTAGTATGAAAGTTTCATACCTCATGACGTAGTAAGCTCTAAGTGTATGTAGCATTTCTTAAGTATTACATGATGGTTTTCAGCGAGTGACGAAGGCATTTAGTGTTAATATTATTAGAGCTGATATCATTATAGCTTAATTAACTTAAAACAAATACCTTTCTTAACCGTAATTATCACAAACACCAAACACTAGAGCTCCGACCAGTATAATTAATCTCGTTGAACCTTTACGTGTCATAACGTTGATTTTGGGTCTACTGTTGGATGAATTGCTGTTAATTAAATAACAACATTATGTCATGACCTTAGTATAAACTTATTTAATCGGAGGGATAGGAATGGAGTCCCATTTCATAATGAAATTTCGTTCGACTTATTTTGTAAGCAATTTTTTTTTTTTGTCTTCAAAGTTTTACTGTACATTTAGTGTTTTTTTTATTTAAATCAATGAACAAAAAAAGTTAAAAATCTCTTATTTTCCTACTATTATCGCAAGATATTTTTGAAAGCTTTTTTTTTATATTTCAGGAAAGAAAAGATACATATTGATAGTACGTATTGATAGTACACATTGATAGTACATATTGATAGTACGTATTGATAGTAAACATTTATAGTATGTATTGATAGTACATATTGGTAGTACGTATTGACAGTACTTACTGATAGTACATATTGATAGTACGTATTGATAGTAAATATTGATAGTACATATTGCTAGTAAATATTAATAGTAAATATTGAAAGTATATATTGATAGTTGGTATTGATAGTAAATATTGATAGTACGTATTGATAGTACGTATTGATAGTACAAATTGGTAGTACGTATTGATAGTAAATATTTATAGTAGGTATTGATAGTAAATATTGATAGTAGGTATTGATAGAACATATTGATAGTGAGTATTGATAGTTAATATTGATAGTAGGTATTGATAGTAAATATTAAAAGTAAATATTGATAGTAAATATTGATAGTTGGTATTGATAGTACGTATTGATAGTACTTATTGATAGTACATATTGATAGTAAACATTGATAGTACATATTGATAGTACATATTGATAGTTGGTATTGATAGTACATATTGATAGTACGTATTGATAGTACACATTGATAGTACATATTGGTAGTAAATATTGATAGTAAATATTAATAGTAGGTATTGATAGTACATATTGATAGTACGTATTGATAGTACGTATTGATAGTACGTACTGATTGTACGTATTGATAGTACATATTGATAGTACATATTGATAGTTGGTATTGATAGTACGTATTGATAGTTCGTATTGATAGTACACACTGATAGTACGTATTGGTAGTACACATTGATAGTACTTATTGATAGTAAACATTGAAAGTACGTATCGATAGTACGTATTGATAGTACATATTGATAGTTGGTATTGATAGTACATATTGATAGTACGTATTGATAGTACGTATTGATAGTACACATTGATAGTACATATTGGTAGTAAATATTGATAGTAGGTATTGATAGTACATATTGATAGTACGTATTGATAGTACGTATTGATAGTACGTATTGATAGTACACATTGATAGTACATATTGGTAGTGAGTGTTGATAGTAAATATTAAT
This sequence comes from Napeogenes sylphis, assembly GCA_959347405.1. Lineage (NCBI taxonomy): Eukaryota > Metazoa > Arthropoda > Insecta > Lepidoptera > Nymphalidae > Napeogenes > Napeogenes sylphis. Next base: position 17,448,694 of record OY365786.1, read on the forward strand.
AGTAAATATTGATAGTACATATTGGTAGTACGTATTGATAGTACACATTGATAGTACATATTGGTAGTTCGTATTGATAGTACATATTGATAGTAAATATTGATAGTACATATTGATAGTAAATATTAATAGTAAATATTGATAGTTGGTATTGATAGTACATATTAATAGTAAATATTGATAGTACGTATTGATAGTACATATTGGTAGTACGTATTGATAGTACGTATTGATAGTATGTATTGATAGTACGTATTGATAGTACGAATTGATAGTATGTATTGATAGTACACATTGTTAGTACGTATTGATAGTACGTATTGATAGTACACATTGATAGTACGTATTGATACTACATATTGATAGTACATATTGGTAGTACGTATTGATAGTACACATTGATAGTACATATTGGTAGTTCGTATTGATAGTACATATTGATAGTAAATATTGATAGTACATATTGATAGTAAATATTAATAGTAAATATTGATAGTTGGTATTGATAGTACATATTAATAGTAAATATTGATAGTACGTATTGATAGTACATATTGGTAGTACGTATTGATAGTACGTATTGATAGTATGTATTGATAGTACGTATTGATAGTACGAATTGATAGTATGTATTGATAGTACACATTGTTAGTACGTATTGATAGTACGTATTGATAGTACACATTGATAGTACGTATTGATACTACATATTGATAGTACATATTGGTAGTAGGTATTGCTAGTACACATTGATAGTAAATATTGATAGTAGGTATTGATATTACACATTGATAGTACGTATTGATAGTGCATATTGATAGTACATATTGATAGTCCTCCCGTCAGGGAATAATAATATACTTTCCAGTAAAAAAATCCGTAATTGGACTACTCAGTACTTAGACAGACCTACTCAGTGAAAAAAATCTGTGATTAAAAATAAAAAAAATATACACTCATGGACATATTTAGGGGAACGCAAAAAAAAGGTCGAATAACGGAAAATATTTTCATATTTTCGTACTGGCCACTATACCAATATTATGTATTAAAAAAAAAGACGATTTAAAAAATAATTTTATTTTAAATTTCATTTGTTTTTTTTTGTTTATCTGCTAATTTCTGAGATACGTAGTGTATGGAATTTTCGTCGGTTTTTGTTGTTTTTAACAAAAACTTTATTTCTGTTGTTTTTTTGACGAAAAATTGTCATTATTGAGTGAAGTGAACTTAATTCGATAAATTTAGGCGATAATGCCGGATCTCAGCGTTGCTCTGGTTTCTAAAGCTGTAACTGTAACACTTACAATGAAGTGGCTCAAACATTACATGTTTCCAAGTCTGTGATTTTCCGCAATGTTAAACGATACCGGCAGACTGGAGAGTATACCAGCCGTAAAGGACAAGGTCGCAAAAGAGTAACAGGAGAGAAAGACGATAGATTTATTGTCAGCAGTGTTCTCAGAAACCGTACCTTGACTTCTTCTGAGGTACAAAACCAGCTGCAGGAAGTTCGACAAGTGATAATTAGTACCAAAACCGTCAGAAGAAGACTGAAGGCAGCTGGTATAGGGGCGTACTTGCCTGCCAGAGGTCCACAGCTCACCGCAGGTCATCGAGTGGCTCGGGCCAGCTTTGCTCGTTTCCACCTAAATTGGAATAATGACGCTTGGGGAAAAGTTCTTTTTAGTGATGATCAGATTTTGTCTCAAACCAGATGATGGAAGGACCAAAGTATGGCGACGACCCGGAGAAAGATACGCTCAGTGTAACATTATTGGGAGAGAGCCGTATGGTGGAGGGTCAGTAATGGTATGGGGCGGTATTTGCTTAGGAGCACGCACGGAGCTACACATCGTAGAAAACGGCTCCCTGACTGCGACAAGATACGTAACCGACATTTTAGAGCAGATTGTGATGCCTTTTGCCCCTTTCATTGGAGACAATTTTCTTCTAATGCATGACAACGCTCGACCTCACATTGCGGCATTAGTTTCGGAATATCTTAATGAGGTCGGAATCCAGGTTTTGGGGTGGCCGGTACGCTCGCCAGACCTAAATCCAATAGAACACGTTTGGGACAAACTGGGAAGACAAATTAAACAAAGAAATCCATCACCTGTCAACGTAAGAGACCTCAAAACCGCATTGGTTGAAGAATGGAACTCAATGCCGCAAAGTTTTATTGACAATTTAATAGAGAGCATGCTCAGACGCATGCAGGCAGTTTTAACAGCAAGAGGTGGCAACACTAAATACGGATTGTATCACCCATCGCGAAAAAACCAGTCATTTGGACAATATTAACTTTTCTTTAGTTTTCATTGTGTTAGGTCAAAACTCTTCAGAATTAAGTCACTGACCTTATTGTCTTTAATTTCGTTTGTTTCGCTTTAATTTTGTGATTTTTTATGTTCAAAAATGTTAATTTAATTAATTCAGAATAATAATAAAATGTATTGTACAACAAAAATGTGTTTTCATATGATCTTGCAGTCTGTTTTTTGCGTTCCGCTAAATATGTCCACCGGTTTATTAAAATAAACTACAAATACTCCTACACGCAAAAACTACTTGCCGGAATTAGGTGAAACGGGTACCTGTTATCGACGTCGGAATCCATGCGTATGAAGTCGCAAATATAATGTTTTCCAGTGACATAAACCACGTTAAGAAAATATTTTGCTACATTTAGCTCATTATTTATTATTTAATAATGACATTGGTATGATAAGTTTATCAATGATATTCAAAATATTAAGATTTTTTAAATCTTTATTTTAAGTAATATGACCTTAACGGATAGATAATCAGATATCCAAATTTTCTGTGCACAAAAGAGAAAAAATACACGCACAGCCTTAACTCAGGCAATGTAAATGTTTCATTATAATGAAATTCCGAGGATAAGTCGAGCGTATATGAAGTCGAGGTGTATTTAGGAACCAATTGTTTCATAACATGACGTAATAAAGTTTATTTATTTTTCAATTATGATCTCATACATTCCTGATATAAAGTTTTTGTTCATAAAGTAAAAGTAAAAATATATTTATTCTGACGCACCCGAAACTATTTGGAACAATATTTATATACTTGATCGCTCGTATATAAAAAACTATACAATATACTGAACTCTATATATAAGGTTATAAGCCTCATCTATTTTGTTTTAGCTTTACTTGACAACACAATATATTTCATTATAAAAGCTATATCATTAGCTGCGCCCTATATATATATATGTATACGGCGCAGCTAATAACATCTAATATTCTCAGTCATTGACGTCGGCAACAGGATGACATTTTGAGGTGGCAACCGCCGGCGCACCACGCTCACGACGAATCGCTAGTTAACGACGCAATCCTTATTCGTTATTATTCTTATTTATGTTTGTTTGATTATTAGTACTCTTAGAAAGTTTATTCAGTGATTATTCTGTGAATCAAGAATTATTAAGTGTGATTAAATAACATACAATCGTTTTAAGACTTTTTGTTAAATTATCCACATAAAATAATAAAGAGAAAAGAGTTATTGCAACATGGAGAATTCTGATAAGGGTATATAAATATATACCCTTATATTCTTTAATTGTGATAGGTAAACTCCAAGTTTACCTTATAATCCACATGAGAGTTGCGATCAGTAAAACTAAATATATTATGGTACATTGAGACCCCACACCAAGTTTATTAAAAATTAAAGTATGTTACTTTGTAATACTTGTTGACTTTCAATAACTTAATTATATACCTAATATAATTAAATATGCAATTCTAAGCGGGGGATGTGATAAATAATGTTTTTTTTTGTAGGACGAATATTTTAGAACAAGCATATTTTCCAACTTTTTCTGTAACCGTATCTGCAGAAAGGTTCCAGTCTCATTAAAATAAATGTTTTTAACTTATTTTACAATGTTCTTAATTTATTTCGGTTAACATTGATAGCACTAAATAAAAAGTTTTTATCAATCATTAAAATTTTGTCATAGAAAGTAACATCTTACTGTAGACGTATTTCAGGGTTAATATTAACGTACATAATTTAAAACTTTATTTTTAACATTTTGTAGTTACAATTCATAGATAATTTTTTTATTGTCAATATTTCGTTTCTTTAATCTTTTAATTGTTTACAATCAAAGACTGTGTTACATGTGAACTACGTTTAAATTACTACGAAAGTATTATCTAGCAACTACTTTGTCGGTAGGATTTTCATCACTTTTTAACGTTAAAACTTAACTAATTTAGTTAACTATACTACTAGTATATTATTAGGTACGATTCATGTAAACAAAATAATTCACTTTACATTTTTCGAAAGTAAATTTCTGCGATGTTATCATACTTTCTGAAATAATACTATGCCGTATCATTAAATTGAATTTTGGTTATAACTGAATATATTAGTGGCTTTTCCCTGAATTTGTCAGTGTATTAAAAATTGCAGATCCAAAACTTTATTATTTATTTAGTTATTATTATTATTATTTACGTCACTTATTCTATTCAAATTCATTTATTGCCAATACTTACACGTAATTCCGTTCTGTAAAGCCTATACTTATAATCCTATCGGTGTAGTGTCAATCATAAGATAATTTTTTACCTTAATAATGTACCTATTTTTTTACAAAGTATTAAAATAAAAATATACATAAAAGGCATTCAATCGTGAATCGCAGACTTTGACTTTCAAGCTAATTAAACATTACTAAAAATAATTTTAAAGAGAAGGGTCAACTTTGTAAAATATTAAATATTGACAAAAATGTTTATTCTTTTATTAAAATGAAAAGTAATTTAAATAGTAAAAAAAACATTTCGGAACGTTATATTTTTAAATCAACAAAAAGTTTTTAATTAATAAGAACCGAAGAGCTTACTTTTTTAATTCTTAAGGTTGCTAGTCTATAACCAGCGCACTCGCAGGCCATGTGTACCAACTACATGGCGCTTCATGTTTTCATTTTCATTGTTACAAAAATTTACCTCAGCTACTTTTCATATTTATAGCCTTTCAAACTTGTTACGTTACTTTAATTAAACTGAAAGTCCATTTTTGCTCCAATAAGTAAGTTACTATATTTTATCTATTAAACTCTACGCATTTTCTAAGTCAAAGTCAAACATTCTCTATTCCATGAAAATTATTTCCATTTAACAAGTCAAAATAAAAAAAAAACAATTTTGAGTTGTAAAAAAGTCGTAAGCCCGTTCAATTAGTTGCGCACATGATATGATCCAGACAAAGAAACTCATAGACACTTTTTTCAGCTGCCAATATTTTTTTTTTATGAGGTTGGCTTACAATAGTTTAGTCCACGGCCTTATTATCATTTATATAATCCTTGATGGTATAGTAGGCCTTACCTGCCTTACTTTCAACTTGAATTTTTAAAGTGAAAGTTTTTGAATCTCTGCAGGGACTTTATTATAAAAATGGACACATTATGCTTAAAATGACTTATGAATGAAAATGAATGAGTGTGGATTGGAACAATTTTGTCTTTATTTATTGTATTTATAGAGGGCACATCATTTTTTTAAATTTATTTTCTAAGTTTTTACGAATGTATTAACACGGTAAAGTTGATTTTTTTTATTCCTCTTACCCGCTAGACAAGTTATAGATTGCCCGAATAGCCCTTTTCTGTTATATCAAAATAGTTTGAATATCAGTTGCGTGTCCCCATAAAAGTAACCCATAAGACATCACGCTGTGAAAGTAGCTAAATTAAACAAGACGCGCTCTAACTTCGTCTATTAACTGGCATATTTTTTTAACAGCAAAAGCTGCTGAACTAAAATTATTATAATTATTATTATTTACTTAAGTTCGTAAACTAGACACCATCGTCCACGTACGTACAACTTTTATTCTTTTTCAGATACGACTCAAGCCGTTTTGTAATACTGTTGTGAAGCACTTTAATCATATAGGATGTAAGTTAAATAGGTCTGACAGAAAATAAATTATTTGCGTAACAATTAGGTTTCGGGATAGGCACTATCTTAATGTCTCTCCGTTGCGAAGGTATAAGTCCTTCAAACAAAATCCTATTTAATGGTTCTAGTAATATTTATTTAATAGGAAAGTGATATATCTTAGAATATGACACAGAATCTATACCTGGTACGGTATCTTTCATTTTTAATTTGATATTTTTTTAATAGTAAAAGGTACCTCTGCTGATTATACAATTGAAATAAAAGTTTTATGGGTATAATCCGGTGTTAGCTGTTTCAATAACAAAGATGCTTTTCCCAATCTAAATTATTTTTAACACTCTTTTAACCCTTGAGCCATATATTTTTTTTCCACATTTCAGCCCTAGACACTACTATTGAAATACCGTCACAAAATTGATAAAACGAGTTACCAACAGACTTTCGAATATGTTTTTAAGCGCACGAAATCTTCTGTCGAAAATAATCTAATTATCAGGTGTAGGATTTGTTCTTAATTGTGCTAATGCACGCCTTCGCTTAGCCATAGCTTGCGATAATACGGCTGACCAGTACGATTTGATACGAATTCAGAAGTATCGTTATCATAAATATTTTTTATACATGGTTCGATTCTGCAGCGGCCCAGTTAATAAGATTTATAAATTTATCATACATTTCTATTATAACCCCCGTAATATTAAAATTTTTAATTTTGTCTTGTAAAATATTTTTAAATGTTTGCCAGTCAGATCGTTTAAAGTTATGCTTTATAATATGATTTCATGTACCCGACATCATATCTGTACTTATACAAACCATTAAATGTTTACAACCCAGGCTTTCGTTTAATATAGATCAATCAAAACGAAAAGCGATGTCTGGATTAATTTGCATAAATGTAGGTAATAACAGTGAATTTTTCTGCTAATTATTTAATACATATTTAATTCTAGTTGAATCTCCCTTGTTAGACAAAATTATATTCAATCATGTTTTTATACCCCCACTATTAATTTTAGTTGACAAATTCAAGTGATGTCCATTGAAATCCCCTCCTAAAATAGTTTTACTACACCATTTAGTAAATAGGACTTTCCAGTTATCGCCAGTCGATCTAATATTCGGAGGACAATATACTGCAATTACATTCTTAAAACAACATAGATAACAACAATTAAATATTTTAATATGCAATGCTTGTATGTATCGTTTAGGTAAATTAATATTGTTACGCTGCGCTTTAATAGATTAATGAATAGCAGTCGCTATTCCACCGTATGAGTTGTTACGATTAACTCTATATATATTATACGCATATTTTTTTTAAAAATTACTTAATTTCCGTCTTTGCAAAAATAATATAATATCTTATAGTTGATAACAGCTACAAATTAATGCGCTATTTTTATAGCTAAATAATTTTTTCACACAATTGCGTTAAAAAGCGCAATATGACGAATATATATATTTTTTTAATCGGGTGACTCACGTAAATAAGTCGCTACTGCCAACTTTTGTTTTTTTTTATATTAATAATGTCAGCTCACTGTAGTTTTAATAAAATAAAATAATGAATATCAAGTTTTAAGCGATAGTTAGGTACTTAGGGAGAATCCTCTTAGTAGGTTCTAATGCAGTTGGCTTGGATTGTAACAGATGTGAGGCGATCTTAGCATCATAGATTATTTAATATCTGTAATTACATCCTTTTTTATACTGACTTAGATTACAATGAGAAATGTTTAGGGAAAAATACTTAAATTCTAAAAAAAAAAATTCTAAATTTGTGTGATTATCTTATTGGTCAAGTTTTTTAATTGACTCAAGCGATGTCTTTCATAGCTTCTTACACTTATTTTTTAGTTTTGTTTCACTTATAACATGAATAAAACATTTAAGCATGTTATAATTTAAAAACCGCCTTATTTTATATATTAAGGAGTTCTAATATATTTCTTCATCTCCATATAAAGTTGTTGGTACGATACAGTAACATGAAAAGTTGAATTCATTAAACATGAAAACATGAAAAGTTTAATTAATTTATTACTACAGTAAGTGCACTAGACTCGTTTGCACCCAGTAAGTAAAGTTTTCTTTGCTTAAAAACTTATTTATTTATTTTTATTTATTTATTCATGTACCATAATCAGTTACAAAAGAGCAATAACAAAGACGTACACATAGGATGAACTTATCTCTTTAAAGAGATCTCTTCCAGCTACCCAAGAGTGTTGGAGACGTAGTTATAGAGGGCAGAGAAAGGTACATTGACATTATATTTTATAAACATAGTAATACAAATAGTAAAAAAAATACTTACATATATATCAACATAAATACAAAAATACATATAATTACAATATAAAAGAATACATACACTTACATACATAATTATAATAAATATAACTTATGTTTGTGACATATAATAATATTTCAGTCTACGCTTAAATACCATGACGGAAGGACTGGAAGTAATATGGCTAGGTAGGGAATTCCATAACTTCGCTGCTTGTACGGAAAATGATTTGAAATAAAAGCTAGATTTGTAGGAAGGAATATCGAAAGTTTTTGCTAAGACGCAGGAACGTTTAGTTTACTTACTTACTATTAATATATGGTCGACGTTGACTTACTTTTAAAATTTAAACTTCATAACGTTGTCTAACCAGTTCCCAAAAGTTTGCATTGACTTACAAATTTTATAACTCTACGATAGTAGCTGTTGGACGCTACTTTGTCGTGAGTATTTTGAAAGACGTTTTACAAGCTCAGAACGATTGCTCGAAATTATTGAATGAAACACCATTTCGCTATATTAGACACTTAATACTATGCTGCATTAAAATCGTATAATCAATACAATCTATCTAAATTTAAAATAATCCATCTCTGAAATGGTAAAAAGATTTTTCAGATAGGTGCAGTTCTGCCGGAAATAACCCTTCATATATAAACAAACTTAATAGTAAGCTCTTTTTCCTGTATCATACCAATTGAGTGAATTTGAATTTAGTAGAAAATACTCGACAGACATAATATTACAAAACTATACGTAATATATTAGTATTTTCTAAGACTTTCAGGAGTACTACAAATTGAAAAAAACTATTTTTAAATTTAGATAAGACGAAGCTTCTTAGCATTCCATGTATTCACCGTGCGGGAGCCGGGCCCATCGCGCTCCAAGGAGAGGAGTGCAAACAGAGCCTGCGATTTGCGACCCAGGTGTAGCTTTAAGGAGCCCCTTTATTATGCGTATACACGTTTGCCTCCACTATCCCCACTCTTCTCCCTTTTTAACCAACCTTTTTAACCTTTTTAACCTTTTTAACCTGAGGGTGTTTGTCGTACGCGATTAAATTAATTATACGCGAGATAAATTCGTAAAAATAGTTTTATATCAATGTATACGTAACATATTTATATTTATCAAAGTTCAGTCTCAAAAGCAGGTCAGACACTAGTCTTTTTAAAACATTATTACTTAAGTGATATACACTAGAGGGTGACGAGGGATTTTACGACGTTTAGTGAATATCGAATAGTGAATATGTTTTCGAGAAGAAATGCTACTGTATTTGTTCGTAGATTGCCATTAAAATATATTTATTAAAACACAGATGAAATAAAAAATCAATCTACCTGTATTGTCCAAATTAAAAGTAAATAAGGGCTTCACTCTGGAGAATCAAACATTAACTTAGCTCAAATATTTAGTTTATCCTGACAAATATTTTACTTCGACTTACTCTTATTGATGTTTGAATCTAGTAATTTCATTAAAACTAATTGATTTTCAAACATGATAGTGTGTTTGAACGTGTTTATTGTACTCTTCTATTGTGAAGAATAATACATTTTTATAACCTACTTTTTTGTTTAATTTTATATTTTATAATATATTTGAAGAATAGTGTAGAATGGAATTCTTTAATTCGGTTTTTGCAAAGTAAGACAGTTGTTTTTACTTAAGGTTTTTTTTTAAACTTTTTTTACTCTATTAAGATTTCTGTTATGCAAATAAAATATACTCAAACTCTATCAAATAACTCAGAATATGTGAAATATTATCACCTAAGAGACAAATTTATTTAAAGTAATGATAATGGAGTAAGCATAATGAGGATACAGATATGTAAAATCTTGAAATAATCATAAATATTAAAAAGATCGCTATTCTGTCTAGTCGTAGACCATTCTTTAAATATAATTGACTTGCCGGAATACCATTATAGCATTCAGATTCTCTTAACCCACTGTAAATCCGAATCTAGATATATTTATGATATTTATCGATTTTATCCCAGCTTATTCTCTATACTTATGCAATTCATATTAAATTTTTCATATAAGTTTTTATTTTATTAATATGGTTATTTTAAAAAAATATATTTCTATTAAATAATATAAATAAAGTTCATTATTTCGCAGTTTCCGTATTAGCGTATATTTTTATGTAAATGTTTGTGTTATTTCGTTATGGTATTTTGTAATTCCTGAACCGGAAAACATTCTTATATCAACGAGGGTTTCGACAATATACAAACAACTGACAAACAGTACACATATATCGACAAACTGTGAATCACAATAACGAATTCCCGTGTGGAAATCAAACGTACAATCAATCAATCAGACAGGAGCAACAGGCAATCATATTCTGTAATTTATATTTGACAAAAATAAAAAATATAATATTGCAGTTCTCTCAAGTACTTCTAGGTTTAAAGTTTAAATATAAGAGCCTTACTATAGTAAAGGTCTATCTATTTTCTATAAAAAGATATATACTCATATACTCAATCAATTAAGTTTTTTCTCTCTTTCTTTTCAAGTATTTTAATTGTATACTATAATTGTTTGGTTTTTCAAATAAATTAAGGTACTGCAAAGTAAATCTTTTAGGGAACATAACATTTTCAATAACCTTTAGTATGAAGTTTCTATCGTAATAAGCTTGAACTTATAACAGTTTCTAACAAGTTCCAAAAGTTTTCAAAGATGTTACAAATTTTATTACTCAAAATATATTGTTATGCGCGACTTCCTGAAAAATTATGTAAAGTTAAGTATCTCAAATCTTTTAGAATAACAAAGAAGTTCTTAATAATTGTTTAGGTTTAAATATCATTAATTTATATTTATGAAGGTACGTACGTGCCATTCCCTATTCATAAAAGATGTAATAATCATGACAAATCTTTTGTTTATCGCGAACTTATTTTTACGGAAAGAAAACTATTAAAGTATATTAAATGTCAATATTTTGATAAAAATTACACTCGTACGTACGATACAAATATCTTTAACATTACAACTATCTTAAAATTACACCTAACAAATGTGCAATACCTACATTAAAAATTCGGAAGTTCTCAACTTTATAATTACTCACCTCAAAGATCCCAAAATCTATATTGCTCCATGGCAACGCATGTGTCTTGTAAAGGCTTCGTTATTGAAAATATTGAGTAATTGCGTTTAATTTTTTGTTGTAGATATATATGTCATATAAAACTACTTTATTAATGTTAGTTAATAATGTTACGAAATATTTTTTTCTTACATTTTGATTCTGTACCTATATTTTATATGATAGAAGGTCGACTGTCTGTTTTATTTCCTGCTTCCGTTGCCTTTCCTGATGCACTTAATCACCGCGTTGTTAAAATAACAGGTAACTAATAAATGGTATGTAAAATAAACTATTGTAGTATTAATTTAAATAGAATCCTATTTCATTATATACTTTATTAATGTTATTATATAGAACACCATCTACAAGAATTAAATTCAGATATTGTCCCATATTATCACGAAGTAAACAGACAAAGTAAAGTCAGGTCATATATAATCAAATAATTTTTATTCCCTGTATGATATTTGCAACATTTACCATGGATATAGGTATGTAATGAATAGATAGGGAAGTAGATTTGTCAGAGTGTGTACAAAAATGTTTCAATATTCAAACCAAAGTACTATGTGAAAGTTGCCCCCTCCCCCATCCATGCAATGATATACAGTATGTAACAAGCTCTTATCGCATACAGCGGTTAAAATCCGATATTGTTTAAGTTCCAATTCCTACTCGTAGAATTTGGTGCCTGGTTGTCTTGTTCCCTACTTTTTAGCAGCAAATTTTTACCTTATTATTAAGTAAGATTTATTTTACTACAAGTATTTATTTTTAATAACTTGATCGAAATAGAATAAAAAATCTTAAGTCAATATTTTATTGTATTTATTCGATGTATTAACATATTCAAGAAAAAAAAATCAATAAATCAATGAGCTATAGATTGATTTGATTCCTGTGCGAGAACAATAGACTGAAAATATGGCCAAAACTCAAAAACAAATAATCTTTAACTGTAAAAATAATAATTAAAACCTTATTTCTCAATATAACATTTAACTTAATAGTCTAAAGTAAGTAGAGTAGAGTCTTATACCGCATAATAAAAGTGTACTCAGCTTACGAGTTACGATTAATTTACGACTGAGCATAAAATGTTAGAAAACTTATCGCGACGCCATTAATTTTAGTTGGTTAGCCTTTATTTCTTGTGAATCTTTAACCGTATTTTCCAAAGAGGAAGCAGGTTATTAAAAGTGCCATAAATTAAAATATAAGTTTCAATTAGTTCTTTGTTTAAAAATATAATTTATTTTTTGTTAAAAAAAAATTATTACTATTTCATCTTATTGGTTTCAGATAACTATAGGAAAAGGTAGATTTTGTTATGATGTAGTGTAGCGTAAGTTTGTGGATGGTTATCCCGGCAACTGTATACCTGTATATAACTGTACCGGTAGGTACCTACTTTTTTTGTTATTAGAACTTCCTCCCTTTGTATCTAAGGCCCTTGAAAGAAAGTCTAAAGCAGCATGGACTAACTTTTATAAATACAGAGCACTTGGAATACATCTTATTTATTCTACAAATGCATTCATTTTATCAATACCAACAATAAAATCGGAGACAGTATTTGCACATAAACAGTAGCAATTAATTTTGCCAAGAGTTTTCTACGGTATTAAAATATTTTAATAGTGTAGACAGATTGCTGTCCATAAAAGCTTGAGCCGACGTTTATTCAAAACTAAGTGTTGGGGTTTATTCAGAAAAGCAATTTAGAAGATGACAATCGTAAATTTGACTTTTAAAAATATCACTGCCAGATTTTATTATCTTTTTCAAATCTGTTTCTTTTTTAATCTGTCGTTAATTTCAGATTTTTTTTGATGTTTTTAAAATGTATTTAAAATTAGAATATAAAGTTGTTTTAAGGTTCAGAATAAATAAAGAGTTATTAAGATAACTGTTGACCTTAGAAAGACAGCCTGCCTATACTTGGTGCCTGCGCTTTTGACTCCGTGTTTCTTTGTCTCAAAATTATTAGAAGAGAAGAATGGAGAGCCAAAAAAACCCGTTTATTGAACAGATTGGGTCTCAAAAAACTGCTTTATAAAAATAGAAAAGTATTCGAAGTGCCATCTACATATTTATGCCAATGCGATAGTTAGTTTTTTTTATCCTTTTTAGTCATAATGCGATAGTGTTTTTGTATCGTTTTTTTATTTTTAGTTATAGTAATTAGCCTTAAGTATATCCTGTTTTTGGGTAGTAAGAATTAAATAAATAAATATAGCTTGTAATGTTTTATTGCATTGAACATCAAAGATTATTAAGTAAGTTTCATTAAGTAACATTGACTAGATAATACAAGTATTTATTGCTGTCATCTATGATTTGGAAGGAACTATATGAATAAAAAGTACTGCTGAAAATTCATGTGAAAAAACCGTTGCAATGTGCGCAATCCGTTATGAAACTACACATTAGTTATTGTTATCTATATTTTTAGCATTGCAAAAGGGTGTTCTGTTCCGTTAATAATTACAAAAAAAATTACTGTGCATGAAATTGCAACAAACACACTAAACTCGTGGCGTTCAGTGAGAGAAGTCGCAGGGGAAGGCTTGAGTCGACTGTAATGGAGCGCCATAAACTATATACCAATGGTTTTTGGCTTAAATTCTTTAACAGCTTTCTCAGTAGCTCGTGCCGTCTTTCATCTGAAAGAATATATATGTTTTTTGTGTGATATAAATAATAATTTAATTAATATTCTAGAAATCTTTTTGAATGATTTTATTACCGAAACTACTATATACCTCACTGGTTTTTATTCGTAAGTGACTGATATTTTGTTTTTATGCAAAATATATTGAGATAATATTTATAGTACCTACATATGCTGATGCTGATTCTTTAAAATTTTATGACGTCATTGAATTTAAGTTTTAAAAACTATTGGGCTTATCTCAATTCATAACGTAACATAATAGTAATATACGAGAGATAGTCGTTTAAGTTTCGTGCCTAAGCAAGAAAAATATATTTTTGTTTGGAAATGGCTTTGTTAGCTTGTCTATGGTGTTTTAAAGTATTCTCCTTTATGAGTTACACATTTTTGCATTCGCATAAACTACTTCTCATAGCATAAATGCAACTCCGAACGAGGTATCTCTAAACATGCGTCTTAAAGTTTTCAACCGTCTCTTCTGGTGTTGAAAATCGCAATCCACGCAGTTGTCTATTAAAGCTCGGGAATAAAAAGGAGTTATAAGGTGCCATATGGGTAGGGCAGATGGCTCAATAATACAAGGTTTCCTTTGTCGAATATTCAGTTTTTAGCTTCGATATGTGAGAGCTTGCATTGCCGTAAAAAGGGATGATTCGTTTTCAGCCATTGGTTTTCCTTTACCATTCAGAATTTTCTACGATTATTTAAAGGCACAGTAGTAAAGAATTACAAATGATTTTGGAAAACTTTCACTAAATTCAACGTTGAGCAAACTGCGGCCGCAAGTAAATTTATTTGACCAGCGTTTTAGAGTAATGTGAGATGTCGCTTTATCACTAAAAATTAAACGAAGGGAACGATACACTGTTGACGAGATAATCTACGTCGAAAATCGTAGAAAATCATCGCACGAAAATGGTCGCAGCAAAACGTGAGTACGTATACCATAAAAAAATATCAAACTTTCCATTAAAATGTCGGATTGACTGGAATTACATTAGTGTTACTATAGGCCCTAAACTGAAACGGCTGCCCACGTATCCATTAAATAAATACCCATTATTGTCTGTATTAGTTCCTTACTTACCTGTACAAGTTATAATTTTGTCGGCCATATCGTTTTCTAACATCTCCAATTCTCTTATTATTAACTCCATTATTATAGACGGAAAAAACAGTATCATATAATTATATATCTCATGTAATAACTTTGTCACGATCAACATTTTGAATTGTAATAGTTTCTATAAAAAATACTATGATCAATACACACATTTTATAAATAAAACATTTTCATAAAAATATATAACTTACGTATGTTTTAATCAATACCGCTACTTTAAATAATACAACGGTGATATTTATAAAACCAAGTGTCAGATGAACAAACATATAAAATATAAGAAAACATATTAAAATGTGTGTTATAATAAAAAGCTCAGTATCATTAAATCTTAAAAGCTATATTTAATGATAGGACCTGTTATTTTCTATTAGAAACAAAGAGAACAAGTCAAAATTTTTGTTTAGTTAAATTAATACTTATTTCCTCATTAAATATAAATGATTTTTAATAATAATATTGAACTTAAACCGTAAGTTTTGTTAAATTTTATAATTAAATTATAACTGTGACTCTTATGTTAACAAAATTTTATAATTTTATAGTAGGTATTTGGTTTTATAAAACTACACAAATGGTGCTCTGTAAAAAAACATTGGGTAGGATTATTAACACATATCTGTGATATCTATATAATACCATAGACCATAAAAGTGGTTGTGATTATATCTTTAAAGCCGTCTATAGTTTCAAATCATAAAATTACAAATGGATCAGTTTTTCAGTTTATCAAATAAACATAACAAAATATTACCATCGGCTTCACGGCCCAATCTGTTTTTGTTAGGGAATCTAAGTTTTTGTAATACATCTTCACATATTTTCTCCAAGAAAATGTAGCTGTGGTATTCAAGGCCTCTATGCGTATTATTTTGCATAGAAATTTCATTCTCAGGTATAGTAAGAATAGTACTAGTAGAAAGATAGGAAGTCTTCCCAATTCATTACAAACACTCAAAATAATTATAAACATGTAATCCAATAGAAACTCCGTACACGTATCAGATTTCATATAAAAATAAATGAAGAAAAAATATATATGTAACACTACTACAATTATAATATACGCCATTGTTGCAGAAATTATTTTGGGATATTTTTTTCTGGAATACGATATGTCATCAATCATAACATCAGATCGGCAATATTCTAAAACATAAATATTTCCTGTTCTTAGCGCAATAATGAAGTAAGTTGTGTATTCCAAGGCTCTTAAGCTTTGGATAAATGACCCATATTTTAATATTCTGCAACGTATTCCCATGTATATGAAGAAAGCACCCACGCACGTTACAATGAATTTCATCAATACCATCTTCCAAGTTTTACAATTTTTATCACTAACATTATGATAAAAACCAAATAACATTCTTAATTTCAAAAATGGTTTGACGTTTAAATAAAATTCACGTTGATTATTCATGTCCACTAAAATAACGTAATACATTCGCCACGACTAAACTGTAACTAATACATAGACATACAAAATATAATTAATTCACTGAAATGGTTAGTAAAGTACCTACATTAGTTATATTACTTTCATACATTGTAAGCATATTGATATGATTTCAACATTTTTAGATATAATTATAGTGTATTTAAATTGTAGTCTATTATATATCTATTATTTTTTTGAGTCGAGTTTATTTTTTGCTTTTTTATCATATTCATTGACATGCCTCTTTTTTTGATGTGGAAAGTTCTAATGCTTGTTCTATGTCTTTTCGTTACATATTAAAGTGACGTTATAAATATCACAGCCCAATTTTTGGTACATACTCTACAAGTATTTTTTTGTCAGAAAAGCCGAAATGACTTAATTTTTATAGGCTTATTTTATCTGTTAAGCATAGGGGCATTTTTTTCTAATCTTGCCTAAGGTTCCAACAGCAGATATCTTATGATTATTCGCCAATTTTTGTACCAACATAACACTAGTATAAAAAGTATCAATTGTTTAATTTATGTTTTTTTTTAAATAAATCTGATATAACACTATCCTCTATAGGCTATCATTATTTCAATAATAACATTATACTTACTTAAAAACTTTACGAAAATACTTTAAATTGGTGCAATATTTCTAGAATTTGATGAGTTACTCGGTTTGTATCATAATCAAACCTCATGAGCTTCGAGCATTTTTTTTTTATTATCGTAAGTATTTAGTACCTAGGTTCCATTCATTGTATCATATATTCAATATTTCTCTCTTTCGAAAGATAAGCTATCCTATGAACATATCTTACACTTTAAGTGTCTAAATGGTAAAAAGTAAAAAATAAATAAATAAATGTACACATTATAAAACAATAATTCATATTCATATTATAAAACAATAATTCATATAAACATATGCAGGTTGTCATATTCACACTGAGATAAAAGATTCAGTCTCCGTCTTGACGTAGCATGACATGAAAACCGAGTGCATCTCTACATAGAGCCTTATCAGTATGATAAATGTGACAAGTGTGATCTGTAACTCAGTAAGAAATAATGTAAGATATTCATAGAAATAGGAAAAAATAGTACCATCTTCTATATTATTTATAAACATTGAAATTAAGTGGTAAGATAAAACCTTTAAAACAGTGCTAACATTAAAACCATTCTAACTTAAACATGACCTTGACCTTGAAATTTTCCAAAAAGACAGTAGAAACTGTAGGTTTTTAATTATCTTTATTATTATTATTATTTCCAAGCTATACATAAGCTCCACATTATAATTTATTCAATTTATATATTGTAAAGTCAAAATATGTATATTTTTGTCATAAAAAATAACTATAACAAACCGAATGGATTCACCAAATTTGAGAGATTTGAGTCAGATATCTACTATCGGAAAAGAGTCATTACGTCTATTGGACATATTTTAAAACTAGGCATCTGATATCCATTTAGGTTAAAATGTTATTCTCACTTAGTAAGTTGGAAATAGTGAGATAGTAAAGTAGGAGACACCCCACCAAACCATTTTCAAAACAAATAATTTCTAAACAAAACATTAAATTTCAAATACCTCCGATAGAAAAAGACGTCTAAAAAGAATAAAAATAATATTAATATGTACTTATTGTAGTCGTTACGTCGGACGACCGTTAATAATAATAATAACAGAACAAATTCAACACATTGATCTAACCTAAGCAAATTATTTGCTTGTGTTAAGGGTGTTCGACAACGATACAAATTCATAGAAATACACATATAAAATACTGAGAATATATTTAATAAACGACCAAACCTAGAAACACAGACATCTATGCTCATCACATACATACCTGTCTCTGCCGGGAATCGAACCCGAGCCCCATTACGCCGTGACACGTTAGGCGTCTGCGCCAACCACTCGACCAACGGGACGATGGTATCTATTTTACGAAGTTAATCATTGAGGACTTAGACTATACGATTCGATATCGTAATTTCTTTATTAGCCTTGGTAACTTTCTCGCATTTTAATTTCTTTCCTTATTAAGCGACGCAAGTCGCAACTAATTCAATATTTAGAGGTGTTTTTGTATCGGAGTTTTTTTCTGCTTTTTAAAGTTATATTACTGGTTTCTTTATTTGTACTAAATGCACCCACGGACACACAATTTTTCAGTTGTTTAAGTAATTCTATCAATCTATCCTAATATTATCCTTATATTAAGAGGAAAGATTTCTTTGAATTGGAAAGGGCTCCGAAACTAATGGACCGATTTAAAAAAAAAATAGAATTCTATATTATCCTTCTGATGAACATAGGTTATATTTAATACGAGAAAATATAAGGATCTATAAAAAGCTATATATACATAAAGTAAATAAAGTAAAAGTATATATAAAGTAAACAGTGCTCTGTCACGTATTCTTCATTGGTTCGAAATTAATAATTTGGTCTTAAATACTAAAAAAAACTAAATGCATGGAATTTACACTTCCGAATGTAAACAGTCAAGATTGTAGTTTATTCCCTAACAATGAAGTGTTAGAACTGATTGACTCGACAACTTTCTTTGGTATAACTTTAGATAAAAAGCTCCAGTGGAACCCCCATCTCTGGACACTCGCAAGCAAACTTAGCTCAGCCGTCTTTGCAATTAAAAAGTAAGACAGTTAACAGACGTTAATACGGCTCTACTCGTTTATTTTAGTTATTTTCACAGTATATTGTCTTACGGTATCTTACTATGGGGCAGCGCTGCGGAAATTTTTGTAACTTAAAATACATTTTTAATAACTTACTATATATACGCCAAAATTTAAATAACTATAATAAACACAGCGACAGACATACGATCATTACAAGAAATAAAAATAGGCATGTAACGCCTAAATTTCGACTTCAAAAAGTTAAGAAATCCTTTATGGGCTTGAGTATACGCATATATAATAAGGTTCCACAAGACATCTTAGATCTTCCTTTTCTTGGTTTTAAATCTAAAATTAAAAGTATATTATTAAATAAATCTTACTATAACATTCAAGAGTTTTTGGTTGATCGAAATGTGTGGAATTTGGGTCATTGACTGATTTGCAGGGTTGATAATATAATGTATAAGTCAAACATGGTTAAATTTCATATAAAAAGAGCAACTGTTGAGTTTCTGGCCAGCTCTTCTCAGCAGAACAGCATTCCAAGCTGGAGGTAGCTTACTCACATACTGACTATACTGACCAATTTAATTTAATGTAATTCAAAAGTGCGTGTAAATGCCTACTTGAATAAAGATATTTTGAATTGCCAATATTAATGGCAAACGATTGTAATTATTAATTTCAAACGATTGCCATTATTAATTGCAAACGATTGCCATTATTAATTGCAAAGGATTGCTTTTGGACCGCCCCATTGGACGAGTGGTTAGAGCAGACGCCTAACGTATAGCTCAGTAACTCAGTGGGGCTCGGGTTTGATGCCCCACAGGGCCAGATATGTATGTGGTGAGTCTGTATTTCTGGATTTGGTCGTTTATTAAATATATTGTCGGTATTTATATTATGTTTATTTATATGCATTTGTATCGTTGTAACACCCTTAACACAAGCAAAAATAAATTGCTTACTTAGGGGTTGGATCAGTGTGTGTAATTTGTCTTGTGATATTATATTATTTTTATTAATAATAAAGTTATTTCAAAAAATATGTAGTGTATATAATAAAGTCATAGTAACGCAGATATATTTATGATAGACGTAGTTAATATGAATTATTAATGAGCTAAGATCGTCGCAGTAGTGATAGAAGAGAGGACAATCAGCACGAAGCACTTGAGCGCTGCGGTGAGGCTTGTCATCTCAGCGAGTCATTCAGATCCTAGACCTAGTTACTAGAAGTAGCTTGCCTTAACAAAACATTGAACCTAACAAGCATTGTTTTATTTTTATGAATTTTTATGAAGTTTCATGAATAATATTTTGCTCCTTATATAAATATTTGGTAAAATTGTAGATATGTTTTTGTTAAGGAAAATCCAAATAAAATGTAGTATATAATAACTAATGTTGATGTTACTAGTATAAGTAGAGAGAGTATAAAAAATTAAGGTAGTTTTTAATTTTTTGTTAACCACATATGTCACAATATAACTGTATTAAACGCCGATTGCAAATGGTTCTTTAAAAACTTCTTCTTGTCTATAAGTTGTATCTACATGAAATATTTGATATCTGAAACATCATACAAAAATAATAATGGTTGTTATAATATATTCTGAGGAAAAACCTATGAATAAATCTAGTCTTATTATTTTATGAACCCGTGATTCTTACTTGAATGAGATCCAAAGTGTAAGTGGTCATTAACTTCAAGAACCTGGTTGGCATAGTAATTAAAGTAGTATACCTAACATACAATAATAGAATGACACTAGTGGAAGTGGAGGTTATTTATAGAACTGCATTTATTACATAGAATTGACTGATGCTTTTTTTCATCAAGGATATTTTTAGTGATTGTTTTGAATCCATTGAATAACTGTAGTACTGAATGTTTGTACTATTAATGAACATATATTTATCTCAAATCTTATTAATTTCATTAAGTCGACTGACTGACTGACTGACAGTCAGGTAATCTGTTAATAAGATACAAAAAAAAAAACAAAAATTTTAAGAACCATCGACCAAAAGGACGTCTTAAAAAAATTTAAAGTAAGTACATAATAATTTATGTACTTATTGAAGTCGTTGCGTCGGGGGACCGTTGTATGTATGTTAACAATAGTGCCTATTTTACAAAATTTTCGGAGCTAATGAATGAGGACCTATATTATACGATTTGATATTCCTATTTCGTTATTTGTCTTGCTAACTTGCATTTTGATATCTTACTTAATTTAACGGTCCTTCCTATCTTTATTAAAATAAACCGGGTTCAAATCTGACGTCGCGTTTCGCTGCTACACTGCCACACACAGAGATACACAGGTCAAACTTATAACACACCTCTTTTTGGGTCGTGGGTTAAAAATGTAACGTTATTTTTCAGAACATATCATACATACAAGAGTAAACCTGTTTTTATACAACAGATTAGGTTCCACTCATATTTGTATTAAATTTAAAACAGTTTTTACTGAAATCCGGTTAAAGTATAAACTCTCGCTAATATTTTTTTTTGTCCCTTTTATGACGTCTCTTGAATTGGAGGCTAATTTATTCACCGCTTTTATAATTTTTCGCCCTTGTTTGTTGGCAGAGACTATATTATTCTTCGTGATAACAACTTCACAAGGCAATGTTTGTTAGCGTTAATCTAAGCATGGCAGTGCTTAAATTTGAGGTTAATTAAATACATCAGACTTTTTATGAAGGTTTATAATACGTCTTGAATTAGGGTGGTACTGATACCACCCTAATTCAAGACGTATTATATGAAAGCTCTGAAGCTTTAGCCAAAAAACCAAAAACTCACTTTAATAATTTAAAAATACGAAAAGAATACCTGAGAACTTCGTATCGTTATAGGGATTTTTTTCAAATGCTTTTTTTTTAATTTTTAATTAACAAAATAAATGAAATTAAAAATATGAAATAACCAAGGAGTTTTTTATTGAAAACGCATATTTTTTTTTATTATTTTTTATATTTTCTACTTTGAG
Source organism: Napeogenes sylphis (assembly GCA_959347405.1). Taxonomy (NCBI): domain Eukaryota; kingdom Metazoa; phylum Arthropoda; class Insecta; order Lepidoptera; family Nymphalidae; genus Napeogenes; species Napeogenes sylphis. The sequence goes on from OY365786.1 coordinate 17,470,976, forward strand.
GAACAGTTTCTTATCCAGGGGCAATTATAGATTTGAATTAAATATTTGTGAGATATTATGACAAATTTCTGATTTTTGTATTTTATAGTTTCGTATTTCTTATATGGGTTAATTTGTCATTACGTTCACATTTAATTTATTTATTTTATATTGATTTTTAGTTACAATATCAATAATGAAAATATTTTAACTAATGCAACACAATTTACACAAATTAACGTGAATAAATTATGTATATTTACACATATTTAGTGTATTTTACGCAAAATATATAATTATTAACGCAGTATATAAATACGAACGAAACCTTAAGAACAAAAGGATTTTTATTGCGTCGTTAATTTAAGTACATTAAAATAGTATTCGTCAATGGAATTCGAAAGCTCTGAAATTATCTGGAATATTAATGTTTCTGAGTTAACCTTTTTAAAATTACTTTCTATAGAATTGTATATCGATAACCATTTCAAGGTTTTAATCTAATACATTTTGCAAAAGCTGAAAAGTATATTTAAAATATCTAGTAATAACATCCACCTAAAATAAAAATAAACAACACTTCCTTACAAAACTGACTCTTAGAAAACAAGATTCGTACAAGAGCGTTTAGAAAACAAGATTCTAAATAGCCCCTGAATAGCATAGTGTTAGTCATAATTATTTATAATAATTTAAATGGTAAATACATTGGAATTTACATGTTTTAGTTCATAAGTTTCAACAGTAGCGCCACCTACGCAATTAATTATGGAATGTTATTTAGTATTTACTGTTAAATGTTCTAAGAATTATAAGCATTGGATATTTTAACATAATGATTATTTTTTTCTTAATTATTATAACTTATTATAAGGTATAAATGTTAGCATCTGTAAGTTGGTTATAAAATTAAAATTACCCTCACCTAAATATTATAGTGCTAAAATATTATAAAACGAGTTGTAAGGGCTGCTCTCACCGATTATATTACAAATGGTTGGATATTAAACATTGAAGTGCAAGTACTGTATATTACTGAAAAAAGTCTTAATGATAGATAATTATGGACTTTAGTGTATGGCTTCTTTTGTACTTTAAGAATTTAAATATATTACAAAACACAATCTTACAATAAAGAAAATCCTTTCAATCTATGATATTCTTGAATTTTAAAAGCAACATCGTCATATATGTTTTTGGACAACTGGATTGGCTGGATGGACTAGTTATAACATAAATACAAACAAATCAATTGAAATCAATGTAATAACATAGATTCTAGTACACAGAGCAATAGAGAAGCTGTGTTGTAGTCTCGAAACTTTGTTCATTATATTTTTATATTTAATTTCATAACTAACTACTTCGCCATTTTGTACAAAAAAATACATAAATTTGGTAGGGGTACTGTTGAATGTATAACAGAATCAAAGTTAATATAAATATCTGGATTACCCAATGTCTCAAAATTGGGTGAAAAGATGTATGTTCTAGCAGGTAATATGGTAATTTATTTCAATCTTTATAATGATATTTTACAACCTTTTACTTAATAAAATAAAACATAACGTAATTAAGATTATTAATTTTACCCCGTTTTAAGGGATTTTTAGAATCAGAATTACACAGGGCAACTCATATCGAACATTCTAGCCAAACTTTTAAATTCACCTCCTTATGTCGTTACAGTATTGTTAGACAACTAACACATGTCGTCAAAGGTAAATTGGATTACTTTCCATAATACTACGTCATACGGTATTCTGTTCTAAGTATCAAGGGCAGAACTAAAATATATTTTCATTATACAAAGGAGAACAGTTTCTGCTATATCTAACATAGATTCTCGGAAGTCTCTTAAACTAAACAATTAACAAATACTATAAAATTTGAGTTGCAACGTATACCTATTTATTTCTTTTCTTAAATACCTTATTTGTGTGTCCGCGTTATCTCTGATATAAAACCGTTTTTTCGTCAATTTCGTCAACAACAAAAAATACCTCTTTAAGATATTACTATATATACGATGACATAATATTTTCATGTTGTCGTATTATATCTAGTTAGGTTCTACCTCTCAGACATACATCTTTGGAGATAGAGGAATTAACTTATTATTAAATAATTAATTTATAATTTAAAATATTTTAAGTGTTAAACCTTAATAATAGTTTGAAGTCAATTAGTTATATTGGTAAATTAAAAGTCTAGTGAATAAATGTGAACTTTTGTATTTATTTATTTAAAGGGTTAATGTTTACAAAAGTTAATAATGAACGTCCTCTCTTGGAAACTTAATAAAACCTTGTCTGTGAGCTCTCGAGGCCTGGATATTAAACGTTTTCTATTTTCAGTCGATGTTATAATATGGCTTTCTTAAACACAAGTTGAACAAACAATAAAGGTAAAACTTTTAGAAGCAGTTCTTTCATAATAAACTAAAAAGTGTAATGTATATATATTTTATTTTCCAAATTATTTTGTTCCTTAAATGATGGCAAGAAATTGAATAAATTTTCAATAAATTTCATATGTAACTTATGATTAGTAATCATTTTAATAAACTAGCGAATAGTTAAGAGATTATATGTCTTTGTTGTGAGTAATAAATATACCAATATGCAAAGTCCAAGCCGCTTACGAGCTTTGAAAGAAGGGGGTTCCACTGGAGCTTTCTGTCTAAAGTTATACCTAAGAAAATTGTTGAGTTAGTCAGTTCTAACAGTTCATGGTTAAAAAGCAAACTATATATAAACCTACCCTCCAATTATAGAAAACTTAACATATAATGTTGACCTTTTACAGGAGGAAGTGTAAATTCCATGCGTTTAGTTTTCTTAGTATTTAAGACGAAATTATTTATTTCGAACCAAAGCAGAACACTATTTACTTCGTCATAATTACCCTACCACGCTCAACTTTAAAAATAAAGCGAGGTATCATTAGCAAAAATTAAAAACAAAACTGGAATTTGAATCGATTTTTATAGAAATTTAATTAAATTTATATTTGTTATTATGTTATTTTAATGGTATTATTTTTTTTCCAGGTATGATGACTATTATAAAATAGACAGGGAAAATTCGAAGCGACTTACTAAGTCGTTCAAGCTACAAAAAATGGTTTGTAGTTTCATAATACATTTGTTATCATTTAAGCCGCGTTGTGAATGTCTACGAATATTATAAGGAATAATATTAATATTTTTATAAACATTATTTTAATTGTCTGTAAAAAGTGATATGAATAAAATACGCGTTCTTTTTAATATTTTTAATCATAAATTGACAATAAAATCGAAGTTGAATTCATTGAAATTCAGTCTTGCTTCTTGGTAATGGAGCTGAAGGAGAATTCTACGACCGCTTTTTATGACCTTATGAATATTAATCTATCACGCTTCTTAATAATTTTTCAAATTATTATTTGTGATCAATATTTAAATAATTTTAGTGCATATAGCTATATCCCATATAATATATATTAAAATTATATAATAATAAGAAAAAGAATAAAACTTCAAAAATACCATAAAAAGCCAGCCATTTTAGATGATAACAGTGATAACCTTAGTAGGTTAAAAGGAGACGAATAACAGTAAAAATAATTATAAAAGAAATATCAAATCGTAGCTAGTTTTAATTTTAACAATGTTTGTTTTACCAAAACCAAGTTGCTTTAGAAACAAAATATATTTTTTAGTTACACATAATTATTTAAAAATTGCTTCTCCTTACTAATTACAGCGACAGAAATAACCGTTTTATATTTTAAAACTAAAATGTATTTGAATAATCAAGTCGTGTTTCATTCGCACACACACACATATTCGCTTTATTATAATCTTTTAGAGTTTGCCTAAGCAAATGTGTATTTTATAATTCATAGCTTTATATTGTACTAATATAATATGTATTAATAATAACAATAATAATAACATACAATAAGAGGAATAAATTCATTTGCAATACTATTTTAAACTTGGGGATTATTAAATAGACTGTTACAGATCTAGATAAACTTAATAGAGTTACATGAACAACCTGAAATAAGAACAAGATATCAATAGATTCAATCCGCAATATAAAGATTTAATCTTTAAAGAAATCTAGGGTAGGGAAGGCAAGAGGTAGGGGGATTAATAAACATCAACATGCATATATACATATTTACATATATACATACATACATAAAAAGCTTAATCTTATATGATTTTACATAAGGTATACCTTTACAATTAAAGAATAATAGCACGCGCACAGAAGATATACTTGCAGATGAACAGAAAATCAACAATTGGAAACAAAAATCACTACATGGAAAACACTCTAATCAACAGTAATAAGAACACATTGATAAAGAAGCATCACATATATGGTTATTGTAAATGTTTACAAAAAAAAGTCTTTATGGTACATATCCAAGATCAAATTATAAATACAAAAATAACTAAATACTAAAGCCAAACTATTTAACTAAGGATCCCACTATAGTATCAGATAAATGTAATTTATGCAATACAAACCAAGAGACAATTGAACATTACAGGAGTTTTCTATTTTTAGCAATTAAACAATAAATAGAAAGATACAATAATGTAGCCAAGCAAATACATGTAATATTTGCAGTATTAATAAACTTTGTGTTTATTAAAATGCAATATTATGATTTTCATGCATCACGAATAAATTTAAAAAGGATTTTGTAAAATTTTACCAACTCCATTGTAGGTTAGTTTTACTATAAGTACTTATTTAAGTAATGTCAAAATGATATAAAATGTACAGCATGCTAGCGTTGTTTAAAGTTCAATGTGACCCTTGGGAAATCTTCCTGTCACTCTACCAACTGAGCTACCACATCGCTACTGACCTCGATGGATGTAGTATTTTATATATTATCGTTTCCATCGGAACGAGTGGTAACTATTAGGCTACTTTACAGAAAATCCTAACCGATGTTTTTAACTTTTCAGTATAGAATAACATTAAAGAGATACAGCAAAAATGTATATTTAATATATTTGAAACATCTAAAAATATGTATGGTCATGATAGATAGATAGATAAGCACTTTATTGCACACACAAAATAAAAATAAAAGAAAATTACAACAATCAGCAGAGTTCCAACATTTAAAAATAGTATGCAAAGGCGGTCTTATTGCTAAGAGCAATCTCTGACAGAGAACCTTCAATAATATGCTTATTTAAATTTTAAATAAATATATATTATTAAATTTTAAATAAATATATATGGAAAGTACGAAGATATATATAATTAAACGAAAATTGTGACATTTAAAAGACCTTACAAATTAAAACATTCAAGGGCGTAATAAATTCCACTCCCTTCAACATTACATTTAAGCCCGTTATCAATAGAAAAGACATATATATATATATATAGATATAGATATAGTAGTACATAGACTATTCTAATTATAAGGTCAATCAAGTTCTTGATTTTAGTAGCCGCCTTCGTGACTTTAACCTCAAATTATATAAACGAACTCTAATATGAAACCTGAACACCAGAGCCGGGGTCTTTCATATTTTTTAATTAAATAACCTAGTTTTAATAACTCTTATAAGAAATATTTTGAAAAATATATTTTAAAGTATAACAATAAAATAATTTATCAATGATCAACGGTTCTTATAAGTTCGTAAGAAACTAACTTTTTGTCATTGTTAATTGGTAAGTTGGAGTAAAAGAGTTCAGAGGGATAAATAAGTTAAAGTTTTAGGGCAACTGCATACGTAAAATTACATTTCCCCAGATAACCTCATAATTTACCTTTTAAATTTGAACAGTAATTGATATTTTGTTTGAATAATTATCACAGGGTCCAATCACAGACGAATATGATTAAAAACAACTATCAATAAAATGGTCTGAGAAGAAAACACATACCTACACATTATACTATTTATTACTTTTGTACTTTACTATTATTTATTTTTTTTGTTACAGTAATAGAAGTGAAACTAATAAACAAATCAAATTATTCCCCAATCAAAAGTTGCTACTGCTGGAAACTGCCTCTACAATCTGAATGGATTGCTCAGTTGACAAGTTTCACCGCAGCGCTCGATTACTTCGTTCGTGCTGATTGTACTCTACATTTACACTATCTCCTATACCGCAAGAGTTAATACAGTTTTATTAACTCGACTTCAAATTAATTACAGCTTCCGATATTTTCCTCAATTGGATCGGAAATATATTCTATAAAAAATCTTAAAATAACTGTACATTCAAATCAAAAAAACATTATCGTATGTTTTATATGTAACAAATTTAAGTTCCAGGTTAGCTTAAGTGTTTATAAAATTAACTATTTAATCTTCGACATAATTATTTAATGAACTCGCAGTAGTATATCTTGTAACAAAATAGTTTATTAAAAATTCTGTTATATTTAAAACACTAACTATAATTATGTTAATATATAGAGACTATACTTTTATAATTTATTAACAAGTTTGAATGCCTACTAATATAGTGAGACAATTATAGGGAATACAGTTCTAATAAATAAAATAGGTGAGTTATTTACATCAGCAATGTCTAATGAAATCCAGCATCCATTTGAGCTCTATGCTCTGAATACAATTTTATACAAAACTAATTTATCTACTAATTTATCCCTAAAAGGTAGCAACCTTCTAGGGATAAATCGTTACTAGTCAAATACAATACTTTGTTATTATCACACACCTTTTTATTGTAAAAATAATGTGGTATGAAGGGCTTGAGATATTATAATTAATAAAATAATGTTTGAAATAAAAAAAAATTGCTTAATAATAAACAGCAATAATTTGATCAAATAAATAATTAATTAAAGTCAAAATATTAACTTATTAGATCATACGTCGTTAATTACACATTAGCAAATATTTAATTAATACTTTTGAATTTCAATAAATGTTCATCGCGGCGACATATATATGTAATTAATAATTTTCCCCTAAAATAAATATAAATAAATATGGAGGTGTGAATATATCTTTAAGGAGTTGCCTGAGTAAGGTAATAAAAAAGCGTGATTAAATAAAAGATAATTAATTTATGTAAGTTTGATTAAATTCGGTGTATTTTATAGTTAAATCTCACTTACAATGTGAGTGAGTACAATGTGTATGATTCATACACATACAATGTTAGCATCGATTTCCTCTGTCATGATAGTATTCGTTGAAAATTACTATTGCACGTTGGAATTGTTTATTTATTATTTCCTTGCACTACTCACACAATGGTTTATAGCCAGGCTATTTGTTCACGAACCAAACTACAATATCCTTTACTGGCTGCCTTTATTACAATTTCTGGACGTAATATAAGAAAAAATAGTCGGTTGGTGTTATATATAATTCATTGAAACTGCAAAAGCTAACTTAATATTATAAAATATTATTCAAAACAACAATTTTAAGATATGTATACGAGATGTTAAGACTACCTTTGAAAAGAAATTAGTTTTTATTTTAATTTATATATATAGTGATTATTGGATTTTCAAGTCTTCTATTGAGCATGAGGTAACACTCTTTGTAAAGTTTTTTCGTATCATGTTAACACTAAAATAATTTGAGTTTTATGAATAAGTATAATAAATTATTCTTACTAAGTTTTTTAAAAACCATAAAACTTTTTTCGTTTCAAGTAATAATACTTTTACTTAATGCTTCATTGATACGAAACTATAACTACTTACGAGTATCTAGTGTTTAAATACTTAAGTATACTTCCCATACAAATAGGTGCAATAGATTCACTTGTATAATACAAAACCAAGTTGTATTTTTACTTTTTAAACTACCCCCTTGTTTAATCTCTTAGCGAAAGTCTAGTCTCAAAACGTCTCGAAAGTTGGTTTATTTCTTCAATCTTTTTGTATGATTTGACCCCAATTATTTCCGGTATTATAGATAGTATATTTTTAACTTAAAACGATAAAAATATACTCTTCAACTACATGCTTCAGTTGTAGAGTAGGAAGTTATAAATATTATATAATGATTCATATGATTGATGAAATTTTCTTCTACATTATATGTATCTATATGTTTAGTGTGATAGGGTTAAATCAGATCATAGAAATAGTATAAGAAATAAGAATCGTAAGAAACAATGATACATATATTTTACCGCCCCGTTGGTCGAGTGGTTAGCGCAGACGCCTAACGTATAGCGCCCCAATGGGGCTCGGGTTCGATCCCCGACAGGCACAGGTATGTATGTGATGAGCATAGCATAGTATTATTGTTATTATTATATATTAATATTTTTCCAAAGGTATAACCAACGTCCTTCTTTGGTGTTAGAATGTTTACTCAGAGACAATGTATTTGTTCCATCCAAGCTAACTGAAGTATCAACAATATAAAAATCTTTTTTATGGATGATAATTATAGCCCTTACTCAGGATCTTAGAAAATTTTTATATGTAAGAATATTAAAATGCAATTTCAGTATGAATATAATAAAATTATTACAGTAAATTACAAATAAACTAAATGAAATAAATAAGGCTAGTGTGAAACTGGACTTAAATTTACTTTTGTTACATTTTATTATAATACATAACAAACGTAACAAATTGTAAAAAAATTTCAAAGAACTTACTTTTTAAGTCAATATATATTTTATCATAAGTAGCGGATAATGTTACCCTATGGCCTATATTAATAAAAATATACTTCTAGCCGAAACTCAATACCACTCGTTACACGAACTGCTCGGTCCTACTAAGTGCTATGGCGGTCCGAATGTTTTTCTTTTAATAAAAATTATATTTTATTTATTACATCTAAAAGTTGGCGCTAATTTTTTTTTTTATCGTCTACAATGTGTAACGTCCACAAAACTATGTATTTCTAATGAAACACACAGTGTTTTTCCACAGACTAAAATAAACATTTTATTTGACTATTAAAGAGTATACATGAGCACAGGTTGAGATATTTGCTAATATATATGTCTAGCCGTGTTAAACGTAATTTCGTTATAATTTTAACAATTTCACGTAGCAGTTTATAGCTACAATTACATAATAAGTATTTTTACAATGAAATTGTTTCCTGTAATTTAATTATTTTTATAAAAAAAATGAATATTTCGAATGATGTGTAAACATGTTATATATTAATATTAGCAATTATCGTCAATATAACGGGGATGGTCTGCCAGGGCTCGAAGGTCTTTATCGACGTAATCCTTCTTAATACCTCGATTATCGGAGTGACATTAATCATTACAAATTGATGAAGCTGAAATTTGTCAGGTGTGATTTTGTTATCTCTTATAATCTTCACCCTCAAATATGATGATAAATTATTTTGATAAATTATTTTTTAATATTAATTAAATTGTTAAAATAGTATAAACAATACTTTTAGCATAATTTATTTTACAGTTGAACTTTACTAAAATCTGAATCTTTAATATATAATCGTTATATATTTTATAAGATTTTTTTTAAATTGGTATCATAATTTAATTAAGTATAAAAAATAAAAGAATTTTATTTATTATATTTATACCTCTATTTTTTTATAATAACAGCTATTTTTTAGTTGGGAGTAAACTTCATTAGCAAAACAAATTCATTTAATACAATATGGGACAGGGCAAGCCAGGATGAAAAGACAATACCAAATACTATGTAAATATATACTAAACTTTATTCCTAAGTATACAAATCAGATTTATTCCCAATTAAATTAACTTTCTGCTAGATAAATAAGATAACAAAATTGCTCTTTAAAGTTTATGGCTGTGACAATCTCAAGTTGAAACAAAGTTGGCAGTGTAAAATTTGGCTCGGTTGACATTATCTTATGCAAAAGCATTAGTTTTCACAAAAAATCTGTTCGTTTCATTTTTTATGTTGTTATCTCAGCGTATTTAAAAAGGATTTATTGTTGTTAAAAGAATATCCTAATATCAATCGTAAACACAAACAATCCCATTAAGTATTTATTGCCAATACTGATAAATTTAATTAGTGTAAGTTAATATAGCTAGTGCATACAAACTAATCGGTTAAAAAAGTATTACTATACTATGTAACTATGTAGAGAAAAACATTTGCTCCTATTAGACTAGAGGCTTCCTCTAAAACGATTTCTAAATGAGGAGCATACTGCTGTGAATACCCAAAGGTTTCATATTATAGAATATATTACAAGATATGCAGAATTTCTGGCAGTATTTTGCTTCATGGAAGAGACTTGGAAAATAAATATAGGTACTTGCTCGTAAAAATATTTGTCTAGACTTAGGAACAAAAAGTAACAATATTGTTACCGTTCCTTATATAATATCACACGGGATAGAAAAATAAAGTTTGTTATCTGTTTTTCAACAAAGAAGTGCTCTATACTATTAAGCTTATTGAAATACACTTTTAAAAAATGTAGTAACATTATTCTTTTTAAATTATCTTCTTTCAAGATTTAAAGCTTAAATTCTTAATTTAAAACTACGACTTTAAAACGAGCAAAACATTGCATAATATGAAAATGTTCAATGCAATCTGCAACACATCTTATTTATAGCGTCTGTAGTCCGTGGTATCAAAATTAAACTATTTAAATAACATCTGGTTAGCAATATGGTTTAAAAAAGATAACTTGTTTTACTTAATATTTTAACATAAATTAATTTGGTTTACATACAAAGGATTATTAAAGTTTGAAATATAATTACTTATAAGTTTAAACCTGCATGGTTGTTTTGTTGTTGTTGTTATATTTAATTAATTACGTGACTTTGCTAAGGAAAACTAGTTTCAGAGATACCTTGGAAACTTTAGGAACTTTGTATAATCACATTTTGACAAACACTTTGTTCAGCTGGTACTTAAAGCGATCAGAAATAAAATTGTTTAAAATATTTTTACTATAATTATTATTTATTAATATATTTGACCATTAAAATTTTATTTATTTATATGTTGGTGTAAAAATTATAGATTTTTACACCAACATATAAATAAATAAAATACTTAAAAAATACTTCTGTTTAAAAATTACGCACTACATTTTGTTGTTAAAAAGTAAATTTTAAACAAAACATTTAATTTAAAATAAAAAAAAAACTGCTTTTTAAACTTATGTTAATGTTTTCTTTTTGTACTAAATTAACCTTCGAACACACAGATAGACAGGTCAACCTATAACATCCCCCTTTTTAGAACGGGGGTTCAAAATTCTCTTAAAAATATATCTATAAATAGGTATGCCAAATAAAAAAGTTTACATGTTTTTTTTTGTATTTTGAACGATTTCTTACTCTATTTGAAGTTAATATCTTCCAATACACTCTAAGCGTTCCTTTATCACCATTCCTGATCCCAGTTATTTAGGGACGGAAAATTATGTCAATTTATAACATTGCAAGAGATTTGGCTAAAGTTTTGTTCACAACCGGACATACATCCTCCTTTAAAATCTGTAATCCACCACCGCGTTAGGATATACCTTTTTTGATACCTTTCGTATAAGTCGAAAAAAAATGTGTTTTTCACTTAGCCGGAATATTTGGCTCTACCTTGTTTAGCTCTACCTTGTTTTAGATTATTTAAACACTAAAATAGCATTTGCAATTAGTTTTGGTAATTATGATAAGTCAAAGAGTATTTGTCTTGGTCAACATGTTCTCACTTTTTAAAATATTGAATATTTTTATTGCATTTTTTTCAATTTCGGGTATTTTCAGTTGCTTACCATCAAAAAAGCGAATTAACTTTATAGGTTTTGCATGTTCTTTATTTAGCGCATTATTATTTATTTAAAGTAGTTGAAAGTAAAATCAATAATATTATGTTTATTTTTTCAGAATATGTACAAAATAATAAAATGAATCAATTAAAACTAAAATCTAAACTAATTCCAATATTTTTTGGTGATTTTAATATGCTTATACAGCTTCATTGTAATATAATATAAAATTATCATTTTAAGTTATAATTTATAAGAGTTTTTTTAATGTTCACCTCAATATATGGATGTTAGTTTATAAATGTAAAGTTCATATAAAAAATAAGTATAGGCAATATTTAATTTTTAAATATCATTTTAAGCCATGGTTTGCATTGTTTTAAAAATAAATCTTATATTTAATATCAAGTGGAACATCAATTTAAGCTTTAAATTATACATATTACCAGAAGAACTTTTATTTGAAGAAACTCGATAAAATGTAGAGATGTACAAATCGTAATAATTCATTTAAAAACTTCAAATTTAAAATTTCTATAACTAGACATTTTTATGGCAATACTTATTTGAGTTTCACAAAAGTGTATTTCTATGTTAATACATATCATGTTATTTGTGTATATAGGGTTATTTGTATTTATATAAATATATAATGAAAAATAAACCGAGACGGGCATGTTTTACATGCTTAAAGATATTTTCAAACAAAAGTATTTTTGACTCTGGGTAAATAACAAATAACTCTTTTCATTTCAAATTCTATCTAAATCAGGCTGGTGTTTCATCCGTAAAAGCAATCCGTATAAGTATTTAGTGTATGTTAAGACTACAATGATTTTATGATAACTTTTCAAAAAAATTATATTCATCACAAAAAATAATACTAAAAATTAAAAAAAAATCTAACCGGCAACTGAAATTAATAATAAAATGCAATTATTATCAATGCAATCCAATCATGTTAAGCTCTTGCAATTTGAAATATGTCACGTTCCGCATCGGTCACGGTAACAGCGGTTTATTCGAGAACCATTATGTAGCGCTAACTAATTTGAAATTTTGGTTTGAGGTACTAAAACTTTCAAACCCTAGAACATAGATTCAGATTAATCTGCTTTACTAACATATTAAAACACTTGAAGAATGTGAATGGAACTGTATTTTCATAATATTACTAAATATTACTAATTATACATTCAAACTTTGTAAAAAATCTCAATTGTGTTAAGAAAGTATGCGGTGAGAGTATATAGGATTAAGATTCCAGCAGAGGAGGATCAGATCTTTGATTCAGCAAAGAAAATATGCATTAAGTCCTTGAATCTTTCAAGTCCTTACATATCCTTTTGCCTTTTACTTTAACATTCTTATCCTAACTTGAAAAAAATATATAACTAAATTATTAAATTTAAATTAATAAGTATAAAAAATAGAAATAAAAAAAATGGTCTATTAAATAGTTTAAATAATAAAAATCCTAAATTAATCATTTTATATATATTTAAAAAAAATAATTAAAGATGATTTAATAAGCCTTTGATCGTAAAACACACCACTGCAACTTAAATTTTTATATTCAAAATTCAAATTCAAAATATAAAATCGATGCAATAGCAATTGCATCGATTTTTATAAAATAAGATTTCATTAAGTTTATTTCATTATCGAGGCTGTGCTAACTGTATTTGACCGAGAAATTTTCTGATATAGAAGATCTATAAATATAGTAAGGGCTATAGAATATATATCAATGACTTTTGATTAGTTAGTAAAGCTTATAAGGAACAAAAAAATCCATAGCTCATACTTTCCAATTTTCCATATATACTTGAAAGAATTTAAATACATAAATGCATGCGGATAAAAACATTATACTTAATTTTGGACGGAAGATCCACACTGGTCACCAACTTGGTAAATCAAAGATGTGTAGATATGCAATGGAAGCACAAAAACAATTATTGCCAGGGAATAAGTTATACCAATTAATGCATATCATATCTCAGCGCAATTTTTAACAATAGTTATAGATTGGCTCTAATCTGAGGGGGAAGGTGTTACATACTAGCGCTCCGTCTTGCAACAATTTAGCGCTCATAAGAATGAAGTTCATGGAAGGTTACCAGCGTATATCGCGGACGGTGCTGAAGCATATGAAATAATTTTATAATCATTTAATACATTTAGATCGTTGCCTAACATCAGCGCAGTTTTAGAATCGAATAGAATGTATATTTAATTATAAAATAAATTAATTTTAAGTATGTCTTATTTTCTTTTACACAAAAATAATTTAGTTAATATTGATTCAAATGTAAACATTACGTAGTCTATAAAATGATTTATCTAGTAGATATAATCGACGGTTAGTGTGAGTAATTAACCGTTGCATAATGAACTATGTAGATATCAGCCACCATCATTTATGACGTTGATTAATGAACACTGTTCAATATTCATGACCGCTTAAAACTTTAGAGTACAGAATTACCTTAAGTTAACTTTGGAGATTTATGGAGGTCATTAAACTACTCAGTGATTGTGATAAAAATATTATTAATAAAAAAAAATATTTTCTATATTTGACTGCAAATTTCGTATAGCCTAGAATTATTATGGCTTTTATTCTAGTTTTGTAAAATCGATATACTATACTAAACTATGCTATACTATACTAAACTACTGCTATGATAAATATTATTTATGAATAAGTAAACAAAATAAGATCCAAAATTGTGGAATTGAATATTCCTATATATTATTGCTTTATTTATGAAAAATAATTTATAGTATCAAACATATAATATATATAATGCAGCGTCGATTTCGAGTTAAAATTTTATTACAAAGTATTTCGGGTCTAATATTAACAATATAATAGAAATGTTAGAAAATGGCGTGAAAAAATTGTATGTTTTCGTTAAGTGATTGATTGAATAATTAATGTTATATATTTTACCAGAACACGTAAAATAGATTATTGTTAACAATGAAACTAGAAATGTTAGGATATTGATAATATAAATGGCTCAGAATTTGTATGGGCCGAGTTGGAAGAAACAGTGACAGAGTCAAATAAGTCAAATAGATTATTATAATTTTTTTTACAAATATTTTATCCTACTATATCGTTGACAATAGTTAATAATACAGTTGGGTACAACGGAAGTAATTAAAATCATTTGTGAACTTCAAGAATTTAAGCTACAATAACAAAGAAAACTGAACAAAAGAAAAGCAGCTGTCCTTATTACAAAAGTTTGTGACAACCCATTCAATGAAATTGTTTAGCCGAAAATAAGAGTTGTCTTATTGTTCCCAAAAAACTTTTAGAGTAGCGAATGTCGTCTTACGTACTTTCACAATTCAATTTTCAATTTGTTTTCTTTTTCAACTTTCATCCATTTATTTTTTTCGACATGACATTCCAAATGTTAATAACAATAGATAAAATAAACTTTTATCATGATCTAATACGAAAAGTTTTAATTTTCATAATATTGTAACAACAACCTTGTTAAAAAATTTCATTTTTTTTATAAAAAAAAACATATATTTTAACTTTATATACGTTAGTTTAGTAAGAGTTTTATTACATAAGATTTTATTTATAAATCTTATTATATCCACATTGCAAATGCAAAAAAAGTCATTGAAAAGAAACCAATTCTCGTTAGAATTTTTTACAATGATATCAAATAATATTTAAGGATTATCAAGGATAATTTCATTAAATTAGTTATTTAAAACCGTTTGGTAAACAAGAAAACAATATATTAAGAGATTGATTTTAAATTGTTTCTAAATTTACATCAGATAAACTAAGATTTTAAAGTAAATCGCGTTTTAAAACAATAAATGTTTAAATTTCTAATAATTTTGCGTAAAAGCTTAAGTGAGATTCTAAGCAAATGCAAATCTCGCTTAAGCTTAACAAGCGGAAACCAGATGGTTGCCGCTTGTTTCGAATTTCATTTGTTTTGTCTATTAATTACATTTGGTTTGAGAATATTTTTGAATGAGAAATATTAATTGAACATTGTTTAATTTAAATTGTGGTTTTGACATTTCGTTTATAAAATTATATTATGCTTATTACGATAAATACCAGATGTATCGCTATGTCTAGTTTTAAATATATATTTTTCATACTGCACAAGAAAATCAAGGAGTTACTTTCTGTTGTGTTACGTTCGATTCATAATCTAATAAAAATTGACACCTAGTAAATATGGGCACATAAAAAGCAGCAGTACAGTCTATAAATCCTAGGACGAGGTAGTGTCGTAGCTGGTGTCCTACGGTGAGACCAAGTTGAAGTCGGCGGATGGAAGCAGATCATAAAACTTCTTGGAACACTCTCTTTAAATGATGTATAACAATGTGATATCCCTCTGCAAAGCCCAGATATCAATTGTTTTACCATAAGAATCTCATACTGGGGTGATGTGGACCATGAGATTGGTTTTATCCGATCGAGATAAGACAATACTACCACTTGTCAACAAGTGACCTTTTTTACTCATTTGCTTTCCTATAATAATATTAATAAAACGAGTTTTAAAAAATCTAGCTGGTTTTATCGTTTAGTACGGAATATAACAAAATCAGAAGTAATTTTTAAGCTGTAATGTAGACTGTAAAGTGTTTCCTACAAATTTTACTAGAAAATTGTATTTGCTTATATTAAATAGACCTAGTATAAAAAGTGAAAAACCATTCTTCTTGCCGCGATTAACCTGAGAAACCATTTCGAAACCTGCAATTTTTAAAACTTAATTGGTTTTATTTTTTAATTCAAAATAACAATTTTACATAGAATAGAGGTAGTAGAGAGGAGTACGATGTCCAGGGGGGGGCGGTTCCCGGTCTTGGTACGCTTATGGCTCTGGTCTCTCATGTCTAAGAATTCTACCTTCTTATCTTTTTACTACTCTATAAATATATATATATATATATATATATATATATATATATATATATATATTAATCATTTCCCCTTCATGAATTGATTGTTTTCAAACAAATCAATTTTGCTATTGCTTTGTTATTATTTCTCGCTCCTTGTACCGCTCGCTTCGCAGTCGTCGGAAAATTGGAACTTATGGAATAAATTATAAAACTTTTCAATTTCCGATTTCCTGCCACTGTTCTTTATTATTTTTAACAAATTTAATGATACAGTACAGAGCTTGAAAGAATTAGTATTTATTCGTTTTCTTTCTTATCGTGATATTCTTATGAAATTAAATTGACTTACAAATTAGTGCAATAAAGATAATTCGTTATTTTTTAATATTCGGAGGTATGCTAGATTTAATATGGCGACTTCATACCATAAAATATTACAGTTAAGTATTTTAATCTCTATGGTTAAACGGACATTGAGTGATTAAACGTCGCTTATAGAACAATGTAACGGTTGCCATCAATTATAGCATAATGGACTAGTTGAATATTCATGAGTGGTTATTGGTTATTGCCGTCACCCCGTTTTAAGTATCCTATAATAACATAGGTATTTACAATTGCTTATATTCTTACATACGATAATAGAAATATGAAGATAATAGTTTAGTAGATCTTAAATTGTTGTAGATGTACCTAAGTAGTATTACATTTTTTTATAATTCTTTCAGAGTAAGATGCATGTGTAATGTTTTTCGGTACAGTTTCATATTCTTTTTGTTCTTCACTATTCAATATCTAATTATTTGAAATAAAGAGCCAAGAGACCATCTATTATTAGTTACCAAGCTAACCAAAGTTAACCAAGTTAACATAAATGCTTATTATTTTGCCGAAAGGTTCCGTCCGTCAATAAATTTACCAACTCAAGAAAAAAGAAATGAAAGATCATTCTTGCATTGCTAACTTTTCTAATAAATGATCAAATTTATCTATTACAAAATAATAACGAACTGAACTCTTTAAAATGTTACAAAAAAACTTTGAGTTAGATTACAAAATATACCTTGAATGTTGCAAAAAATCGTAGTAAACTTTATAACAACGTTTATAGATGTTGACAATGAATTGACAATACTAAACAATACTGGCTATGATATTAAATAAAAATAGTTAAAAAAAAGAGTTATAAATAGTTAAAAAACATTTTATAGTACCAGATATACCAGAGTACTTTTTATTTAACACAATATTTACGAGATGATTTATATGTGATGTCATATAAAAGGTACAACATAAGGACAAAGAATATTATATTCACGTTGCAATACACAATAAAAAAGTGATTCTTACTATATAATACACACTTAAGGCTTCTGTGATATTTAATTAATAATCTTAAAATGTTCGAATTTATTTCTAACATTTTAATTTATTTACATTTATTAACATTTTATATTAAGCTATGTTATATAAAAATTTCTTCTAAAGAAAATTTAATACATTCTCTTTATTTAACATACATTTTCATTTTTATTTAATTAAACCAGCAGTAGGACATAATTTTGTACCATATCTTGAATCGTATGAAATATTTTACCTTACGAAAGTATATATATAAATTATGTAATATTATTATGAAACGCGATAATTTAAAAGTTATTTAAAAGCCTGGGAATGATTATTATTTTAGAGATCTGCTACTTAACTAGTAACCTGCGAAGTTTAGTTGAAGTTATCATTCACTCTTGTTCGATCAACTGACTGCAACACACCGTTCCCGTACTTGCGGATGGGGGGAGGAGGGGGGGGGAGGTTTAAATTGCTCCTTTAAAATATTATTTGTTATAATTATAAAGACGACCTCTTTTATTACTATATATTGTTACAGTAATATAAAACTTAATATTTACTGACACTTTCACAAAAAGAAATTCACGCGATACAAGAATTTTATATCTCATAAACCGATAGTTGTTTCTTAATTTAAAAAAAACATGGTATTGAAGCTGAAAAAAAATATAGAACAGAATGCATTAATCATTTAACATTCGAAATAATATAAATTAAATAGTATTTAAATAATTACCAAACTGTGAATATTTTATTGTATCCACACAAATCAATTTGGATATTTGTTTGACGCTCATCATTGTTTCTGCAGCTGGCTTCAGTTTACATTTGTTCAATACATTCCATTCAAAATGTTATACCGGTAATTCGAATTTTGAAAGAACAGGTTAAAATTATTAAAGGTTTGCTAATTATTATTCTATACATGGCCTCACACATTGTGTTTAATTTAAAAATATAAAAACAAATTAATAAAATCGCCATTAGATTAAATAGAATGCCGGGAATATAACTTGTATATAATAAAAAATACAAAATATTTATATTATCCTTACTATCAAATCAAAAACGTAATGTAGAGTATCTGTCAATTATTGAACGATTTCTTAGTTTCTGCGAAAAAAGGTGGAGTATGAACACAGTTCCTGTCAATGTTATGTGTCGAAACGAACAATAAACGAATTTTAGATATAGATTCACTTTTGAAAAAAGAACCCAATCAAAATAAAGAATTTCAATTATCAAAATTATTCTAGTACTAGACTTACATATTATACCTATTATATATTAATTTTATTTATTTATTTAAGTACCAAACTCTTACCTAAATCTTAACTTAAAACATAAACATTACGTACATAGGATAACTTATCTCTACAAAGAGATCTCTTCCAGCTACCAGATAAAATATTTTAAAAACAAAAATAAGTTTACCAAAATATTAGTCTTAATAAAACACAATTTTGTGTTCTATTTAGAAAAAATACCTTAATGTAAAACAATACATATTTAATATATATTTTTATTTTCAGGTAACTTACTCTCACTCAAGTTCGATATGCTGTAAGTAATTAAATTATAAATGAACACTTATTTTACTTATATATATATATATATATATATATATATATATATATATATATATATATATATATATAAGACGAGACGAAGCTTCTTAGCAATCCATGGATTCACCGTGCGGGTGCCGGGCCCATCGCGTTGCAAGGAGAGGAGTGCAAGCAGTGCCTGGGACTTGCGACCCAGGAGTAGGTTTAAGGGGCCCCTTTATTATGCGCAAAAACGCTCACCTTCACCCTCCACACTCCTCTCCCTACCTAACCAAATTTGGAAAGAACCTACTAATGCCGCCTTTGAAGTACGTTCTAGAAATGAACCGATGCTTGTTCTAGAAAGGCCAAGATCTTTAAGTAGGCTATAGAGAGATTTTGCTGTTATACCTCTCGCTCCCACTTCTACCGCGTACAAACTAACTATAAATTTATTCCTGATCAGTTCGTTGGTTAGTTCGTAATACTTATTGAGCTTGAATGTGTGATCCCTTGGGATGTTTGTTTCCCAAGGAACAGTAAGCTCCACAAGTATCACGCGCCTCAGATGTTTCGAATACAGGAATAAGTCCGGTCTGGATGACGAAACACCAACATCCCCAGGGATTTTGTAATGCTTTTCATACGTGTCCATCATGAGAATCCAATCAGGAGCCGCGCCTAATATTGAATAAGGCTTCGCTTTTGATTTTTTGGAGGAGCCTTCTTTTACGAATTCTATAGATCGTTCGGTGGTTGTTATACCCTTCCGCGCTCTTGCTACTGAAAGACTAACCGCTTCCCGTATAATTTCTAATACCTTGTCGTGGCGACGCGAGTATTGACCTTTATCTAGAAGTACCCTACACCCTACTAATAGGTGTTTCGCGGTTCCTATTGCCTCCCCACAGATGTTGCAAGACTTTTCGGTGGCTTTGCCCCATCTTACTAAATTACTTTGATCTGGGAGAGTCATTTGGAATGCATTAAGATAGAATTTTAATAATGCTGGGGACCAATCATAAATTAAGGTGCGCCACTTCAAAGCTAGTGGAATACAAAAATCTCCTATGGTCACCCATTCGTTTTGAATTTCTAGGCTCATCGCGTGGAGTCGGTAATTATCGTTTTCGTCTTGTCGAATAAAAGATTTTGTTATGTCTATGTCTTGAACTTTCCTACTTGATCCTAGCCCTACTTTATTTGTTTGAGCACCTATCATAAACTTTTTATGGAATTGAAGTCGTGACTCGAGCTCTGAGGCAACTTTGTCTTTTGGGAGAGAAGTTACAGTATCATCTTTAGATTTTCCGATGATATGTCTTTTGGTAACTCTTAGATGTTTGTAGAGCTCCGATGGTTTCTTTAATTTTAATCCAAAGTTGTTACGGTCTCTAAATAAGGTTGAAGAGTCCGCTGAGTGCGCTAACCCGAGCCATAACTTCAATGTCTTTATGACGCTTCCATCTAACTTTGACAAAAGGGTTTTATTTATATCATACACGAGGAAAGGCCAATTTAGACGTGATGTTAAATAATTATCGTAAATCCAAGCTTTTTTGACGTCACTTATTGGTTGGTTGTCTACCTTTTTGAGATCGTTTAAAAAGCTATCGACTATTACATCCAACGATGGAGTACGGCCTTGGTAATCGATTTTTTTACCTAAAAATTTAAACGGAGCTGCTTCCGTAACCGTACTAACGCACTGACCGCCTATTATAAGACCCGGATCGTAAGAGGTATATTTGGTATTCCGTCTACCCAGACACAGACTAAAACATTTACTTGGTTTTGTCCTCAATCCGCCCGTCCACGTACAGAAATCCTCAACTACATTTAAAAGTACCTGACATTGTTTCGGATTACGTGTCAGTATCGCGAGATCATCTGCAAAAGCTAGTATGGATTCTGTGTATTTGTTGTTGAACTTAAACCGATAGCCCCACTTTTATTTATATATATATATATGAAAAAAAAAACGATAATATAATTCAATCTCCAAATTTTCCTCGAGCATGAAAAATAGTTAATGTATTGAAAAATATAATAGTATTTTATCCTTTTACCTTTATAATCGCATTGATAGTAAAAGACACTCTAATACACTCAATAAACATATCAAGGGTGACCAACTTGATCAGAACTAAAATCGGCTTTATACTGTCAATTCTATGTAAAATCTACCTTATTTCCTTAAATAAATAAAAATATTTTTTTGCCATGTTGCAATCGACTAGACTAACAGCCGACCGGTTGGCCTCCCCTGGATCACATTGTTTTGGGATAAAATAATCAAATTAAAATAAAAATGAAATAAAATTCACAAAGTTCGTATAAAAAATATTGAATAAAAAAGACTATAAAATAAAATGGGTAGTACTTCATGTAAATTTTAAACATAATTCTTTTATACTAATTCTTGTCTATAATAATTGGATGCAGATAAGCAATAGTGTGTTAGCCCACAAAAAGTGATTTTTGGAGATATTTTGTATTCTTATAATGGGTCAAATATTCTATATTAAAAAAAAACCACTTTAAGTCATTTACGTCCACACATTCGTCAATCGAATTATTATACTTCGATTATTTTCGATTAATTATTTTATTTCGAAATATCATACAGTGGTTCAGTGAATGGCAAGAAACAAACTTCCAAAAGAATAAAAAAGAACTTGGTAGGTACATATTTTTTAAATAATGTATATAAAATTCTTGTAAAATCTTTAGACACGTTTTTCTCAAAACTGTTTGTGACTTGACACACTATTGCTTATCAACATCCAATTCAAGTATCAAAAACACTTATACATATAATGTTTATAAATAATGTTATAAAACAATCATTATTCTATTCGAAATAAAAAAAAATATAACAAAGTGCCATCTGTTAGTTCAATGTTCAATCTAATAGTGACATCTACTGGGAAAAAGTGAAACTGCAATGATAACTGCCGTGATGAGAAGTTGACTAGAACTCGGATTGGTAAATTTAGTATTTCAGCAAATTGTAATAAATATTCTCAAATGAAAAAAATCTGCTTAGATTAGATTTTGATTTATATTTATTCCAAAATAATATAAATATATTTAATAATACATTTATAAATTTTAAGCTTTTGCAGACTACTTACCAAACCTTTTACTATACAATACTCGCAACTCACGGCAGATGGCGCTTACAAAAATATTGAAGGAAGTTACATGTTTTACATAATATCTATCGTTTCGACACAATTTACGCAAATGATTATAATCTAAGAATTAAAAAAAAACAAATAGATAATTAACATATTTAGTTTGAAAATATATTTTTTTTATTTAGCTGCATAATGACTAAAAGGAATACATATTTATTAAACTTAACTTAAAGTGTTCAGTTAACTTGTCATAATATAGGAACAAAACTTACAATGAAAATCATAAACTTACCGTAAGTAGATACAATTATATTTGATTAGATATATAAATGTTATATCATACATACGTAACATTAATTTGTATAATATATATTACATACTATGATTAGAGTAGGTAACTGATAAGATTATTTTTTGCACATTCTATTTATAGTAGTTTAAATTACTTTAAGTTATACGTTTTTTTTTACTGAACAAGTTTATTAGCACTTGTTGAAGTTTTTGAAATTGCATAGCGCATACCTACTGCGCCTGCGTGAGAATTATCAAGGCCCGCCTCCTAAGCATTTTCTATCTTTTTCTAATGAACAACCCTCGCAAGTTATCTCCTCTACATTTATATGCTCCTGGTACAAAGTAGAAATTTTCCGCTCTAATCGGGATTTCCAGATTTCTATTATCCATAGACACGAATTAGATTTTCTTATCCCCTTTATACCCCTCCACTTTTCCTGGCGACTTTCCATGGTTCAAGATTTTCATATTCTTGCGCTTATACTACCCTAGTACTTTTTCCCGTAGCGTTGAAGCCTTCTACAAATCCGCTACGCAGTGCTACGAGGAAAGTAATGACATCTGTTGTCACGTTCAGAAAAAAAACAAAACGCACATTACTGAGAATGTCATACCCAATTTTGATACTGTAATATCGTTTTAAGGTAAACACGTTATCAAATTAATCTATCCATTTCAACGATATGGTGAATTGAAACCAAGACAGAAAAAAAATATACGTCGTAGCTTTGCCTATTTATACGATAGGACATTTTAAGGAAACTTCTGCCACATAATTTATTCTTCACGCGTATCATCAATAGCTTTGACGTTTATGTGGGACTTGACACTATCGCTGACGTGATAACATTTTGCACCCTCGTTTCTGAGTGTCAAATAAAAATATCTCTTTAGAATTATAAAACAGCTGCTTTTATGATACACGTGATAAGAATTTTACGCCTAGAAGACTTGTCACAGCTAACTAAAGTATGTTTTATTTTTTTTAATTAATAATATTTTTTTACGGTAATGTAATTATAACAAATAAAAAGTCTATAGGACTTTTAGGAACGAAATATAAAGTATCTGTAATGAAAAAAAAATCATTTTATAATATTATATACATATTTTTATAAACTATACTTATTATAATTAATAACGTTTTTATAGAAAATAAACTGTTAAATCATCGTTGTTTATAAAAAAGCCTTTTTGCTGGAACTAAGTAAGACTGATTCTTAGCGCCATCACGTCTTAATGGTCGGTGTTGTTTTGTCTTGAGAAATGATGGAAAGCTTTGACTTGCAGATGTTACTAGATCTGTTTTTTGGTAATAATACTTGACACAATAACCTCGATTCTTCTGGTTATAAATAGGTAAACATTTACAGTGTTTGAATTTTGTTAATGCTAGTGATACTTATCTTTAAGAAAAAAAATGATATTTTTAGATCGGATTTTTTGTATTTCAAATAGGTTTTTATTATACGTGTCAAACAAAGTAATATTCATTCGACGTTCTTAAAATTTAAAGAAATGTCTTTTTATAACAAAGTTAATATTAATGCCATATAAATAAGAAAATAAACAAGAACAAATATGGAAGAAAATTGAATAACATCCTTACAATTTGAACACTGGTAAATAAGAAAGATAAATAAGTGAACTCTGAACTTCATTCTGAATTGAAATCCCGCGGGATTTAGGCCAAGTTTGTCTGTTTACCTTACTTATAATATAAAAGTTAAAAGTATTTGTCGGGACTTTTGGTACCCAGGTGTCTTTTTTTTGGTACTTTTCTGTATGAGTTTATGAACATTATAATTTAAGGTAAACCCTTAAGGTTGGAATTAACAACGTTAATTACTAAATAAAATTAAATAACAATTATAGGTACAATTCTCTGTGATTTCTACGAAAAACATTAAAAATAAACTATATAAAATATTTGTCTATAACCTTTTCCTTTGTATTGGCGCCAAAGCAATAAAAAATATCACAAGAATGGATGATAAATGGTGACCTTAAGCTCCTGGTTAAAGCAAGTGCTATTTGACACGATACTATTGATTTTACTAAGGTATGTTAAATTAAAACTG
Organism: Napeogenes sylphis; assembly: GCA_959347405.1. NCBI lineage: Eukaryota > Metazoa > Arthropoda > Insecta > Lepidoptera > Nymphalidae > Napeogenes > Napeogenes sylphis. The sequence goes on from OY365786.1 coordinate 17,496,018, forward strand.
TTAAAGGGAGTAAGGATTATTTAGAATTTGACTTAATATTATAAATATTTACATTTGCTTGCTTAACCTTCTAACAATTTTGACGAAACAATACATGAAGATATTTGAAAGCGTTTATGAGTAAGGTTTAATTTATTTATGTGTATATTTCCTTATATATATTTCTCTATAGCTACCTCTATACATGTAGATCAAATTAGAGACACAAGCAGATGTAAATTTCTTGCGGGTTGTTCAAGTTTATTTGCATACAGACTGCTCTTCAATTTTCTTATATTTAGGCTCTGCGGCGTTCCACATCTTGTGATGTCTCTCGCTTGATATTTTCTTTTTTAAATCTTCGAAATTATACCCATCTGGATAAATTGTATAAAGTATTATTGTTCATTCTTTGTTATAATAGTACCTCTATAGGTACTTGAAATGCGCATGACCGACTAATATCTGAATATTATTAACAATCTAGTAAGCATATTATCCCTCAAATTATTAGTACGATTAGATCAGTTAAATTATAGCTTAAGACGAATTTCGAAGTGAAATTCAAATTGAATATTTAGTTATTACGGAAAAAGATATTAAGTTAGCAAATAACTTATTAGATCAAATGCTGAGTATGCTTTTTTTTTAAAGTTTTTCACTTCGCAATTTATCTGGTTAAAAATATTTTTGAAACAATAACTTAATAAAACCATATCTTTAAATTAAATATTTTATCATATCTTATTTTTTTCTTTGATTTAATACTAGCCAAGTGTAGGCTATTTGTCCTTTAGTAATGATAAGTACACCTATAAGTTGATCACTATATGTCTGCAAATATTAAAGTCTGACCAAATGTTCTTATCAGAAATATTGCGATTGCCCGCAAAATTACATTTTCTTCCATACGCTTCTACTATAGTTCATCTCAGTGGTACTTGCTTTCTTTCATCCATATCTTCATCCGTCACTATCCATATAATATAGTTAAAGATATAGTCCATATAGTATAGATACGGTCCATATCCTCTTCACATATAACTATACAGACCCATACTCTTCTCTTTTTTTCATTTCCTCAGCATAACGGAACAATAACAACAAAATAAAAATCAATGGTTAGACCGTATGTATCATAAAAAAAAGTCCTCATACTTTTGAAATGTAATCATTACACTACACTTATTTTCTGATACTAACAATATAATTAAAAGAGTACTCATAGCACCTGATTAGTTGTAATTTAAAATATAGGTTAAAACATATTTTCTAAGAAATTCTGTTGACATTTTAAATAGATCCCGTGTATGGAATGATATCAGAAATATTTTTTGTTAGAAAGCTGCGACCCCTCGATAACAATTCTAACATAAAAGGTAACGACGAAATAAGCAGTACATAAAATGTTATCATCAGGATATATGTTTCCTGTAAAATAGTAAATTGATTGATATATTAAAGTATAAAAATCTCTTGAATCACTCCCTTCAATTCATTTTAGATTTGAAAACTTCTTGTCATCAAAATTTTATTTTTAATTAAGTAATATTTTTGAGATTTAAATTAGTATTTAAGGAAGCTTTTATTAAGTATTGCAATTTATTTTACAAACGCACCCAAAATTATTTTAAATAAATCAAAGCCATTAAAACCTGTTGCTATAATAAATGGTTCTTTGAAAACTAAAATAGTTAACGTTTTTTTTAATTTAAATCAATTGTACGATATTATAATATTTTATAAACAATGTTGGTGATTCGACACACTCCATTAAAACTATTTTTTTTTTGTTATATTTATGGTAGTTTTTCATCGATCTATAGTAAAATTCAGGATTCTTCACGGACATTATTTACGAGTAATTAGTTATGTGGTTTTCATACAGTATTTCTTATTATGGTTTCATTATAATTATATCACGATTTTGTACTACCTTACAAATTTCATATAAAAGACTTAGGAGATTCTACATGAATACCGAATATTACTAAATATTCAAATATTTTTTAATTTATAAAAACATTTAGTTAGATTTAATTATTGATAGATGTAAATAAAAGTAATAAAAACAACGTGTTTTTTAAATAAATATAGAAAATATTATATGTACATTCAATAGACATTCACATCGTTTATACATATACATATTCAATAATTTTAATATATATTTTTTCGAAATTTAGGTTTATTTTTTTATTATAACATATATTAAGTATTTAATTAAGTTGTTGCTTTCTGCTGTATGCTGAAAGTAATCAGCCTTCAGTTTTTTTGCTGACCGATACACGATTGCAAATAGTGCATAGTGCCAAGTTAGTTCACATTATTGCAGATTACTTACTACTTTAGTGTACATGTCACTAAAATATTATACATATACTGAAACAAATACTGGGGTTTTATAGAACCCTGATAAAAACGGATCAAAATTTTAGTGTTGATCAAAAATTATGTCATTTGAAAGTGCCTCTGAACTGACTCTGAACTGCCTCTGACTGAAAATATGGCAAATTACATCAGTATAGTAAATTACACAAGCCTTCTCGACCTTGAGGCAGGAGTATAATTTTTTTTTCGTTTTATTTTAGTTAAATTTGTTACACGAAAATATGATCTGTTTTCACAATGTCCTCTTTTTATTTTTTTATTTTTTTTAAAGATGTGAAATAAATGCATGAAAACATTAGCATCATTACATATTATTACTTCAGATAAGAGTTATGTATTATATAAATTTTATTATTTATTTATCAATTCTACTAAACTAAAGCTACTCTCTATCAAGTAATTTTTGTGTATTGTGAAAAATTGCAGTAATATAATTCAGGAAGAAAAAATAACTTAGATTGGTATATGTATATTTTTTTAGAAAATAGCTAAGTGTATAACTTTTACTGTTATTTTATGGACAGTTATTATGTTACATTACACTATATTTCAACGTTATTTATGTATAAAGAAAAGGAATATTTTATATATTATATAATCAAAATTATGAAAGTATGAGGCATGTATGTGATGAGCATAGATGTCTGTATTTCTGGGTTTGGTCATATATTTAATAAACGAATTAAATATATTCTCAGTATTTATATGTGTATTTCTATGTATTTGTATCGTTGTCTAACACCCTTAACACAAGCAAATAATTTGCTTACTTAGGGGTTAGATCAATGTGTGTAAATTCTGAATCCTGTATTATTATTATTATATAAACCTAGTCGTAATGTATCTATTGAGTAATTCTGCAAGTTTGCCTTAAACTAATTTTATTTTTATATATTTTTTCTAATGACTGATAAACATGATAAGTATAAAATTATATGCTATTTTTCAATAATGTGACTAATTAAAAAAAATAATTTTACACGTGTAGAATGTTACGAGTGATTTTACGACAATTAACACATACAGTTAAAACTCAATTACTATACATAAAGGAGCTCACATGTATATATGTAAGTAGTGACCATTTTAAACCTACTGGCATTCAACGTTTATTTTATATATTCTTTGCTTACATCACATTTATTGGCTACCGTCCAACATATTGAAGTGAAGTGCACTGTGCAAGTGAATGAACACAACGCTTGAAATATATCTTCAAAGTTATAGCTTTCAATAAAGGAGGGAAGTTAAATCTTTATTAAAACTACCAATAATTACCAGAATCTGATTATATAAAAAAAAAATATTACGATACAGTATTTAAATATTACTGATAGTTTCATAATCTGCTAATACAGTTCCTTGTCCGGGTTAGATCAATATCTCTGAACAAATGTTCCGAACGTGTTTCGAACACCCTTCTTTTTCATGAGGATGGGATTGCCCAAATCATCGAAACTGATGTCTTTATTACGAATGTAGTAAATAAGCAGTTTGCCCCTTTATATCATGGCTAATTCTAGTCATTAAAATGGACGTCTTAACAATCCATAATCAAATGAGATAAACATAAAAACGTTAGATTTATATTTTGCAAAGTTGTCATTAATTCATATAGATAAAAATTTTATACATATAATAAAAAATACAAATAGAACCGAAATAATTATTATTGCTCTAAAACTAAAAAAATAACAGGCTATCTAAATACTGACATGACTATTATAAGTAAGTGTAAGTACGTAAGTAAGTAAGTTACTTTTGCGTATTGTGCCTGATTAGTTTCAGTTCCATTCAGGAACCTAATTCATGAGCTCAATGCAAGATGGAACCTAGAGGTGAACTGTTTACAAAATCTCAGATTCACTAATTCCAAGAGAAAATGTAAATATATCAAGGCAAACATATATAATATATATATAGCAAACCTGAACCACGAAAACTATAATACAAAAACTGAGAAATCTATTTTATACATATAAATGGACGAAGTACATTCTAATATGCTTAGATTTCATATTTGTTATCAAGAGCTTACTAACTATTCTATATTATTTGATGTCTTTAATATTACATGTAACTTATTAAGTTTCTGGCAAAAGTTCTTTATTTTTACGCACACAGCCTTGTACGACGATATCTTTTGCCAATTCTTGAGAGGTCAAGTAAACGCTCTCGAGTGTAATAGGAAATTATCAATGAATACGTTATTTTAGGAAGGAATAAAAATTCAGATGGATAATGTTTAAAAAATAAGTTATTAAAGTGGATTAATCAGTACGTAGATTAACTGGTATGAACCAGTAAGAAAATTTAATTTAGGCTGAAGGTTAGGAAAATTTAATATTAAATAAACACGAATGAACAAAGTAAATTTTAATCTATTGAGTGCGCCATTAAGCAATCTCTCCATTTATTGCCTAAACTGCTGAAATTCTGTTTTCTGTATACACGCGATTTTTTTTTGTTTTGTAAGCAATAAAAATGGTTTAATGAAGTATATATTTTAAAAGCTTATTAAAACAAATTTCTGAGGAAAATATAGGTCACTGAAATGTTCGATTAACATGTTTAATTTTAAAAAGTCAATGTTAAGATATATTTTTACAGATTTTGTCATTTTTCTGTGTTATGAAGATATTGCGGTAAAAGTACTTAAGGGAATTCGATAATATTCAAATGGTCATAGGTTAACCCCGAACAAAAAATGTTTTTTTTTTTATTGGTTTCGGGAAAAAGTTGTTTCGACTGTAATGACATACAAACTAAACTCATACTAAGGACCTCATTTGAATGTAGTGTGGAATTGTATTATTATTAAAGGTAATTTATTTTATGCTACTTAACTTGGAAAATTCACTTATTATCACGTGAAAAAATAATATTAATTGCTTTGGATTATAATTATAAAAATATAATTTTTTGTATTGCATTGTATTTTCTTAAATTTTCTTGAGTACACATTTAAATAAACCATTATTTTAGGGATTTATATTTCATGTTATTAACTTTAAATGTAGCCTGACTTCGAATGCTTTGCAATAATCGTGTTCACGGGAAGACGTGATGTAGGTTTCCTAGGATACCAACATCAAGTCGTGACGGCATAATACGCGAGGTAAATTACTATCAATTATTTTTTTTATAAAAGTTAAACATTCTTTTTGCTAAAAATATTAATTTTAAGATATTGATATTATAAGAAGAGCAAAAGTAACCAAACGCTGAACGGTATTTATTATCAACATAGACATGTTTCTGAACCATCCTGTTATGACAACGCAAAAAAGGGCGAGCAGGAAATGAAACCGTCAATTATATTTTCCTTTTTTAGGCGTGTCTCTGATATATATATATTTTGCCAGCAATGCGATAAAAATAAATTTTACTATTAAAACGATTATAATTCAAAGGTACATTTCAGAATAAATCTGGAGAAATCGATATATATAAAATATTATACATACCGTTTTATCCAAATTTATGCTGAATATACATCCCTAGCAGTTTTATATTTTTCGTCATTCACAGATCATATATATAAAGGAAAATATTATAATTACACTTCAATTTGGCTTCATATAGTATATATGATCTGTGCCTCAGTGTTTTAAAATATACAAAAAAATAGAAATAGCCAGATTAATAAAAAAAAAATACATAACTTTAAGTTCGGTTCTGCCATAACAATATTACAATAAATAAGGAGACCCATAATTCAATGTAATAAAAAATAACCTAAATAAAACTCTGAGATTGACGTTGTTATTTATAAGCAAATTAAAAACACAGATAACGTGAACTGATCTGTCAGCAGCTACCGATTACTTCTTACACTGACTCGAAATTGTCAAAAATGTTATCATTATTAATAATATGTTATGTACATATTTTTTATTTTAATTATAATGTAGCAAAAGCATAGCCATATCTTCTTTATAAAAATGTGTCTGATGATCTGTTTGTCGTTCTGATTGAGAACTTTTAATGAATGTTCCATCTTTTGCTACTTAATGATACCCTGTGTAACGGACTAATTTTATACAAGGAATATTATTACTATAATCAGGAAATTCAAGATATCATTGCTTATTGTTAATAATACAGTATCGATGTTTCCATCTCTTTTATGCAACAACTATTAATAATTCCAAGTTTTCATAGAAAGAACAAGATACAAACAAAAGCTTAATAACTTCGTAGAATCATTCAACAGAATATAACAACTCTTTATATCTTTAAGGAACATATAAAAAGATATACTGATAAGCACACATTAATTCAAGCATTATTATTATTGCATATAAAATATGATTTTCATAAAAGATATTCCGGTTATTAGCTGGGAAATTTTTCATATAGTACCAGTTGATGGGATATAACGTTTTATTACTAGGATATAAAAATATTATAAAACTCGTGATGGATCATACTTGCATACTTAATGTCTATTATTATTATTATTATTTTAAATTTGTAGTATAATATAGTTAGTTGCTTCCCCGTACGAATAACAGTCAAGTCACTACTACTTTAATACTTGATTTACGAGTGTGAATGTCTAATAACATATTTAGAATTTACAAAATCTATAGGATCTTTGTATGTATTAAAACACTACAGAGAAAATGTTCTCACATTTGTGACAAAATCCTCATTCATTTCCGTTCAAATACATTCAATAATGACAGCGGAGATGTATCCGATAATGAAAACTCCCGGTACACTTAAGCTTTATTTCTTAACACTAGATTGCGATAAATGACTATAAATCTTTTAACTAATTTATTTCAAAGATTAAACACATTAATTTCCTATTTACTTATAAAGCTGTTATTTTTTCATTCTAGCTGTTAATTAATCGTTATTTTTCAAAAACCAAAAGTAACAACATTGTTTAAAAATACTTAAAGGCAAATAAATTAGTTTCACTTCAACACTGTTTTATTTATTGTTCACTCTTCATTTGATATTTTAAAAAGTGACAGTTGACAATTTTACCAATTATGACTTAGCAGCAAATCATGACTAATTTAGTGTTATTTTTAATATTGGCCCCTGAACATATTTGTGGTCGTACTAGTGTTCTGTTTTAACGATCGTAAGATCCAATCAACCTAACTGATAGGGTCAGGTCTTGATACGGTTAGAGTTAATTATTAATTTCGTCCTTTAAGATGTTTAACTAATATAGTTATAAGCAAGATTTTTTAGATTATGTTTGTGCATAAAAGTCTTGCTTCCTGTTAATAGTTATTTATATGATGAAGTTAATACTTTTTTCTCATATCATAATTTTGCTTTTTTATTATATTGTCTCCATTAAGCCTTGGCTATAATTATATACCATTACTTCAATTACATTAATACCATTGTAATATGTGTAATTTAAACATTTATGTTCTCTTTAAATTGCAAATTAATTCTACTGTAATACTTACTTTCCAGATTATTCCAAATTATAATTGTAGCTTGTTTGTTCAGACAGCATTATTAATAAATATTGTTTACAGATTCAAATTCACGACATATATTTTACTATTTGTATTATTATTACAAATATTAATTTTGTTAATAATTATATTAAAGTGCTGTATTTAATTATATATTAGTGTGATTATGGTAACATAAACGATTTAAAAAATTAATTAATTTTTAATAGAAACATACATATAAAGTTATGAAAATAAAGCTAATGATGTAAACATTAAAACTTCACGTAATAGCGTTCTTCTCCGATAGAAATTAATTTTAATTTAAATTTGATTCTAACACAGCTATGTTAAAATTTGACATTCAAGTCAAGTAAGTACTTGATATTTAAATACAATCACAACATTCAATTTGTACAAAGTCAAAGTTACGTAAAAATGTATGCAGCTCTGTAGCTTTTAATAATATTCAACTAGTAAGCGAATGACTTCATAATTGGGCAACTCTTTAATTATTTTAAATATAACAAAAACTTAAGATCGTGGGCTGTGGTATTAAATACTAACTGAAATATATCCATTTTCTGAATTCACTTACCAACAGTTGTTAAAGAAAACATTAATAACAGACATTTTCAAGAAAGCCAATAGATACAAACAGAATTTTAATGAGAAAATAAAAACGTGTAAGGACTTAAATTAATACATTGTAATGATTTCAAAATATATGTAATTTTTATTTATAAAGGGATTATTCGACATGGTTATAGATTTCTTGATAAAATAAAAATAGTTTCTAACATGTTTTTAGATATCTCTTTCCTCACAATTTAACGCAGATATAAATTTTACAACTCTTCAATAGAACGAGATGGAAGTAAAGGAACCCAAATAAATTATTTATGACCTCGAATAATGATTCCATAAAATTCTTTGCTGACATTTATCGTTTTTACAAAATGACCAACCCTTGAACACATTGAACACCATATAATAATACTTTCCTGTACTTTATTATCGACGAAAAACACCACAATTATGTGTGTTTGTCCTTCTAATGTATGTTTGTCCATCTTCTTCATTGTCTATTATTTTCTCTTTAATTTCACTTATTACGACAAGGTAATCATTTGAAGGGTCAACTTTAATGTGAAATAAATCACTATTAACCCTTTTGCCCATCCATTCCCTAAGGACATCTGTTCTTTTATTCGAATAGAATATTTTTGCTTTTCTGTCTTCTGTGATTTTTTAAATTTGTTATATTATTAATTGTTTCTCTAGTCCTATCCTAGTTATTCTGCTCTATATTAAAGCATTACTTACATTATTTACTTAATTATATTTTTAATTTATATATTTATTAAATGAGTTTTTACTTTCTATAGAAATAAAATATATATATATATAAATTCGACTGGCATTTGGGTTTATATTTTTTCGATAATAAATAATAAATAGGCTTTCACATCACTTGTAATGTGTCATACTGGCCATCATAGCGTGCCGCTAGTATAGTTAGAGTTATGGCTAACGGTACACAATTACTTCTACCACCCAAACCCATAAAATCTAACATGATGTAAATTATTTATTTAAATTTGAATTATAAAAATGTCATTGGTTCTGTGCTAATTAATTTTCTTTATGATTAAACAAAAATCTAAAATCTGCTACGTAATATCAATATATTTTGGATGCACTGTACATTGGTTGAGGAAAAAGTGAGCAGTATTGCTATTGTTACATTGTGCGGTTAGCAACTTACCTCTACTGTATTTTAAAAATATTTTTCACACACTTTTGAATTACTTACCACGCTTAATATAACATAAAAACTTAGAGCAATGTATTTTTTATTATCATGTGACAAAGACACGTTTAGTAAAGAAACAATTCAAAAAAAGAAAAATTCTGTGATGTTTGGTCAAGACTATCTTAAATTGATTTAGTATAGTTGAGATTTTACTATAATTTAGTGGCTTGACAAAAGTCAATTTTTTTATAGTGTTCTAAAAGATTTTTGTTTGTAAATCCATGAGTAACTCGGATATTTTGATTCTATTTATGTATGAAAATCATTTTAATGTAAAATGATGTTTTAAGTTTAATCAGTTATGCTTAAATTCAAAACAACAAACTTCCTAAACTAGAAAAAAATATATATGTCGGATCGACAGAATGGCTCTCGTCAGACCTCTGGTAGGCTAAATAGTAGGTAATCGAGCAGAAATGTCACAACGAATAAACTATATTTACAATTTATTAGGTAATGTATAACACAATAATAACACTAAGTACACTACTGAGCTTTAACGAAACGAATTACAGTTTCCAACTAGGATTACTAACAGTGCGACTTCCACAGAATAAGTTTCTGTCGTCTCAGCTCCGCTCCGTGATGTATAGTCTGCCTGTGAGTCTGTAAAGGTTTTAATACTCGAGCAAATCCGGGTCGGGTCGCTAGCTTAGAATAGAACCTTATTATTTAGTTACGCCTAAACATACAAATTCAATACAACAAAGTCCCTACATTTTTTGTTAAGAAAAAGCGTTTAATAAAGTTCATACATTCTAGATAGAGTTGTAAATATTTTACTTCTCCAAAATGTTAAAGGTCAAATGATAAAAGATTTACATGTTTACACATTAGTGTTTGTTTTGTTGTAAAATAATTTATTTTCTTTTAATAAGTACTTCCTTTCTTAGTAGTTAAGTTGTGTAACTAAGTTTATGGTTTTTTTACTACCATTTTGTTAGTCTACACAACAATGTAGTTAAACCTACTAAAAACCAATAAATCCCTGAATTTTTCGAAAAAACCATAACCTTTTGAAAGTAATAAATAAACATAAAATATATTTTGTTTAATCTGTTACTAGGGTCTTTGTATTTTTTTATGAAGATTTTCTGCTTAATAAGGCTTTATAAGTGTGTTGATATTTTTCAAACTCTTATCATTTGGTTCTGATTAGTTAAATTATTGATGATTGAATTAATGATTGATTAATTCGATTAAAAATTATGAGTTAAATTATTAGGAACAGGAAATTATTAGGAAAGGAGACAGGAACAATAATATTAGGAATTTGATTTATAATTTAATTGAGTGCAAAAGTAAACACGTAAGTTTTTAAAATTACCAAAAGACATTATTACATAGTCAATAGCTTATAGCATGTTTTTAATTATACACTTTATTTCAAACAACGATATAGATTTTAATTGGTCAATTTAATGAGAAACTCACTGTAATAAAAAAATGCAATACTTTTCAAACCAAAGTAATTAAATATACACCAAAGTAATATAAGTTTAAATTATATATTAAATAAATAATCGAAAACATCAATTCCAAAAAATATAAATTGAATATCTTTAGAGGCATTTACAAGCATTTTTGAATCAATGAATGATGTATTAAAATGATCAGTACAGTCAGTCCGTAAGTAAACTACCCCCAGCTCAAATTGCTGCTTTGATAAGAAGAGCGTAAATTTAACAATTTTAAAGTCTTGAATTACGATAATTATAATATAAAAACTGATAAAGCTATTTTATATATATAAAAAGGGACAGGAAAAATTTGATATGCTTAGATTTCATATTTGTTATCAAAAGCTGACTATTCCATATTATTTGATGTCTTTGATATAATAAATAACTTACTTAGTTTCTGGCAAAATTATTGTAGGTCATCATAGGTATCTTTTGCCAATTCTTGATAGATCTAGTAAACACTCTCAAGATTTATAGGAAATTATCAATGAATAGCGTATTTTAGACATAATAACCTAAAAATTAAGAAAACTCTGAAACAAAAAGACGTCTAAGAAGGGTAAAAATAAAGGAAGTATTCAAAATGCGAGTAAGTTACCGAGGCAAATAAAGAAATAAAAATATCCAATCGAATAGTGTAAGTCCTCATTCAATAGCTCCGATTTTTTTTTAATAGACGACACCATCTTCGACGTACGTCCAACGCAATGAGTAATGCAAACACAGCGATTCTGTTCTCTTTATCACCCCACTCCATTTTAGTATCGCAAAATATTGTATAATGTATTGGCGCCAAAATGAGAAAACACAATGAACAATTGTATAAAAATGACAGATTCCAAATTCAAACGTAGTATTTTTTTTTTATTGCAACAGTATTTATGGCCAGACTAAGTATATATTACCCGCAATGCGATAAAAAAAGTTAGACCGAAAAGTACACAAGCAAGCCATTCAAGCATTATTGTTATTGCATATAAAATAAGATTATAATAAAAGATATTCAAGTTATTAGCTGAGAAACTTTTCATATGGTACCAGATGATAGGATATAACGTTTTATTACTAGAATATAAAAATATTATAAAAGGCGTGAGGATACTTGCATAACGTTAAACGAAATGTCTGTATACGATGAAGTTATTATTGAACCATATTAAAAATATTATATTTTAACCACCTATGTCAATGTTTTAAATAAATTAAGAACAAAATGTTTATAATAAGCGCCTTCCAATTCGGCCAGTCTAAGTCACTACGACTCTACCACTTGACTTGTTTTACAACCGTTGTTAATATGTAAGATCATATTTAGAATTTACAAAATCCATAAGATTTTTTACGTATTACGAGAGAGAATGATACTACATTAGTAACATAATCCTCATTAATTTCCGTTGTCTATTGTCTTATTGAATTGTCAATACAATAGACAATATATAACGGAAATTAATTTTGTTGTATTACAATTAATATTTCGTTGTAATGTATTCGAAATTCAGTAGTGATAGTGGAGATGTATCCGTCAATGAAAACTCTGAGTGCACCGGCAGTTAAGCTTTATTTCTTACTAGGCCCGCGACTCCGTCCGCGCGGTTTTTAGTGTTTCCTCAGCGCACGCGAGGAACGCTCTCAAAAAAGAAATCTTTTCCCGTTTTTGCAGCATTTTTCATTGCTGCTCGACTTCTATAAGTCACAGCGAGATGACATATACCCTATAGCCTTCCTTAATAAACGGACTATTCAACACAAAAAGAATTTTTCTATTCGGGCCAGTAGTTCCAGAGATTAGTGCGTTCAAACAAACAAACTCTTCAGCTCTATAATATTAGTATAGATTTATACAAGATTCCGATAAATGGCTTTAAATCTGTTAACTAATTCATTTCAATATTAAACCAATCAGTTTAGTAACGTTTACACTTATAAAGCTGTTACTTTTTATTGAAGCAATCGTATTTTTTTCTGTATGACGTTATAACACAAAGGTTGTTTAGTTATTTTGAGTTTAACATTTTTTTATTTGTCATTTGGTATTATTATAAGTTTTACAATTATCACTTAGCAACAAATCACGATCAATAGGGGTTATTTGTACCATTGGCCTCAGAACATATTGGTGGCTGTACTAGTATACCGTTTTAACGATCGTAAGATACAATCACCCTAACTAAGAGGGTCGGGTCTTAATACTGTTTGAGTTAATGTTTAACTTCGTGCTTTAAAATATGTTAAAAAGATATAGTTGTAACTATGAAAATGTAGTTTATATTTCATATAATTTAAAATGGAATATTCTCTTCAAGTTGCCATTTAATTTTACTGTCATACTTACTACTTATTGAGGATTTCTAGGTTATTTCAAGTATTTATTACAATTGTAGCTTCTATAGAATAGATAAATTAATTGCTAATTATACAAATCCCTAATAATTTTCGACATAATGTTTTTATTTCATTACAAACTTTTTGACGTAGGTATACGGTTTAGTTTTAATTACTGAAATTACGCCACATTTATTAATATTCAAATGGTTCATTTAAATTAATATACGATATTACATATAATTGTTAATGTTTTATGACATGGCATAATGTAAAGGAAGTAAAGACTGGTTTTAGAAGAAAAGAGTGTTTATTATGTTATAAATTTGTCTTTTATCTATGAATTTAATGAATCACAGCAAACAGTAACTTGTGTGAACAACTTTATTGAGTAATTGACTATTAAGTTTTAGTATCGCTCGTCCAACCAATATTTATAACTTATAAAGTCATAACATACATTTTACTATTGCTATTATTATGAATAACATTGTTTTAAATCAGTCTTTCCTAAAGTAATAACGCCCCCTTGTGGGCGCTGGACGCCTAGAAGGGGGCGGTAAGAGACCGAGAAAGATTTGGGGGGCACTGGTGTCATTTAAAGATGCGATAGATAAATTGGAACTTTGCCTTATTCATATTTTAAAATTCACAAAAAAAAATAAACACAACATTCATTTATTAAGCTTTTTAAAATTTAAATAAATGTAAAGTGAAAAATACATTCTTACTATATCTCTGGTACAGTTTCCCAGAAGTCACAAATTCATATCTTTGCCCGTATCGATTTATTTTTCATATATATTTAATACAAATTTGAATAAGCTTATAAGTATTAAGTAAGTTTGTAAGTATTTTCAAACAACCATTTTTCAATTCATATTCTAATTTATTGTATATATATAACCTGACAATATATAAAATTAAACTTATCATATATAATTATACTGGCACATGTTAGAGATTAAGCGACGACGCCTAGACATCGCAAAATGTCTTTGCGTCAGTGATTCCCAGGGCAAGCTGCTTTGTAGTTATGCATCTGTAAAGGAGAGAAGGAAAAGCTACTTTCACGAGCTGCTGAACACTCAGTATCCGTACAGGCTTCCTTGCGACCCAGCACCTAACCTTGGACTTACCCCAATAACCTTTGAAAAGAAACAGGACAGTTTGGAAGAGCTGTAAGTACTTATATGAAATGAGATACAGCTTTACTAGAAACCATTAAACATTTCTTTTAAAAAACATTTAATTCTATTTTACCACCTTGTTTTGTTAATACATTATTACTAGAAACTAATCTCTTAACAATAGAATTGAACATTGTTATATTATTATTTATTTAAAATAGACAATTTAAATTATTATTTAAATTGTCTATTTTAAATAAATAATAATCAGGTATTCCTGACAATATAATAAAATCAGTATATTTTCTCAGAGAGTCTCTGTCTCACGTTGATTCTCTGCACGAGAAACTCCAAGAGGACCAGATTTAGTTAGTATTATTCAACTTATAAACTGTTCACTTACAATACTGTAATATCACTATAAATTATTATATTTTTATATAATGTATTTGTATTTGGTTTTCGATTAAAATATGAAATTCAGTTCGGGAGTAAATTAAATATAGGTGAACTGGAGACACGCAGCATACAAGCTGCATACAAGCGACATACACGAGGCAGACATGCGTCAGACACGCAGCATATCCGCGGGAGACACGCGGCAGATGCGCGGTATACACGCGGCAGATACACGTCAGACACAGAGCACACACGCGGCATAAACGCGGCATACACGCAGAAGACACGCGGCTGAAGCGCGGCAGAGGCGCGATAGATACGCAGCAGACACGCGACTGAAACACGTCAGACGCGTGGCAGACAAGCGACAGACATAGGCAGGCACATGACATACATGTGTTAAGAATATTTAAATAGCTTTGGTATTATGTATTAACCAATAGACATCCTCAGCTTTAACAAACTAACAATTATGAAATTCTTATTAAAGAAAACAAACACAAACAGAATCTAAATAAAAAAATATAAACTTGTGAGGAATTAAATGTACGTTTACTTTTTATATTTAGAATTTTTGAAAAACGTAAGTATTAATTGCAATTAAAATATTTAAAAAGTTTTAATGACTGTATAAATAGTCATATTGTAATAATGCAAAGGTCTCAAAATACATATAAAATAAACAGTAATATTTTTTTATACAAGAATTGTGGATTTATTCACAAAACTAAAAAAACATTTTTTAGACATCTACTTTCTTACATTTAAACGCAGATATAAATTTTACTACTCTTCAATAGAACGAGGTCAAAGTAAAGGAACCCAAATAAAATATTTATGACCTCGAATAATGACTTCATAAAATTCTCTGCTGACATTTATCGTCTGTACAAAATGACCGTCCCTTGTACACATTGAAGAACATATTATAATGCTTTAATGTGCTTGATATCGCCGAAAAGACACAATAATTATAAATATCGTGTATTTCTTCATCTTCTTCATTGTCTGTTATCTTTTCCTTGATTTGACTTATCATGACTTGGTAAACATTTGAAGGGTCAACTTTAATGTGATCTTGATCACTACTAACCCTTTTACCCATCCATTTCCTAAATATATCGAATCGGAATTTTATGCTTATCTTTCTTATTTCTTTTTCTGAAATTTAACTTATTCTGCTCTACATTTTAACACTATTACCACATATTAATATTAATATCACCGCATATTAATATTAATATCACAGTGCTTATAATTAATATTTCTGTTAAATTATACATTCATATTTCAATAAAATATATTGTCGTTCAAAGAATCGACCCAAACATAATAGATTGCGAAGTGCCGTTCTAATGAGTATTGGTTTCACTAAAGCTTTATAAAAATATTATGAGACTCGAAATCTTAAGACAGAACCCTTAGAATAAAGAACGAACTTATTATTAATTACAGCTATGGCTGACGGTAGACAATTACTTTTACCACCTAACCCATAATCTATACTATCTATACTAATATTATAAAGTATATATCATCTCGCTGTGACTAATAGAAGTTAAGCAGCAATGAAAAATGCTGCAAATTTAATATAATCTAATAGGTTCTGACTGACTTAGTTATAGCATACAGTCTAAACCGCAGGTCGTAGAGATAGTAGTAAAATTGGAGGATACATTTGTTTTTCTACGTAGTGGTGTACTAAGAAAAAAAAATTAAATTCCAAAATTGATATTTAAAACCCTTAAGGTTTTAAATATCAATTTTGTATGAAACTCGGTGGCAACACTAAAAACCACGCGGCCGAAGTCGCGAGCGACCCCTAGTATCTAATATGAATTAAAACCTTTATTTTATATTTATATCTCCTTTGTACTTATGTAACTTTAAAGTTTACAAAAATAAACAAAAAAATAACATTTAATTTGAATGCTGCGTGTTGGTGGAAAATTGAGAAGTGTGGCTATTGTTTTAACGCGGTCGGCAATATCTCTATTGTATTCTAAAAATATTTTTCCAGCACTTGTTAGATTGCTTGCTACGCTGAATATAACATACAAACTTTGAGCTGTTTCCTTTTTGATAATCATCTGCTACAGATATATTTAATAATGGAAGAATTTCAATTTTAAAATATTTATTGTTTAAGACGTTCAGACCTTATTTCTTTATTAACTTTATCTCCTTTGTACATACACTATTTGAAATGATTACGTCTAAGCAAATTTCATGATGTTTGCTCAATCTCATCTTAAACTGCTTTGGCATAGTTGAAGTTTTAGTTTAATTTAATAATATAAAAATAAAGTGAACTACTTTATTTTGAATACTTTTTTGGCTTAAATGAAACTTGAAGCAGCCGTAACAATCATTTGTCTATGTAAATAAAAACCAATTGCCACATGTATGACACAGAATCACTTAAGAGCGGTTTGACGAAGTCTTTATTGTGTTTATAATTGTCAGAAGGAAGGCGTGAAATTTTTTGTTTGAAAATCCACCGGATAAGTTGGATGTTTTGAGTCTATTTTTGACTAAAAATCATTATAATCTTAAACCGCCATGCTTTAGATGTTTAATTAGCTTTGCTCAAGTCATACAACTGACATCCTAATTTAGTGGTAATGGAGATATATCATAAAATAAAACTATTTTTACTCGAGTAAGGCCGGGCTGGTTCGCTACTTCAGTATAAAACCTTATTATTTAATTACACCTAAACATAGATATCTAATACAAAAAATTTAGTACATGTTTTATATAGAAAAAAAAACGTTTAACAAACTTCATATTTCATAAATTATAGATAGAGGTGTAAATGTTTTTCTTCTCAAAATTTTAAAGGTCAAGGTATAAAAGACTCACATGCTTAAACAATAGTGTTTGTTTTGTTGTAAAACATTTTATGTTCCTTTAATAACCTTAGGTGGTTAAGTTATGTGAAAAAGTTTATGGTTTTCACTACTAACATTTTGTTAGTGTGCACAACAATGTACGTAAACCTAATTACACTAAATGCTTAAAATTAGCAACGATAATTTTGTCGCTAATTATAATTTTACATAGAAAATTTAAACCTTTTGAAAGTATTTGTTCTAAAATTATTTTGTAACTTAATAAAACAAATCATTTAATTTTTTCAGGAATATAATTCTACCTATTCTAATTCTATCGCCTTATTACCTCTCCTCATAGTTTTTTGTGTCGTACCTTAAAAGCAATATGTGAATTAAGAGATAATCAGACAATAAAAGCATATTTTCAAGTTATATGCATCACGACAGAAATTACGTCTTAATCAAATTTAATATATATTTAAACAGATGTATTTTTATACAAATGTCACAGCCCTTCGATCCCTATCTACTGAGATACCGGGCAAAAGATAGTTTAGAGCTGAACTATGGGTCACTTGTCAATAGCAGGTTGCCGTGGAACACCGGTTTATTATGTCGTTGTCGGATGTCTGCGGAGGTACGACTTGCCTTATGAGAGTCCTTGTAATTTGATTAAATATTGCAACAAGAATAGTGGCTCAACCATTATAACCAGTATTAGGTATTGAAACCTAGGGAAGGCTTTCGATCAGATAGGCAAAGTTAACCTGCGTACTGAAAGGGAGATATCTCTTTTAATTTATTTACGAACCCAAGTCATGACTTAATAAAATCCGATTGACGTGGCAGCATTTATCTACCGGTTAAATTAAGCCATGGCCAAGGGTAAAAGCTAATCCTTTTGAATATTTATGATATATGACATCCTACTAATATTATAAATTCGAATGTAAATTTGTTTGTTACGCTTTCACGCGAAAACTCAACCGATCATTATGAAACTTTGTACACATACTTTTGGAGGTATTAATTAAGGTACTCAAAGCAGGTACTCAAAGATAACATCGACAATCACTATTCACACCTACAGCTTCCGCTCTCGAATGAGTACGACACAACAAATCATAAACCTAACATATGGTTACTAATTTATAGGAGTTGATGCCTACCAATTATTTAGAAATACCCTCGACTCCTAACAATAGTGTAATGCTTATCAAGTTACCAAAGTCATTATGTAATAGTATACGTAACTTTTAGCATATTTTTATTTTTAAACATTATTTTAAAGCTCAGTATAGCTTTTAATTGGTCAACTAAAAAAAATTACAATGTAATAAAAATAAAAAACAATGCAATATTTTTCAAACCAAAGTAATCAAATATCCGACATTGATTCGGGTTCGATTCCCGGCAGAGACAGGCATTTATGTGATAAGCATAGATGTCTGTGTTTCTGGGTTTGGTCGTTTATTAAATATATTCTCAGTATTTATGTGTATTTCTATGTATTTGTGTCGTTGTCTAACACCCTTAACACAAGCAAATAATTTGCTTACTTAGGGGTTAGATCAATGTGTGTAATTTGTCATGATATTATTATTATTATTATTATCATTTATTTCACTTTAATCTTATTATTTACATTTATACATATAACATTAAAAAAAAAACAACATTATAAATATAAATATAAAAAACAGTATCCCGCCGACGTGGGCCTTACGACCAGTCCGTCGGTGGTTAGGGCGACAGCGAAAGAAACCTCCTCACAATGCGTGCCGTACCCAAAACTGCTGCTCTTTGCATCCGACCCTTGATCCAGTTTTTTAGTGAGAGCCTCTTGAGATGATGGTCGAGACTCTTCGCTATAAGACCATTGACGGAAACTACCATCGGGACAATTATTGCTGAGTCAACATCCCACATGTCGGTAATCTCGTGAGCTAAGTCCAAGTATTTTGACAGTTTGTCCTTCTCAGCTTTCACAAGATTAGCGTCACACGGGACACTGATATCAACAAGAAATGCCCGGCGCTCTAACCGATCTACCAGCACGATATCAGGCTTATTGGCTACAATAGTCCTGTCCGTTATGATAGATCGGTCCCAATAGAGCTTAGCATGACCATTTTCCAAAACTGGCTCCGGTGAGTACTTATAAAATGGCACTTCAAAAGGTACCAGACCGTATTGAAGAGCAAGTTCTTGGTGGATAATCTTGGCTACTTGGTTGTGCCTGTGCAAATACTCTCCATTGGCAAGACGACAACAACCGGAAATAACATGTCTGATGGATTCTCCTGGTTGGTGGCACGCACGACATATATCAACAGTGCCATCCTTTATTATGTATTTCCGATAGTTGTTCGTCTTGACAACTTCGTCAGCAATTGCACAAGCAAAACCTTCGGTTTCTCCAAAGAGATCACCGAATCGTAGCCAAGCCACGGACGCCAGAAGGTCTACATCAGGCCCATAGAGTGCCTGGTGGAACCGTCCATGAAGCTCCTTACTCTTCCATATATTTATACGGTCGTCAGTGCTAAGTACTACCGGTTTATGCCAGTTGTCTTTGGCTAAGGAGAGCGGTGTGAGGCCTTTATCTACTGCAACAATGTCCCGATGCATTCCACACTCAGCATGAAGGAAATATTCCCTAAGATTGCATACCTCACGGTTGTGTAAGTTTTTGGCATTAAGGAAGCCGCGACCCCCACACTTCCGTGGAATATACAATCTCATCACTGATGAGCGCGGATGATGCATGCGATACATTGTCAATAGTTTTCGGGCCTTTCGATCCAGGGCATCTAATTCGGTCTGAGTCCACCTTAATATGCCGAAAGTATACATCAGCAGGGGCATTACCCAACTGTTGAATGCACGTACTTTGTTACCTCCTGACAAAAGACTTTTTAGGACTTTTGTCAAGCGGTTAAAGAAGCGTTCCTTCACTAGCTGTTTAATGTCCCCACTTAGTATGCCTAAGCATTCCGACATACCAAGGTATTTGTAGGATTCGGTTTCAGAGAGGGATCTGAGGGACATTGTCTCCGAGAGTTGTAAATATTCGCTATTTACAACTCGGCCATTCTGCACATGTGCAACCGCGCATTTATCTACACCAAACTCCATCCTAATGTCATTACTAAACGTTTGCGTAACGCTTAGTAATGATACCAGATCTGCTTTATTTGGTGCAAATAATTTGAGATCGTCCATGTACAAAAGATGTGAAATGATCTCACCCCCTCTGCGAAAGCGAAATCCCAGTTTTGAATCCCTAAGCAACGTGCTTAAGGGGTTCAAAGCCAGGCAAAACCACAAAGGACTCAAGCTATCACCCTGGAAAATACCTCGCTCAATCCTTACAGGTTCGGAAGTAAGAAGACTTCCTCCGCCCCCTGGAAGACAAAGGACCGTTGTCCATTGCCTCATACATGAATCAAGAAAAGCGCATAGATCTGTGTCAATCTTATACACTTCTAGTACTTTTCTCAACCATGTATGAGGCACCGAATCATAGGCCTTTTTATAATCAATCCAGGCGGCGGAGAGACCCTTCTTACCTCGGCGAACCTTTTCATTAATGGCCATGTCAATAAGGAGGAGCTCCTTAGTACCACGAGACCCAATCTTACATCCATTTTGAGCGGGATCTAAAATGCTGTTTGCATACAAATGTGTGTTTAATTTTGAAGTCAAAATGGATGTAAGAAGCTTATAAATTGTTGGTAAGCACGTGATAGGTCGAAAGTTCTTTGGATCCGTGATACTACCAGACTTGTGGAGCAGAAAGGTGATTCCTGTTGTCATAAAAGATGGTAGGGATCCGGACACGATGGCTTCCTGGAATTGCCCAGCCAAACGTTCGTGTGAAGACCGCAGCCATTTGAGCCAAAAGTTATGTAATCCGTCCGGCCCAGGACTTTTCCAGTTATGGGTCGAACGGATCGCATCCCTGACATTGTCTGGGCTTATAAATATAGCCTCCATTGGCTGCAGGTGTTCACACGCGCGCTCAACAACACGCATCCAACCACCATCGTTGTGATTAATAGGCACCGACCAAATATTTTTCCAAAATGTGAACATTTCTTCCATATTTGGTAACTGCCCATCAATCACATTCGTAGCAGATTCCTCCCAACTTCTATAAACCTTTCTTTGGTCACTTTGGAATATGCGATTCTGTTTATACCTATTTACACGTTGTTTATAACGACGGATACGATTTGCCCACGCACAAACTTTCTGCTTCAGGTAGTCTATACGTTCTGTTACATAGGCCATGTAATCCTGAGGTCTAATGCCAGTACCGGCAAAGGCCTGTGTAACATAACGCATGACTCTCGGCCGGATGTTTCCCGATCTGAAGCAGATTAACAATAATAATAATAATAATAATAATTAATTAATTATTATTATTATTATTATTATTATTATTGAATATGACTTATCATACAAAAGCCATATTAAGAAAATAGTGTATCAGTATAAATTATATTCAATAAATGGTTAAAAACATGAATTTGAAGAATCTTTTAAAAGTAAATCTGTAAAGATAAATTAATAAGTATTTTTGAAAGAAGCTTAATAGATAATGCCTCCGTCAAAAATAAGGATTAAGAAGAAGTTGGTAGCGACACGATAACATAATTGGTAGGTCGACGAAACTTTTCCCAGAGGTAGCGGATTGCTCTCTCTTTTCGTATCGATTATTTTTTCATTCTAAATAAAAAAAAAAACAAATAATATTGTTCAAAATAAGAGAGATATTTTGTTATAGCAAAAGTTGTATATATTATGGATTTAACTCGCATATAATTAATTGGATCTATATTAAAATCTTAAAATTTTATTATTTATTATATCATATATTTTTGGTATAAAACTTTATTTATTTAACTTTTATTAAACTAAAATTACTCACTTTTTTGAAAGCCGTCAAAAATAAAACACAGCACACTTTCACGAAGCACTTTACAGAGCTCTCAATTTTCCACATTCACTGAGCGAATGTTTAGAGCCGTTCATTTCAGTTCAGTTCCATTCAGTAGTGTCAGCGGAGATGTATCCGTTAGTGAAAACTACCGGTTCCATTAACTCACGTTCCTCTCTTTACACAAGTTTCCGATGACTGACTTACAACTAAAGAGACGCTTTCTGTTCAAAGATATTCGTTCATTTTTACCTTATTAAAATTATTTTAATTTAACACTTATTATTTTTTTTATAATTAATGAGATATTCTTTACTGGAATAATAAGTTCAGCAGTTTATAGTCAACAAAGAATATCCATACATAAATTAAAATAATAATATAGAACTGTAATGTTGACGTTAATTAATATATATTTTTTATATTTATAAAGTGTTACATGATACAGTCTTCTAATTTTGTTAAATGTATCTCTGTTTATATGTTTATAATAATCATTCGCTGGTAATCGAAATGAAATCGCTGGTAACAGCCAGTATAAATGGAAACTCAAGCTCAACCAGATTATCATGTAGGGTTTTGATATTTTAAACTTCAGAAACATCATGTATAGCATAAAAACAAGCACTTCTTTAATATTCATAACGGATCACTTAAACACTAGTTTCTGTTTGATGTTAAGATTTTTTTTATATATTTTTTTCAATATTTTAATATGACAAGAAAAAATAAAGGTTTAAATACTTGGAGCATGAATCATTATAATCGTATTTTTTCTTATAAAGAAATGCATATAATGTATACTTACATTTTAGAAGAAATAAATAAAAAGAAATAAATGATATATAAAACAGCCATAATGATGATAATGATGTTATTTTATTGACGAGAGCTAAGCAAAAAAAAATATTTCTAATGTAACTAACCGAATTTAAAACGTCGGACACATGTATATTATAATTAAGTCTTTTTTAATTTACTAATAAAACTATAGAACTCTATATTTAAATCTTTAATTCAAAATTCTATTTCTTATTATATCAGAAAATCAACATTACTATGCGCCAGAGTAACCTATTACTGGACCTCCTGCATTAAGTATCTATTTCATGTAATGTTATATTTAATAAATAGATAATAACTCTTTTTCCAATTCTAATTATATTTTTTAATTACTAAGATTTCGCTGTCCGTCTGTCCGCATGTCTGTCCTCATGAACTTAGTTTATTTAATCATAGATTCACTTTAAAAATAATTAATTAAATTAAAATAAAATAAATATTTAA
The DNA here is from genome assembly GCA_959347405.1 of Napeogenes sylphis. Classification (NCBI taxonomy): domain Eukaryota; kingdom Metazoa; phylum Arthropoda; class Insecta; order Lepidoptera; family Nymphalidae; genus Napeogenes; species Napeogenes sylphis. The sequence continues at coordinate 17,520,022 of OY365786.1, forward strand.
AGGGAGCTCCCACTCAACAAAAGTGATTTTTTTGTATAGCGTTACAGAACCCTGCGTGCTCGAGTCCGACTCACACTTGGCCGATTTTCTTGTTTATTATTCATGGAAGAAGAACACAGTTGCTGCTGTTTATTTGTACAACTATTTTAATCTATTTAAGTACATTAATAAGTTTGAGAAATCAAAACTTTCTTGTATAAAACTTTATTTTAAGTGCGAGAGTCAATACCTTCGCTTCAATAGCTAATCTTGCTCTCTCGTAAACTTATTCTACAACTTTTAAGTAACTTTCTATGTAAGAAAATCCTTAGCAAGTACTTTAAGTAAATAGTTGTAATTTGAGTTGACTCATTTAATCTAGTCCTTAGCATGATTACTACAACGTGATATTAAACTAAATGGGTCTTGTTGGTTAGAAATGAAATTATAAAAAAGTATTTATGTGAAAAAATATAAATATTTTTTTTATAGCATTTTGATTTTAAGAAAAAATGTTGTAACAAATCATGCATTCATCTAGTAAAAGAACGTAAGGTATAATGGACATACATGTGTTGCCAATACAATAGTTTTATTATATAGATAATTATTTTACCATTTATATATATTTTTCCTTCTTTATTAAGATTGCAACAAAGTAAATATGACTTTGGTTTAAGAATATCTTAAAATTATAAATCAAATTTATTTGTGGCCCATCCATGTGTATCCATCATTCTTGTGCAAGAAATTTACAAGCGGTTGAACTTTCGTTCGGTAGAAATATGTGATGAGAATTTTTTTCGTATAAAATTTATAAGAGTATTTTTATAGCTCTTATGAATCAAGAAGCGAAAAAAATTCGCACACAAATATTTTCGCCGGCTCTTAAATGTTATGAAATATAATCTTTTCCTCGATGTTCTATGCTTTTCGTCTGACTCTTCTTGCTTCTTGATCTTGCGTAGACATATTAAATGCGTTACACATTCGATGCGTATTTTAAAACTACTGATTTGGATAATAAACTTTACCTGCATTTGATATATTTTTATACAAGGTATATTTTGTACCCCGATAAATATTTTTAAAGTAGTAACTGGTACTAATACTGGTTGTAAGGGTCCTAGAGTAATGTTGTAAAGCCTCTATTTTCCTTAATAAACATGCTATCAAATTTAGAACGTTTCAAAGAGGAATTTTATTCCATATTCAAACAAAAAACTAAACTATATTCAAAAACGAATCCTTAAAAATTGTTACATTAGTAGAAACGGACAATATCAAATTATAAGTTCTCATAAGAAATATGTGTACATAACTTTTAATGTTGTTAATAAAAAAATATTTTTACCATTTCACTTTTTAAATGTTAATAACTCATTAATTGTAGGTACAAGGTGGAAACTGTACAGAAATAAATTATTTACGAACTCGAATCATGACCTGATAAAGTCCTGCTGACGTGACATTTATCTTCGTTTAAAGAAGGCTTCACACTTTATTCCTCCTAAGACAGTCTTAAATGAATTTCATAAAGATATATGGATTAAAGAAATAGGACCGTAGTTTAAAAACTGTTACATTAATAAAAAAAACAAAGGGTAATAATGATTTAATTCGATAAATAAAACGGTTCTTCAAAGGGCTTGATCATATTTTGAGTCCGTTGATATGATTTTTGTAACCAATCGTTATCCTGTAGTGGCGTACGAAGTTCTCTAAATATCAATGAGCATAAGAAGGTACTATGTCAAAATCAAGCATATTCACTTAGCTAAATATATTAAATTCACTAAAGTAATTATACTCTAGGGAAGACTCAACATATTTTCAGAATTTTATAATTTAAATATTTATCAACGAAGGTCAGAGAAATCATAAATTAGTTATTCAACAACGACGGGCGAATTTAATTTGAATAATAATTAATTATAATAATTAATATTTAAATAAATCATTTTGTATTAGAATCAAGCAAGTTATCGTATACAGCTGTGTTGAGGGATCAGATATATTTTTACGACCTGATTAATCACATAATAATACTGCCAAGGTAATTGGACGTATGGTAGAATAAAAAACATAGATTATTGCCAAAAACAATCGTAGGTTTTATAGAGCAACATTTAAAATTACAATTTATATTCATTCCTAATTAAGGTACATATAAGCTTGAGATTTTCTTTAAATCAAACGTTAATAAATGACAGAGATCACATATTTAAATACATAAATTATATATTAGGTAATTTACTTACATTAAAAAATACAACAAATGAAACACATTTAATGTTTTTTTTGATAGAAAGATATATTTTAGAGTTATTAATATTGTAACATCATATTATTATTTAATTATATTTAATATTATATTATTCATATCAACGTTTATATAACATCATAACATCCTTTAGTAAAATTTATGACTACTTTACAAAGCCCGCAACCAACACGCCATGCTATTGAATTTCATAAATATTTACGAAAAAATATACATATTTGTCTTTGATGCTATGCAACGGATAAAAAATACTGTAATCCTAAAACCAATTTTAAAGACTTTGACTACGTGTACTAAAACCCACACAGTAGAATGATGATCATTGTACATATCTCTGTCCAAGAACTTGAGAGTGAACAACGCATGGATCTTAATTATACAAAAATAAGTATTTATAAATAACTTTTATGTAGTGGTAATAAACAATTATTTAAGAAGTAAAATTGGCATTTTGAGAGAGAAATTAAACCTTAAGCTGATGGACTATGATAATATCATTACTTTTATATAATACAACTGTGAATGTACTATAGAAACATTTGGTTATTTTTATTAGTAGTTATAATGTCTTTTCCTTGAATCTCGAAAAAAAAAATAAGCCTTTTAGATAAAAGAGGTAAATTTTCAATACACACTAACACATACTCTAATACATATATTTTTTGAGAAACTTAAACGTTTCGAAAATGCTCACTTATATAATAAGTAAGCTAATCTCGTAGTTTTCTTTAAGTTACTATCTATATAACAAAATATAACTTGTTTTCTATATAAAACAAAATTAACCCTTTACTTTTAAAAAGGTGGCAATTGTGGAGAGAATCTTTAGTATTTAATTCTTAATTGTGAGTTAAGCACGTTCAGATGCGAAACGATGGCGACGTGCTTTGACTGAAGTTTAAATATTCTATCCTAAAAATGACTCTTTTAAGTTTATGCTTTCACTGCACCTATCAAATAAATAATAAAAAGTGCCAGTCTTTCAAACGAGCTGGTTCGATTTGATTAATTAATTATCCAAAAAATCTTATTAATTAAAAATTAATATTAATTATCCAAAAAAATTGCCTTGAAATTACTAAGTGACAAATTGAGAAAAAGGGCATAATTCAAGTTTAATTATGGACTAAGCAAATCTTTCAGTCAGGTACAATGGACCTTATTTAATGATATAATATAATAAATTATATAGGATGAGCTTATCCCCAATTATATAATACTTACAACTACACTTTGATAAAACGGGTAACTAAATAATAATAATAAATACAATGTCGACCGTTTCATTTCGTGCTAATTTAATAAATCGAATCACTCAAGTATACTTACTTGACTACCCAACTACTGTTGGGACTATTGTTACATAACTCTTCATCATATTTGCAATCCTTGAAAATTACTCCTTTAAGAAATTTGTTACAAAAACAAATTCATCACGTACAGACCCTTTGGCTATATGTTAATCAAATAATGGATACAGGAACATCGACCCGGATATATCTATTAATGTAACTGAGAAAAAATAATAGCGTAGGAATACATGTTTAAAACACAATTATGTATCAGTATTATTATGTAGTTATGAAACTTTAATACTAAAATAATAAAAAAATACCTATATACATAGATATTTAATTTAAAATTAATTAAAGTCTTTGGATAAATCATGGTATGGAGGTTTGGAGATTTTTTGGAAATAAAGTTAGAGAACTCAATTATCTATCCCGGCCTCCTTAGTCACACTTAAACTAATAATTTAGTAGGCACTTGCATGGAGACAAATAACAAATACAGGACAAAAAGGCTGCTGTCCTGCTTCTTAGTTTTGTTATAAAAGTCTTTTTTGTTCTTTATACTCTAAATAATTGATTATTCCATGTGAGTTAGTATTTCATTGCGGTTTAAGACTCTAGCTCGGTCGAGAGAACAATAAACTTATGATATATATAATTATGGTTTTGTAACTACCTATTTAGAATTTGTACAAAATGTTGTTTTCGTTGTTCAAATATAATATTCGGTATTCTTAATGTGTCTTCAATTTTAAAACTTTCGCTTAGTTTATGATTTTCACACGTTTATCAATTTTGGTCTTCGTCTGAAAGTTGTTGATATTCAATTATGCTATCAATCTCTCGTCTGGAAAGTTTATAACAGAGAACTTTGTTTGCATATAAATCTGTATGTTAACAGTTTCAACTGATCGTAAGTAAAGGGAAATTATTAAAACTATTATTAAAAACCAATTTAGAATTTAATGTAAATTTAAACGATGATAAGCAAAATATTTGTTTCTTTTATAGGAGTGAAGAATAGGAAAATGCGGGAATGATTGAACATTTGACTCTCTTACTCAATTTTTTTGACTTTCTACTCTCAGAAAGTAGCACTTCTATAATATATAGTCAATCTGTAATCAATATGTGTACTTTCTAATTCTGTTACAATGTAGACAATAAATTTAAACACATTAGTGTTGACTCCAAAATTAAAGTATAAAAAAATAGGTGTGCTTAAGACCATACATTGGAGCTGATAACTTAAGTAACCAATTAATATTTAAGCATTATTATTATTCATATATTTTATTTTACAAAACAGATGTATTAATTTAAATGAGTTACTTTTTAATTGTAACAAATGCCTTTTGTTTTACGAAATGTTAAATATATTACTGTTTACTATATAGTAAATAGTAGTAATACTAAATAGTAAACAGTAATGTATTTAACATTTCTATTTATAATTTTTTACCAAGTACATAATAAATAGTAGTTATTGGTTTGAGTTAGCTTATTTAATCTAGTCCTTAACATAATAACCAACACTTAATATTCCGTTATAATATCGTCATGTGTAACCATATTAATCGAGTTGAATATTTAAAAAATTAAATGAAAAATGTTAAAAACCCCCGATATAAAAAGTCTTCTAAAAAAATAAACCGGGACCGCTTAATAAAGAAGGAAATTAAAAGGCAAGTTACCAAGGCAAATAAAGAAATTACGATATCGAATCGTATAGTCTAAGCCCCGGTAACTTCGTAAAATAGACACCATCGTCAATGTACGTACAACGGTCCCCCGACGCAACGATTTCAAAAAGTACATAATAGTATTATTTTTATTCTTTTTAAAGGACTTTTTATATCGGGGGTTTTAACAATGTTTAATTTTTTTTTTCTGCTTTTAAAGTTAAGTTGCTGGTTTCATTATTGTACTAAATGAACCTACGGACGCACAAATTATCACTTGCTTAAGTATTTCTATCAATATTGCATAAGAACCCGTACCAATAAAACCTCAATATCTTAGAGACGACTGTTTATATGTCGACCAAACATAGTTAAGAACCATCTCTACGAACCAGGCTTTCGATTAAAAACAAACGCACACATTTGACTGCTACTTTGCCACAGACAGACACACAGACACACAGATACACAGATCGACAGATCAAACTTATCACACCCCTTTTTTTGAGCCGGGAGTTAAAAATTAAAAGCCAGCCAGATGTAATTTCAAGAACTTTGATTTTAAAAAGATATATATATATATATATATTTATGTTACCGGAGAAAACGTGTTATATCTAAATATTTCAAAAATTTCATTTGGTAAATTATGTATATAATATACGGTACACATATAATACACGGTATGGGATTGAATATTTTCTTGCATAAAGCTTTTAAGAGGATTTGTTATATAATCTTTATAAAGGACTGAGTCAACGAAATTTACAGACAAATATTTGAGCTCTCTCATAAATGTTAGATTAAGAAAATCCTTTCCTTGGTGCTATTTAACTTTAAAAGGAGGTTGAAAAGTTGTTAAGAGGCGCTTACTGATACTGGTTATACTAGAGTACTAATGTAATGTTATAGTGCATTTATCTTCGATAATAGAACGTTTGAAATAAAAATGTTATCACACATTCAAACATAAAAGCAAATTGTAAAGGAAAAAGTTGTTCAACTTTTTAAATAAGCATTTTAAATAAGCTTTTTAAGCAGGCAGCGAAATAAACGATATAATTATATAACTTTCTTAATAATTGAATATTACAATTTATTCTAATAGCTTTTTATATAACAAGGCGATTTAACTTTACCCAGATAAATAATTTACGACCTTGAATCATGAACTGATAAAGTCTTGCTAACGTAACAGCATTTATCTTCGTAAAAAGAGGGGAAAATACTTTATATCTTCTACACCATATTAAATAGGATTAAACATTAAAGGTTCTAAATGTTTATAGAAATATAAATATAGTTAAGTAAATGTATAATTTTCAATAATATGAAATATAAAATTTTAAAATAATTTTATTTAAATATATAACCTATGTATTTTTATAATTTTAGAATATTAATGAGGTAGGTCATATTTACAGTCATTTTCAATTAAATATTTTAGGATCAATTATTTTTATAAATATTATTTAATTTTATAAAATATTATTTAATCTTAGAAATTATTAATTTAAGAGTGAGCATTTATGTAATAAAGTTATCATGTCATATTATTATAAGTAATCAGAAATCTTAATATTTTTGATGACCTCATTTGCAACGTGGTTTTTAAGAAAAAAAAAATGGTTCATCAAAAAGGATTTATCTTGTCACATCAAAAAGTCTTTGTTAACAATGTTATAATTATATAGTATTACGTGTTCTTAGTTAGGTACGTTACTTTAATTAAATATTTATAAATGATATTGGTCATACAATTGGTCATTTACTCACTTATTATATGTGACATACATTCAATAAAAAGTCATTTGTATGTTAAGATAATTTATTAAATTTTTACACAGCTAAAAAAATGTTACTATAATACAAATATTTTTCTCAATAATTTTTCTTTTACAATACTTATGTATTCATAATTTTTCTACAGCATCATTGAAAAAAAAAATTAGTTTATTAATTCTGCCTTAACTGAAGAAAAACTATTGATTATTTCAAACAAAGACAATGCGGGTTTTCAAGCTCGAGATGCAGTAAAGGACCCTTATCTGTTTGCCTGTCTCCAGTCATCTTGAACTATCTTCAGTATCAGTCAGCGTCCTGGTTAAAATGGTCTTCTCACCAACTATTTATAATAATTTCCTCACTTACGTGTTACATATATTTGGGTGCTATTTATATTTATTATATTATTTTAAACATTTATTTAATATCTTTTGTTTATATTTAGTAAATTATGTTCATGCTATACTGTTTTATCTTATATATAAAATTCAGAACTTATAAATAGATTTTTAGTAGCCTACCGCAATTTCTCACCATTCGCAGAGGTTAACTATTAGAGAATGCCAATAGGCATTAAGTTCGCCTTTTGTATTAGTCAATAAAAGGTAAATAAATAAATAAATAAATATATTTGAATTACTATCAATGTAAGATCATCTACCATCTTTTGGGTTTAAACACAAAATATAAATAAATCATTAAATATTATTTACTCCTAATTATTTAATATCCATTCAATTATTTGATTACTCTTTAAAATCATCTTTGTCTCTAATGACTCAGCAAAGCCACATTACTATAGTCCAGACCTGTCGAACAATTGATCGTCAAAGTTAAATTATTCAACAAATGTGGACTTCATTGAAATCAATTCGTGAATTATTGATAGTTTAATTTTGAAGTCAATACTAATGTATTTTAGTTTATTATTGGCATAGTCAAAGGTGCCTACCCAAAGCCAGTTTATTACAGAAACACTATACCGTCGAGAAGTAAAGTGAGAGAGTCAAATGTTCAACCTGTTTCTCTCTCTCTCTCTCTTTCTACATTCTGCTATTGTAAATTCTAATAGGTTTAGATTTAAACTTAAGTGGTTTTAACAAAAAATAATAGTTTTACAATTATATATCAAACAAATTTCGCTGTAATAAACTTTTCACACCAGAGAATTATTGTTTAAAAAATATAAAACACTTTGGAATAATGGCCAAAACCAATAAATCGATGTAAATTATATACTGTTTAGGGTGTTTTGAAAATTTGAGATATATTAAAAATATCCTAAATAAACTTTCGTGAACTATGATGATTGGGAAGTATATATTTACCCGGCTATGTTCACGTAAATTAATCAGTGAACACGCAGTGAGTCCGCCATGCTTCGAGCTCATGAATAGGAACCCTGAAATGGTTCAAAACTAGTCGGGCATAGTGATAATCTAGTTAGGTACAATTTCTGCAGAAATTCCTATACCTATCTAAAATGATTTCCCCTAGAGTTTAAATCTATTTTGTGCAGGAATCTATTTTGTGTTTAGACTTAAATTATTTTTTGATTTTATTACTAAAACAAAGTCACAGTCATCACTCTATAAGTATGTTAAAGTTATAGTGTTAAAGCCAAATACCTGCATTCTGATAACAATAGACCGTGATTGTTGTAGTTTATAATAATTCTAGTAACGTTATTCTATCCGGAATGATGCTCTTGTATCCCTTATTTGATAAACATTTATATAAAAAGCTTTTATATAAATGTTTGTCTTTTTTGCAAAACCTCTTACGGGACCAATCTTTAAGGACCTTAAATATAACCAGAAGATATGTAGCAATTATAGGTAAGTCATGAAAATACTTACTAGACTGATTCGAGTGATTGGCTATAAAAACATCATATTACTAGTTTTTTTGCTCTTTTTATATACGAATATTCGTAAGTATTGTATACTTAAGGTGAAAGTCTTTTATTGCATATACGAGCTAAAATCCTTGTTGAGCTATTGTTATTTCGATACAGTCAATAGTTTTTTTTAGGTCAGACTAAATTAATAAACCTCCTTTAAATAATATTTAAGTCTCTATATTTTTAAATTAAATACATACAGATGCCCTTATTCTATTACATATAAAGGTATCCTCTTTTCGTTAGGAGATAACTAAGGTTTGTTTTTACTTGAAAATGTTTTACAAATAAGCTAAATTAAAAAAAATATATATTTCATCAGTTCTTTTTATAATATATATTTTGTAAGTTATATTTTTTGTAATTCTTATAATACTAGCAACACGTTTATGAAATTAGTTTTTTCACTAATTCGCGAATGAAATCCAAATGAAGTCATTAATACATACCAATTTTCATCATGTTTGGTGTATAGGTAGCCTGGTTACCAAATGTAAATATTGTATTGATATTTTATATCATATATAAATAAAATATTTAGACTATAATTGCAATAAAATAAAACCTCTTAAATCACTGGTAAAATCTAGTATAAATTGGAAATTCAAGCTGAACCAGATTATCAAGTATTGGTTATTGATATTTCAAACTTCAGAAATGTGTACGTTATCTCATAAACACGTATTTCTGTTTGGTTTCTAAAGACTTTTATATATATTTTTTGCAATATTTTAGTTTCTTTTTTTTAGAATAAAGTGTCCTACATATAAGATATAATTGCTACAAGAGCAAAGTTAATTGTTATTGAAGTTAATAATTACCGGCTTGTTTTCATCCAAAAAAAAACATTGGTTAGTAAACAAATTTTAGTGTCAATTATTTTTTAAAGGCTTAAAAAAGAAAATAAAAGCTATTGATAAATAATCTTACAAACACACAAAGCCCATGTTGGTACAGTGGTGAGTGGGTTTTACTAGTTTACTACTACCTCTACTTCTTACTAGGAATTACTAGCATTACAGGAATTACTTACTCTTCAATGCTTTAATTAATGCAATAAGTAATACGTAATCAAGAATAAGTAAAATCTTAGCAAGTACTTCAGGTAAATAGAAGTAACTTTAAGTTGAGAAATTTAATCTTGTCCTTAATATAACATGATATTAATATAACTGTATCGTGATATTTAACTAAATGGATTTTATGTATTAGCATGTAATTCGATTAGATACATAAAAATTATAAAATGTTATCTTTAAACACCTTTATTTTTATAAAATTTTGTTTTTAAAATAAAATGTGTTTACGAATTATATCTTCATCTAAGAGTAAAACGTAAAAAATAACATGTGTTACCCAAAAAATATTTCTTTTTTATCATAGGAAATACATTTTTAATATCTAGCCTTTTTCTTAAACAAAAAATCTGTAACATTTTTTTAATAAAATAAATTCACAAGGATGTTTTAAGTTGCTAAAATTTCATTCGTACAAATATGTGATAGAAAATGTTTTGAATAAATCTTTTAAGAGGATTTTATTCTTTATGAATAATGGAGCCAACGAATTTGAAGACAAATATTAACACTCTTGAATTTTATATCATAATAATCCTTTTGTCGATGTTATATGACTTAAGAAAGAGGTAGATTTGAATTTATTTATATATGAGAGAATCTGAAACTCGTTTCACATACTACGCATATTAATTAATCCGGAGAAATCAACTATAATTGCATTTGGTACATTTTTATTACAGACAATTTCAGTACCCTGATACTTATTTTTAAAAACAGGTACAGTAGTACCTTACACAGCAGTATCTGGTTGTAAAGATTAGTAAGTAATGTTCTAAAATCTCTATCGTGCTTAGTGAATGTGCTTTAATTTTTTTCAAATATGAATGCTAGTCCTCGTTTAAATAGAAAAAAAAATGTTTGAATATATTTATAAACATGTTTAGCCATGTTAAGCTTATTTACCACCGTCCCGATAAAGACGATCACACATAGAATGCTTAATACACCGAGACGGACAGCGATACGGTAGCTCAGTTGGTAGAGCGACTGGATGGTTTCCCAGTAGTCGCGGGTTCGAATCCCTGCTCGTGTCATTTATGTTTCATTCTATATTTATATAAATTTAGAAAAAAAGAACACAAAGCGAAAACGATATTTATTTTTTTTTTATATACAATCAAAAATTCAAATGAGAAAATTATATATACATCACTTTTATTATTGTTAACAAAATCTTGTCAAATTCTAATTATTAAATGTTTAAAACTCTTCGATAAATTGTAACTGTACCCAAATAAATTATTTACAAACTGGATCACGACATAAAGTTGCTGACGTAACATTAATCTTCGTTTAATAAAGAGATAATAGTGTCCACATCTTAAATTATTTTAATTAAATTTTAAAATGATATGCTTTTAAAGATTTAAAATGTTCATAGATATATATATGGTCATATCTAAAAATATCTTTGTTTTAAATTTTTGTTACATCAATATGAAGTACGTATATGAAAATCATAGTTAAAAACCATTCTATTCGATAAATTCAAAAGTTTTTCAGATTATTATTTTTATTACCAATTGTTATCCTGTGGTGACGTTCGAAGCTCTCGGAATATCAGTAAGCGTGAGTAGATACTCGTAGTAAGTAGTCTAAATCAAACATATAATTGAATACATACCTACGTATAATTGAGTGTATTAAATATACTCATCTTAATCAATTGTTCATTATATTGATGGAACTATAGATAGACTAAATTCAGTTTCATATGTATTTAATTAGATATTTATAGATAGAAAATGTCGAATTAAACTGTATTAAGTTATTTTTAAATTTAGAAATTAGTTATGATATTTATCACATAGTAAAACTGACAAAATAATTACAGGTAACGGATTTAACAAAAATAACTAGATTAATCTTTACATAATGATGTCCTTAGTATATAACTTAGCTCAGAATGAACTCTTGATATACTCGCTTACTTTAGAAAATATATTTTTTCCACTTTTAAATAATAGATCTCAAGTTTTTTATTGTCTAAAGAGTTTTATTGAAATAGTACCGAGCAGATTTGCAAAACACTATGTTTGATTTTTCAGTACTTACCCGTTGTATCCTATCGTTATATTGCACAATAACACGTAAACTTTTTTATAAAACTAAAACCTGTTGATAGTTAGCTAGCTAGCTAATTTTTATGAAGCTACTCTTGTTAAGTTAGTTAAGTTAAGTTTAGGTAACTATTTATTCGTAAATAAAAAATATATAACTTTCTACATAAAATAATTCAAATATATACATTTCTACATGAAATAATTTACTCTTTGGTTTACAAAAATTTGACTTGAATTGCAGAGAAATTCCTTGGTATTTGGTTCTTAATTGTGAGTCGCGCACGATCGGATGCGGAAGGCTACGGACGTGCCCTATCTGAAGCTTAAATATTTTATTTATATAAAATAAATAAATAATAAAATTACATTATTTGAAACGATTACTTTATACTTTTTATGCACCTCTAAATAACTATTTTACCAGTCTTAGTCTTCAAAACAATCTCTATGCATTCGATTAAACAATTATATAAAAAAAATAAAAGCATGTGGTAACATACAATATAATTAAAAAAAATACATAAGGTACATATATGGATTTTAAAAAGCCTTCTATAGATATGCATATTATATAATATAATAAGTAAATTATACTATAACTCTTACACTGAAGTATATAGGAAGGGTAACCAAATAATAACAAGATATTTTTTTTTACACCAATAACTCCAATTATTTTACTATCTAAGTATTTTTATTACTTGGTTAATATTCTTGCATAACTTCTGGTTATATTTGAGATCCATGAAATTGGTTGTGCAAGAAATTTGCGAATGAAGACAAATTCGGCACGTACAGGCTCTTTCTTTATGTATATTAGTCAAATAAGGGATACAGGAGCATCATACTGAATATATTCACGTTACTAGAATAATTATCAACTAAGACAATATCGGTCTAGTATTATCAAACTGCAGTTAGTTAGCTTCAATAGCAAAAAAAAATATATACTTATGTAGTGGACTTAGCTACAGAAGTCAAGTCTAACAGAAATTTACCATAGGTATGAAAATATAGAGATTTCTCAAAAATAAAAGTTTCCTTAAATGATTTATCTATCGCTGCCGCTTTAGAGTAATGGACGAGATTAAGTATGTACTCAGTTTAATTAGTACTTGTATTTGGATAACTAATAAATAAAGGCCGAAGAAGCTGCTTAAACCTTGTCTCTATTTTGTTATAAAATGTTTTAATTATTTTTGAATAGTCAAACAATACAGGGCCAATTCATGTGATTTAGTTTTTCACTGCTGTTTAAAAATATTGTTACGTCGAAATTAGATACAATACTTAGGACAGTTATATTTTATGTTTTTATAAACTTATAATAACGATATATGTTTGCATGTAAAACAATATATATTTAAATAAATAAAAAATATCAGAAATAAAGTAAAGAATTAAAAATGTTATAATAAATTAACATAGTATTTTCTTTGATTTTCACAAGTGCTACACATTATGAGGTTGTCTGTGAACGAACGTCTCGTCTCACTGCAAGGCGTTTCGCTGCCAAGCATTCGAAATGTCGGGTTAATTTTGAAATGTAAAGTTAAACTATAATAAAAATATGTAAAAATAGCTTTATTTTTAAAACTAATATACTAATTTAAATTAAATTTATATCTAAGCATATATGAATGAGAAATAGAAAGTGCGAACGGGTAGGGAACAGATTTAACATATGACTCTCTTACTCAGCTTCTTGACGTTCATCTGGTAGAGATAAGTACCACTGTAGAGTTAATCTGTAGTTTATGGGCTATGTGTGCGTTCTTTCACCTTTTACTTTGGTAAATATATATATTTTTTTCTATTAATTTTAAAATTAAACTCATTAATAGACTTCGCGAACTCTGTCGTACGTGAGAGGCGAATGTGAGAACGAGAGAGTAATATTGCTTATCTGCGCTAATAAAGATGAAACGTCATGATTTTAAACTTGGATCATGGACTTTTGATCGAACTTTGAAGATTTGGATTACGAAGTCAATTTTATTTCACTGTTTTACTGTTAGACGCAAATGATGATAAAAGAATACATTAATAAAGATTTCCACATGTTAGAAGATCTTTTCAACCAAGACACTGACTGATACTGAAGATAGTTCAAGATGGCTGGACACAAGCAAACAGATAATGGTCCTTTATTGCATCTCGAGCTTGAAAACCCGCATTGGCTTTGTTCGAAATTATAAATAGTTGTTATTTAAGTTAGGACGAAATTAATAAACTTTTTTTTTGAAAGAAGTTTTACAAACTCTTTGTGAATTTTTTGACACAGAGCAAAAGTAAACTAGAGCATTGTGTCGTTTCGTTAAACAACACGATGCTAAAAAAGAGTACATTTACAGAGGTTGCTAGCTATTTTGGCGAGAGAAATGGGTAATTAATTAAACACAAACAAATGACCCTCGTCCTATACCATATATTTGGTGAGCATCCTCTTTTGTTTAAGAGATAACTTAGTTTTGTTTGTGCTTGAAAATTCTCTGTGGTTAAGTTTATTTCGTAAACATTTAAATTTTATACTTATGGCCAAGTTTTATATTATTTTATAGGGACATATGACTATCTTAGGCCTACTATTAATATTAACACAATACCTATCAATCAAATTTGCAACATATTTATTCTCTATAAAACCTCATTATTAATATTAATTTAGATGTTACCTTATCAAATAAATACTGCAATAATAAGTATATTTCACGAACACCTGGCAAAAAAATCAATCACAGTCGAAAATATGCCAGAGAAAGCGTTATCACATTTAAAGAGAGCTAATTTCGACAAAAACCTGACGTTAATACTCAACGGGATCGGAAAAACGATTAAATTACCACAAAAGGAAGGCGAAGCGAATGACAGCAATAAAAAATCCATGTTATGACCACTCAAATCACTTCCATTAAGCGAAACGAGTCAGAAACTTTATTATGCTTATCTCAAATCTGCCCACTCGGAGGGAAATTGAAAAATCTGTTGGTGCTATGATCACTTTCATTATTTACTTTATATATTTTACATATTATTTTAGTAGATACTTAATTTACATATTGTTTTGATACAATTTGAATAAGGAATATCAGTTCAAAAGTATCTATCATTTATTTCACTCTGTTGAAAGTTCTCTTTAGAAGAAGTGATAAGTGAGAGGAAATTCTAAAACAATTGCTGGGATAATCGTAATTTACAACTAACCAAATGAATATGTGTTTAAACTAATGTAAAAAAATGGATATAACTGGAAACTTAAAATTACTATTTTCTTATTAATATTATTCCACAAATATGAATCACATTTATGATATTGGCTAGAATATTGCAAGACAACTATATTTTGCATTCGCCAACTGAGAAAATAGTTGTTCAGTATCAGATGACGGTAGTTTCACAAGCAGTTGAGGTACCGACAGGTTGACCTAGAAACCGGAAAACATTGCTAACGACGGTAGAAACCACGAAATAAATTACCTTTTTGGTAAGGTATTTACAAAAACTGTTTTATAAAAACTAGTTTGAAACCCTTCTTACAATTATTAAGATATAAGATAGATAGATATATATAAGTAATGACAATATAATAGAAATATAAGCCAATAATAACTGTTGGCTTATATTTGTATTATATTTTCATTCATTGAACGGACTAAAAATGTAATCATATCAAACGCAACTCCCTTCAGATACAGAACTTTCTAAAAAAAATGTATAAATAAGCACAAACTCTACCACTTCAGACTCTTCTTACAGCATACAATAGAATATTTTATAACATACATAGCTTTACACGATATTAAATCGAATCGTTACCAAAAATATTCTGAATGCAATTAATCCCTCAGCCAGGTCCCAATATTGCCTGTGGTTGGGAGTCCCATCGTTTGAAACGATTCCAGGCCGTTCCAAACGATATGGAATCCCAGGTTGGAACATCGCAATGCAGTCGGCGCGGAGGACAGACGCGCGTACAACGCTATCGCGGCAGCACGTCAGTTACGTGAAACGGAACCGTGTTGGACAACTTGTCGTGATGTGATATGTGTGTGACCATTCTTAAGACTGGATTTTCCAGCGTATGGACATATCTTGGTTTGTTTTTTATTTCCTTTTAAAAAAATGGATGTGTTTAACGAAGTTTTTGAGTTCTAAAACTTTGATTCTTAGTGAAGGTTTAAACATGTTTTTTTTTACTAAATATTTTATTAATTTTATTATGATCATAATTATATTTTATATTTTCTTTATAACTTAAAACATAAAATAAAAATAATCGTTTTAAAAAATGACATATATTTTGAGTAAAAAAAATTTAAGCTGCCAATCAAAAACTCCAAATTGCGAGTTGAAAATCATCAATCATATACGCAACTGACTGATACTTGTTCATTGAACCGTAAATAGATATTGCGGTTTGAAGATATCTGATCAATATCCATAGTAACATATATTTATCCAACTTTTATGATCTGAACATATTCTATACTAGCTGTTGCCCGCGGCTCCGCCCGCGTGTAGGTCACTTTTCGCGTAATCTGTGGAAACTACAATTATCCAGACCTATAATAAACTTATAGTTAATTCTATAGTATCCTATTCCCGTGAAATTATTTTCTATTATTTTAGAACTAATTTCATAACCATAGAAAACGTTATAGTGAGTCAACCTTAAAAGCTAGATATATCTTGTCACGGACATCTTTTTTAAACTTTTAAAGAGAAACAATTTCATAGAACATCATTTTTGCGTAACTTTCACCGTTTTCGCAGTGCACGCAGTTTTTGGTTTACTTTTTTACACCTTGCGTTAGAATATTCAAGTTTTAGTAATCATCCCTAATTTTTTGAAAATGAAACATAGCCTATGTCACTTGGGAATAGTGTAGCTTGCCAACGGTGAAAGAATTTTTGAAATCGGTCCAGTAGTTTCGGAGCCTATTCATTTCAAACATAAAAAAAAATAATCAAACATTTCCTCTTTATAATATTAGTATAGATAAAGATCAGCATGGCAATTTTTTTGTTTATGCTAGATAAGAAAACATTTTATTGATTATTTTACTTGTGATTAATAATATAATTTAAATAAATCGATTTTTTTCTTCTTTTTTTTTAATACTTTTTATAACACGATATTAAGATAAAAATGAATGAGAATATGAAATGTAAAAATTAAATTTTATCTTATTTACTCATAATAATATTTCGAACATAAATATATGACGTATTTAAACGTGTTTAACGTTAAGCGTAGTTATTTTTTTTTGTACTCAAATATCTTTAAATTCTGAGTACCTACTGAGTATACTGAGTATATTGAACAAAAATATGAATTAAACTCTGAAGTTTAACTTATATTTTTATCAAATTTAATCATCACTTAAATCTTATCTGAGTATTGTAAATAAAACTCTATAATAAAGTTACAAAAGTTTACCTGAAAAAGAACAATATAAAACGAAAAATTTTGGAAATTCTGTACATTTTTAATTTTCTTGAATATGTAATGACGTACTCTCCGGCCATAACATTTTATATTGTTTATCAAGTAATAAAAATAACTTGTATACTCTGGAATCCAATAAATACCACCCACAAAGTTAAAGTTTTAACAGTAACTCTAAATTATTTTTATCGGATCTCATAAAATTGATCTTTTGAATGTGGATGGATTAATAAAAAACAATAAATTATAAATTTATTGAGGATGTTACGGAATAACGTACATAGGTTTTTATCATATTTTTACCACATATTTTAAATCATAATATATTTAATTTTGTCACGTTCTTTTGTCTCTTTAAATTACTTTGCTGATTTTTTCACCTACTCGTAGATTAATGATATAGAAAGTCCTGGGAAAAATAAAAGCTAACGGTACTTTGGCTGAGAAAATCCGTCTCACAAATTACAAATTGTATTAACATGATTTTTCATATTTAATACGATAATCAACTTGTAATTGCTCGCGTTCAAAACAGCAATGATTACTTGACATTAATTCAACTGATGATTTTAGTACTAAAATATTTATTAATAACGGTATGAATTAAAATAGCGTGACATTATAAGTTCTGTTCAGTAGCAAAAAAGTAAATTGGATTGGTAAGGACCGCCAGGATAACATACTTTGTAGTTTAGAATGGCATTATGTTATAATCCTTATAAAAAAATCACTATTGTGTTTTAGAATCCAGCAGTTTTTAAATAATGAGAATAAACAGAACATATTGTATAGAATCAATTTGATATTATTCCATACGCCAGCCCAGCCTTGCCCAGCGGCTTCGCCCGCTCCATATAGGTAAAAAACAGCCTTGTCTTGTTGAATGGAAAGTTGGTCTTCTCTCTCTAGGATATAAAACTTTTGGGTATTAATTATTCCCTATATAATTGCTTTTTACCCTTGTCAACCTGTGTACGAAATAAAGTAAATTTTCAAATGACCATATATTTCTTTACCTAACCGATTTTGACGAAACAAAGATTTGACAACGCTCCAAATCTGGAGCGTTTTTCACAAGTTTTGCACGCGGATTTCACAAGTGGATTACATATAATCATATTTAATCCACTTGTGAAAACCGCGTTCAAATCCGTTAAGTGGTTTTGACGTTATAAAGCACCAAACAGACTAAAATTCCAAAACTTGTTTTTTTGGTTTCTGTTACTCGTCATTAACCGCCCCCTATCAGTTTTTTTGAAAAATATTTAATGGACAGCCACTCGATTTTTACTGTCTCATTATATGTATAGATCATATCGTGCTATATAGACATTTTCTTTGCCTTGTTCTTTTCGCTTTAGTGTGATAAGTGCTGTATTCATTTTCATGTAATAACATTCAAAGTTTGGTTCAGAATCTATAATGGTTGCTCAACGTTAATGGAAGAATAACGAAGTTACCCAGAGTGTCATTACGTGCGGTAAACAACGATAAATACCAACTTACGATATCATTGATGAGGAAACCATTTGTTCGAACTATTTGAAAAAATCTAGTATTTTATGACAGAAATAAAATTGTTAGCGAGTAGTTTTATTGATGAGATTGATGTCCATAGGTTTTGGATCGCGTATGTCATTTGTATTTCAATAGGAGCAAATAGTAGATGCGAGTTATATTAATTCTTGTCTTTATTTTAATATATCTGTATAGAATGTAGATTATAATTTTGCTAAGATAGTTCTCATAATATTACTATTTAAAATATATATTCATAGGTGTACAAAATTAAATTAACATAAAAAATAAATACTAATATAAATTTGGTAACGACGACATAAACTGATCAACAAACATTTGCTATCATAGTTAACGCGCCAAAAATATCACGTTCTAAAGTAAATTTAGACGATTTTATAATTTGATAAGTAATTACAGTCCACAACGTAAGTTAAGTAATTATGGAAAATTAACTAACTAATATCAATTTAGTAGATGACTAATAATTGTAGGATATCACATGACTCTATTGCTTACCTATCTATGAGAAGAAAGATAATGGATCCAAAGTTTGCAGTACAATTAATAATGTGTGCGTTTGTATGTTGATGATGCTGTGTATGTATTGGTGTCTTGTTTGACCTTCAACCAGGCGAGCGGTAATTTGTAGCGGTAGTGATTGCGCGTAACCTAAAAGAAGAACTGGACATTCAAGGGATTTAAAAAACCGATTATCTATAGAATTGATGTTTAAGTAACAAAAAAGTACTATAAATTTAAATAATGTGATTAATTAAAGTCTCATTTTCTTTGAATTGGTTTACAATTTACGACTTTAAATAACATGATGTTAATAAGCTCAGATGTATATATTTGGATTATGAAACATTTTATCAGCTGTTAATAAATCATTATATTTAGAAAACAAAATTATAAAAGTGATAAGTGATGATTAAACATAAACAAATTAGCCCATAAATAAACGAACTAATAGTCTAAATGATTTCGTAATCAGTATCTTCATTGATAACAATGATTACAAATAAACGCTATGTTTTCTGTGAATATTTCTTTGAAGGATGTGCATTGTGTTTCTGGTACTTTTTTAACCGGATATATTTTGCAACTTCCTCTAAACGCAGTGCATTCTGGTTCTTGGTTGTGCTTTGTTTATTACAATTAAAATACTTATCTGCAAGTGATCTAATATATTTTACATACAAAATAAATATTTATTTATATATTATAATATTATGGACCATTGTAATTCGTCTGTAAAGATAGCCTTTTGTCCATTCAATACCTAATGCTCGGACAATCGTCTTTTATTTATTACCACTTCATTTCCCCTCAAGATTACTACGGAATTGATTTCAGAAATATCAGAAGGAAGAACAAAACCTATATCTGTGTGTTAAAGGAACATCTTCATTGCAAAGCATACAATACTATCATTTGAATTTCTTCATTAGTTTCTACTTTAGAAAGAGAGAGCCTGTCCTCTTCTTGTGTTTGCGCGTTCATCTGAGACAAGTTAATAGGTTTATTAGCCATTTGAATAACAAAATTTTAAATAATACATCAACTAGCTTAAAATAGATAAATATATTTCTGACCACAGGTTCGCTCGTAAGCTTTACGACTACGCGCGCGCGTATTAGTTTCATCGCCTACGCCGGAAAAAAAAAAACAAAAAATGTTTGTACAAAAGTGATAGGTGGAGATATCACGATCTCTCCACCTATCATTTTATATAACTTCTATTGTTTTTACTGGAACTAAGAATAAGATACTTGAGGCGAGAAAGACTTGTAACTAAAGTATTAGAAATTATTAAAAAAAGGTTTTAATGCGTTTTAACCCCGCAGACCTTGCTAAAGATTAACGTAACCATATTAGTACATACTATAACAATTTACCCATATTAACATAAAATCAATTTCTATATCTATTATTTTATATTTCTATATCAAATTTAGATTATAGACAATGCTTCTTAGCATTCCATGGATTCACCGTGTGCCGGACCCATCGCGTTATTACTATTTTAGATTATATATGTATACATAGCTTATATATGTATACATAGCTTAAATTGAACTGCATTGCGTTTTCGGTCCAAAGCTCCGTCATTAAAATGGTGGATAAGTAAATTTGGTAGGTCATAAAATTAAAGTTCACTGTTCACATATTTCCATTAAATAATTTCAAAACTAATTATAGTGAAAATTTTGATCATTATTAATATCAAATATTATATTTTACAGAACGTTTTGTCAAAACTTGATACTATTGTATCATCACTTTACTTAGGTAAATATTTTAAAATACATTATGTATACCAATACGGATAATATAAATGCTACCTATCAGCAACAAACTGTGAAACAGAAGGTTCTGATTGGCTACCAAGATATTATAATCTCGGTTGCCAATCAGGATCTTCTTTTGTAAAAGTAGTCAGTGGAAATTATTCCACTACAATTAATTGTTTCGATATTTTTAAAACTGTGAAAATGATATTAACAGTAAATAGCTTGTAACGGTGAGAGGTCATATTTTAGTAACGTTGAAGAGGGCGTGCCCGCCGCAAAAACTATGAATAATATTTTTATATATTATCATGATCGGTTATTTCTGTCTCGTATCTATCTATAAACAACAATAACTAAACATCTGTTGTCGTTTCTGTTATAGTCCTAGATAAAAAAATATATAAAAATATTGGTTTGTTGTAATGTATAATTTATCTTTTAATTATTTGATAGTGGTTAGGATTCAAGCAAGAATACTTACTTTGTCTATCTTTGTATGTCTATAAAATTAATATTTCATATTAATAAACAATGAAATATTATTCGATTCGATTCTGTGACCTCTTTGAAACCTTCCCATCCTGACTTCGATATTATTATTCGATAATGTTTTAGTTTATCTGGAGCCTGTAGCTGTTAACAACTTGTAAGGCCTTAACTGAAGTAGTAGGTACTATTCTATATCAGAAGTTCGGCATAAAGTTACTATTAGGGCTGCGATTCGTACGATGAGTGTGTGAGCTTAATACTTCTTCAGTCAAGTAACCTTTGATCTCCTTTGTTCTTCATGGGTGGCGAAGCACCTGCACATACCCTCACCTGCAGATGTCCGTGAACAACTTTAGCTGCAACCATTTTACCCATAATTAAAAATTTGCTCGAATGCTAAACCTTTTTATAGAAAAAAAGGAATATTTTTAATTTCGTTAAACTATCTTCATAATCTAATATGTTTATATTTTTTATAATTTAATCGACTGGTCTTTAAAATGTAATAAAGGACCTGATCATTTATCAACTGCTAGGGGCGGAGCAAATAATAAATAGTCTTTGTCGTTTGTAGACACCTTGTCTTAATATAGTTTATAATAACATGTCATTACTTCATTACATTTATTCCGAAAGTAGAATTCTATACATTATTTGTTTTTGTAATAATTCAATTTCAAATTTATTAAAATACATGAAACAAACTTTTGTCTATTTTGTATAATAGCATTGGTTAGCATTGCCAAATGAAATTATACCAGCCCTTCTTGAAAGGCTAATATATTCCTTTGTTAGTATTATTACAATGATATGAATTTATATTGCAATATGTAAATGTATTATAAACATTTATGTACTTACATAAAGAAACAATGCATTAAGCTACCATTTTTTTTACATAATTACCTTCCACCAGACATTTGTCTTTTATACCAAGTACCAACATTAATATGTATTTTGTATAATAATCTTAAGCATATTTTAAGACATATCTTTGAATAATACAGTCAGGATGTTTACAATCAGAAGTGTTATGTTAATCAGTTCTAACCCAACGGTCGAGGTTAAAGTAAAACTATATTTCAAAATGGCTAGCTTTATTCATTTAATTTATTTTTATTTTATTTTTAAACGCCTACCACAATTTTTCACCACAGAGGTTAACTGGGAGAGAATGCCATTAGGCATTAAGTTTACTTTTTATTAATTCAATAAAGTGTAAATAATTAAATATAATAATTAAAAATGTCAAATATATAATAATTTGAAATGTCAAATTTTATCACGTTCACATCAATGGTATAAATATTTCAAGCCAACAAAATTCTTTCTGGCGATATAACTGTCAGTTTCAGCGTACATCTTCGCCATATTGTTCAATCTCCTGAAGATTGTTAAAAGTGTTTTTGCATCATCGTCTTTAAGATCATTGGAATAAGGCTAAAAATTATCACACAACCAAGAACTTATGCCTAAACGTAAGATTCATCCAAAGTGACCTCGTTTCCATCCGTTTCATTAAAGACGTGAAACTATCCGGATATGGTGGGAATTTTTCTTGAGTACTTTTATGTAGACATGTGTATGAAACTACCCCATCCATCAAAATGGAACGACTCTTGAATGTACTCGTGTCGAGGAGAACTTCCATTTCTATATGCCTAAAACACTTTGGTCATAATACCCAATTACATGTCAAATTCTGTTTAGTATGTACTTAAAAATGTCGCTTTCATAATAAAATCGCAAATATATTTCGTATTCCCATCACAAGACTAAAGTCGCAGGTGGACGTTTGAAAAACTTCTTGAATGCAAAACAAATTAATCCTAAGTAGAAAAAGATTTATGAGATACAAAATCTGGATTTAGAACCCAGAAGTAGGTATTTAATATTTATATTTATACTGATAGGATTATCCTATTCCATTAGCATATTCTCTTAAGTCCATATCATATAAATGTTTATAATTAATGTAAAATAAATGTAAAATAACAAATAATTGAAATACAACAACATATTCCACAGTTATTATAAGGCTTTGGTACACTCATAAATTTTTTGGTTTATAAAAATGTGCTGAAAAGCAAACTTGTTAAATAATCTGTAAGAATAATAATAAATATATATTGGCTAAACATTTAATTCAAAAGCGAATGAAGCCATAACAAATATTATATTAATATATATTGTTACCCTTACGTTTAGTATTTATTGGTTTTAGTAATCAAAATAAATATATGATTCTTATTTCATTTTAAAGACTGATGGTTTATAAAAAAATAATAACCTGATATAAGTATGTGGATATATATTTATATGTTATAAAATAAATTACACACATTTATTAAACCCCTAAGTAAGCAAATTATTTGTGTGTGTTAAGGGTGCTAGACAACGATACAAATACATAGAAATAAACGACCAAAACCTAGAAATACAAACATCTATGCTCATCACAAACATGCCTGTCCCTGTCGGGAATCAAACTCGAGCCCCATTGCGTCGCTATACGTTAGGAGTCTGCGCTAACCACTCCACCAATGGAGCGGTAAATATCACGTACTTATTTCATTGGTAATGTTACCTTTGACCTTTAACTAAATTGAACTGAGACTAAAATTTATTATCATTCTCAACCCTAAGATATAGATAGATATAATATATAAGCTAGAAAGCTAATAAATAAAATATGCATAATAATTACTTTTATTTTTAAATTCACTTTTAATTTATTACAAATATTGATTAAGAGTAGAAGCAAAGTAACCTTGCTTTGCAAGTAGGTATGACATCTTCGGTTAATAGCTACATATATATATGTATATATTTTTACACCAATTTCGGGGGGGATACTATAGTGAGGGTATAACAGTAGTATCCTGCCCCATCTTAATTTAGAGCTGGAGTTTTTTAACGACCCATATATAAGAGGCCCACAAAATTCAGTAGGTCACCAAGCTACGTGTTAGTAGGTGATCATTCTGTTTCCTATTCTTACTGCCCGTTTTCCCGTTGTCTCTGAGAAAAACTAGTAAAGATTTATATCTTTGATTAAGAAGTAATAACTCCTAAATGTACATCTCATATTAAAAACAAATATTTAAATTATACAGAGTAATTTCTTCTGTTCTACTCTAAAACGTATGATATATTTTTTATAATGAACACAAATAAAATAATTAGAACCATATAAGCATAAAAACTAAATATAATCTTATGGTCCAATTAAAATAATAATTAAGTATTTGTATTTAGTTAACAATTTTCTGTTCTGATAAAATAAACACTATACGAAATAGATTTTAAAGTTAATGCAGCATCGAGGATGACAGCTCTTTATTCATTAAATTATCCTATATTGACTTCGACGAAAAATAGCTAAAAAAACAGAAAAATCTGTCCAATATGTTTGCGTCATGTGTTAATGACAATTAAAAGAATAATATAAACAATTCTTTTTAAACAGTAAACTAATGCATAGATTTTCCCTTGATATTATTTATGTGCAACATGGGTCAATTTTAAAAACGAAATAAAAAACATTTTATTTTATTTGAAAAGAAAAGCAATTAATTTGACACCCGAAAGAAATTTTGAGTAAACTTTTTCTCGGACGATCATTAAGAAGTCGTATTTCAGTTTCGCTCAATCAATTAACAAATTTCTTTCGTAACCTTAAGATTATGAAAGAGTCCTTTTCAAGTTCTTTTTTGCTTAAAACTAAACGTATTTACTGATAAAAAATAAAATCACAACATCAATATTTATATAGTTTTAATACGAGTAGATCATGATTAAACAAATACACTTAGCAGTAATAATATAAAATAATTACAAGAGATTTGCAATTATGCCCAATGCTTAATTATTGAATTGCACATGGATTTATTTTGTTTTTAGCTTGTCACTGCTATGTTTGAATTGTCATGCTATTATTATTTGTGAATAGCTTTCCTAAAATTTAAGCGTCAAAATCTAAATCACTATAATGCTAGAAATTCATAGCTACAGTTTTGGTATCTAAGGTATTTTATATTGAATTCCGAAGGTAGGTCAAATTTTAGTGGGTTAGCATAATCAAGCCTACATCCCAGCAACGCCTCGTTCTCCACCTTCACCTCCTTCGGAAAACCCTATCCTAATTATGTAACAAAATCATGAAATATATACTTCTTATATTTACTTTCCAAATATGTCGACATAAAAAATGTATTTTCTTTGCTGTTTCAGAAAAGTAGTTAAATATCTAAAATATTATATAACAAATATAGGAAGCCGGCTTATGGTACTTCTAAAGTAACTTTAATTTTGAGTACCGAATTTTGAAAACACGGCAGGCACGCTATCAAAGTTTTAATTGGTTTCGTTACCTGTTAAGAAAAATCTGTTTATATACAAAAGTATTAACATATTACTATTAAAAGTATTTACATAAATAAAGTTTTGGAATTAAAATTTTAATATTAATAACACAGAAATAGGAGCTTTCGAAATGCTTTATACAGTAACATTATAAATGTCAAATCATTAATTAGCTCATTGACTGTTTCCATTAATTATCAAACACTCACTGAAAATTGATTGAAGTTACTTGATAACCGATTAATGGCGAGAGTAAATCAAACAAAATAGTCTATAGCGCACTATTTATTCATATAGAAAATGTTTAGTTAGGTAAAAAAATACATGATATATATTTTTGTTCACTTTTGAACCTTGTAATATTCATCTTTACTTTCATACTAAATAATTGTAAAATGAGTTGGGAGTATATATTTTTTGCTCTAGGCATACAATAAAACTCATGTACTTGGTAAACATTAAAAGCTTTTGCTCTGTGTAGGAGATTCCTCTATTGTTTCTCTTTTACTGTGTATTTTCTTTGCACGGAGAAAATATTTGGTGCACCTACGAAATTGTACTCCGAATAAAGAACGCAGAGTTTAAAACCTTGTAGGCATTCTAGTGACTATTCTAGAAGTAGGGCTTATTGAAAATAAGTATGCTCTTAATCTATTAAAATAAAAATATTGGTTAATTTTTATTTCTTATACGTTCTTAAAATTTCGTTCATTCCGTTGCTATAAATCTTTTGTTAATTTTAGTCCGGATATTGTCAAGTTTTTTGAATTAATAAAACAATTTTACGAAACATTTTGTGTATATGAGAGCACATGCACTGCCAATTGAGCACACAAGGACATTGTACATTATATTAAATGGCGGTATATGTACTATGTATTGAATATCAGTAGTATACTTGCGCTTGGAACAACGCCGAAATATCAGTAGGTATTTGTGAAAATGGCAGCGCAATATCGATAATTTCCTAAGTATACCTTTAATTACTATAATGAAGTTAATAGATATGAAAGTTTAAAAAATTAAATAATATAGGTATATATTTCTGTTGGAAATTGTTATTGTTCTTGCCGTATGTATAAAATTGTTTTTTTTTTATTTGTACTTATTAGTACAAATAAAACCCCATCTAATTAATATGGGCGCAGGTAAAGGGGCATGTAGCCCAAAATAATAAGACCTTCAAATTAACAGACGTGAGAAACTTATTTGAGGAAGACCTTCAAAAAATTACGGCTACAGAATGGTCTAAATGCGTATCCCATGTTGTCACAGAAGAGGAAAAAATTAGTAGCCTAGATACTTTGATAGACAACATCACAGACACATTTATAATAAATGTTACAGAAAATGGTAGCGATAGCGAGAGCGATGACGGTTACGATTTTTAAAATAAAATATTATCGTGATACTCCCTGTTTGTTTTATCTCTCGTGTTCCTTCATCATCACATTTTTTAATAATTTCACACACAATTATCAAAGAAAACTCTCAGATCCTTAATTAATCGTGATAACTAAATAATAATCGATTCAGAAATATTTAAATTTTCAATATACTTAGTTTCGATTAAGGTAGTACTGGTTAAGATACTACTATAAACGAAATAAATCGATTCAGAAATATATCATTCCGTAACGATTAATTTCGTAGCGTCACTATTTAGTAATTGTCATTACGTGGTAACACTGAAATTGTCAAATCTGGAATCTAGTTAAAAGTCCGACTATACTTAGTTAATATTTTGTTTTATTAAAATTCTTTTATTATTCAAAAAATTACCACGAGAATCCTGAAATTAAGAATTGATAAGTGAATCTTAGATCAATTTTTATTTCTTAATGTTCAATTTCTGAAATGCCACCCGTTAGAATTCAGTTCGGAAGAATACTGTTTTTTTAGATTTGTTTAAAATAAGTATTACTCATAATATTTAACTTTGTTTAAATGAAGTAGTTATGAATATTAACTTAATAACTGAGCCGTTATCCGACGAATATAAAATTTTGTTTCTTATAAATGTTGAGTATTAGTGCAGTTAAATTCAAAAGACAGATTCCAATTCCCAGTTCTTATGTGCCTCATGTAGCTTAGATGATCCCATTTATATCTGTCTAATCCATTGTAATGGAATTGAAGTCTAAGCTTTGCTAGAAAGAGAAAGGTAGAAAGATATTAATACTAGATAAAATAATACCCTGATTTGAAATTGTTTTTATATTGTAATAGATGATGTTATGTTTAAATTATGTTATAACTTCCGTAGTTATTCTTAAGGGGTTAGATTATCATTTTTTGTGTTAATTTGATCACAATAAAAATAACAATTTGAATAATGTATCGCTGTGTACAAGGATCAAAATAATATTTTTTTTGCTGAGTGTTTGTTAACTGATACCTGCTTTTTAGTAGGTACTCTATTTATACTATTGATTTTTTGCACATAATATAATAAATGTATATAAGTATAGCATAATTTTCAAAAGTAAATATTTTTTGCTACCATATTGAATACATTAGGTATTATACAACGATCACTGATTTGGCACCAAAGTGAAGTTGTAATACAATCTTGGGATGGCTGCCAACAAATATATATCTGATAAAGGAATGGCCTATAATTTTATTCATATTTCATATCAAACTAGAGGCGCGTGATAAAATTATCCTTGAGCCTAACCATATGGAATAAGGCGCCCTTTATTAAACGCGGGTGATCTTTTGATGACAGAAATAGATGAGATAGGGATGAAAATGCCCAATTTCGTAATTGGGGTCTTAAGACCACATTAACAGCCAGTTTCTGATAGGATGACTAAGATCAAATGATTTTACAACACTGATAAGAGCTGTGATTGATTCTGATCTGATTATCAGAAACATAATGTCCAGATTTGACTTTTATTTTTCATTAATTTTTATTATCAGCCTCAGTAACCGGACTCTAGTTATTAATGGACTATACCTATATGTTTATTTAATTTATTTATTTGTTTTATATTTTACCACTGATAAGCTGATAACATACTTAATAAACTATCTTGTGTTATTGGAAAAGGATTTATACATTGCTGATTATTGTCTATATCCTGTTATATCTATCTTTTCTGATATATACCGTAATACTCATTAATGTAAGTAAATGGATTAGTTGTATAATATTATTTAATACCATTGATGTGATTATATTAGACAGATGTATTAAACTATGGGTTCCATTAAATATTGAATATAAATACAACACGGATATATTAAAAATACATAAATAATAGTAGGTATGTAATACTTTTTGTATGATTGTGTGTTTAATAAAATATTTTTAGTATGAAATATTCAATTCTGTCATAGTTGAATTCGTTTATGTCATTAGAGTTAAAAGAAAGATAATATAACATGTAAGATATATTACTCAACTTAATTATTTTTAGAATTTTCTGTTCATTTATAGATTAGATTAGATTTCATTACAGCACTTAATTATGCAGTGAGTTTGTATTGCTGTTTGAAAAATAAATTATAAAATTAAAATAGCTTGTTTATGAACATTCTAAATAATTTGTTATGATTATCTTCCAGTTATATCGACATATATCTTCAATATTTAGCAACAACCAGTAGTTTAAACACACACAAGTCCCTTGTGTTTTTCCATAAATAACATTAACGACAGTCCATATTTACATTAAAGTAATTATAAATCTAAGCAAAAGAGGCTATGAAATCAGGTGTTACCATTAAAATTAAATAAAATTCAAAATTATTTTCACTTTTGTTCAGTGGTAAAAGTATGATTAAAAAAAATATTTATTATTATTTATAGATTATTATTTATTATTATTTATAGATCATATATAAATTAACCAGTCTTTTATAGCATGCTAATGTTACCCAATAGTTATTCGCGCGTGTTCAGGTAAAGGTAATAAACATAAAATATAGCTTTAACGTTTTCATAAACCATCAAACTTTTCTTTAAGTGCACTCAATCTTTTAGTGAAAACAAATTTATGGTAAATACGATTTCATGAATATTTATTAACGATTTGTTAAATTTTGACGTATTAGATTTTCTTCTGTTTACTGTATTTTGAACCAATATATTTGTATGAAAATATATAATTTTGACACGACTGCGTTCATTAATCTTGGAAAATTGAAAGATGAAGGAATATTTATTTTGAAAAATGTACAAGCTTTGGGTTTTCTATAATTTATAAGTGTTATATAAAATGAGAAACTGATAAAGATTAATTTGACATTATATCAAATACTCTTAGTAATATAATATACAATAAGTAGTATTCATTATATTTTAATACAATTTATTAAAATATGTAAAAAGTATGGTCAGAAACATGTTAAAAGTTAAGCATCAGAACGGTTTGAAGGAGGCATAATTGGCCCTGTTATCGATGTTGCGTGAAAATGGCGGCTTCTAAGCAATTATTTTTGTATTTTTCTTTATAATTTTCCCCGACTTAAATAGTAAAAGAAAAACTACCTGTATATTATATAATTTTAAATTAATTAGGAAAACAACTCTATTCAACTTTGTAAACTTTTACTTAATAATTTCATGAATGGCTCCTAAAAGGTTTTGAAATGTAATTAGGGATAACTTAATAATTAATACAAATCTTTTCTTTTTGAATCTTATATTAAAGTCAAATTTATATAAAAGCTTAACTAAACCATAATAAAATATTGAATAAAGTATTTATTTTCAATTAATTTATGTATTTAATAACAAAATCAGGGTTACTTAGATTATCAACAAAAGCTGCCTCAATCTCTAAATATTCAACAATAAAAATAAAAATTTTAAAAACTAAACTGCGCTGAAATGGGAAATGAAACGATTATAAAAATTCTGATGATAATTATTTATGGAACAGAACAATAAGACTCGCACGAAAATACTTCAAAGACTTTATGATTAACTGCTGTAATTTAGGAAGCCCTTATTTATCACTGACATGTACTAAAACAATTGTTTATAGATTTCTTGCTTTTAGGCCGAAGTTGAATAATAACAGTATGATCATGATGCCAAGTATTCAAAAATACAAATATTCACAAGCTTAAGTATAACTACAATCCTTTTTCTAGTTTCTTTTAAAAAAGTTTGAGCAACATCAAAGTTTTCCAATTTCAGAACTAAGAAAACAAAGTTATATTTTTATTACATGATTGGGGTCAATAAGGGTTAAAACATTCACGTCTTAAATGTCGGGATTTTGGCTGTTACCAATTTTGTTAAATATTAGGATTCTTATTTTAACAATTTTTTTATACATTTCCTAAGCAATGATTTCCTAAGTAAAGAATGATGGCTTTACTTTTTATTAAATACATGTATCTACTTATACATATACTATAAGTAAATAAACCTTTTTGTCAAAATATTCTTTTATATACGGTTATGACTACTTGAAATGATAATCACCGGGCGATTTGAGCGGCTACTGTGAAGAGGTATTTTATGCCTGAGAACCTAAGGATGCGTCCTAGGTGGCTTTATCCATGGATAAGGATGTCGTTCCCCTTGGATAATAATTATGTAATAAAAAGAAAAGATTGACACTACTGTCCCCTGAATTCATGTCCCCCGGAGCGACGTGAAAAGACTAAAGCCTACAGCATGTTTGTGTGTGTGTGTGTGTGTGTATATATATGTATGTATATCCTGTTAACGCGTCTCATATTACCAACGTTATTGCGTCGTTAGTGTCTATAAGAACCGACTTGACTCTTCTCTTACATACATGACATGGCACAATTAACAACTCCGAATAAATATTATATACGCTTACTCGTTGCCATACAAAAAAATTTGGTGCCATGATCCAAAAATGAAATCTTGTTTATCTTGAAAGTTAAACTATTTATTACTATATAAAGAAAACAATGGTTCTTAGCCCTGTAAAATCTCCAAGCTCTGTAAAAAGCTATTTAGCATAGTTACTAGAAGTTCTACATGAACTTGAGTTGCCAACTGTTCGGAAATGCTAAAACTTTTGAAGTCGGTTGTATAATGACATTTCGTTCCTTTAAAAAAGTTTCAATTGCTGCAGGGTTCAAGAGTTGGAAAGAATAGACGAGATTTAAAGTTTTTATGGATATTTGAGCTTTTCATTGAAAGAGGCTATTTGGATTTAGATTTCTACTGGAAAATGGTTCAAAAAATATCATTAACTGTTAATTGATTTTTTATTAAGAATAAGCAAGTTTTGTGATCGCTATTATAAATGGAAACTCTAACAATATAATAATGAAAACTTAAAAACCGTCGGAGGTTGATGACTAATTAACTGACTTACTAACAGACACCTCCAACCGTGAACACGATTGCTGCAAAGCATCCGAAACGTCGGGTTAAATTTAAAATTGAATTAATTATACGCGAGTTAAATCCTTAATTTTTTTTTTATTTCTACAGTAATGAAGTTTTATCGTTTATAATATGCAAGTAAAGGTGCACTAATATCATGTTAGTGTGTGCTTTTGTATGAAATTTGAAACTTGACTATCAAGATAGGCAAGATAACAAAAACTCCCCTACATTCTAAAGGAGCTATTAATAGTATTATCTCCCTATGGCTTCCTTTATAAAACTTTTGAGAGCTTTCGTATTGCTCAATGTTCCGAGAAAATTTAATACAAAGGCTGTATATTGTTATCGAATGTAGGGAGTTTATTCATATTATATGTAGTGTAATGAAGTAATCAATTTACTTTTAAAATGCCTGTCGATATTAATAGAACAATTGTCTATACAGTTGGTGCAATATCCATATCAGAATGTACTACCGTCAGTTTTAGTTCAGTTCAGACTTCAGTGGGCGTCTATCAAGTGATTCTCAGTCCTTACCTCTTTCTATTGATAATAGATTTTGTTGTTGAGGATTGCTTTCAGGTCTAGATGCAACTGGAAAAGTGACAACAAAAAATGAATTAAATTGTTTTAAATTAAATAAAATTAAACACATCTTTGATATTTCAAACTCTCTTATTTTTAGCTACTAGCACTTTACAGTTCCTCTTTACCAGTTTGCTTTGGCTTTATCCTTACCAATTTCCTTTGGCTTTCGATATCTTTGCTCATCGTTATAGATTGAAGAAATAAAAATATTGAACATTAGTATGACATGCCATATTTTATGGATGGAGCTTAAGACTACGAAAGGAATACATGAGAAGCAAGTATACATTGCTGATATGAATGTAGAGATAAATGAATGGCGTAACAAAAACAAATAAAGAAAGAGTGCGTATTTACGAGGTAGGCTTTGAAAGTAGCAACGGTGACAGAAAAATTAAAAAGTTTCGTTTTGTTATCTTTTTATGGATTTATTTAAACCGTTATAAGAGAAGAGAGCAACCAGACAAGAGAGCAAAGAAGATATATAATACATGAAAATTCAAATGACGAATGCAGGTCTCCTTTGACATTACGTGTGATAAAAGAGCGTAAAGGAGACTTACATTGAAATGACCCCAAATAATTGGGTTATCGTATTTTA
This sequence comes from Napeogenes sylphis, assembly GCA_959347405.1. Classification (NCBI taxonomy): domain Eukaryota; kingdom Metazoa; phylum Arthropoda; class Insecta; order Lepidoptera; family Nymphalidae; genus Napeogenes; species Napeogenes sylphis. Next base: position 17,553,730 of record OY365786.1, read on the forward strand.
TTATCATCCCCCAGAATATATGAGGTTATGATACTCTGGCTGAATGATGGAACATCCTCATCATATATAAATCAAAATAATCTTCAATTATAAAAGTCACTATATTTAGTTTATATTTGGTTTAATTACATTGAATAATTATTGTTTTAAACAAGAATATTTAAAAAAACATCTCATTTACGTAAAAATACAAAAAGTTTCGTTATTTAATCAAATAAAAAATTATCGTTATATGTTCCAATTTGAAATTGTATGTCACATACCAAAAAATTACGTCCGGCACAGAAGTGTTATAAAGCTCATACGTTATAACAATAAAGGTTGTTAAATTCAGTCCAATAAAGTTTATTAAAAAGTTGTCCTTTTTTAATGTTTGACCGCTAATTATCATTGAAATATTTAATTTAAATAGACCGTAATGTTTATATTATAATTCAATACTAGGTAAATATATATATATATATATATATATATATATATATATATATATATATATATATATATATATATACATATATCGTATTTTAACGTATATGATGCTTTGATATATGCTTCGGAAGACGGAAATAAATGAGCTAAAGTAAACCAAGCGCTTAGTGAAAGATGACCTCTACCTAATGAATCCTCTTATTACACACTAAGGGTTCCAGAGATTTTAATGATAATATATATTTTTTATTTTTTATTACACAAAAATATATAAATTGATATATAAACAACAAAATTTAAAAATGTCATATATCACTGGAATAATTAATTAATTCCAAGCAAACAAGCCGGCCTTCTTGGCACCAGATGAGTAGAATAGAATATACGACGTAGATAGTTGTTTTTTTTAAATAGTACAATTTTATTATACAAATAACATTTCAATACTAAAATAAATAATATTTTATAATGAGCATAAGACATACATCAATATATCGATATCTAAATATATGTTATAGCAGCATAATCGGAAGTGAATTAGAAGTTCTCGCTCTACAATTATAAACACAGTTTAACAGACTCTCAACATTATATCCGTTTTAAGTAAACATTTCAAATCTGTTTTACTAAAATTAACATGTTCTGAAATTGTTATTCAGTTTCTGAGAAGTGCCAGATTCATATGTATCTTATACTAGCAGTTTCATCCTGTCGTCGCCCCCTCACATAGGAAATTTATCATGGCTTTAAATTTATGCAAATTCATAGTTTGTTATTAATTATATACCAAAGCATAAACCATTGTTTGGCTTTTTCATTCAAATAAGTGAAATATAGACGTCAAAACCGTCCATGCTATTGCTTTGAAGATTATTCTGCAAAGCAAAAGCATGGACGCAGAATTTTATTAAATTTTATGTGTTAGATTATTCTAACACATAAAATTTAATAACATTCTCTTAATTACTTTAGCTGTATTGTGAGAAAGAATGAACGGAAATCAGTTTTTTTTTTCTAGTAAAATTTAATACATTTTCGGAAATCCAAAGTATCTACGAATAGTTTAAAAATCTATAATCACAACAGATTCATCAAAATCATTCCATTCCATTCCACCATTCTTCGTGTACCGTCAAACAGACAAATAGATAAACAAATAAACAGATCAAATATACACAACTCTAAAAATAAGTGCTATTTCTCAAATCTAGACCTTTTTGGTTTTACTACACTTGAACACTTTATATTAAATCCTTTTTAAATTTCATTATATTATAACATTGACATTTTGTAAGTTTCGATAACTAGTTTAGTCGACTTTTTCTATTTATATTTTTCGATAAATGTTTGAAAGATTTTCACGATAGATTTAGCTAGATTGCATCATACCACAAAATAGTTATTATATCGAGTAAACATTTTTTTATCTAATCTTAACGTAATTAGCCGCAGTTAATTAAAGACATTTAATTAAAATAAATAGAATACAGTTTTTTTTTCTTAAAGAAACTCTCCAGCTATTTATTTTATCAGAGAACCGTCAATTAGTTAATTGTAATCAAATAAAACCAATTGAATCAACGTGCTTGTTAAGACTTACACGGAATAACTGACCTGAAAAACTCTTTTCTTTTGAAAGAATATTACAAGTTAATACGAGTGATAAATAAGCATTTTCCTTTGAACACCACACAAAACTTTTAAGATATACATATACGAGTAGTATAAGGTTATCTATGGTTATTACACAATGTATGCCGACAACTCCGTCAATTCCATTATCTACCTGAATTTCTTCTTGCCTATAATATTTTTTCCCACACGTCCCGGGCGACTAATCTAATAAACGATGTTTTTATGTTTCATAGTTTTTGGCCGAAACAATAAAGACTTTACCTAGATACAACAGTAATACGTTATTATTTCCACGCTGAAGTTTTTATATTATCATAAATTTTGTTACACGTATTAGAATTAGTTATGAGAAAGAAACTCGTGTAAATTATATTTATAGCTATTTAAACAGATATTTTGCAAAATCATAACAAAAACAATACTATTTCCAGACAACATTTACGTATATAATAATAAATAGTTATAATATGTCTTTTGTTGAAATAACTTAGGTTAATTATTTTTGATAATTGACATTATTTTCAAACAAGAACGAAACTAAAATATTTTTAACAATTCAAGTAAATTCATGTAAATATGTAAACTAAAACAACATAGACAAAATAAAGTCATACTAGACAAAATGCAGTACATCACTATCATAAAAATACCAAATAGATACTACACTACATCACTTAATAAACTGTGACAATATAATACTAGTATCTTTATTATATTTGACCTACAAGAAAGCAGTGATAGAATGATAGCATTAGGTACTTAAAGTAAGTTATGTCGCAAGTTTCCACGAACCCCACAATTTTGCTTGAAGTGATACATCTAGTCTTGTCTCATATATTGCAGGTATATATATACATTCATAAATACAAAAAAAACTTTTTAATAAACGAAATCTTTAACTTTTCCAAGAAATAATTCGGGTTTAATTCTCGAAAATAATAATTATACATCACAAAATATGAATATCAATATATAGATCGATAGTAAAGCTTGGCTTTATTTATATATAATCAATATATATTTGAACTATTGTATCGTATAAAATAAAAATAAAAAAAATAATTGGAAATGCTTTAACAAGATTTTACTGCACTCTTTAAAAGTAGGTTATTACAGCCATTTCACAAACAACCTACGTAATTATAATCCCAACTTCGGAGTGTTTAATTTACGTTTGAAAACTAATTAAGAGTCGATGAAAGTCGTTTATTAAGCTTTTGCAAATAATCGTCAAAACTTAAACTCCTGAATTGTGTGCCTTGTACATATTATTACAACCTTTACACCTATATAATTATTTCAAATGTGTTTTTTTATTCATATTATAATGAAATGATATATTTACAAAATGTTGGTGATTTTACATTTCTTGTAAATTTAGTGACTAAAAAGATATGAACATATGTTGTTGAACAATTGTTGAATGTGGTTCAATATTTTAAATTGAATTAAAATATTAATACTATAAGTTATAGCTAAAGAGTAATGTGTCCACTCCTTTATACAGTTAACACCCAGATCTGATTTTAAAGTAATCAAGGAACTGTTAGTAACAGTTAAGATACTGAAAGGGATTAGAAGGTCGAAGGACTGAAACTTCAGCAAAATGTAACAGCTTGAAACTAATAGAAATGTTAATTGGATAGTTTCTAGAAATATATAGCAAATTTTATAACTGATTTGAGTGAATTTTCTGAATATTATATTTGATAAATAACATTGATAATTATTTTTCTCACCGTTTTATTGAAAAGAGATTTGCTTGAATGAGTATTTGTTTCCAGCGACAGTTATGAAAGGAACCGTAGAGGCGTTCATGTCTGAAGCTAAATTTAAATTAATTTTGCTTTAATTAAAAAAACGAATTGAAATATGTGAAAATTTAGTAACAATAATTTATTCCTAATAATTAAGAAAACAATATTGAATTTTAATTAATCATTCTTTTTTTATTATAAATCTTCCAACAACTGTAAGTCATCTTTTCCTGACATAAATACTAAAGTGGTGTACTGCGATGTCATTTGTCGACACAAAAGTAAAACTAATAGCAGGAACAAAACTCAAGTAAACGTCTCTTATATGGTAATAAATGATAGGAACGTGAAGTCAACGGGCAAATTATCTTCTTAGAGTGTAAACAATTAATTATTCTTAAGCGTTTGTTTAGTTGGTATGAATGGTTTCAAGATTGTATCTTTAAAAAAAATCTTTTATATCATAGTATTTTATTGAACGGTTTCATGTAATTAATGTCATAATAGTATTTACTTAGTAGCTTTTTACCTCAGTATTTAAAAGGTCGCCTGGAACTTTCGAGCGCTTATGTAATAATCTCGTAGCTCGCTTTAACTGGGAACAGAAATGGAATTTAGCGGTAACCCGGGACTTGTAATAAAATCCCTTAATTCCTTCCACCTGCCTGTTATACGAAGTACTTTTTATTCCTATTTGTGATGCAAAGACCTCCGTGTTCGACGTTGCTGGCATCTTACATTCTATATTTTTAAATGAAAATACTTTAAGAGTTGGTAAAACAAATAAACTTCACTTCACTAAACTTCGTTTTAATGATATTTTATCTGTGTCATTTTAGTTATATAAATATTTTATTTAATATGTTCTAATTATTACTATCTTAATGTTTTATTTATCATTAATAATAAAAGTAAATGCACTCATTATTATTATCAATAAAAACTAAATAATTGTTTTGTCCCTAAATATAAAACGGAAAATGTTTGCTTGCGTGATTGAATACATTGTTATCATTAAATCGCTGGTTTTGTTTCGTTTCGTGACTGTTACCCTCTTTTAGTAGATAGTAGAAGTCCATAAAAATCATTATCTTGTCATGAACCTACTAATATTATTATTTTAGGTACAAAAAAAATATTTCTAAGCGCTATTCAACAACGCCAATCCCACGTTGACAAAATAATAATAACACAAAAAAATATATAATATCAAAATGTTGGTATTAGTTCGTAATTGAAAAACATGTAAACAAGTTGTAACAAGCAATATTCAATGAATGGAAACCGCTTCTCAAAGTGCTGTTAGAACATTATATTAATTATTCCGGTAATACTTTAAATCTCAATACTAATATAATAGAAGTATCAAACAAAGTAAACCTTTATAATTAGAATCTTAGCATCAACCAATTTTTTATGTAAACAAAAATGTTTTGTGACCATCATAGCATTATGCCGACTGATTCCAATTAACAACGCAACTGACTTGATTTTTTTTTTTAGAAACAAGCAACACTAATATTGAAATACGTCATAGATGTAAACTAGTAGCCTGCCCGTGACTGCAGCTGAATATAAAACCTTAACTGTAGAGTTTTAGTTTATGAATAAAAGATTAGTATTCCATTGAAATTTTTAAAATATATTTTTCCCTCATACTTTAGAGTATTGTTAAAAAATATGTTTTGTAACACTTTTGGGTTGTGAACTTTAATATTACTTTCACATCTCTTTATATTGAAATTCAGGAATAAAATTACAAAATATTTTTTTTTTTAATTAATTTTAAACTATGACCTCAAAATGATTATATCTTTGTAACATATATTGTGCACACAGTGTCACTTCTATCCAAAGTTAATTCTATGCGTGTTACCGAAATAATATTCAAAACAATGCACATTGCTTATTCAAACATTACACGTGGGTACAAGACTTGGTCTAAAGGACAAAGCTAAAAATGGGTTTAAAGAATCCTTAGTAAATAAGGCTGGGGGCAGACGATAGTCATTGTGTAAGATTTGTTAGAGCCGAGCTTTGAGCTCTTGTTACCAGAGACTTTTCCGTTGCTTAACGAACTAGACTATCCTTTAAGTATTTTAAAGCTCTTTAGAATAATTAAAATTTAACTTCATTTTATTCTTTTTTAAATAATAAATTAAATAGATAGTAAAAAACACATAAACATTGATCTAAAATACATTGCTTTTTGGATTTATAAATATTTGATAAATAATATTAATTTAGCTAGGGTAATTGTACCTTTACATTTGGTTTCATCATCTGATGTTCAAGTATCTCCTTGTTGTACTTCTATTCTTTCAACTTCAGACACAAATATATTACGCTATAAATTATGGCAACATTACAGAATACAAAAGGTATTTCATAATAAGCAAAACATATATCAGAGGCTAATCCGACGTAGTACAGTCAGGTTTACGCAAGAGCAAACAAAAACAATTCAGCAGCCATTGAGTTAAATTTAGAAATATTAGGTATCGAAGAACTTCAAGGTGAAGCTTAAACTGTTAGAAATGTCATAATATTTCCGGTTTATTCTGAGATTATTATTTGTTTTTTTTTTTATATATGATATCATCATACAGTTAATAAAAATATTTAGTTTTTATTTTCAACCCTACACATTTATTTTTTAAGTAACCAATTACATATGCGTGACATAATGTGTGTTTCAAATAAATAAGTGCAGTGTAAAAATCTTGGCAAAATGGACAAAAAAACGGCTGAAAACATTCCTATAGGGCTGTGCGGGCGAGTGCAGGATAAATCGCCGGATTTATCGAGTGATTTATCGTTCGAGGAATTACGAAATCGATTCGACACTAGCGCTGCGGCGAGGCGTGAAATTGTTTCGAACCCTGCTACGCATGGTAGCGCCACGCGCCAGATCGTGAGCGGCAAAATTTTCAAGAAATGTAAGAGCGCAACTTTTCAGATAGATGGAGCCACTTATACTATTGGTAAGATTGGGTTTTTTTTTATTACAGATATTTTATAATATGGGTGCAGGCTTTTAACTTACAAAACTGGTGCCGTATGTTTTTTTTTCTGTGTAGATTTAAAAGAATATTTTATGAAAATAATACTGTATATTTGTTTTTTTTTACAGGTAAATATAATAATTTAAAAGACCAACTCATAACAGTAAGTAACGAAATAGATAAACTTTTTTAACGCAGTATTTCAATGCTATCTTTAGATATATATATTATAATTTTTATATATAAGACCAGTTTGCCCAAAGTGAATTAAGTGTTATAGTAGCATACATTCTGAGTTATTCTAAACCAAAACATTTTCCTTTCTTCAACTATTTAAACTTTAATGAGGCAATAAAATCGCTAGAGGTTAATTATTATTTTCATACTTCCAAGTAACTTTGCATAAATTACAATATGGTACGGATACCATTCTTCGTTATAAAAGCTATTTTTATATTCGTAACTTTCGGACAATACTGAATTTGACACATCAATATTACTTGACATTATAGGGTTGATTAGTTTGACATTTTGACATGGTACAACCCTACTCAAATAAACAACTAAAAAGTACAAATATATAATACAAAGGACTACAACCTTTTCATTACGTGCTTTATACATTTATTTATATGATCATTCAAATGGACCTACATCACAGAGTAAATTAACGAGATTTCATTTATTTCTATTTATTTTAGCGAAACATAAACTAAGTTATCTAAGAATAGAAATGACGGGAAAATTAAGCAATAGCTGATAAAGTTATTCTCGAGAGTAAGAAAGTTTGGTGACATCAGTCCTAAGTGAGATATAACTAACTGAAAGATGTCATATCAAAATAGTGCTATTATTATTATAGTTGACAGTTTCTTATACTCGTATATAATTACAATTTAAAATATTAGGAAAGAAATCGAACCAGTACTCCTTTTTTATATAAGATCAACTAATAAATAAATTCATAAAGTCGTAGAACAAATGTTGTTGGGATTGATGTAGAGAGGCTGTCTGCAAGAGGTGGCTACTAATTACCAATATCCCTGTATATACAAATATGTATATATGAAATTCTTGTTGTAATTAATGCTCTTATTGTACAAAGAGTTTAATTTTTATTTCATTGTCATGTAGCAACGGGTTGACTGTATTTTCAGTCAAGAAATTAGAAAAACACGATATAGGCTACTGTCTTATGCCTACACATTAAAGTGAAAACATAAGTAGTAACTTTTACTTACGAGTGTAAGTATCTATTTAACAATTTCTTCTACTTTTAAGCTTGTCAATTTGATAAATCTTGTGCTAAAATCAGTCTAACTAAATTGTATATACATTTTAGCTTATCTAACTTTATACTATTATATCATTATTTCTACTCTTGGTAAAACTGTCACCACCAGAAGACCTAGCAAGTTCCGTTCATGTCAATGTCAGTAACCAGCTATATAAGTCTCCAATAAATAGGATTGCAAAATAAGTCATCAATATTAAATATATACTTAATAATTTCATAAACCTTTGTAGTTTTTTTTAATTTCTTTTTTTAAAATTCCTATGTAACTTAAGATAAAAAGCGTCCAAGAAATATATCAACAGATTTAAATAATAATATTAATTACATAAATATGGCCAAAAAATAAAAACATCCTTGTTTGGAATATATATCGGTCGCAACCCTCAGCATGCTTCTAAGTTATAGGATTATTGAACCCTTAACTCCTGTAAACTTAAAATGGAATAGTATGGAAATTCCGGGAACACTTTATCTATTATAGCGATAAAACAAATTGTAACCGCATGTTGTAGCGAGGTGAAATGTGGCTTTTACACGCAACGGCGCAATTAGGGTGCTTACATACAAGTTATATGTAGGCGTTTATGAAAGTCAACACGTTTTTTTTCGATGAATCGAGCTTTATTTTTATTTTTATTTACTAGCAGATTTTAACTTGAGAAAAGATATAATAGACTTTGAAAGAGATAAATAATATTTAACAAGAAAAAGTATAACGGCCAACAACTCCGTTCGCTTCGACAACAATAGGGTTTTACACTTTTGAAACATTTCTTTAGAACTGCGGATTGAACTGATACTGTTTATTTGTAAGGCATTTGCTATATTTTTGTAGAAGTCAGGTTCAATACTTTTTTCTTTTTATATAAATCTTTTTCTAATTAAGTTCGTTGTGTTATAATATTTTAATAATCATTTATTTGGTTAAAAAAAACTAAAAGAAATCCCACTACACACACATAACAAGAGTTAGAGATGTGTTGAGAAATAGAAAGAGGAAAAAGCGAGTACTGTATATAAAAAGAACTTTCACAATTGTAAAGGCCTACAATACTATTTCTACAATAACTATTTCACGCCGATCTTATGCGAGAGAAATTAAGATGAAACATAAATCTTATCATTTAAAGAATAAATTTGGTAGTAGTTAAAGTTAAGTCACTGGCAATAAACAGTTTGTAGACACCTTATAAAGGTATTATGTTATGAAATAGTTAGCCTCCATTGAAGCGTTACTGAATACTAACAAAAGAGCGAGTTCACTATGGTTAGCTATTGCAACCTTTTTTTTCCGTTTCACGGCTATTATATACTCTCCTCTCCAAAGATATTTTGAAATATTCTAAAAATCGAATGATAAAACCTTTCTTTCGGTTTTGATGTATAATTTGAATTAAATTTCAGATATAAGTTATTAGTTTATAAATAAAGCTTTTGGGTTTACAATTTCCACCTGATTTTTTAGCTACTTGTCGTATCGAAACAAAAGTTTTCAAGAACTTCACTTTCTTTGACAAAATGATACTTTATTGAGAAGTTTCAGTAACTTCTCAATAAAGTCTCGTTACCTAAACTTCGTTCATGGAAGTTTATGGTCGGCTCCCGAGTTGGGACAGCTTTGACACGTAATGAGTCTTTGGCTGTTAATATCTTAATTATGCTATCAATATCGGAGAAATATTATTTTAATTCATATTAATTTTATTACTCTATGTATTATTAGGTATCTGACTATGGAATCTATTCTTGCAGTAACAGAAAAGCTATGAAAGATTCGCAAAATAAGCTTGATCTCAATTTAAATAATATTCTAATCACCAAATAAAAAAACAAGTAATCATCATTATCGTTAATTAATTATGAGATAATCAAGAGTAGAGAGAAGTAGTCATAATAAAACAAATCTGTATTTAATTTCGGTACTAAATGCAAAACAACCAAATAATATTCTTTGATAAATTAAAGAGAATGAACCATAAAAATAAATCATTTAAACAGTTAACTTTTATGGTCGTAGTTTGTACTGAACCGTTTTACACGATAAAAATATTTCGCATTCTTTTAGATTTTAAATTTTAAAAAAGTATAAATCACAAGTCTAGACTGACAGACAGTTTGCTATGAACCGAAGTAACCCGAATGCAATATCATATAAGATTTTTAAAAGCTTCGTAAACACAATACAGGAACAATACATTTTAAAAGACTTCATGTTTCCTTTCGTTATCAGCGAATCTCTATTTATAAATATTTATATTAGGGTGGGAAATAGCGAATAACTCAAAAAAATCTAAATCATATAATTTTCTCAAGAATAAAAAACTTAAATAGTTTTTATGTTGAAGCAAAGAGAACTCACGTATTTAAACATTTCTTTAAGTCACACGGACTACTAAATCCTTACCTAATAAGAAAAAATAAACAAGAATATAATTTTTAAAGTGTAATAAAAAGGTATTAAAATAAATTAATAAATATAATTTAATTTGAACCTCACCTGAAATATAACAGAAATAAACAGACCGACAATAATTATGAAACCACTAATTAAAATGTATGTGAATTATGTGAATTATACATTCTAAAACATTTAGTTTATTTGTTTAAATGTAAGTTTAATAATATTTCACATACAGTTTTATATCTAAACCTGAATAAAACATTGTCTAACATTTTTATAAAACCGAGGCATTTATCAAATTATTGGTTACCGTGTATGTTTGTCCGTGGGGAGAGATTAGGTGAAATGCGGTCGCGGATTCCAATCCCAGCGAGGAAACTATATATTATCCAACAATATCTAAGGGGTGTTTGTTGAGTATGGATTCCAATGTTGGTGTGTGATTTATATTGGATAGAGAAAAAGTATTTATATTATAAAAGAAATCCTAAGGAGATAAATATTTGTTTGAAGTACAAAGCATACTTATTGCTTCGAAGCTTTTCTTGTAAAAAAGGAAATGGTGTTTATTTTCAAATGTAAACGTATTTTTATGTGATTAGGACAGTAAACGAACAGACGGGATATCTCGTTGTATGCGGTGTCATCGCCAGCGAACTTCTGCAAATAGGAATGTTTGTACACAATATATACATTAAAGAAAGAATTAAATCAAATAATGTGACCTGTGGTATTCAAAATTTTTATTCGGTTCGATATTAAAAGACATCGCAAATATTTGAAAACCAGCATTGATCACACTGTTTTCAAAAAAAGCGAAGTGCTTCATCCATTTGGGCAATTTTAACTACTTCACATTTTTTTTTAATTTCAAATCAATGATATTCAAATACGGTTCAACTGAGACATATATCAGCTGAAATAAAAATTTTGCTTCCGTAATCTAAAAAAGGACAGGATTCTTATATCGTAAAAGGTTATATGAACGAGAAAGTTACGAAGGAAATACAGACAATGCTGACTCATGCTAAGAGTGAGGGAAGAGTTAAATATGGAGCATACCGCATTTGGCATGAGCTCAAGCAAGAGGACGATGAAGAGAGAAGTTCCTGCACTCTTCTCGTCCAAGATGCACTAACATATTTAGATAATAAAGTGGGAGTTTATTTTATGTACTAAATTTATCTATATGTACAAGTCCTATAAAAGTTTCTCTATTGAAATACGAAAGTTTTTCTATTTCAATAGCTTCGCGAATCGTTAGAGAAATATATTTTTAGGAAAAAGCTATGATCTCTCAAATTGCACTTGTCTACTATACTTTTTACACCCGACTAGCTGGAAACATTTGAATTTCATCACATCTATATAATCTTGTTATATTCTGATAAAATAAATACATGTTTGATAAAATCTTTAAACATAGGTATAGCCATGTTAAGCTTATTTAAATTTATATAAATATAGAACGAAAAATAAACCGATACGGGCAGAGATTCGAACCGACGACTACTGGGAAACCATCCCGTCGCTCTACCAACTGAGCTACCGTATCGCTGTCCACCTCGGTGAATTAAGCATTATATATGTGATCGTTAATTGAATAATTTGATTTGTATTTATAAGATATGGTTGGTTTTTTTTTAAGCAAGAAGATAATTAATAAAAAGTTCACTTTTTTATATTTAGACTGGACTGAAGATTATTTTTTATAAAGTAATAAATTTAAATGATACCTTAAAGCTTACGATGGAAAGTTATTGTATGAATTTTAATAACACTCTTAGTAATAAAAACAATTTAACTTTATAAAAAACTCATCAGGAATGCATAAAAGTGTCGTGTATTAAGAAATAATAAAATTAATTATATACAATATAAATTCACTGGTTTCTAATTAACTTTATCGCACCATTTTATTTATTTGGTCATTAACGAAAAAACACAATGTATCCATTTTAGCTGAAAGACATTCTGTTAAGTATGTTAAATTATTTTAGTATATTTAATTTTGTACAACTTGTATAGAATATTTCTTTTGATCCTAGAGCTATTGCATATAATAATTTATTCAGTTTAAATCACCAATTAATGTAATTCCAGGGTCACAGTTATTGTGTATCTAAAAATTTATATTATTTCAGGTTTTATAATATTAATTGTCCTCAAAATGTTATTAATTTTAATTAAAAGGATTTACGGATACCGGCCAGGCCAGGTGAGGGTAAGAAAGGTCATATGGGACTCGCTGACATAGGAGCATCCAGATACCCATATATACCCAAAAGTTACCCTCATCATTGCAATCGTAGGACCTCACAGAATTGCTTTTGCATTCGACCGTGGCGCATAGTACAGTGAGCAAAATATATAAACAAATATTATAATTATAATATTTTGAATCCTTTTTTAAGTCAGTAAATCAGTTCTAGCAGTTTTATATAATCGCACAGGGACATATAAGAAACAAATATTAAATTATAATGAACTAGCTGTTGCCCGCGGCTCCGCCCGCGTGTAGGTCGCTTTTCGCGTAATCTGTGGAAACTACAATTATCCAGACCTATAATAGACTTATAGTTAATTCTATAGTATCCTATTCCCGTGGAAATTTGATATATATAGGCATTACATTGCTACGATATCAAACTGAAAATAATAACATACATCCACATCACACACACACGACCAGGACATTATTCAGATATACGTATTAAAGCATGTGGATTCGAAATATTATGTTTTAGAGACATAGTCAATTTAAGAATATCTTTGTAGAATTTCAAACTGCTATACCAAATGCGAAAACATAATCAAAGCGAGTTGTAAAAAAAGTCAGCGCGATCTACTGAGATTTTATGTGACTAAATTTAAAATGTTAATATTCAATTTGTTAAATTATTTTACAATTCAGATAAAACAAAGTAGAAATTCTAGCTCTATCTTAATTAAATACGTTTATGTAAACCGCATTTTTAACTTTCACCGTTTTCGCAGCGCACGCAGTTTTTTGTTTATTTTTTTACACCTTGCGTTAGAATATTCATGTTTTAGTAATCATCCCAAATTTTTTGAAAATGAAACATAGCCTATGTCACTCGGGAATAGTGGTAATAGTGGAATAGCCAACGGTGAAAGAATTTTTGAAATCGGTCCAGTAGTTTCGGAGCCTATTCATTTCAAACACACAAAAAAATAATCAAACCATTCCTCTTTATAATATTAGTAGAGATTATTTTTAAGGTTATCTATTTTTTATGACTTGTAATATACAGGTAAGTTATTTCGACTACAATAACAAAAGGTTTAATAAATTCTTAATATTTATGTAACATTATTTTAAGAGAACAATTATTTTATGATCTATTACTAGAGATCAAATATATCTACTCAAATAAATTATATTTTATATATGTTAACTTATAATAACTGTACTTACTATTGATGTATTTTATTTCTCTCCATCTTTCAATACGTAAATATAAGACCTTGATCTCAGCTAAATATGGTTTTACAATAGATGTTTTTTGAGTGAAACATATAATTGATAACAAAAATCTCCAGGAATGCAATCGATAGTGGTTTTAAAAAGTTACGTCCGAAGATCTTCAGAGATAAATTGTTATCGAAGAGAGCGGAAAAAGCCGTGTTCGCTTTTCGTCACCGTTAAGTTACCCCTGGGATTTTAAATTGGGAACTTCGAGTGACCAGTTGTAATCAGCTACCTGTAGCAGAACATGTGCCTGGAGGACAGCAGTCGCGCGCAGGCTTCCACGCGGTACGGTCGCGTGGTAGCGTCATGCCGCCTTGAATTGTGTCCGTACGCACCCGTCCGATTCGTGTAGTGTGATATGTAAGAAACACTGGTACATAGATTGTAATAGAAATACTCATAATTTTAAAGTTATTTTTACATATCGATAAGTATGCGAACGGTTTGTTTTGTATCTCTCTTGCTGTATTTGGGACCACCTGTTGTTAGCGATTTTGAATAGTCGGACAGACAACGTCACAATCTGTTTACACATGAGGGGCGCCCCATCCCTGGGACATGACGTAATGGTTTATGAGCGCCCCGTTACCGTGGCGGAAAAACAACAGTCGTGAATTTCCGTATTATCTTCTAGCTAACACTAGTAAAACTAATCAATTTTAGTCTAACGATATGTAATCAGTATCTTATAAATATATAAATATAAATATACATTAACAAATTTTAAAGATCCTGTTTATTCTGGTAGTAAATTAGGGAAGATAAGAGCCGTCGGCGATTGCCAACTCGATCTACAAAGAGATTCTGAAACATTAATTTTAATCACTGTAGTAGAATGATTTCAGAATTTAAACCAGGCTTATTTTATATACAAATTTCGCAAGTATTATATTTTAAATTGCATATAAAGCTGTTTAACAAACAGAATATCGTAGTAGAAACCGATGACAATTAAACGAACAGTAATAATATAATTTATTACGTATTATTTAATAAAACTACATAAATATTTTTTACAAAAATATTCATAAACTCCTATCTATTGTGATACGCACGCGTCTCTATCATTATGTTAATTGCATTACATTTATCTACAAGCCGTAATGTACCACAATCAGATTACGACAACGCAATACACATCAATGAAGCATCTAATTATTAATCGTTATACTTTTTCAATAATGGAAGCGCTATTTAAATGAGTTAATTATAATAATAATAAGTTATTTATATTAACCCGTACTGGAGAGATATAAAGCCGCCTTGTATACATCGAATACATCATAATAATGATTATTAGGGTTAAATCAGTGAACGTTTGAACCTTTTACGGCGCACGAACATATCAAAACACAATCAGTGTTAGTGTCAAGGTGTTAGTGTGAAACAGTGATAGGTGCTGGTAACTTTAAACTGGAGGTAGCGTATGATGTGATGATGCGGCGTGGCAAAGCTTTGCTGGAAGGTAGTAGGCAGGGTTCTGTGGACGGGAGTGGCAATTTGGCAAATGATAAGGAACTGGTGCACAAATGTCATAGCGACCCCGGTGGAGGTAGGGCTCTGGGTGCAGCCCCAAGGACACACAGACATCGATCCGTGTCGGGTGCGTTGAGGAAATGCGTTTTGACGCTGGACGGCTACTCGTATGTTATAGGTATTTATGATTCTCTTTATTTAGCTTGCGAGTATTTATAGTTTTATTTGTTTATTGTAATAGAATATTTATTTTTATATATTTTTTTATTAGACACAAATTGTGGTAGAATTTATTGTTATTATATTCTTTATTCTTGATTATACAAAACGTGTAATCATCAAAACGAGTGTA
This sequence comes from Napeogenes sylphis, assembly GCA_959347405.1. Taxonomy (NCBI): domain Eukaryota; kingdom Metazoa; phylum Arthropoda; class Insecta; order Lepidoptera; family Nymphalidae; genus Napeogenes; species Napeogenes sylphis. The sequence goes on from OY365786.1 coordinate 17,569,575, forward strand.
AGGTCGTTAACGCTAATGATTTTCCTTACCAGCCTTAATGAGCAAGAAATTATGTTAAGAGTTCAATACTTCTATATAAGACAATAAAGACATGAGTATGCTAAATATAATGATATATTTCGAGATCCCTATTAAAAATGTCAAACCTCGACCTACCTATGAGTGTTTTTGAATGAATATAAATACATCATAACTACTTAAAAATATTATATCAAACCTACGATAATTCAGAAAGAAAGAAGCAATTCAATTAAGGGCTATGTAAATAATAAGAGACTCGTCATATGAGCACTTGACAACGTCACCAACATCTTAGAACAACAGACTTCAAGAATACTGACTTCATAAAAGTTGGAGAATATATTGCTATTTTAATTTTAATATTTGAATTATTAAACTTAAATTGTAAAGTTTATTTAAATTATTAATCTTATTATTTATTGTATAAAGCATATTTTATATATATAATAATTATATCAATATTGTATAAATGATTTATATCACATTGTACGAGTGAGTAAATTGAATTATTATTAATTCACATATAATAAATCAACACAACATACATCGAATATAACGATCTCTAATTGTATTCGATCAATGATAATCCTATACAAAGCATGATCAATCTCTGAATGTGTTGGAGATTACAATCAGCTGGTCACGATTACTGGAGACTGAAATGTGTTTAAACGAGTAGTCTATTACCTAAGCTCAGGCAGTTCTATGCTTCGTACATTATGTGTGTAGGGAATTGTGTTATATTTTTCTTTTAATTTAGGTCAGTAAGTAGGAGTCAAGGGGCTTTAAAAAATGTATATTAGCCTAATCAATTTGTGCGAGATAAAACATAAAAAAGTTTGTCTAAAAATTTAAATTTAATTTATTTTTTTAATTTCGATGGATAGAAAAGATATGTGCCAGATGTAGCTGTAACTGTAGAGAAAAATTTTTTTTTAAGTTAATATTTTATTAAAAGCATAATTTGTTTAAGACTTTTTTGATAGTTAAAATTATATTACCGTTTGGCAAATTGACCTTTTGCTTGTGTTTTATGAGCAGCATTAAACTAATGTGCACTTTCTTTAATCGTAGGAACGTAATGTTCCGTAGCTGATATATTTTGTTGGGTTATTTTTAACCAGGAAGGATATTATGACAAAATTATACGTTCAGCGTATATAATACATAAAAATTATGAAGATAATTTAATAATATGTACATAAAATTAACATACAACAGCAATTAATTTGTTTTTTATATTTAAACTTTTAACGTTTTTTATTGTGTTGGAAATTCTTTATACATATCATAGAGAATTTTTATCAAAACTCTTATGATAATGATTAAATTCATAATAAAATTTCCGTATAATAAATAACTTAAATTGGTATATAATATATGTATATGTTAGGCACATCATTTTGATTTGTCATAAATTATTGTTTAATCATGTTAATAGTAAAATAAAAATTAGATACTAGCTATTGAAGAAGTTTTTAGGAATAGTGCGTACAGTATTAGTTATGAATATTATAAAAATATTTTGAATGGTGTTAAAAGAAATCATTCGAAAGTCTTACTGTGCAAAATATGTCATGGTATCCCGGCGGTTGCAGGATTGTATTATATTCATCTTCCTTCAATCTATATATTTATTTAAATATATTTTTATGAAGAAAAATCAAAAACATTTGAAAGTTGATAAAGGTATTATAATAATTAATAGCTATTATAGTTATTATCCAATAACCTTTACTGTCCAGAATTTTATTAAGGTTATCAATTGACAAAATGGACATTTTTATTACTTTATAAGACATGATTTTATTATTAAAATTATAATCTTAATATAACTCCATACAAAACTGTAATAAACTGTTTATAATTACAGATTTGTCATACATTATTTTGAACCGACATAATTAATTTTGTGCATTTTTTTTTATTATCGATTAAAACAATAAAAAAATTATTATGTTTGTAGTTTTGTATAAAAGTAAGATAACATCAGATAAGATTAATGGATCAATTTACATTCTGCTGTAATAAATATTCGATAAATGGTTTTATTGTTAACCAGGTTACCTTGTACATTAAACTGACAAGTTGGAAATCAATATTAAATCATGTACCTTAAACAATGGTACCAACATAAACAATGGTACTAATATAAACATTCAAATTTGGACTATTCTTTTTATTAATGAATTATAATAATATCTCTATCTTTAATACTATACTTGGAATAAAATCAACTGTGTTTTTCCTGGTTTACCCTAACATAAAAATTACCACAAGCACATAGAGGTTAGTTTTCTTAGTATAAGTATTCAACGTGATTTACTAAAAAAGATAAGGAAAAGCGTTCAAAAAATGAGTGTTACTTCAGAGTTATGGGATCCACTTGAATCTTTAATAATACTCCATTATTAGAAAATTGTTATTTTGTTTTAAGGATTTTTTATAATTCTCTGCATTATATTTTTCTACACTTACTATTTTTAATATTTGTAAGATAATGTGTTTTACATTATGCTCATATCAATCATATTCTCAAGTAAAAGTATTGTTTAAAATAAATAAATTAGGGTTTTATGGATTTAAATAAATAAATAAAAATAAAATTAGCCTTTATCGCTGTAAACTTAAGCTTAATATCAACACTCGTTATTAAATTAAATAACTAAACATAGAGGTAAGATACTTTAAATTATAAACTAAACTATATTCTCGGCATTCGGCTTATCTCCCCTCTTAACAGCTTGTCTTTCGACAAAGGCCTCCTCTAAGGATATCCACTTGTTCCTGTCCTTTGCTACGCGTAACCATTCTGGCCCAGCTACTTGTTTCAAATCCACTCTCCATCGCTTTAACTGCCTTCCTCTTCTTCTGCTGCTTTGTCTAGGGTAAGATTCAGTTACATTTCTTGTCCATTTCTCTTTCTCTTTCTGCAAACTGATTGAACTTTTTCAAACATGGTTCTTCCTTTGATCTTTTTTAATTGTATTTTATCAATTCTTCTTACTCCCAATATACTTCTCCCTATAACATTCTGACATATATTTAATTTATTTTGTTGCTGTTCAGTTAAGGCCCAAGTTTGGCATCCATATGTAAGATTATTTCGCTCAATGACAATCAAAATCAAAAATCAAAATCTATTCCAAGTGTTTGCTACTGTTCTTTCGATTTCTTTCTGCATGCTCTCTGTCGGTGATTCTAGTTGCCCTAGATAGATGTATTCGGTTACATATTCTAACTACTGATTATTAATTGTAATAGTTTTTTTTGTGGAGAATTACTCATTACTTTGGTTTTTGTTAGATTAACTGAGATACCTGCTTTTGCACTTTCGTCTGATAATAGGTGTTGTAGCATTTTTCCGGGTCATCGGACATTCGGAGAAAATAATTAAATCATACCTGTATGTTCTTTTTTATGGACTCCTTGTTGTTCTTATGATTCCCATATGTATTGATATTCCAGGGAATCAAACACTTTGCTTAAATCTACGAAAGCCCAATAATAGATTTTATTGTATTCTCTGTATTTTTGTAATACCTTTGGACGTAGTACGTGTATATGGTGAACCGGATTTATAATAATTTTAATTCCGTTTAACTGTGTCATTACCCTTCATAACAATTAATCTTAATAAAGAACAAATTACTTATAATAATATGAACATATTGTGACTTCAATATATTATATTTTAGTACCGTGTTGTAAACCAAAACATCAGTCCTTTTGGTCCTTCTGTAGTTTTGGCAAACCTTCATTAATATTAAATCCTTGTAAGCATCTTTTACTTTACCTAGATTAGGTTGAAATGACAGAATAATTTAGTAATCGACGAGTTTGCTTTCTTGGTATTTGAGATTATCACTTATATTTAAATAAACAATATAAAAAAAACGTCTACATAAAGTTAAGCTAAGTAATATTTTTTTTTTTGTAAGTTGCATTTTTTTATAACAGTGCATTCCACTGAAATTATACTAAATTGAAGGTGAAGACGTGACACGTAACTTTTGACGCTTATCAATATTTTCATTGTATTTATATTTACGTTAAAGTTTAGTGCATCGTCGTCAGTAAATCTGGAAAATTCCTATGAATAATGTCTTACACGTCAGCGATTAGTAAACATGTATCTGTAATTCGTAATACTTAGGCATAGTTAGTAAATAACATCTGTAAATATTCATTTTATAAACTGAAATATCGAAATATCGACTATAGTTTGGTTAATGATGCCTAAGCGTTTCTTACAATAGTAGTATTCAATAAAAGTGTATATTCAAAGTAAAATTCATGAATAGTACCTATTTCTGTTACATGTTTGGGTCACTGGATTTCTAAAACCGCATTTTGTGGAGTATATAAAATGTCTTTGTAAAATTTCTAACACGTGTGACCAATACATCACTAAAATGAGCATTCAGTTTTGCTTAAGAACATTATTAAATTCTTTTCGTATCTTGTCTGATATATATTGCATAAATTTAAAACTATTTCTCTAGAACATAATTTTTAAAGTGAGGGTTCAAATTATTACAAATTTCAAATTATTACAAAGCATATAAACTTAATAAGTAGTAATAGGTTTACAAAATATTTTTGTTATTTATTTTTCTATTACAGGTGATTTTTTTACCTCAAATTAATCAATCTAAAACTGACCATATTATAAATTCTTAAAAGAACATATTTAATGTATTTTGTAGGTTTAAATATGTTTTTGAGGAGTTTATAGTATGAGTAGGTTTTGTATAAGTATAAGTCGAAAGATATTTTTAATATAAATTTCCATCCACTTCATTAATTATATAAATATATAGCTTTTATAAAGTCGCAGTGATTACTAACACTACGTAACGATAAGCTTCAAACCATCTGTTGTGACGGCACTTTCTTATCAGTACATTATCAGATACCATGATGTACCATTAATCGAATGTGTACGTACCTCATTTACCTGAATCACGAACACGTTTTTAGATGTATATATAGATAACATTTGTTGGATTATTCGGTGAGCGTCGATGTTCATAGTAACTATTTTTACATAAAATTGTAATTTCATTTAAAGTTATAAAAACCTTTAATTCATTATGAGGTAGTATACCTATATGTGGGAAAGTTGTACTATTGTAAGAACTTCCCAAAGACAAAGAAAAACATATAGATTAGGTTTTTATAGATTGCCTTAAAAAAGTGCGATAAAAAGCCATTTTCGTATTATTTTTTGTAAAGTTGCTCAGTCGCAAAACAAATGACAATTATATTTAATACAAATTATATTTGTATTAATATCGTATCCGTATTAAGTCTAAATTTCTGCTAAATTATTGATATATGGCTATCTAATATTAACACATTCTGTACAATTTCCTGGACCACAAAATCAATCTCAGTCGAAATCAAATAGATCTAATTAAAGATGCAGATTGGTTCTATCAATTCTAATTTATGTGTACCTACTGTATGCAAGGCAATATTTAAAGAAAATCTGAACAACTCTAATGTAAATATGTTAATTAGTAAACTTTTAAATACATTTATAAGAATTTTATGCAGCTTCTTCCAACAAAAAAACTTAGTCACAGAGACTTTAGGTCTTATTATTTATTATTATTATTATTTATTTTAAGGATTTCATGTCTCTAAACCATTATAAATTTCGACTTTTTTTAATTTAATTATAAATAAAATACAAAACATACCAAACATAAATTTCTATTTCACTATTTGCTATTTTTACTCCAGGTCGTGAAATTGGAAACTGTAAAAAACAAATAATCCAACATGTGTTCCAGTGCTAAATTATAATTGACCACTAAGAGGTACTTACTAACCGACGATCTGTGATGATTGCTCGAGGCATGAGGTATACTCAAATATAAATAAAATTTGTTCGTTACGGACTCGCAGACCCCGCACGAATTTTGGAAGGTTAATTGCTTTTGAAATGAAGAATAATAAAAAATCGATTCACATAAACATGCGTACTCATGAACATGAACAGGACTTTCAAATTGTGACCTACAACGCCATCGTTTCGCAAACGCTGTCGCGGTACTAGCCATACCCACATAATATATTTGACCAGTACAAAATAGGCTGTAAATTAAGCCTAGTAACAACTTAAAAGTAAGCCAATTCTATCCAAACTTGTTAAAATTATTTAATAAGCGTTCAATGATAATTTCGCTAAATTTAAAACATATACCAGTCAGATTCAAGGTTTATATTAATTAGTTAGAATTTATCAACTAGAATGTCGTAAAGGTGAACAAGATTAATGGTATTGACCGAAGTAATGAGTACGGTAATAGCTAACTGCCGTATATGGGAGGGTCGGTTGTGAACAATGCAAGCGGTTAGTTCTTATGCATTTTTACATAATAATACTTTGAAGTTATTGTACATAAGGTACATCAAAAATAAGATAAATTTTGTGGGTTGGCTAAAGGAGTAAATTATTGTATAAGTCGTTCGTGTTCGAATTATGAAGCGTTTGCTAATCAACTTCCTTTACCATTACAGTTAAAATATTCTTCATATGTTATTTAATTATTAGTTTAAAAATTTTGCCCAATTTTCTATATTTTCCGAATTTTATATTTCATTAAAATATTTTTATTAATTATGTTTGCTTAAAATCACTTAACAGGATTGGTCAACATGATTAAAATATTTATATATGAAGACACAAATTAAAGAAATAGCATACATATTATATAAAAAGTTTCTATCCCTATGTTGGTGACCGCTAAATTGAATGTGTTTTCACTTTGCATCTCTATATACCTTTGTTATATAAATACTTTTTTCTCGTGCCTACAGTAACAGGCAATTCCACTTTTAATAAAAAACGGTTTTTTATAGTAAAAAAGTTTCTACTGTGGAAATTTATCGGAAATGAATAGAATAACAAAATAAAGTTTTAAATTTATTTGAATTTACCTATAAAGTGAAGTTAACGAAATGGAAATGATTCTTTGAATTAAGTGTTTCTTACTTTATTTACTATAATACTAATAATAATACTCGATAAATATTACGCCATAGCCTACATTTATTACGACATAAATATTTATTACAATATAAATATTTACAAAGTAAACAAACAAAAAATATATATTCATCATCGCTATTCCGGAAACATCTTTACTGTCCAATGAAAAGATGGATTTATCTATAAGATATTTCAGTCGAATAACATCTGAGAAAACACATTCCTGAATATTTATTTTTTATATTAATTGAGAGAATAAAAAAAAATATTAATTAGTTTGTTACAAGTGTTTGCAACTGTTTGCATAAGATGTGTTACGTTAAATTTAAAAACATTTTAGAAAAAAAAACTGTTTATTTTCTAAAATCTAATTTAAAATTATAGTATAATTAAAATCTACTCTTGACAACGGGTGTGAAACATTTTATGATGATCTTATATATAACATTAGTTGACTGATATATTACCAAAATCAATGAACAATTTGAAAAGATTTTTTAATAAATTTTGTTTTACATGAAATTTTGTGGCCTCATCAGAACTGTAGACGGGTATCCTCACAAGTTTTAGTGCTAAATTGAGAAAAAAAAATTGTTTCATATTCTAAATTCAAATCGAAAACGAACAGGTACTTAAATCCTACTTAGATCATATATGTAGCTAACAATACAAGCTAATAACTTTGTGTGTAAATTCTCATTGATATAGATCTTTATTAATATTTTTTAATGAGTGTCGTGACTCCTAGTAGTGTGTTTTATTACATTGTAATTTGTAAAGTAATTCTTGAGGTAATTTTCATTCCAATTGTTATAACATTTAAAGATTGCCTTGTTTGAGAATGAATTGATAATAATGTTTTGCTACAATATATAAAATATAATATAATATTTTTAAGATTATTAACAGATAGTACATTTTTTTTTATAAAAATGCTCTTTGAGTATATAATGCAAGGCATTACGTTAATCATAAATTATTATAATATTATGATAATAAAAAAACTAAGAACTACTTTTAGAACTACTTAACTAAGAACTACTTTTAGAATTCCTTACCTTTATGCCACTGGCACTTAAGGGATAACAACTACTAAAGAGAGATTTAATCTTCTAAGATTTAAATTAAAGATTACAATCGAATCTAGTGATACAAACCGAGGACTTAGTATGATGCACGAAAATGATAAGAAATAGTATACAGTACATTTAAAATGCATATTATTACTAAGATGTTATGTACCCATTTAAAACATCTTATATTAGATTTTGTAAATATCTATAAACATGTATAGTCATGTTAAACTTTATTAAATTTATATAAATATAGAATGGAAAATAAACCGATATGGGCAGGGATTCGAACCCGCGACTACTGGAAAACCGTCCTGTTCGAACCCTGCCCGTATCGGTGTATTTTCCATTCTATATAAATATATAAATCTTATACTAGACTTTATTGACATCTACACATAACATCAATGTTTTAGTTATATTAACATATACATTGTCAATATGCCAAATGCTACAATTACGATATTTATTAAATTATTAACCTCGTATACAATTCGATATATTATTGTATATATTTATACCCATTTTCTTCATAATTGCACCAAAATTTAAACTACGGTGGAACTCAAAACCATTGTGGTATTCATTTTAAAATGTTATATAAATTATAAATCCAAACCCAAACATGACCCAAGAATTTAGTTACAATAATTCTAGATAATAGAGAAATACATAGAAACGTAGTGTAATTTTATCTTATTCAGTATTACTTTTAAATAATGGAAATATGAATAAAATCTTCTTAAATAGATGTAAAATAACATTGTTTTAAATATTAAGTAGGTGTAACAAAATTACAAAACAAAAGCCAAAATGTAGCAAAGCATATTTGTAAGCACATTTATTCTTCCTTTTCATTGTATTCACGGTTTTGTCTTAAACAAAGTAACTGTTTGTAGACAAAACAATGGAAATGAAGGTAAAACAAAACATTTAGGTTTATAAATGAAGTCGGAAATATACAAAGAACACTTTGATCTGACTCTAGGCTATAAGTCTAGTAGATTTTGTTTTTGTTATTTCATTTCTATCTTGATTTTCCACGAACTTAAGGATATTTAAGTTTTCTGAAAAGTTCTTATAAAAAAGGTTGTCTCAAAATCAATTCTATTTAATTGCTTCATTTGGAACTATAAGTTAGATGCGTTATAAAATATATGTTAGAAAAAACAAATGTATAAATGAGATAGAATAAATAAAAAGACATCAAAATATATGTGATATATAATAAATTTATAAAATTTTAAATATGTGAAGATCAAAGCACTTAACAAAGCCAAGAATAAACTAAACATGTTAGTTTGTATGTACAAAAATCCATCAAATTTATAAATGATAATAAATGTAAAAATAACAAGTAAATTAACAAATATTTCATAAATAAATACTCGTAATATATAGTTTGTAGTAATTTAATAGTTTTTATGGTTTTTAAACTATCTAACCAACTATATAACTTAGGTACTAACTAATACTACCTTCCATAATTTATGTCTACTGCCATGAAATATTAAATACAAATTATTAAATTACATCGGTTTTTCTAGTAAAGTCTATTTTAGAGACTATTTTTCATTTCCAAAACCATATATAAATATAACAAATGCATTTGTATTAAATGGAAAGTCACAGACTAAAAATAAAACGTCTTCAGTATCATTAAAATAAATATATTCAATTATTTTTAAAATGCACGTTTTATATTTCAATATATTCAACCAGTAATTGTTTACTGTATAATATGTTTTAACATTATTCTAAGAATCTGGTTTTAATTTATGTTATAGTAGATTACATCTAACACAGTTTAATAAAACTCAAACGTGTTGCAAGATGTAATAATTCATTATAAGCTAGACGATAACCATAAACGGATAGTCACAATATATTAGACTGTGGTTTGTGACCTCTTGCTGACATTTGCCATGTGATTTTAGGTCACAGAAGCGACGCTAGATTGACAATCACTGTGTATTTATGTTATTTAGGAATGCATTGTTCATGATTTATCAGATTTTTGACTAAATTACAACATCTTTTTCAAAGAAAATAAAAACAAAAAAGCTTGTATACATTCTTCCTTAAACTCATTTTTTAATTAGCCCAAGTAATTTATATGCAATACATACATACATGATTATCAGCATACATTGTCCTTAGGTGTCACGTAATATTAATTCAATACTATTGTATATATTTAATATTATAAAGTGACCTAAACCAATACCAAACCTTTTTTATCTGGATACAAAATTTGTAAGATGAAACCGAACAGTATTCTTTTTCATCTTGGAATGTACTGATCTTTAGTTATCTTTGATATGTTTTATTTATTTTTATGTTTTGATATTTACCAGTAATTATAATAAAAGCTTGTAGTTTATATTTCTCTCGTAATAATAATTCAAATTCAAATTTGATACAGAATAATGAAGCGTATAATCAATGCTTTTATACGATTAGTGGACACCAGTGTCCGGATTTCACTCGTGCGTTCATTTTATTAACTTCTCTGGGATTTATAACTAGACTGAACTGGACTCAAAAGGATTATTGAACTGGCGTTAAATTGAGATAAACTAGCAAAGCTATAATTAATATAATATATCAGGACGAATTATACAAATTGATCTAACCTCTAAGTAAGCAAATTAATTGCTTGTGTTAAGGATGTTAGACAACGATACAAATACAGAGAAATACACATTATAAATACTGAGAATATATTTAATAATCGACTCATCACATACTTGACTGTCCCTGTCAGTAATCGAACACAAGCCCTGTTGCGCCGCTACATACGTTAAACGTCTGCGTTAACCACTTAACCAACGGGGCGAGACTAGATTTTAAGATTTTTAATTTAAACTTTAATCTAAATAATTGATGGCATTTATAAAGCAGATTTAATTCCGAGATTATGACAAACAAATTGATAATGTTATTACGTCATTGCTCTAATGTCTGTCAAAGCTGGCCTACTTACTAGTTACTATTTACACACAAACCGGTTCCGCATAGGTGTTGCTGTTTAATGTCAAGATATGTCGAGACAATTATGATATAATCACACTCAATTGGAAGCAATTAGTTGAAAAATAAAACGATATTTCGTTAGTAATTAAGAATTTAAACGGATACATGAAGCGATTTATTTCACGGTCATATTCAAAACGTAAGGTATTATTCGTAAATTAACTTTAACTTTGCTTTACAAATCTAAATTTAAAAAAGGAACGTTTTTAAAAATATTACATGTATTGTTGCATAAAAGAAAATCTGGTCCCACCATCTAGATATATTTTATCATAAGTATCTACTAAAGTAAGTAATGATATATTTACTAAACTGTTAAAAAAAGTAAGTAATGATATATTTACTAAACTGTTAATATTTAAATGTTTATCAACATGTAATAAAACTTTTATTGAGAAATCATGTTTGCATTTATCAATTTTAATGTGTCATTGAATATAAAACTAAGTTTAAGTTGTAATTAGCTTTTAAATGTCTAATACGTAGCTTATTAATGTAATTCTGTGAGCAGGCTGTTTTATTCACAAACGAACTCAGCGCTGTTCAACTCAAAACACAAATAGCGAATGCTTTACTGAAGACTTTATAAATAAAGCAATTTAGTTCTTAAAGTAAACATAATTTCTATTTGAGTTCCAAAAGCCTGGAGGGCTACGAATACTATTAGTAAAATATAATCGAGAAACTTTTATATTTAAATAAAATTAACCGTAAATTATTCTACTCGTAATTAACTATCATGATGAAGATGAATATTTTAAGAATTCAATGTATAGTATTAAAATATATAAAACAACGTAATGTTTATGTCGCAAATTAAATCTATCATTATATCAAAATTTGTTACAACTTTTAATACAATTTCGCAGTATTTGCAATGTATTCAAGGTCTTCCAAATTTACTTGTAGATTCCGTTACATCATCCTAAGCCAGCTGACGTTTGAACAATATTTTTAAGATCACCAACACGTTTCTCTGTTAATTCCTTAACAGCACTCTCCGTTGATTGATGAGCGCCGTCTAAGTAATTGTCTTGCTGAACGTTTCTTATGGTACATAATGATGCATTGCATACTCACTCCTCTTGTTTTATGTTTTCGGGCTATTTTGGCTTGAAGGTTTTGAATATTGGGTATCACGTACGACTCACTTTTAATCGTTAGATGACTATTAATCAAAGTGTTTCGGAGAACATTTCACAATATGTTGGGGTGCGGTTGAAGCGGTCAATTGCACTATTATACTGCAAAATTGTACCTCATATCAAGTTTAGAGACTATAGAAACAACAAACTTTTTAAATTTAACATGCAACTACTTTGATAAATTTTAAAATCCCATAGAATGAAATTAAACCGATACGGGCAGAGATTAGAACCCACAAACTAGGTAACCGTCCTGTCCAAAGGTTGCGGTTTCCTACCCCTATCGATTTATTTTTCATTCTTTATTTATTTAAAATTCATATAAGCTAAACAAGTTCAAAATTCAAACATACATTAATAAATTTACACACAACCTTATATTTTACTTTACGTGTATAGATTAGATTTAAGTAAATTATTTATGGGTATAATCAAAATAAAATAAAAATGGTTAAATTGAATATCTATGTTTTTATTTAATAACCTCTCTTCTGCCAAGGTAAACGAATTGTTTCCAAGCGTTGTCCGGACCAGTGATTTAAAAAATGCTGTATAATATTTGCCAAAAATGGATAGATGGTTTAAACCATTTACAATATTTTTATATCAAGGTGAAATTGTATAAAAATATTTAAACTAAATTTCATTTGATGAAGTTACTTTTGTGTCTGTTAAATAACATTGAACATTAGCATTTATTACAGTCTAAAAACAAATTTAATTGTCAACGAAATAATTTCGACTTGAAACTCAATTTTGATGAAAATTATAATATGGCCTTTGACGATAAAGATAATTGATAAATTTAATACATTTTAGAATATTTCACTCATTTATTTAACGTTTTCTTAATAAATAAAATAGCCAATCAAAACATGTTCTGAATACAAACAAAAGTGAGCGCGAGCGCTGGAAATAGATTTGATTGGTTAGTTAGTGTGTTAACGATAAATAGTGCAATTAGTAATGAAAATTTCAGTTTCTTAAAGATGTATTACAGAATTATTACATAAACTATCACATAAAAACCTTTAAGAATCTGTTTTTTTTATTATGTATAGGAATATGTCTGTAAATTCTTCTTACCGGATATTACAAACACCGAAGAATCATAGTCATCATATTCCTAAAAAAATAACGTAACATATATTTTCTCCAATAACAAAATCAACAAGCAAGGTCTATAACTTGATTCAGAAAAGATTTCTGCATATCGGAGGGAATCTACTTAAAGTGATATAAAACTTCATTTATACTGTTTCCAAGAAAATGATACATTAATAATTATCGATATCATGTTTTATTCTAACTCGTGAGCATTTATAATAAAAAAATATTATCTCAATAATTTATAGAGGCGACAAGAATTCGCGGCATGTGTCAGTGCAAGCGAAGGTTTAATTTATAGCTGAGCTGAAGATAATTAAAAGAAGTTAATAACAAGACAATGTGAAACAACTCACTCAGCTGGATGAGTTACACACATTTATTTGTAAATATACTATTCGAAGAATTTGGTTACGGAATGTCATCTGTTAAGATTTTATATACCATATCTTTTAGGATATTGAAATACTTGACAGCGCAGGCTTTAGCCTTCATATTTTCTAGGATACTGTCTCAATCTTACCAGTAGATCCTCCCAAACTTGTTGAAGGGTAAATTGGGAACAGATATCTCAAAATTAATCTGACGTGAGAAGGTACTTATCAAACAAAACAAGATTTCGTTCTATTCGCTAAATTTAATTTCTAACGGGAGCTAACAAATTAAAACCATAGCAGAATTAAAAACACCTATATGTAATCTAGCTATTATGGCTATAAGGATAAGGTATATTTTTCCTTGCTTCGCAATTATACTTCATAATACATTGAGCCATGTCGGCGTCAGGTGGTACTAATTGACATGAATTGCCATTTGCGGGGTCTTAGACTAGTTTTCTCAAGTATTTTTCATTGAGAAAACTACTTTAGTGCTACAGTTTATAGAGTATAAGGAAGATTTTTTTGTACCCAACAAATATTTAATATTCGCTTGCTATTTGTATTGCTACCCATTCAGTTATTAGATTCATTCTTTTTAATCTTCTACAAATATTTAATTGATGTTATTATTTATAATGTAAGATTGCTATTAAAATTTAAATTAGAAATATATTTGACAAAAAAAAAGACGTAACGTATGTAACTAGATTATGGTAATGATCTAATCACGAATTGTAAATACGATAAAATTACTACCATTTATAAATAGACAAAATACTAATATTTAAACTAATATTTATAAAACACTTATTGAAAAAGATTTTCAGGTATTTTGTTAAAAATTAGGCTGAATGTCTTTTAACTCGGTTAGCAATAACAAAACATACAAAATACCGTAATAGTGCAACTCTAGAAAACCCGTGAATAATTTCCATCTATGAATAAAACCTTGTGGGTACCCATTATAAATAAACACAAGCGTAACAAACATTATGAACTTTATCCAATTATTTTGTTAGTAAACTTGAAGAACTTTTAATGGTTTTTGTCCGTAGATGAATATTATTTAGCTTTTACAACTATAATAAAGAGCTTAGAAGGATTCCACCAAGTAATATCGTGTTACTAATACATTTATACGAGTATTGGTTATACATTTGTAATAACTCATTACCTTGTTTTAATTATTCATAAGTTGAAATAGATACCTTACTTATTAACATTCAACTTGTTGTACATTAATATTAATATATGTATTGTTACACACACTGATCTGGAACCGATTTATTCAACATATGCAGGATTATAATAATTATATGTGACTTAATATTATATATATGCTTAAGATAAAAATATTGAAATATGGTCAATAAGTTCAACTTTTCAAATAAAACATCGTTCTTAAATAGTATAAAGATATAAATCTTTAACCCTTTCTTAGTCTAAAAATAACGGGTTAAGTAAATTACGAACATTATTCTCATCAGAGGTGTTCTAATAAATTCGACTGAAGTATTAAATAAAATATTACCAACCATAATATGGATTTTCAAGGGTTTCAGCAAATTTAAATTTAATCCTTTTCAATGTAGGCTGTACATAATTCATCAAAGTAAACCTTTGAAGGTAAATATCCAAGTATTTAGTACGCAGGGCGAGATGGGATCTTGAATTATGTTTATATTAAATAATCTATTATGCGTAATAAGTATTTTGTTATGTTTTATAATTAAAGGAACAGAATTTTTGCTTTGAATTGTCCAAAATGAAAGTATTTTAATTTGCACTTTTTATTAATTTAATTTAATAAATCTAGCTATCTGGATTTTAATATATTGTTGTATTATAGTTTTCATTTTTCAATTAATATTTTGGTTGACTAAATTTTATAAGTATCTGATAAAAAATATGTTTCGTCATGAATGAACACTGAAATGAAATGTAGATATTTTCTGTTGTTATTTATTTCACCAAAAATACATATATAAAATAATTAATAAATTTATATAGACGTATATTATTACGTAAACATTAATAAATTAAATGTTTAAAACAATCGTTTCACTGAACTACTTTCAGAACTAAAGATTCACTTCCGCTGACATTAAGGCTCTTAGCTTCAACGATATCTCTGAAATACAAAATGTGAAGATTAGTAACAACCTATTATAATAATATAACAAAGAGAACTGCAGTTGTATAATAAGAATCTAATATTTAGTATTTATGTACATACCCTACTTTCTTTGGTGATTGAATGTTATTAACAATAATCTCGAGGTCCCCAGTCACGTTATCAAAGTAAGTAAGATCTATAGTATAGGACAGCTCTCGTAAATTAACCAAAATTACATATACTTCGCCATCGTACCACCTGGAAATATTGTTTGTACTTTACTGGTGATATTATTTATTGCGATGACATTAACAATCCAAATTAATAATTAATTATGGATTATTAATTAAATTCTTGATACTGTATCTTAAATTAAATACCTTGGTTAACCTATGGTATGGTCTGTGGGTATGTAGAGCTATCTAGGATTGATTGCAATTTCAAATTCCAGATCGATATTCACTCTAGCCGTAGAAATAGAATAAATATCTTGAAAGATCGATAATTTAACAAATTGGGGTAATTCAAACAAACACTCGAACAGGACTTGTCACTGACATTTCATAATCTGACATGTGAAGTGTTTGATAATATATTTTGGTAACAGATTATGTTGTTTTGATAAATACACATATCAACAAATTGAAATTGATATTATTCACAAAATAAAATTGTTTACTTAATGTTCAGTTTTAGAAACTATTTATATCACTTGTAAAAAAAATGAGATTCAAGTATTCTTAACAATCATAAGTAATATTATATTATACCTTCTAAACGCCAACACATCAGAATTTAAAGCAACTGACTCGTATCGACCATGTCTAAAAACTGGTTCCGCGCGCAATTTGACTAAGGTCTTGTATACATTTAAATTAGACCTTTCCACGTTACGCTGAACCTCCACATTTAAACTTTCATAGCTGTCGGCGACTGGTAACCAAGTTTTATCGCCGGAGGAGAATCCTAAAATAGACAAATATCCTTAACCTTAAACCCGATACATCTATAAATAGTTTGATATTTATATTTAATAAAATCTACTTTCGAAACATGACAGTTTTTAATTAACAAGGTCGTGTTTAGTATTTTTGTTTATGTTTATTGTTTTTCTTTTTCTATTACGCAATATTGCTTGTTAAAAAGGATAGAATTTTACGTACCTGCATTTTTTTCTGAACTCCATTGGAAAGGCGTCCGTTCGGGGTCACGTGATTCTTTTACATAATTTATAGGATCATCCGTGTTGCAGCCGCTAGGATCAACAGTGTCTTCCCAACTGACGAAACCATTAACCATGCCGATTTCGTCTCCCTGTTTATTAAAACACATATTATTGTACTTCCATAGTTTAATTCAAAGCTGATTCAAAAAAGATTTTTTTTACCATGTATGTAACCCCTATTCCGGGGAGTAATAGCACCAGCATATTAATACCATCAACCAACTTAGGGCTGTATCTTGTAGCTACTCTGGGCTTGTCATGATTACCGGCCTAAAATTATAATTATTTTGTACGAAATTCTATTATACTTTAAAATCTACTTACATATAATTATGAAAAGATAAATCTGCCAATAAAAAACAGTAAAAAAATAAATATTTTTTATTATAGTTAATATGTTATACCTACCACCCAATTAGCCGATTTCTCCAACGGCTTAAACGTTATAAACTTGTCTATAGCATACTTTATTTCTGCAGCAGTCGACTCTGCGTTCACATCAGATATAAGAGCGAAATTAAAAGGCATTTGGGCACCTTCTTGCTTACCATTTCCAAAATATTTCATAGTGACTTGCGGACTTGAGTAAACTTCTGTCATCATCACTCTAGATAAGCCATCTTTTTTGGTAAATTCATCGAAAACTTCTCTCCATTGATATACCATGTCATAGGTCTTTTCTTGGTCTTTTGTATAAATATGACTAAGATAATCGTAGTGCAGGGGATCGTCAGTATGCTGCCCGCTTAATGGTTCATCAGGATATTTTCCACCAAATAGTTCTTTATCAACTTCAAATAAATGGGCAATAGCATCTACTCTAAAACCGGCCACACCTTTACCCAACCAAAAACGAATAACATTTTTCATTTCTTCAACAACAGCTGGATTTCGATAGTTCAAGTCTGGTTGTCCAATGACGAACTGATGTAAATAGTATTTTCCTACTTCTTCTCTGTACTCCCAGGCACTTTTGCGAAAAACGCTATTCTATGAATATAAATGATGTTATGAATAAACTTTAAGCCCCAAATAGTTAAATGTAGAGTATTTATGACTTACCCAGTTATTAGGAGGATGCATTACTCCATTTTCATCAATAACTCCGTCCTCCCAGACAAAATAGTCAAAATACTTTTCATCACCCTGGAGAGCTTTTTCAAACCAAACACTTTCGTTACTACCATGATTTGGCACAAGATCGAGCACTATTTTAATATCTAAAAATAAAAAAAATAAAAAATTTATAATTAATATTTTAACTCTTATATTTGTATATTGAATAATATAAGTAAACCTTTTACCTATCTTATGTACCCATGTTTGCGAGTAATAGAACCATTAACTATTAGATGTTTTGCTATAACAAAAATAAAATAACCATAAATACCTAATTCTTTTGCTTTTTGCATTAAGTTGTCAAAATCTTCCATAGTTCCATATTCGTTATGAACGTCATAAAAATCAGCAATATCATATCCAAAATCATACATAGGTGATTGAAACATTGGAGACAACCAGGTTGCTCCGACGCCTAGCTCTTTTAGATACTCCAGTTTTGATGTTATTCCTATAAATTAAAAACGTTAGTATCTTCACTTTTTATACACAACTTGCTTACTAAAAAATGTACATTGTATACCTTTAAGATCTCCAATACCATCACCATCGCTATCCATGAACGATCTTGGATAGATTTGGTAAAAGACGGTAGTTTCCCACCATTCCAATTCTCTTTCATTTTGGCACTTAGCCAAGATAAACAGTGCAGGCAACAAAAATAGGGATTTAAGCCTAAAAAAAAGAAAAAAATTTAAAACAAAAATATCTGAACCTCTTTCCTTCCTGTACTGGCCAGGATATATCTTAAAATACTTAGCATTTATTATAAAATACTTATACAAAATATACAGATATTGCAGGTCTATTTAGATCAATAAAAAATAAGATCGTACCTCATGGTGCGTTATGAACTCGAAAAATACAAAAAATATATACTTATATAGCAGTATATTATCTTTGGTATAAGATAATCTTTCTTTTGACATGTGTTATATAGAAGATAAAAGATGTTGGGTTATCTTTTCAATAAAGTGTGCCATAACTTATATATTACACAATAGCTTTAATTTTCTTTTCGTTAAACATTTTTTTCTGAACATTTGCTTAAAATACAACATAATTCTTTAATAAAAAAACTATTAAACATAATCAGTAAATGTTACGACTATACGCCATGGATTCAATATCCAACATTTATTTAATATTTACAAATATTATTAATTTGTTTTTTTTAAGTTGATGTTGTTTAGGAAAATCAAATGGTTTATGTTTATCTGTTGTCAAGTACCCATATTATTGTGTTTTATCATATAATTTATATCGAATCCACTTTCTAAGTTCTAACTCGTTAGACCAAAAATATAATATTCATGATTCTTATGATGATGGACTGGACTAACTTCCATTCTCGCCTGTAGATTGAATAAAAATTAATTTTTGAGTGTGCCTACGATATACATGGGATTTATTTAGTCAAGATAGATGTGTTTAAAAGATTAGTTCAATCAGGATAAGCTGTAACTCTTCTTTTGGAAACACCCCAATAGTATTCTGAAAATAATACAATATTGATAAGGTAATCAATATTGCAAAAATAAATTTATGTTGTAAAATTTTATTACACATTTTTATAACAAATAAAAATATATTAGTTTAAAACATTATTTATTTTAAAAATCATATAATAATTTCGATTTAAAAAAGCATACATTTTAAATTTTAGATCGATTGGTTTCTAGTAGCCTGATACTAGTCGCTGATATATTCAATAAAATATTGTTTATATATTTAATAACAATTTAAAAATTAGTGCATAATATTTATATATCAAATGGAATTTATTTACCCTGTGTGCTCCTCACAACTACGCTGATGTCTTCGTTTATGCTTTCAAAATACTTCACATATTTTTCTTAGTAGAACCACAGAGTGCTTCTTTGGTAGCATCAAATATTATATTAAATAATAAAAACTTTTTGATATCCAACCTGTTTTATTTTTGTTTTGTGATAGCTTGTATAAGTTTTAGTGAGTTTAAATTACACAAGATCGTAAGTTATTCATTTTGTTTTATGATAGTTTAGGTAATAAATTTGATAAATAATTATAAGATTCTAAATCATCTAAAGCCTGGCAAACTTTTAAGTGGGATCTTTCAGCAACTTTCTGAACTTGAACGTTTAATGTTTCCTAACCCTTAGCAACAGGTAACCACGTTTTATCAGCTTTTGAAGAGCCTAAAGAAGGTATTTGAAACAACAACAATTTGTTTATAATATTTTTTTTTTTTTTATATTACTTACAAGTTTTAACCGATGAAGTATGGTCGTTGAATTTTCTTCACTTCACGTCCTTGCGGTTTTTAAAGTTTTCATTTTTCATGTCAGAGTGTGTATGTAGTTTTGTGTCAGTTAGGGAACATGTATTAAAGACCATAATGACCATTTACCTTATATTACTTGCAGTTCGTAAATAATAAATTATTAAATTCTGTTTTATTTTACCTGCATTTTTTTTTAATTTTGCTGATATGATGTGCGTTCAAGGTCTCTAAAAGCAGTAACGTAAAAAATGGATTATCTGTAATACATCCTGGTGAGTGTTTAATATCTTCCAAACTAACATAACCATCGCGTCGACCATTTCTAAACCATACTCTCCATCAACCGGAGTTTCTGCAACCTTAGGTAATAAAGTAGACTTAATTTAGTAAACTTAGATGTACGTTATTTGCAATAGAAGTAAAACGAATTTAATTAATTATAACGCTACTTATGTATTTTTAAGTTTTAATTTAATATGTTATAATTTTAATTTAATACGGTATAAAACGCAAATTTCATAATTGCGTTTTATATTCACAATATTTAACATTCTTTAATTGTTACCGTATAAGTTAAACCAACTTCAGATCAGTAATCATATGAATTCTGTCAATATAGGAAAATCCTTATTAAGTGACCATTCTACTTTTGCCATGGTTACAAAACTTAAAAAAAAAAAATATTAAGAATCAAAATCTATTTTATTCGGGATTTACATCCTTATTATAAATTTAAATAAGTTTAACATGGCTATACTATGCTTTAAGATATTTTCTAACATTATATTCCACTTAGATACCTACTACCGCATTCTTTATTATGGAAAAATTGTTTATCTACTTCGAACAAACCGTTAAAAGCGTCCAGTCGAAACTAAAATATTATACTTATTGCAAAACCTTATCATAATAAGAAAAAACAAGATAGAAAAAACTTCATGTAAGCATTTTTCCATATCATAGTTTTATACAATTCGAATGTTTACCTTCATTACCTGTTTATCGAACAACAAATTACTGCAAACAGTTCTTCCCTACATCTTCCATGTATTGTAGCAAAGTCACTTTTTAATTTCATACAGAAACTAAAAAGTGACTTTGCTACAATGGATCTGGATAATTAGGTAAAAAATAAAAGTCCTTGAACCTACTTCCATAATAATTAACACAGGCCGTTGGGTAATATCCGATCTCCTTTCCATCAGATTATTAAATGAATGACACACAATGATGATTTGCTTTTCTTAGTTTAAATATATTCCAGCTGATAACACCTAGTTTTGAACCCCGTATGAGTTCAAAAGTAGTCGAATAAATTTCGCCTAATGTAATCAGAACGTGAGTAATTTAGTTAACTATGAATCTATTGAAATTTTAGTTGCAATTTTAAATATTTTATTTACTAAATAAAACATTCGTATCTTATTATTTGGTGATAATCTTTTATCATTCTCTTCTACACTACCATCTTCCTACACAAAGTAATTAATACTTTTTGTTTCTATTTGGTGCTCCTTCAGACATGCTCCTTAGAATTTCCTTTTTTATTTAATTTTACTATTAAATCTAATACAAACTTAATATTTGAAAATTTTTAATTATAAAAAAAAATGTATACAAATACGATCTAAGCTTTTAAAGATTTTTTTGCTGATTTCATGCGCAAAAGTTTTTGTTATCAGGTCAACCGTGCTTTTTTCGTGTGTATCGTATGAGTGATTGTTTTGAATTATTATATTTATTAATTTTAATTAGAAGGCTGAAAGGTCAGCAAAAGTAATGGTAGAGAAGTAATGAATTTGTTTTCAAGGAAATAACGAACTAGAACTTTGTAATCTTAATGGATGTTAATTCACTCTCTGAGTTTCCTCAGACATCCATTATAAATATTCCATTAAAAGGTTAGATTTAATCCATCACAGTCGAGTCTATACTGCTCTTTTGCTTACGGCTATTATTTACAGTAATTTAGCTAGGTATAAAATATTTTATTTGGATATAGTCATATTTTGTCAATGTATCTTTTAATTAGTTGCGTTAAATTTTAATTTGCTGAGTTGTTTGAATTTTTCATAATTATACACCGACACCTAATTCTATGATTTACTCTAATTTCAAAATCGTAAAATGCATAATCAATATAAAATAACTGCCCCAAACGCATCGAATAATTATTCAATCTATATTTATTAAAAAAGTAAGCTTAACTTTGCCATGTGATTTTCTCATTGTTAATCTATACTGCAAAAATGAATAAGTTAGTTGTAATTTAAAAAAAATTAACTTCACATTTCAAAAATGTTTGAAGTCAAATTGAAGCATAGATTCCTAATATTTTTAAAACCTTATTTTTTTATAACATAAATGTAACCTTTTTACACGACAAAACGTATGTTAACTTAGGTTATTAAATTTAATAAATTAATTTTGTTTTCACTAGTTATGTCTAAGAATGTCTAGTTATAAATATAACCCACGAATCACACTTATTGGTACACGGAAAAAGTATTTTTATTTATATTTTTTATTTTTTATTATGAAAATACTTAACCCTCCAAGCTCCAGAATTCATTCCAATTCTTTCTTTGTAACTTTCATAACATATTTTCCTTTAGCGACCTGATCTGTAGAAATATTATTTTCTATCAATCATAAAGGCTACAAAATTAAATCAAAATAGAATTTGATGGCGTTGTCTCATAAGTTTTAAATTCCATCACATCGCTGTCAGCGAACAACCTGTGAAATATCTTATAAATGATACGGGTTTCTCACAAATCTTACTTTAAATTTTAATCTAACTTTAAATTTAAATCTAACCTTTTATCTGTCTTATAATATTCACATTTTTTTTTTTAGTATCAGGACAAATTACACACATTGATCTAACCCCTAAGTAAGCAAATTATTTGCTTGTGTTAAGGGTGTTAGACAACGATACAAATACATATAAATACTGAGAATATATTTAATAAACGACCAAACCCAGAAACACAGACATCTATGCTCATCACATAAATGCGTGTCTCCGCCGGGATTCGAACCCGAGCCCCATTGCGCCGTGACACGTTAGGCGTCTGCGCTAACCACTCGACCAACGGGGCGGTCCATTATAATAGGATCATTCTACATAATATTAATATTATGTCCTTACTATAAAATTAGCGTTTTGATAAACTAGTCATTATGATCCCCAATATGAAATGCAACTTACTATTTATTTTTAATTTGGAAACCGGTATTTTTGTTACTAATCTATTGATTAATTTAATTTGTCCTTAACAACATTTTGTTTACAAAATAGTAAACTCAAAATATCGCTAACCAAGTACGAGGCAACAATGCTGCAGAAACAGCTAGAAGAAAAAGTTGATTGTTTGAGAAAGCTACTATAAGAGAAACGTTTGACTACAGAACAAACTCCATTGACAACCAAAGACTAGTTGGTAGTAACAATTAAAGTGATTGTGGAAGCAAAATCATCACTTTAATTCATAACTTTAATTTGGATCACTTCTTCCAAGAAAAAATAACATTATTCTCATGAGGCAGTCCAAGCTGTCTTACAATATAAAACATGAATAATAATGATAATAATGTAAGGGACATTGATCCTCACATTCCCACATGGTAACAAATAATCAATATTAAAAAACAAACACTTGATTTCATACCTACTCAGATCTTAGAATGTTCTTATCGTACTCGTATTGATATGCCAATATGGCTATAAATACTACTTAGTATCTGCATAGATACCAGACCAAAAAAAGACTTTAAAAAAAAACTTTAAAAAAATGGTGTTTAAATATGTATATTTTGTTATTAATCAACTTTATGTCTATTCAAATCGACATTTTTTAAAACATAATAATTTAAATAAAAACTAATCTGAAAATATTGTTTCGTAAAAAAATTGTAACCTATGTTTAAGTTGAGTATTTTAAACACTTTTTATTAAAAATATATATACAGATAATCAATAATAAAGACTCGAAAAACAACAGATAAAAAAATATGAACAATTCTGAATGACCGTTATGAAATCACTACGCCTATCTTAGATGAGACCAATATTTTATCAAATACAATCTTTAAAACGTATTTTCTTTCCAATATTTATTCAATTTTTTTTAATAAATTAATTCACTTAGGGATTCCAATTAATTTTGTTTTATACAAATGATTATAATCTATCTTGTTAATAAATTCTTATATAATGACTATCTAATAATAAATATTCAGTATAAAGACGTAGCAATCGTTGCAGGATAATCATTATTCCATAATAAATAATTCCATCCAAATATGCCTTTTTTGCTAAAAATTAATGTTCTAAATCTAATTTTAAATGGTTATAGGATTTTTATTATAAATTTAATCTCGCTGAGTCAAGTATACTAGGGTCACGTCACCTTTAATAGAACCAACGAACCGTTTTGACCTCTTTATATCTCGAGGGGATTTGAAACCCCATTATTTCGCTAGTGTGTAGTGAAGTCGTTTTGAAGATTATCTAACGAAATTAATCTTTAAAAATGTATTAAACTTTGCTAGCTACTATATCTTGGTCCGTTATTTCTTTTTTCTTTGTTCTGATTTTTCTCGCTATATTTTTGATATTATTTACCATATTTATTAGAATAAACGAAACAATCAATTATATCATGGTACTGACATAAATAAAGTCTAGTTTTTAAATAAACTAACAGATTGCATGCAAACTTTGATATAACTCACGGAGCGCTTCAAAGGTAAGCTTATATTCAGCAAAATATATTTGCATAAATAAACACACTACGATCTACGAAACATATAAATTATATTCTGTATGTGCTTAATATATGCGGTATATTATATCAATGTCAATTTTGGAATAATTTGCATCCCCAAAATAAAATTAACATTTATAAAGTTTAATTTGTGTTGTAAATAAAAACAGGTTCTTTTATTATATTCATATTTTATTAAATTTCTTTACACCTGCATTCTCAAAACTAAAGCTTCATCCGCTGCCAAATCCAAGTAATTTGCTTGTATGTTATCACTGAAAAAAAAAATGAAATCAAAATAATGTTTATTTTTTTTTTCAATAACAAAACATATCAATTATTGAATTATGTTTAAATTTATAATGATTATAGGAGTGTTGAAAATGTAAAATATAATATACCTGTAACTTCTTGAAGAAAGCACGCTACTTATTTCAACCTCTAGTTGACCAAAAATCAAATCAAAGGCCGTCAAATTAACAATTTGATACGTTCTTCCCACGTTCATAACAATAATATAAGCATCATCATTGTACCATCTATAAAAAATAAAAATACTCATATAAAAAAATATATCCTGCACGATGGGTTGTCCTGTTTCAGAAACCATTAGCAAAACAGTTTAAGACTAAATAATTCATCATCTTCATAAATATTTATTAACTCTATAAAGAAATACACAATATTACAAAAATAATATCAAGAATATTAAATCACCTCTTAAATGCGAAAACATCATTATTCAGAGCAAGTGACTCGTAGCGACCGAGTCTGAACGCCGGGCGCAGACGTAGGCTTGTCAATGTCCTGTACACTTGGTAATGAGAACGACTCGCTGAGCGCTGATTGGCTACGTTGATGTTCTCATATCCTTCTGCTATTGGTAGCCAGGTTTTCTCACATTGTGAAAATCCTTTTAAAAAGTGATTATATTTATTTTGATCTTGGAAATAATCTTTACCTAACTTTATGCAAATTAAATATAAAGCTTTTTAAGACAGATCAGACATTTTTATATAATATTTTTTTATCTTAACATTTTTAGTGTGAAATTTCTTCGTTGTGAAAAAATAGAAGATGTGACCGTATGGCATAATCAAAATTACAAAATCTCTACATCCTTTTACATAGAAACTATACATTTTTTTAAGTGAAAATATTAGTAAGATAAGTTTACAGAACTCGTAAACAAGGCCATTTCTTAAAAAAAAAAGACGTGCTCTATCTTCAACTTAAGTTTGCCAAACTTATATTTGAATAAGGTACGTGACTTCCTTATCCTAAACTACAGAATACGTTTTTTTATTTATTATAATGCAAGGTAAACAAAACTCTTTATGGAAACAAAATATCCTTTTTATTATTTTAAAACAAATCCGGCCGAGTAATTAAATAATGATTTATCCGTCTCTATTGTTTGTAACTTAATAATATTGCAACGTAAATATAGGCGAAGATGCAGCAATGAAGTATGCATGACGCTATCCTCACGACTGCAATCGCAATTCACATCAAGTATTTCAGATTTGAGATCTCGCAGAATCCCTATAGCATCAACAGAGTTACTAAAATTGCACATATCTACGTAGGTATGTATTTTGTGTATGTACAGAACACAAATAAATATCAAATTAACTGATACATGTCCTTTGATTGAAATACTCAATTATTATTTTTGAATACACACCTGCGTTTTTTCCTTTGTTCCACTGAAATGGTGTTCTGACGGGATCACGGGAGACCTCTACGAAGTTCACAGGATCGTCAGTGTTACAGGCAACGGGATCTTTTGTATCACTCCACTTGACAAATCCGTTTACCATACCAATTTCTTCACCCTTTGTTATGGTAATAACATAATACAATGAGAGTGATATTTTCATGTTAATATTTGTGATGGAAAATTATTCGTATTTATTTTTATACATATTTACAAATACCTAAGGCTATTCCATATGTAGAGCTTTACAAACATACAGACAACACTTAGATGTAGAAAACCAATCTCAACATCATGCAAAGTTGTATCGTTTTAGAATCATGGTAAGAACTTTGTCAGTTAGGGGCACTATATTAAATATTAAATTATAGTTTAATATTAAATATTAAATTATTGTTTAATATTAAATATTAAATTATTGTTTAATATTCTTACCATATAGGTAATTGCAATTCCAGGTAGAAGCAGTACGAGCATATTAAAAGCATCCACCAAGTCGGGTCTAAAGCGAGACGCCACGCGGCTTTTATCATGAGTGCCTGTCTATAATAATAAAATATACATTAAAATAATAATATTCCATGTTATAAAATATCAATATATACAATTTAATAAATACATAATATTTGAAAAGGAATGATTTTACGATAATATAATAATAAAGAAGTTGTTGAATTAGGCATTCCAATTTATATTCATAATACAAAATTGTGTACTCATAATATATCGTATACATTCTTAAACCAAACACTGGAAATTAAATGCGGTTAATGGTTAGGTACGATGAGGTTCACTTAGAGGAAAATTTGACTCACCACCCAATTAGCAGGCTTCCGAAGTGGTTTGTAGGTCAACCATCGATCGACCGCATATTTGATGTCTCTGGCGTCGGATTCCTTATTCAAATCTTGGATGAGAGCATAATTAAAGGGGATATGGGCTCCCGAATGGATGCCTTCTCCATAGTATCTCACAGCATTCTTAATACCCGTGTACGCTTCCGTCATCATCACTCTGCAACATAACACTATGAGCCATAGAATCTGGCATTTATAGCGTTTAGTAATTATTTATGTAATTGCTCTCATCAAAATAAGTGTGTAGTTAACAATTTTATTACAATAGTTCTTTTATTGTGTATTGTCTGTATCATATAAGTAATGTGGCGATTGAGGAATTTAATGGACAAAACGAAACGCCTCTGTATTAAAGATAACATTATATTTGTCCTTATTTTATTTAATGATTGCACTATATTCTATATGAACACATGGCTGTGCTATGAGAAAAGCATCTAGTATTAATAATACCAGCTTAAGTACGAATAACAAATGTTATGTCCTATCAAATTTTACGATGTCTGCTTAGAACGTGATAAATTGAAGCCCACTCGATCAGGATCGAAGGATAAATTATTTTTATAAATTCTTGGACATCGAAAAAGAAAATGTGTATCGTGATCATAAAATGACATCATATTTACAATATGACCTTTTTAG
Organism: Napeogenes sylphis; assembly: GCA_959347405.1. Lineage (NCBI taxonomy): Eukaryota > Metazoa > Arthropoda > Insecta > Lepidoptera > Nymphalidae > Napeogenes > Napeogenes sylphis. The sequence goes on from OY365786.1 coordinate 17,598,057, forward strand.
TTCCATTGTAATGTCTGTGAGAGAGTGCGTGTATGAATGTGGGTTTACTTATGTGGGGATAAAGTTCTACATCCTAACCTTCTTAATCCTAAAATAAATGAACTATCTAAAATATATTTCATGCATATTCCAATGTGAACCACAAACTTTTCTTAGAACGCTTTCTCTACTTTGTCAAAGATATTATGAACTAACAAAAACTTATAGAAACATTAAATAAAATCTTATAAAAACAGACCTGGTTAAGTTATCACGTAGTGTTATTGCATCAAATACATCTCGAAATTGGGACATCAAGTCGAACGTTTCTTCTTGATCTTTGGTATAAACATGGTCCAAGTAATCATAATCGTCAGGTTTGACCCCGGGTTTCCCTGTCCTCGGTTCATCAGGATATCTACCACCAAATATATCCTTATCCGTCTCTACTAAGTGATTGGCTGCATTTATTCTCATCCCGGCTACACCTTTTTCGAGCCAATATTTTATTATATTCTGAAAGCATAAATTTTATTTATACTTATGAGAAAACGTTTGCTAATTTTAGAACGTGAAATGACCGTTGAAAATATGTTATGGTTTTACAACTGAAAGCATTGAATAAGGTTAAAATACTTTTGTCCACTTTAAGGTATGTTGTTTTCGTCTTATTGTTAAATGTTTTCTTATTATATTTGGAACCGTATCAAAATCATCTGTTAAATTTTGTTCAGTATTTTTAAAGTGTCCTCTTTATCATGTGTCATTAAGAACTTTTTTTTGTCTGGAAAATACATTATGAAAATTTATTTATTAATTTACTACAATTATTTATATAAATCCTTTTTGTCAGTTAAATCAGTTTTAATAAAATGTTTACATGTTTTCACAATTAAAACCGGCATTTTTTAAAACAAGACAAAGTTGAGTTTTTCACGGGGCACAAATTCGTGGACGTAAATACAGAGGATTTAGCCATTGTTTTGACATATGTTGGTATTGTTTGGACGTCACAGTTTTTTATTTTTTAATATGTAAATGGATATAGTACATATTTTTAATGTTTATTTACTGTGAAATATACCCAAAAAGTACATATTAGTAAAACTCATTGTTCCAAATATCTATCGGAAAAGCAGAGCTAAAAGAAGTCTAGAAAACCGAAAAGTCATTTGCATTTTTAATTATCACTTCAGTTTCAATAGGTTCTCACTTTCAGTTCCTCGACGACAACTGGATTTCTAAAGTTTAAATCCGGTTGGGCAGATCCAAATTGGTGCAAGTAGTATTGATCCCGGCCGGGCATGTAATGCCATGCGCTTTTTCTGAAAACGCTTATCTGAAATTGAAAAGTTTACAGTAAAAAGGGTTAAGGATTTAACACATTTTATTTTGATTTATTTTTGCTTTACGCCAATCAGATTTTGTTAAATTTATGTATGTATGATCTTATTTGTTTACAAAAATACTACTACAAATATATAAAACATGTTACTATGTCGAATTAATGTTACGCATTTAGTTATGTCCAATAAGCTAATTGTTTATAAGTTTAAAATCGAACCGAAAAATATAATTCAACTCTTGATACAAAACTTAGCGCCAAGATTGACGTAATATCTCTCACAAAAATATAGTTTTCTTTTATTCGTAATTTTTATCCCAAAAAACACTAATCCAATAGATGAAAGATCTTTTTATCATATCATACATCATGGATATATCATAACAATACAAAGAATAAAGTTAATAATAGAATTGTATAAGCCCATTGTTCACTATTAGACCTCTAAATATGAGAATCCGTCTAATATAAGTCTAGCGTAATATGGCTAAGTAGGTCGCGTTTGTTCTTCCCTATTACTGTACAAACCCATCTCCGTTTCCTTTTCAATTCTATAAGGGATGAATTGATGTAAGTTTGAGTTTCCACTTAACAGTTGTATACTATTATTTTAAACGATCAATTTCCATTGACGAGGGTAGGCCCAATCAGCTGTTGGTATCGTTTAGCCAACAAATTGGGAATCATATTGCATTCTGGCTTTTGTATCTACACTGCAGATTTCGAGGCCGTGTATCTCTATCGATTTTTCAATAAATAAACACAAAAGTATCCCTGAACTTTTTTCTATAAATTGCTGAATTATATTCAAATCGTCTAGTTGTTTCAGTATAGCGTAGTTATTCTTATACTCTTATTCTTATTCAGCGTAATAAGATGCTAATTTTAAAATACCTTTGTACACTCCTAGAGTTCTCCTGCAAAACTACATTTGATTTTTGTCAATGTATTATGTAGAATGAAAGGCCTAACCTTGCCCAATTACTCTTAAAAATGTGTGTATAACAATGATAAATGTTGAGACAACTTTGGGTCGTATTTATTCGCATAGACATTATAAAAAACATAATGAAATATAAAATCAATGAAAAGTAATTGCGAACTATTTATAAATACTAATAAAATAGAGTCAAATAAAATGAATAGTATTCGGATAAAAAATATCCTCTCTATTTTTTTTTACGCTTTTAAAATTTACATAAAAGGCTTCGAAGAATACCTTCGAAGCACAATACAAGTGAAAAATTAATAAAAGCTTCAACTAATATTAAAATGAACTGATAACAATGAGACTAAAAATATCACATACCCAATTATTGGGAGGCCGTCTCTGTCCGTTTGCGTCTAGATGTCCATTCTCCCAGATATACCAATCATTGTAATATTCGTCACGGTTACATGACTTCAAGAACCATTCGCTCTCATTACTAGTGTGGTTTGGTACAAAATCTAGCACGATTTTAATATCTGAAATTGAGATTTTAGGCAGCAAGAGTGCATTTAAGCCGGTTAAATATTAAAATGTTATATGTTTCGAACTATTATACAAATTATGCGTAACTTTTTTCTCATATAGTAAAAATATAATGGAATTATTTCATTTGTGATATGAAATTTTATTTATTAAATACTTTTTTTTTTACTAAATAACATTTCTAAAATTACAAATCTAAAATATTTTATAGACCATGAACAGCAATAATTTAGATTTTACAAGAAAAGCCTCAAAGTTTAGTGATAAATGATTACTGAAACTCTTTCATTATATTAAAAACTTACTAAGTTCATTAGCCTTTCTGAGAAGATGTTCAAAATCCTCCATGCTTCCGTATTCCGGCTGAATCATGTAATAATCGGATACATCATAGCCAAAGTCGTTCATCGGTGATTTATAGATCGGTGACAGCCATGTAGCATCTATTCCTAGGTCTTTTAAATATTCAAGCCTTGACGTAATACCTAGAATAGATGCACTAGAAATGAGGTCAGGAAGTATTTTTAAATGCTAAATTCTACATTTCTCTATTCTAAATTTCATAATAGTTTAGAATACACTTTATAAGGATTACTTAAGTGGATAATGGATACAGAATGTTTGTTAATTGAAATAATACAAAGTTTCGGGTTCATTTGCATAATAAATGAACCGGTTTCATTATTATCTCCAGTAATTTAATGATTAATAATAAATCCTTATAAACTGAAAATCAAATTAAATCACCGCTTTTGTTTATAAAAGACAATATGAAGGGTAATAAATATAATATTATATATGGATCTTATCCTTAATAATGAGATTGTTATCCTTACCATTTATATCACCGATGCCATCCCCATCACTATCCATAAAAGATCTCGGATAGAGTTGATAGAACACAGCCGTTTCCCACCAGTCCTGTTTCACGTTGATGTTTTCATACCTACCTTCAATACTGGCACATATGAACAAAATGATGATCTTGCGCACTGTAAGATATATGTTTTAATCACATTCTTAATTATTATTCACGTCAATTAAAAAAAATTACAAAGTTACAACTTATTGTAAACTTTTTATAAAAAACTATGAGTTAAACTTCAGATTATAAATAACTAAGTTTCTCAAAGTTGAATTACTCAAAGATCATTAAAAATTCAAATCAATATAAATAACTTACTTTTTAATTATTGTAACCACATTCAGCTAGTATTTTTTTTAACTGCAACGTTCAAAAACAGTTTGAAGTTGTTAGGCAAGTGAAGTAAAATGATAATTATGTCTCTTTATATAACATTACCCGAGGTGTATTTGAAAACATTTCTTTTGTTTTTGAAATTCTATAACATCATAACGACTATTTGATAAACTGATTGATGTCATCTAACGATAGATGACTTCATTTGAAATAGAAAGAGTAATAGAAGATACACGTTCTATGAATTCTTTTTGAGTTGGTTTATAAAATAAAATATATAAGGTAAGATAAGATAAGGTAAGATTAATTAAAATATATGTTTAAAGAGTACATATGTCCCTTTTAGGTCGTAAAATAGTTAAGTGTCTCCAGTATTCTTATGCTTTTAAATTCATTAGGAATTGTATTAAAAATATGACGTATGTGGAAAGGTATGCTAATATGTAAAATTTTGTTTCAGGTAAGACAATATTCAGCAGAACTAATTGGTACATCATTATTAGTTATTTAACCTATTTAAATAAACCTTATATTAATTTCTGTTAAATAGATTTGTTGGTAATAAATTCAGGTCAATCGTGTTTCAATATTTCAGTAAAATACATTTAAAACCGGGAAAGGTCAAAGGTAGGAGGGATACGATTTTCAATCTGTATTTCAATTATCTCCTGTATTGCATACAACTACTATGTTGTTTGTAAGTAATACAAAAAATATTTATTTAAAAATACGGAGTTATAAAATACAAACTTAAAGGCATATGCATAGGTAGGATGTAAAATATATAAAATATGAGTATTCATAATTGAAAAATATTTAAATTTACTATCTAAAATTATATTAAAAAATTCGAAGATACACACTTAGAATATGTTCATAACTATTTAGATATAAATTTTTAAGAGACACAGTGAAAAACTATATATATATATATAATACCCATCCATAAATATCCATTGTATGGTAGGTATCCATGTGGTTAGGTTAAAATATACATTCTATATATAAATTGTAAAACTAATATCGACATAATAACCTTCTTACCTCTTACAATATTGTACTATTAAGGAGATTTAACTACTTTAATCTCAGTAGAAGTCGGACCCTTGTTAATTAACTATGTAAAATCTTAGTCCCTTAAATTTTGAGATACATATTTCGAGGCCGTTTATGAAGAGTCACGTTGAGCCATCTTGTAAACTTTGATAATTAACTATTATATACAAAATTCAAGTTTCTTTGTGTGCTAAGTAAGGATGAGTACTACTAACATATAAAAATTGTTTGGTTATTTTTTCGTGTATTTCTTTCCTAAAAAGTTGGTAAATATGTTTACAGACACTTAACTTATTGATTTTGGTTGTGATCTTTTCTCTGGTATTTTATAAATACTATAGCTAAAACATAGTTTAAGATTTTCAAAAGAAACCTAATAGCTGTTAATTGTCATTCCAATAACGATGATTATTCTAAATGCTAAAATTATCAAGGCAGGGACACAAAGACGATAACCCAATTGTCAAAAAAACTAGGCGTTATCATAGAGGTCGCAAATTTGAGTCATACCCCTTTTAATGAATTTTGTTTTTTTAATTTATTAAGTTATTGTAAATGTATGAATCGAGTATAAAATTATTTTATTCATACATCTTTATCCATTTAAACGAAATATAATATATCTACAATTTAAGGACTTGAAAACATCAAGAATTCATCAACACATAATTTTGATCTAGTGCTTTACATAAGGTACATTTGGTAATTAAACATTTTCATTAAAAAGCAGTTATTCATTAAAATTTCAGTTTATATTTCATAAAACTCTTACAAATACATTCTACTCAAAGTTTTACTGCTATATTATAATATTGTATAGAAATAACAGTAAAAAGATAATTAGAAGGTATAAAGTTAGATGTTTTCTTTATTATGCAGATTTAAGTAAAGTACTTTTTGACTTTGCTTTCTTTTCTTTTCTTTTGTATTCGTGTGGGATACACTTTTGATAAACAGTCTTATATTATATGAATGAACTTCAAGATTTTTTTAATTCTAAAAACTCCAAGTTGTTTTTATTTTTATTAATAATTCCTCTCTCTCTTAAAACAAATTAGCTAGGTGTGAGTACACCAAGATAAATTAAATGCCATTGGAAAAATATTCAGTAAAAATGTGTAATGAAACAAGAATTTACTTCATAACGGCCTATTTCGGCAGTATAATGTATTTTGCCGAAGTGCCACCCTGAGGGTGAAAACTAAGTCACTTTTAAATGCTCTCAAGCAAAATGATATTTCATATTTTTTAAATAACATATTTAAAAGTTATTTTTTTTTATACAAGTCATTCACACTTTATTTATAAATATAATTGTAGAAAACGTCAGTTCGTAGTTGTTTTGAATCACAATAGAAAGAATATGCTGAAATCTTTAGAGTCTGAAAACAATTAGTATTTGAGACTTGTTATACGTCAATTAATTGTTTAATAAAAAAACAATAATAAAGTGAAAAACCACCATAAAATAATGATGTTGTCAGATTATATATTTTGAAATTAAATATTCAATGAATTAATTTATCATATTGCCTACTGAGTTATTATACTAAGTTTATGTTCCATGTTTATTTAAAATAAAAAAATCTTTTGGCTTTGAAAATATATTTACTGAGTATGCTTTGGAGATGAAACAAACAATATTACGCTAAGCACTTCATCTAAATAGCACTTGACGTCGAAATAAGTTACCCCTTTTCAAGACTCAAAACTAGCAGACTTCCAGTTTAATTTATCTCGTAAAATTTCTGGCACATAAACTGTTGGCATGTAAATTAAGTGCAGCGAGGAAATAAAATAACTTTGTAAGAATTTTTCTATATCGGGAATACTTTATTAAAACATTTTAACGATTTCAGAATTTTCAGACGGTAATAACATTAATGTTGCTTTTCTTTTAAAAGTCCTTTTATCTTAATGAAAGTCCTTACATCATCATCACGATAATGGTTAAAATGAAATTTATAGAAAATCCAAAGTATTATTAAAGGCTGAGTGTAGGAAATTGGCGAGATTGGATACCAAACGTAATCCGATTGCGTCCGCCAAAGATGAAAGCGAGAATGGGCTTTATTGAATGTTTTATTGAACATTTCATGTTGTGGGTATCGTATATATTCTTAGATATAATATTAGTCTTTTATATTTATCATATAAACCAAAAAAGGTCCTTCCATAAACCTCAAATTCAAACATTCAAAACATTGAATATTCATATTTTATATATTCAAATATTTTATTGTGTTAATCAGTTTAATTAATTTATTATTATTATTATTTAATTATTTATTAATTAATAATAAAGTTTCAATTAATTCTCTTCATGTTTAACATTTAAATAGCTGTATCCTGAATTGTACCTGCAATGCGCTCAAGGAATCATGCATACTCGTTGCAGTGAACTGAAAAATACTTTTATTTCTAACCGAATCAACTTCACAAGTATTTTAAAGTATCCATTGTTAATATCGTTGGCTAAAGACAGATCGAAAATTTGTTCAATTTTCTCTCTAGCTATTTTTTTTATTTTATTTAACCTAGTTAGTTTTAATTAACCTTTTCCAATTTGATACCTCTATGTACTAAAATTTTCTGAACCAAAAAGTGTTGTATATAAACTGTTTAAAAAGAAAAAGTATTGTAATTTCAATATTTGATCACTCAAAATAAATAACAATGTGACATATGCACATCTCGCTAGGCAGTATGTACATACGTAAATCGTCTATTGATTTCTACTTTAGCCATGTTAATAATTTATTGGTGGTATAATAAAATAATTTATTATACATAATATTGAAAATTATTAATAAACGAAGAATTCATTAAAAATATAAAACATTATACATATTAAAACTATAAATGTATTAAATATGATTTAAAGCAGAAACTTGTATATTCTTTCGCCGATTGACTAATTACAGAAAAAAAAATTGATATAGTCAAAAATATTAGCTGTTTTGTTTTGAAGAAATTTAACTAGCTTATATTTTAGTAGTCATACTCAACTCTTCGGTATTTTGTAATAAAGATGTCTTGAGTATCGTGATGGTTTTAGCGCTTTAATAAAAGCTAAAGCGCTTTAATTAATCCAAAAACCCCGTAAGGGTCAATGAGTCTTGATATTTGTGTAGTTTGTGCCTGAATTTGTGTCTGGTATGACATCATCAAAATGGGTCAAACAAAGAGAAGAATCGGGCTCAGAATTAGATAACACAGTAGGAAAGATGATTATCTCATCTTCAATTATGTAGATACGCTTAGAACCTGCTGACTTGTTGACAGGGCTGGTTAGTATTTATTTTGTCATTTCTTTGTGTTTCGAGTAATTCTCATTTCTCTTCTTTAAAGATTTATCAAATCTTTTTTCTACATTAATATAATATCCAACTACTGTACATTTATTTTATTATCTTTACAGATATAAAGATTTAGTTAAGTATAGCAATCTAACATCCAATGAGACAGTAACAAATAACTAAACAGATGCTCAAATAGCTAAAGAGCAAAAAGTTTTCTTATTTCTGGTATCGTGTACTAAAGTCAGACAAATAACGCTGAGATAACAAAGCGCAGCATTTATCTTAAAAGAAAATGGTCTAAACCCTACGGATGCCTTGCTAATGTTAACGAGACCTCTTTTTTTAGAAATATTCATATTTTAATGCTTTAACAGAATTAAAGTAAATAAAGTAAAACAGTTTATAATTTTCGAAGCATATAATTTTCGAAGAAGTCGACTCATGTTTTCTGACATTCTATTACAAGTAAAATTAAAATCCCGAAATTTATGTAGTTACGACAAAATAATGAACCATATTGAAAATGTAATTAATATGTTTTTTTAATTTATTATATATAAGTTGGGAACAAATTAACAGATGATCCCGTGGTAAAGGTACAGTCGACCTGCGACAACAAATAATAATAAGTGAATAAAAACCAAAGTAAATAACCAAAGAAGTATTAAGGAGAATAACAAATAAAGTAACAACGACATCCTCAAAATCACATGATTTTAAGGATTTCGATGTTCATTCCTAAACAAGAAATGGTCACCAAACGAAATATAACTTCAATTAAATACCCATTTAATTAAAATATCTTAAATATGTTTAAGCTTATTAAAAGCTCTTTTCTAAAAATAATGTGTTACATATATTTTACTCGAAAATCCTTAATAAGCTGCTTAAATTATTATTAGAATCTTGTCGGTACACAAATAAAGTAAAATTAAGTCAACGTACCTGAGGCGTTCTCACGTTATTAAAGTTATATTTATACTTTCAATTTAAAATAAAGGCATATATCTTTCCATACGTGGATTAAGTCTAAAATAGGATTTAGATTATGGGTATTAAGAACCGATAGGAATTCACGATCAGATAAAATTAGCTGTCTTTTCGGTTGACATCGGTGAGGCTGTCTTTATACTGAGGTTTTTCTATTTATGAGGGTAAAACATTTAAATTTTGCTGAATATCACAGTTTAACCCTGCAGATATTAATTACATGTTTGTTAGTGCTAAGATTCATTACTTCGTGCTACTTTTAAAGTTATGTGCTTTATAATTTGTTCTAGTGAATATTTTTTGTAATAAAAGTTTAGTCGAGTTTTCTGTTAAGGATTCATTAGAAATATATGTTTTCTTGATTTTCATTATTTTTTGGATTGTGTCCGTACATTTTCAAAAGATTAACAGATATTGTTATATGTTTTGTTATCCCATGTTAAGATTATTTAAATAGATATGTTAAGCTTACTTAAATTGAAAAAAATATATAAAATTAAAGATAAATCGATATGGGCATGGATTCAAACCCACGATCATTGGAAACCATATCTGGAAAACTTTTGGCAATCCTGATCTTAAAGACGTTGCCCTATTTACTAAAATATACGTTGTGGAGTTTTATTTGCCGGAAATAAATGTACTATGAAAATGTGTAAAGGCTTTTTTCGAAAGTCCTAACCAATGTCTCTAACTTTGTAGTATAAGTAAACATTAAAAAGATTTCGCAATTCACATTAATGTCTGAAAATTCCTTAAAATATGTAGAGCGATACAGTAGCTCAATTGGTAGATCGATGTGACGATTTCCCTGAGGTTGCGGGTTCGAATCCTTGCCCGTATCGTTTTATTTTTCGTTCCATATTTATTTAAAATTTAAATAAGATTAACATGGCTATACATGCTTAAAGATATTTTCAGAAAAGATTTTTGTACAAAATACATGGATTTCAAAATTTTATCTCTGCGAAATTGATTCATAGTACTTTCGAGACTAAATTTCCCGCTGGACTAAGAAATGTGGACGTTATTTTTAAAATTCTTTAAAAATTGTATATATTTAAATAATTTTATTTCAAAACAAAGCTGGGGATTCATAAATATATTTGTAGACGGGAAAAATAATGTATGTTATTTGTATGTAATGTTATTTAACAACTTCTTTGTCATTTAAAACTGAAGTTCTTACATAGTTAAAGAAAATAAGTAATATAAAGAAAATGATATGTGATCTTAGCGAAACATTTTATATGATTATTTTATAACACAACTTTATCTTCAATGGAAGTTTTCTGTTTTCTGTCGACGACTTGTCAAAATCAACTACAAATATTTGTTAAACATATTTCTGATATTTTCGGTAGATTAAACAAAAATATTCCTACAAATCGGACAATTACGAACACAAAATAAAAATATAGCTAAATCGATCAACGCAGAAGTAAATCTCCTTCAAACATGTGTTATTCAACAGAACGAATCATAAACCATCTTAATGCTCCAAGAAGTTATCATTATATCAGCTTGAATCCCTGCCAGTATTAATTAGCTAACATTATATATTTATTCAAAATGTTATTTATTATATTTATGGAGTATTATTATTAAAAACAAACACTGGCAGCAGAACTTTTGTAATCTTTTTACTGAACCACTCCAGGGTCATAATCTATGATGAACAAAATGAAAACTTAATCTGTTTCACAAATATAAGAAAACTCATTTAAATTATCATAACTGCTTGATTATTCAAAATCTCAGTGTTATATTTTAACGTAAAGTTGCCGCTCAGTAGCTTTGGCTCGTCTCCAAGACTAAGCAAGATGCTAATTTTATATTATATATTCATATACTAATATACGTTTGCTGATCTTTTGGATTTTATAAAAATATATAGAATATAAGGAGAACGTTTTCATAGAACCAAATTAAAATATTACAACAAAATTTTCCAAAGTTAAAAGCGTACTATGTCGTTAATACGGAATGGACCAGATTTCATATTATATATATCATATCATATATTTTAGATACATTAGGTAATTAATACACTAAGCGTTGAAACATTTATATTTAAAATATTAATAACATACTCGTAGTTGCCGGTGTCTGCATCTACTATGGAAGATAGCGTTTTAGCAAAAAATGCATTACTTACTTCAAGGGTTTTATAGCTATTTATTTTGCAAAATGTATCTAAGCTCTAACTTAAGCGACCTACTGTCATCTTATTCGCTTCTAAGGACCCAAAGATAGTATAGAGTAGAAAAACTCACAAACACACAACCTTTATCTCTTTTTATTATTAGTATAGATAAACGCAGCTTTCAATAAAAAATTACAACCCCCTACCTACCTACCCGTGTAATACTCCTCAATAAAGTTTGTTTTCGTTTGAACGTGTTTATCTCTGGAAATAACAGTCGAATATAAAAAAATATGTTAGAATTTGATAGCACATTTGATGAAAAGGGCTATATAACAGTGTGCTACGGCCCTTACTACCAGTAAAAGTATGTCTTGAAAAAACATAGCAAAGTATTAGTATTACGCAACGAGTATTTCGAACGTGTAAACTGCTGTATTCAAGTAAAATGAATTGCTTGGAAACAAATAAAAAACCTTTCATCTTCTCATACTTTGCTAAAATCCTTTTTTTATGAAATCTCAGAATAAAATACAAATGGTGAGAATGCTGTAAAAAACGTAAAAAAATATGATTAAGTTTTGATTAAAACAAAATAACTTTTTTCGTTTGTTTGACAAACCTCGTAATAAGATGTCGTATGCACGGTTATATGAGTAAGACTTATTAAGAATTTGGATATGTACAATATTTACAATTTTAATAACATTTATTCTGTTTATTACATACAATTATTACAATATACATTAAACAATTAGAATCATACTCTTTCGCCCTGATTGCCCTGAAACCAGAGAAAACCACTATGATTATTCCATCACGTTAAACCTAATTTATAATTTTATAGAAAAACAAATGCACGAACCATATTCTTTCAATTTTTTAAGTATACTTTCAAAGTACTGGAGTTGATCTTTTTCTGAAAGTAAAACATCACTCAAATTAACTTAGATATTTGTTTCTCCATTATTAGAAAGTAATCTTTCTCTGAAATATTATGTATATTCAGTCATTTTTATAATTCATATTCATATTCAGTCATTTTTATAATTCATATGTATTTATTATATGTATTTCAATTTACCTTCGTTGCTTATTTCCTGTCCTGAAAACGGTAACACTATTTTAATCTAAGACTACGGAAGCGCTCCGCCAACTGAAGAGGCTTTTGTATTATTCCTACCTTTTTCTAGAATCTATTTCTACATACAATTCTCTAAGACTGCAACTTCCCATATTTATTACACTCAGAAGACACATTTAAGTACATATTGAAAAACATGTGAAACATCTGTTTTCAGATGAGATTTTTATATTATTAGATTTAATTTTAAATGCTTACTGTATTTGTCAACTAGGTCCTTTTGCTGCTCTTTAACTGGAAAATTGTTCACATATTATAATCAGGTTAAAATATAAAAAAAAAAGAATTTTCTTTTATAAACATGATTATAATACCAAAAAATTAATTATAACACCAAATAAGGGAGCAGTATACTTACACAACCATGCATAATACTCCTTTAATTCTAAAATATTAAAAAAAAAAGTTATTAAAGATATTTATTATACCCTAAAGACATTATCTTATTATATTTACTATTTTTAGACTGACCTCGCTTAGTCTCTATTGACTCAGAAGAACCACTTCCAGTATCAAATAAAGAAAACACTGAAAAGAAAAAAAATATATATAAATTTAATGAATATCTTTTTTTAATTTATAACAGCACTGAAATTAGGTTATGAAAGGCCTCGTTCGAGAACATTCCACCAACAACTACAATACCTTTCGAGAGTTCCGAGCTTGAGCTAGAAGATAGTTCAGACTCGGCTGCTGTAAATAACTGCAAGAGAATTTTAATAATTAGTTAGTTATCGTCTATTTAACATGATTCCATAAATTCTAGTACATTATTACTTCATAATGCATCTCCCTGCTATCAATGTTTATTTTATACTTGGTACAGTTTTTTAAATTTTCTTTAAAAATAAATTCATGTCTTAACTTTTTATTCGTTTAGGTTTATACGGTCTGTGATAAGATATACTCAAATAAAATAATGGAATTCAACTGAAATGGCAAACAAACGACATATTTATTAAAAAAGTCTACAGTTCTAGTCTACAGAGTTATTTCCTATTTTACAAAATTAAAAATAATCCTGTTTTACGAAAATATATAAAAATAAATTTTTACTTACTAACAAACATAAAAAAACTAACATTTCCAATAAAGGCGTTTCAATGATGGTTCCGCTAATCAACTTCGACTCCGTAGAAATGCATTTTTATTGCATTCGATTGGTTTGTTGCTGAAGTAATTGCCTTTCCTTTGGCTATACTACATCTGAACCGGATCAATGAATTCAATTTATGTAACGGTTTAAAGTATACTATAAAAAAGCAAAATCCCATTATTTAAGCAATCATCGTTATTAAAATACACGAACAACTGAAAAAAAAAGTTAATTTAAAATTCTGAACATTATTCAGAATTCGGATTAACATTCTGTGCATGTTCTAAATCAAATCAGTTTTAATATCTAATATGTCTCACAAGTAATTGCGTAATCTTAATGACGTCAACTAGATAGAATTTATTTAAAATATTTAATCACTGATGAAGAGGTTATTTAAAAGCATGTGATATAATTTCTCAATCCAAACTTATTAGTTGAAAAATATTGAATTCTGAATTTAATTTCTTTTGAAACATATATAATACAATTATAAAAAAAATATATAAAAGGCAAAATATATATCATAATTTGAAAAAATAGGTAAAAATAATAAAAATTATAAATCGTTTTAAAAGGTTAGTATTTACAGTACAAAACCGCACACAATAGTAAAGTTGGTAACATGATATATTTTTCCTGACTTCGATTACAAAACTCTACTTCAATTAGTGAACTTCAAAGACATATCGATTACGTTTACAAATGCATCGCGTTCAAAGAGATTTTATTATTCATAGTCTGTTTATGATTTATAAAGAAAATATTTTTGTGTTATCTACACATATAAGAAAATGCTAATGGTAAAGTGTTATTTACTTTTTTTGTTTGTTTGTCTATTTAGCTTCAACTATGAACTAAGAACTATGTCATTTAGCTTCAATAATTGTTTGTAGGGATAAAGGTATTGGTTCACATAGTACAGGTTTAAAGATACTCGAAACTTATTTAAGTTACAACAAAACTAATCAATTAGTTTTATTAAAATTTGGTATAGTGCAGAATTATTAACTTAGTCAATATATAATAAGCTTCTCGATCCGGATTTTTGGAAAAATATAATACATATTTGTGTATATTTTAAAAGATGATAAGTTGATTATGATTTGAGTCGAAGGGGAGTCCGGGAGGGGGCTGAAGTCCCAGGCAAAAGGAATGAGCTGATTACTGAAGTACTATATATATTTTGGATAATGTACTCTAGTTTATATTCACTGTTAAAATGTGGCATATTTTGATTCTGTAAAATATGTGTTATGATTTACTAAGTTTTTATCCTTTATTTCCATTTTCTAAATAATATATTGGGACTTGTTTTTAATTTAAGACTAAATATCTAACCATATCAAAAATAATACAAAGAATTTATAGAGTATCAGGACAGTCGATATGTGATAAATATATATGACTAAAAATTTAAATTTCTTGTGATATGAAAATAATCTCTACAAACTCTACATTTTCGAATAACGTTACTAACCAAACTATCTCTAGCTCTAGGTCTGTAGGGTTATTTTATTTCTCCAAATTATCCCTAATCCTAGAAAACGCTGTTTAAACGAGCCTCGTAACTTCACTTCATAATTAAGATAATCTGATAAAGTTTCTATGAAGGACCGGATGGTATGTCAGAGGTGAATATCGATTTATAGAAAGTTTAAATTGCTTTGAGAAAAGTTACACTTCAATTTATGGTTTAGCCATTTCCTGGGAAACGTAATCTGTACCTTCCAGTTATAATATAAAAAAAATATATATATGCATAATCTGTACGTTATATATTACATAATAATAAAAGCTAAAGAAACATGTTTTCGTTTTATCTTCGCTTATCATACTTCAAAAACTTTGTGGTTGATATACTCTATGGTTGGGATACTGGATTAGTTAAATGCTTATTTGCACGGGGATAACAGAACTAAAGATTTTTAATATATAAAAATTAAGTGAAGTTATGTATATATATATATATGGTTTACTATTTAGTTGCCGGAAGGGGAAAAGGAGACGAAGTTTCTTGCAACATTAGACATTATAGAACTATTAAAAAAAATAGAATATAGAATAGAATATAGAATATAGAATAGAAATATTAAAAAAAATAATTATCTGCCATGGGAGTAATTGTAAGTTGGAGCTTGATATATTTTTTTGCATTATAATAAGCATTTGAAATATCTCGCTGTGTGGATGTCAGTAAATAAAAATAACATCTACTTTCTCAGTAATTCGGAAAATCTTTATATTTTTAGCAATCGTATTAGACTTTTTGCGGTACACAATAAATAATAATTGTACAGTCAGTATAGGACAGTGGTTCAAAGTTAAAAAATAATGTCATCTACCTAATGTAATAAAATGATATACACTTTGTGAAATAATTTAACAAAACCATAAAATAAACACAATAGCAAACATCGAGACCAATTCTCGAAACAGTCACAATTTAAATTATATCATAACATATATTCAGTACAATATAGAAAGATAATGTATATTCAAATCTGCTTAGCAGTTTTTTGTCCGCAGCGGTACAATTTATCTCTTTATCAAGATTAGCGGTGATGAGATGCGGTTGCGAGCAGCTGAAGCTTTATATGTTCTTGAAAGGATTTGTTTTAATTAAAACATTTTGTTAAGTTACGATACCTAATAATAACAATAATCACCATATAATAACAATAACAATGATTTATTATTAACAACTACAAATAATTAAGTACATAAAAATGCACCCAGTAGAAGTCCCAGAGCAGGGCACAGATCGTTTCTTTATAAAGGTAAGTGTACAGAGTTTACAATACAACGGTGTCAATGTGTGTGTACAATATATCAAGTTACATATTATCTGATAATGTTCTAGAATATGCAGGTTTACTAGTGGTGTTCTCCATCACTGATCAAACCCCAGCTAATATAAGTTCTGACAACTAGTGAACCAGGAACCCGTCAATTCAAAAACCGGTATTGACACCGCTATCCAAAACATACCTCTGTATAATCCTTTAAAACTAATTAATTCAGTGCTATAGAAATGTGAACGTCACTAGTTTCATCAAGGACATGACGTAGTTTTCAATGACATGACTGAGATATGATTTTTCCTAATTACTTTTCTATAATCGATATTTTCCTTCTTGCAAAAGGAACACTAATGATATTAATTTTTCCTCAATAGTTTGTAGAGTAATATTTCCCTTTCATAGTGAACACAAAATACGAAGTAGATTTTTCATTTTTACACATATAATATTATGTCGTTATAATAATTATAGTAGTAGAGGAAAAACTTTATTCCTCGTTTTACCAAAATTCTCCGGACTGACTAATATTAAATTTAGCACAGTTAAAGTATATATGTGAAGGAAAATAGAATAGTAATATATTCATATTCCAGAAATAAATTATAAATAGATTAAATTAATTTACGATGGTATTTATCGATGCATGTGACAAAATCAAATAATTTATAACCTTAATTGCTGTAATACTGACAATATCGAATGCATATTTTGATGTAAGGAAAAGATTGTCTCCAGAATAAGATTGTTAAGATATATGAATTTTGATGTGTCCAAACCAACATACACATTCAAATTTGAGTCACGGTCTAGTTTTGGTAACTTGGCAACCACTATCAAGAGTAAATACACTTAGTGGTATTCGACATTACGATTTACTGTCCTCAAAGTCAAGCAATCTTTCATTGTTTCGTTAATTACTTGGCGATCCTCAACAGTGGTTAAACTGAAACATAAGGCTTTCACTGTTTGAAATTGTTTAGTTTTAGTATACTTGAGATATTTTATTATTATATATATTTAATTTGTTAGGTTCATAGTAATAAAAACATTAAATTATTATTATTATTTGTTATTCTATTCCGTGCACTTTAAAGTCTTTTAAGTTAAAGTTCTTTTAAGTTATGTAATAAATAACATTGACATTTTTTTTTGTTATGGGTCATTGCATTTTTATTTAATCACAAGTCAGAAAGTGTCATCGTTTGATCTACGCAAGCATGAAGTTTTACAGCATTTCATGAACACGATACACAACGACGAGGCATTCTCGAGTTACATTTTTTTTTATTACAAGCATTCTTTAGATGACATAGAATATATAAGATTGAAATACTTCAGAACAGTTTTTCACAGTTATAATGTTTTATATATATTCATTTGTACGTTTATTAATTATTAACTTCTTAACAAAAGTCGTATTAAAATTATTTTATTAACATACATTTGTTTTCTTCATGGTTGACTTTACTGTACTGTAGTCAAAATATATATATATATATAATATATACAATATATATATATATATATATTTACAGATGTGTGTTTGAGTTATTAATATTTATCTACGCAGAATGTAAAAAATAAGCATATTATATAATTATCATGTAATAGAACGATTTCATTACATGTACTCTTATTTGTATTTGGTAACTTACTAAAATGAAAACTGATTAAAGTCGGAACTAAAGATTAGAATTTTCTAGAACACTTATGACATTATTAGATTCCAAGTATCTCTTATAAGATATAAAAATATATTAGAAAGTATACAATGCTGTTCCATGTGATTGCATGAGCTGCAGGCTGGCGAGTTTACTATATAATAATGACAGTCTATATATATATCACGATAATTAGGGTTTTTGTAAATTACGCCTAATATAAATTTATATCAAATCTAATAAAAGGTGAAGAATCTTTTGGAAATCAATTTAACATAGAATAATTAAATCTCAGAGACGCAAACACTACAAAGCCTACGCAAATATTCCACTCACGGCTTTGAAATACGACTCGAACATTCCCTGGAGCAAGTTAATCTAAATGAGATGACGTCTAAAGCATGATATCTAGAGATTATATCGAATATCCACAGATAATATACAGAATTAGATGATGTCACTTCAGGTACCGCCCTGAGCCTTATCTGAAGTCAAAATTAGCTTTCTCACATGAGGGTTTATTCCATTGGAACGGTTTGGTAAATGAAAACTGTTTTTGTGATAAAACATGTTTATAAAGTTTTAATTTGACTTATTCTTAATTAAAGCTTGTTCTAGTTATTTAATTTACATGGCTTATATTGAAGATCGAGCAAAGTACACCCGTAGTTTTTGCATTGTAGACCTTTACATGTTACCAATAAATTCAATTATTTTCCGATCGAAACAGATTGCACAATTAAATCAGTTATACACCAAATATTGTTAAATTAGTATACGTAGTATAATGTTGTTATAAACATATATTCCCAGAAGATCAAATAAACAATACATAATTTTGATATTATAATGGAACTCGCATATTTCAGTACTTTACCCTAACATTATGCGTTGATTATGAAACAAGAAAACGAAATACTTTCTTGTTATATCATTCTCATTTTTTCGTTCTCAAAATTCATCTCGAATTCTTCACACTTTTTTATGACATAAATTCGCGATGTTTGGAAGTTGTCAGCGGAAAAAGAGAAAGTTTTATCTGACAACAATACTGAGGAAATTGAATTAGTTTTGAATTATAAGAATAAAGATGTTGTGTAACTTAAATAATTGATATAAAAGAAGGTGGTAAGAATACGCATTTTCATCAACCAATTACGAAACGATGGCAGGTTTCAAAAATAATATTAACAAATTAATAGGTACGTTTAAAATGATTTTGTTAGCATTTTGAAACAAGCTACAAGATCTCATTTACCTCCACGTCACGTATAGTACGTGTCGCCTTGGCAGTCTGTGGTTTGGCTTCACATTTGATTCTCCTAACGGTCCAACAAATTAGATATTAACGTGAAACTCGCAAACATTTGGTATCTTTAAAAATTGATTCGGTTTATACAATGGTCATTTAATGTTATTAAATTTCTAAAATATTTTTTTTAGATTTTAGAAATTTTATAGCCAAGAACTATTTATAAAAATATCGAATGGATTGTGTTGTTTTAATAATTAAAAAAAAAATAAAGTTTATTTAAATATTATTAATTTAAAACATATTTTTTAGCTTAAAGGTTACTGTCAGGTTTACTTCTAATTATTGGTAAACATTAACAGTTATAAAAATATACTTACAAATTAAAATAATAAAATTTATTTATTTGATTCAAAATGAAAACATAGAAGCAATTTCATTAGTTATCCTAGTGTAGTGCAGAGCGATAAACATAATTGGATAGGTGGGGCTAAGTGCCTCTACGTAGCGAGCTTAAAATTTTAGCCGTTGCACTGTCTAACATAATCTTGTATTAAAACTTATAATCCACTTAGTTTTATAGCTTGGTTTTGTTTGAGACATTTATTATATATTAGCATTAGGGTTTTGCTTTTAGGATTACTTGAAAGTTTAAAACTACTTTATGAAACCGGAAAAACACAGTATTGTACTCTACTGCTTATTTTTTGTAAAAGTAGTACTTTTACTAAAACAATACTCTGCTATATTCGTAGCCTAACCTTAACCTTTTGGAGAGAATTGGGCTAGCAAGTAAAATACAATTTTCAAATTCAACTTTTAGTTTCAGAGATAAGCACTCTCCAACAAAAACAAACTTTAACTTTATTATTAACTTTATTATTAGTTTTACTTTAATATAATCAATTGTCTATTGTCACATTGTGTGTCTGACCAGTACTTTGCACTGACTGGTCCAAAGTGTGGCCATATAAGCTATTGCGTCATTAATTTAATATATTTCCTGTCAATGCATTTACCTATTACGATACTTTAACTAAAAAGGTTTCTTAAAAACACACGAGACCAAAAAAACATTAACCTGTAAATTTAATTTAATAACATTTCCTATACCTAAGGGCAACCTAACAAAGTAAGATGAAGTAATTAAACTCGCCAAGTAGGTTAACAATCAATTACTAGCTTGCTTTACTTAACACAACGATTTATATTAGTTACTAACTTCTTGTCTTACAATGCAACAACTGAATTTACTCATGAGTTTACTAAGGTTGCAATTTAACTTATCAATGCTACATTTTGTAACGAAAATAGCAGACAAACTAGTTAATATTATATTTTTAAACGTAATATAATTTCAAGGTTCTAACTTAGGTAGATAATTTAATATTGTATTTATATCATTATTACATCTTTAATGTCAAGTCAATTAAACCGGGCCGCTAAGTACAGTCGCGTAGACAGTGTTCTGAAGGTTCTGTAATAACGTTGTGACACTCCCCTTCTTATCGGACATTGTATAATACAGCATGGTCCGATACTCGGAGGGAAAAGTGAAGAAATATTATTTATTCTAACGTTTCGTGTCATATTTTTAGAAACTTCGTTTTTTGCTCGTTTTATATAGCAGTCATTTGAACTGTAACAGCTTGGATGTGAAATGGGATTTTGTAGAATAGATACTGTTATTTTTTATTGATACCCTAAATATTCTTATAAAGAGACTAAATAATATACTTTTAAAATACTTAAAAATCGATCTATAGCTCGATGCCTAAATAAGACATTGCTCAAGTCATTTTGTTAATGATTGTACCAAATACATTTCTGATGATAGAGTATTAATACCAACAATATTCTATTCACTTTATTAAAGTTATCATTGTACCAATGTGTAGGATTCTATTCAACAAAAAAACCTACATACAGACATTAGACATCATAATAAATTAATTAAGTTAAACGTAAATACAGAAGAAATGATTGTAATAGAATACTACGAAACAAGCGTGAAATGTTGGAATGCATTACACTTTTAGATTTTATTTTTTCCTAGTTTACAGCTCAAAGCAGACGTTAAAAAGCATTTAAGTCGAGAAAATGAGGCCGAAGTGAAATTCTGACATAATTTTTTTCAAACAACCAATTCGTAGTCAATTTTGTGTGTTATATTTTCAAGAACATAAGAATATTTTTGATAGCATATAGCTGCTACCAATTTTTTATTTATTTAAATACTTTTTTGAATAGCTATTAAAATATTTTTTATAACCTACTATTAATAATTATGATGTTAGTTCACATAGTGTCCATGTATATTATTTGTAAACTAATTTTTAACCTTAATTTTAACCTTATTTGGCAACTCAATTGAAACTTGTTAAACGTTTACTAAAAATTCTCTACCAAAATTAAACGGTGATTTTTATAAACTGAAATTACAAGACAATTTTCCTGTTCTTTTTTAATCTTAAAATTATGTTAATAAAAGAATATAATATTGGTTTTTCCCTGATTCAGTTACTTCTGAGGTAATTATTGTAAAATGCCCAGGAAACATAATATTTTATCGAATTGTATTAAATGAGAAACCAAACATTTACACTCGAATCTCTTATAACCATTCATAGTGGTATTGATTTAATTATAAATATCTAAGTATCTTATTGCTTCATGGTATATAAATATACAGTTAAGAAAGTTTATCATTGCATTAAAGTTTTAAATAATTGAATTACCCAACTTAACATTAATAATTATTTATGTAGGTACATACACAATTTATTGATATCAGAGTTCATCTCATAAGACAAACAATATCAACAACAATCATTACTTTTTATTCTCAATTGAAAACAGATAACCTTATTCTCGTGTTATTGTAATCCTTGTAATTGAACGCTAATATTACAATTAAAACCGTTATTTTATTCTGTTAAGTAATTAAAGAATAACAGAGCCAATTCCACCGAGATATTGCGTTCCCATCGGGCAGGTAATGGCGTAGGTCATTTCAGAAATTTGTACCAAGATACTGTACTGAAATTAAATTTTCAAAGCCATTAGTGGAAACTTTGATGTTGCAGCTATTAGTATTCAATTATTTTTTATAGCTACCAATTATTTTATGATTAAATATTTTGTATAAATACAAATCTAGTAATTATAAATCTGGCCAAATATCCAGTGGTTATTAAATTATATAAGGTTATAGGTAAGGGTATTGCCTAGACAATTTTAGACGATGCTATATTATAATTTAGTTCCATGTAGTAATTTTAATGCGCATTTTTATTCATAATCTGCTTTTGAGTATAATTTACCAAGTTGAATTGTTTCTTACAATCACTCAAAGGTTAGAGATCCATGGGATAAGTTATATTATTATTTGTATACAATAAAGAGCAATGGTAATTATTTATCGTTATTTAAGCATATCGTTATTGCAATTGTCTTTGCAAGTATCTTTATCGATTAGGTACAAAAAAAGGACTATAAGTTTAAAAACTCGAAAAATACCTTAACATATATTTTTTATTAAAATAATACACCTTTATTGTTTGAACTCTCTAATCACGAATTTTTTTTTATAACTTTGGCTCTTTATATATATTGAGTAGAGTTATAATTTTAGGTATAACATCACACTACCTTTGCAAGTAATATGGTGACATTAAAAAAAAGTCCTAACTATTTTAAAAGAACGTTCTAATTAAAATGCATTGTCCTACTAACATTCAGCCTGTAGTTTTGTACCGATGTTCCGACTGCAACACCCTGTAATAGAAGGCGTCACGGTTTACAGTTAGCTTCTATATGTAGACGGTCCAATTAAGATACTAACCGTTTTATAATTTAGAAGCATCTAAATCAAGAGCAATTTTACTTAACGAGATAAGATGTTATGATTAATTTTAAAGCCTATATCCAAGGGAATTATAATCTTGATAGTTTCCTGCCGACTAATACACGCCGGATATTTAAAATAAAACATATTCATTCAAACATATATATTATTTTTACTTGTCTATTAACATATTTAATATGGTAAGCAAATTTGAATTTTATATAAGTAGATATTGTTGGCGATTTTTAATTATAAAATTGAATACTATACGCTCATACGTTCTTTATTTTTAATATCATATCATAAAACCAATAACATAATATTATAATAATATATATGATAATGCAATGGAAATGATTAATAAATAAACGGTTTTATTAATGTACTTTTAATTGGTTTCAAATATTCTGGGTCTAATCTTCTGATACACAATTTGAAGATTATGGGTTTATATGTAAAATCGCTTTAATGTGAATTTAATACTGAAAATCTACCTTACATAATATTTTAACCAATGATTTTAATTTATTCAAAACTCACAATGGTTATGCAATTTAGAAATCATTTGAAAATGAATACTATTCTAATACTTAACAAAAATAATATTGATATAATATAACTATATACAAAATTATAATAACGAATATAATGAGCTAATCATAGTTAATTAATCATTCTTTTATCTGGCCCGTATTCTGAAAACATGGTTTATCTTAAATCAATATTTCGAATGACACTTACAGTAATAAGTCGTAAAGGCTCTTATTTACCTTTATACAGCCTGAGGATCAGCTTTTTTCTTGTCTGAGCTTTTATCTTTTCTATTCTTAGAAACTTAATATTTGAAAGCTTTCATTAAAGTTAATATTCTTTTAGATTTTTTTTATATTAAATATAAAGTTGAATCATAAAATACGTATTTTTTTTATTTTTATAGTTATGTTCTTCTATTTCCTGTTGTGGGTAAATTAAACGTTTTTACAGTGTCCAAATTCCTACTGGTCTACTAAAAATAGCTGAAAGTAATATTTCATTTTATAAAATCAACACTATTCGAAAAAGCGTGGCATTTCACACTTGATGGCGAACCAATAATTGAATACGAATCACTGAGTCCGCTTCTGAATGCAATAATGTGAAAAGTAATACTTAGTGATCGGGAACATCAATATCACAAAACAATCTCATTTTATGAAAAGTCTATTTAGAAAATGATTTTATCGATAATAGTAGGTACTTACGCAACCAAATTAACCTTTTTCATATAAAATGTCGTAGCAGCTAATCGTCTGTCGTAGCAGCTAATCGTCTGTCGTAGCAGCTAGTATAAGTACCAACATTTTGCTTTTAGCGACTAACCCTTAGCACTAAGTCGCATTGTATTCGAAATCTCTTGTAATCTTAATAGGCCGAGAATGGGCTTCGTCCATTGGAGGCATCTCTAGGGAGATAAAGAGGCCATTTGCCCTCGTAATTCGTGAACCGAAAAATTTATAGCTTCACGCATGTGTATAGACCTTTACACCCACAGAAGAAATGTGTGAAATAGTTTTAAGGGTAATTCAACCATTGTATAGTGACCCGCAGTTTTTTGTTATAGTAAGAATATTTAGAGATTGGTTTTAATATATTTCAGATGTTACTTAAAACTGATATGTTTACTATGACATGAATTCAATTTAAGAAATTTAGTTTCTGTATAAACTTTTAAAAACGTTTTTTTTATTTTCATTTGTTTATTTTACTACACATTCAACATTTTATTATCTTTTCTAATCTGTGTCTATTTTTATAATACTTGCTATATGAACTTGTGAAGTACATACTATATATATGAGTGGCATTTGCTGGATAATTATGTAATGCTTACATCTTCTCCGCGATAACAGAATAAAATAATCGAATAGTGATAACTCGAAGTAATAGCTTATTCAGTGAATCAATAGTTTAACAAACTCTTGTAATTCTAAAAGTTATTAAGCAAATTATAATTCATCCATAAACTTTGTAAGTGTTGTTAAAGACTTCTGAAAATATAACTTATCCAATTATCAGAAACCGTCAAGATATTATAATATTAAATTACAGGCTACTTTTATCTTTTTATTATTATACACATTTTAATGTAAGAAATATGGTATATACATAATAATAATATTAAATTATATGTAAAATACGTCATGTAAAAAAACCTCTATTCAAAATGTGAGCATCCATGTAGGCCTAATCATTAGGGTTGGGCTTTTCCGTTCATACTCCTATTATAAATATTTTAAAGATAAAAACCTATTTAAGAATACAATATACCATAATAAAAAGAGTCATTAGCTGTTCTCTAACTCACACTCCTGACATTACCAGAATAGCAACGAGCTGATGATTATAAAACAGGACATGCCTATTCTCGTCCGCTAAATATTCACAAGCCCTTTGTTCTGTCCCCAAATTAAATATACATAATGAATGTTAAACAACGAATTGTCAACTGAACCCTTGTCCAAATTTATAAATTCATTACTAAAATCTAAATCGGTTAACGGATACAAGAGATAAGTTATAGGTATATCTGGTTATAATAATTAAATTGTAATTTAAAAATTAATAGAGGTATTTATATATATAATACGGTTTAATGAAATATTATTAGTTAAATATAATTATTTGTCAATCATTATATTATTTAGAGTAGTTTTACCTAAAAGTGAAACTATATTTTTGTTTAACCTAAAAATCCGATTTTGTCTCTAAACTTGAGCGGTAATAAAAAAATATCTTAAATTATTATCTTAAAATCTCTTTTTTTTCTCATAGAGGAAGCCTTTACCATATTAGTTCCGAGAACTTGATTCTCGTGAAACAAATATCTCTATAGATGTTTTGTTACTAAAAGGTACATTTTGCTTTGTGGTACCCTCCTTAGCTAATATTTGATATATATAAAAATATTCGTTTTCATATCTATAACAATTAGTAATAAATATATTTTTAATTACTTTTTTATACATTTTCTATATAAATAAAACCATTGTTTTGGCTTTCAAAAGTACTTTACAGACGTCCTTACTAAAATCCGAATTTAATCTTTAATTTTTTTACGTTCATAGAAATATTTTTTAGAATATTCGTTTAAAAAATATAAAAATATTTTCCGTTAGATTGTTATAACGGAAAATGAAAAGGTTTGTTATGAAAGTCGAGAATGTTTCTATTTTACTTGCAGTGGCTTTTAATAACACTTCCTGGAAAAACAAAGCTGAGATAACTATTTTAAAAACCTGCAGAAGATACTTTAGTACTTTGAGTGCTTCGATGGTATTACTTGTTATAACTTTGATAATAACCTTTATGAACTATTGGTAGCAGTTACTGCCCTGAGTGCTGGGGTCGTTGGTTCAATTCCCAGATGGGACTTTGGTGGAATCAACGACATTTGTTCCGAGTCTGGGTATATCGTCCATTATTTTTATGTTTATTACCTCAGCTTCATTGTCCGAGAATAGATATTATATATGTATGTGTTATATTGTATCACTATTATCTGTATATAAGTTCTTAAATTTCATTGCATATGATAAAAATTATGCATAATGTAACAATACTAATATATAATATTATGCATGCATAAAATATCTGCTGCAAAACAATTATTAAAAATTATATTTTCATTTAACAGACAGACATACATATATTGAATTATAGTTTAAATGATTAAAAATTATATATAAAAAGAATTGATAAAATTTTTATATAAAAAGAAATTCACCTAAAAGAAATTACATTTTTTGTTACAAAGTTATAATAAACGAAAGCTCTAAGCTGCTAATACAAAAGGGAGACGTAAATTAATTTCATTAGAGCCCTAGAACAGGCTCGTAAAATAAACAAGAATTTAACCAAACCATTATTATTAAGGGCAACATCGTGAAGAGTAATTTTAATAAGTAAAATAAACATCTATTCTCTATCTTTATACATATAAATGTTTGGCAAACCTTTACCACCAATAAATAATAGCAGGGCATATAAATCCTGCTCCTACTACGTTATTTGAGGACAAAGCTCGAGAGATCGCTTTACACGAGGAACAACTGCGCTATGAAACAAATGAAACAATATATAAAAGATAAAATAATTATTCTACTATAATTATTATTATTAATAATATTATGTTATGATGGTTTATAATAAACCAATTCAAAACACATTAACATATTTAAATGAGTCGCTTGACGCTCATTTAAATATAATTCGATCATAATTTTATAACATTTAGAAAATCTAAAACCCAAAAATCATTCTAAATTGAATTGCTATTTATACAGGGTTATTTTTAATAAGTTGACCACCTCTTGCAGGAAGCTTCTCTACATCAATCCCACCAACATTTGGTCTACAACTTTTTACAAATCTTGATAAACAACACACAAATAACGAAACAAAAAAATTTTTGGTCCATCTTTTACTTATTACTCTGAATTTTGTAAGAAGTAATTAAAAGATTAACGCTCGGGCGCGATACCGACGCTCAGGATCAATGCCAGTTCAGAGACAACAAATAACTTTTGTATGGGAAAATTTAAATATTTAAAATTATTAATTTTAAAAAGTCACAGAACAAATGTTGTTGGGATTGATGTAAAGGAGCTGCCTGCACAAGGTGGTCAACTAATTACAAATAACCCTGTATAATTCAAATAAGTGCTTATAAATGTATCCACGCAATAATAGTTTATATACCGCAAATAGAACGCCTGTTGGTATTTTTATGGCGCAATCACGCGCTAGTAAATTATGAACTAGGATTTACCTCCCCTTCAAGAATTTCAACTACGCTCACGTTGTGTAAATCTAATTATACTCTACTTCTTTATCTATTGTTTTTATAAGAATTCCTTTATTTTATTTTATTATAAGTAATATTTCTAACAATATTCTAATATTCTAGAATTTCTAGATATAATCTCCCAATTATTATCCAGTAGTTACGAGACAGAAGTGCCTAGTTTATAAATTTTGTGGTATATCTGTGTAATTACGGAGATATTAATATTTTATGGTCTGATGAGTAGATTAATAAGTCGTTAGTGAAACTCATTTTCAAAGACTTATCCAAAAATTAATACATCGATGTAAACAACAACCTTGTACTTTGTAGTATGAGAGTTTGTTTGAATTTCTTTTATGCACCAGCCGTATATAATAAATGCACAAATATTAATATACTTTAATAGTAGATTTTAATATTAAAAATATTTATTATTTATTATATTTTTTTACATATCAACACTTTAATATACAGCGGTTCAGTACTTTAACTAAGTTCAAATGATTTTCTGCTAGACTTAAAATTCATATAAACAAAATATAATATGAGATTTCAAACGCTTTAGAAAATTACAATCTGACATACACTTCAAATTACAATTAGACAAATAGCAACTTATGGTAATATCATTTAACATAATATAATTTGTAGCAATACTATTTTTACATGATTCATTCACATGTGTATAAAAAAGGTAAATAAAAAATATGGAGACTTATTATACAAATAAAAACATAAATTTACTTTGATACTTTTCGTAATTTAAATTATTCTTTAAATGTACAAAAACAGCCTGCGAAATCATTTTTCTGAAACATTAAGTTTTAATTAAACTTTTACTTTTGTGATTGCTTTACTTTTAAAGAGAGTCAAGATGTTGGAAAAAATATATCACATGATATATTTATTTAGTAAGTATAGTATTTTTTTACATTCAAGTATAAATTCATTATTTTATAGTATACTAATACTCCCTGCCGACTCTGTCCTTCGCCAACGTACGATACGATACTTATGATACAATGCGATATTGGGAAATAAATAGAAATTACGTTACTAGTATTAAAGAATACCACATCTAAACTTACAAAGTTTACCTATTTATTATAATTATACAAAAGTGTATAACTGATCATATAACAGTTTAGATATTTTTAGTCCCGAGTTGTTAAGTAAAAATATAATATCTACCAAATTAAGCATAATCAAGAGATCTATAAAATATATTACAGTTAAAAAAAAACTATTAACTAAACTAAAACGATTAACTTTTAATAGGGTTCATTATCTTTATATATATATACCAGTAACGTAACAGAGTCGTTAGTTTTAACGTAAACAATGTTAGGGCGCTTCATTATTTTCTCTGCCCCGTCAGCCGCGACTCGTTAACCCTCCTCGTTACTACATAATGATAAAATGTCACGCTTACAAATCATCTGATCTTATGTACTTAAAGATATATTATCTTACAATAAGACCAGACTTTGAACGATCTGGTCTTATTGAAAAGGCCAAAGGTTTTATTTCTATTAAGCTAAAGCTAGCACTTATGAAATTTAGATTCTAGTTTCAAGGTTCCAATAGGTTGTTCAAAATATTTATGGTAATTCGGCTTAAGGGTAATGATTTCTCAAAAAGTATGGAATCTGTTAGGGGTTGATATTTCCGTATTCTTTCTTCTGCTACTGAAATATTTACCCTTATTACTATGTTACACTTAAAAAAATATGATTTATTATTCTAAAACTGATTAATATAAAATAAAAAGAATCATCAATAAATTTTTAATAAATTTAAAGATTAACATTTTAATAGTTACAGCTAGATAATCTATAGCCTTCAGTTGAAATGTTCTATAACATAAAAAATAAATAAGGATAATTTCTAATACCCTTAAAATTCTTACTCGATGTTGGCGAGTGGAGAATACATATCAGTTCAATGTTTCAAAGTTATCAATTACTTTCAATATATTGAAAACGAGCATGCAACCCAATACCCTATTTTTTATGGCTGGGGAAATAGCCAACATAAATAAATAGCCTTGGCAAGTTACAGAGTGATATTGTTAAAATTATACGTGTAATTTGTCACTACAACGATATTCATTTTTATTAACTACTGCAATCTATCTTTTGCTTGCTGCTAACTGACACCACATTAACCATTATCATCACCCACTTGAACTTATCTCAATTGTTTAGGGTTGGTTTAATACGCCTTTTGCACTGATTTATAATTTGCTTCTTTTTAAGTTACTGTTACTTTCATTATTGTTATTATTCTTGTATTATTTTAGTTATTATTTGAAGTGCAATAAAGATTATTATCTCTTATCTAATATGTTAATTTAAAATGTTGCAAAAAAAATCAAAAAATATTAGAGCGGCTGACTAACTGAATCTAACCATCTCCGGAAGGTGTTTTGGTGGGATTTCTAATACCTTTCGAAGAAGTGGTGTAGAATGGTATTCACTATTGTTTTGTCACTAGACTATCTTTTACAGCACCTCATTATGTGACGTTCCTATTTTCCATCTCAGAGCACTACACTGTTATACACTGTTTATACACTGTAACACGGTTATACTGTTTATACACTGTTACACGGTTACACTGTTTATACACTGTTACACTGTTTATACACTGTTTATAAATAATATTAAAAACATGATTAATTAAAATGTTCCTGAGATATTTAAACACACTGTCATAGATAAATCATAGGTGTACTAGGTCTGACTATAACCAAATAGTGGGGATATTTTAATATCATATTTTTGTAGATTCTCTTACTGTCGATGTCACACGAAGATAATTTTTAGTGATATCTGCGAGTTTTAGAATACTGTAGTGTTTTTGCTAGCTGATATGAAAATGAATAATAAAAACTGGGAACGCTTAAAGCGACTTCATATAAAATATATAAAATTCTGTTTAGATTTATATCCATCAAAATACTTTGATATGTTTTATTTTTGTTATACCAGTGTACCCATGCATGTTTCAACGTTTTATTTAGATTTTCGAATCTGTATTTATTTTTGTGTTTAATAATTTCTGGATAACTAACTTCGAAACGACCGGTTGATATTATCAGAATATTATAAACAGAATTTTAGGCAAAACCGCACTTTTAATATTTTGTTATATTTTTAAAAACATTATTTTCGTTCTCAATTAATCGTTTTTGTTTCTTTTTGTGTTAACTTACGATTTTTATTCAGATGTTATAAAATATCCAAATGTTCGTATAATACAGATTATTTTAATAACTTAACCGACACTGTCAAACAAATTTGCATGTCAACTTTTATATTCCTCACCCAAGTTTATTTCGTGATATTTTAAAGTAGGCACAAAGTATCTTCACTTAGAATATCTTAGTGAATTACCATTACTAAGTACTTTTAAATATATTCGACTTACAAAATAAAATTATTTCAAGATAAAAAACGATTTCTTATCCTACTATTATTATAAATGCTAATGTAAGTTTGTTTGTTATGCTTTCACGCGAAAACTACTCCACCGATCACTATGAAACTTTGTACGCATACTTTTGGAGATATAAGAAGTAACATAGGATACTTTTTATTCTTATATATTTTTTTGCGGGAAATTAAAAAATATTAGAAAGATAAAAAAAATGTTTATCAATAAACACGTGGACGGAGTCGCGGGCAACAGCTAGTATTAAATAAAACCATAAAAGGTATTTTACCACTACAATATTAGTTTTATTGGTTATACAATACATAATAGATCTTCTATGAATATAAGAATTGCTTTCAATATGAGGTGAATATATTTTTAGACGCTACACGTCTGTGCACCTTTAGTGAATCTATTCTCTGATTTATTATGTACCTTCTATGGATTCAGTGACTATGAAGATAAATCGCTGCCGTATTTGTGGTAATACTACGAATAACTAATGTTTTTGCGGGTAGTATTAGAAGATTTATGTTGTGCACGATAAAATGATTAAATGTATGATGTATTACAATATTAAGGTGTTTCAATTTACATTTCTTTATAACTATAATGACATCAAATCCTACAGTAACGTTTTAAATGAATTTGACAGATTATTATCTGTATTCATTATATATAATATTATAACCTATTTAAAGGTATAGATATATCTCTGCTATGAGCCTCTGGTAGCGCAGTTAAATGATTTAGTTTTGAATTGATAAATTCAACATTCGCTTCCATTTTTCACATCAAAACTTCATATTGCCATTCACATAGTCCCATTAAATCTTAACAATATTTAACAGTGTATTGTATTGCAGTGGCGAGTCCGCCGGGCGGCGCGGGCGCAGCCCGTGAGGAGCCCCGCCCTCCGCCGCCGCCCGCCCCGCGCCACTCCTCACCCAGTAAGCACGGCTCTGACCAGTGGTTGCTCTGTCTTGGTTAATTCCAACTAGCGAATTTGTAGCCACTGTCTTCGTGCACATAACAGCGTTCTTTATTTATCACTATTTCGATGTTTCATTATTAGAGCCCATGACTCACAGAAAGCAATTTTTCGGATGTCAAGGATAAAATATGTTCAATAGTACAAGGTTACATTGTCTGCTCACTAGTTTTACTTGATTATTTCGCAAGGAATTGGTACAACAGAATAAAATATATTTGTTAGAAGTTTTATACGAGACACTTAAAATAGTCTACATTTAAATCCGAAAAATTACTTTAATAAGATACGTATCCATTGTTTGCAGTATGTATAGTGCTATTTCTTCTATATCTGTATTTTCTCAACAATTGTCTCTTAGGATCATTCGCTTAACCAATGTATTTTCCAATTTTCTTTGTCCTTTAGATCTTCAATATCTTTTGTCAAGATTCTTTTATTCCAAATTCTTTTAATTCCGTTACATGTTATAATAAAAAGCGAATTAATACGCCTGAGTTTTCTATCTTTGAATGTTTAAGATTATAGCATGTTAAATGTTGCATGTTCAATGTATTTAATATATTAATATTAAAGTATTGAATTCTTATATATTTAAGGATATTTGGATCGTCGTAAATGAACACTGTGACGTCATACTCGACCTTTTTGTTAGTACCTACTTTTATAAATCAGCTAACAATCAGGAGAAATCAGTATAAAAACAATTACAATTGAGAAGCACTTAATAAAATATGGTTATTCAAATAAACCAAAGAAATTGAACGTATATGAAAATGTCATTAATATGAAAAACTCATTCGTCATAAAATTCCCTATATGCCTTTTAGAGCTCAATATTCGTTTTATTTCGTTCAGAACAATAATGTTTTTAACAGCTTACTCCTTATATAATATTTATGGTCATAATAAGACCGTCTGGCAGCCCAGCCATTATGACTTAACATTGACGAGACCTGCCTAACGAGCCACGGTCGTGACAAAAATATTTATCCGGGTCTCGTTGTACGAAAATATTGTGAAGAAACCTGCATAATATATTAAAAGAAATTCTCTGATACGTAACCCTTATTCTTGTGATATAACTTCTTCCCAACCCCCCCCCCCCCCCCGACCCTCCACCAAATAGACTTTCAGTTATTTAGTTATAGACACAAGACTTTTCATTATAGACACAAGACTCTTCATTATGAGTTGCACATTAATTGGCGAGTTGGTAATTACTATATATCAATAAAACATAAATAATATATTTTTCAAGAAAATACCTCAATATTTGTTTTCTTCTTTCGCTGATGTTTGAGTAAATATTATATCGTTGTGATGTGAAAAGATCAATGGTTAATTAGGTAAAATCTTAATTAGATTGGGTAAACCTTGACGAGAAACATAATATATATTTACCAAACAAGAATATAATTAGGAAGATTATGTTGTTTGTCAAAAATAATAAAAATAAATAACAAATTTTACTCCCTGTGTCGGGATAATCCAAAACATTTTGTGCCTTTTCAGCGATTCTCATTTTTTTCCAATAGATTTCAATGGCAAAGAAAAGAGTATCACAATATTTTTTGGAGTCATGTAAAATTTATTGACTGACAGACTTTCAAAAATTTTAAACATTTATTAATATTACTAAAACTTAAGTTAGTTCCTAAAGAATTGTTGTAATATCATATTTTTTATAGATATAGTTTTGGTTAGTATAGATATAAGAGAAACACTCAAACACT
Source organism: Napeogenes sylphis (assembly GCA_959347405.1). NCBI lineage: Eukaryota > Metazoa > Arthropoda > Insecta > Lepidoptera > Nymphalidae > Napeogenes > Napeogenes sylphis. The sequence continues at coordinate 17,632,344 of OY365786.1, forward strand.
GACTAATCACCAAAGCTCAGAAGACACAACACTCCGAAAATTTTCATGTAAACATGATTTATATAAATTTATATATTAATTTTAACCTTTTAGTTGAATACACTAGTAAAGTAGCAAAGTCGGTGGCAGACCAAACATTTCTTATTATATATATTAACTATTTGAAAAAATTCTCCTCTTTCAATGTAATAAACAATCTTCACAGGATACATACAATTTACGTATAACTTTGTTAAGCCAATTAATTAAGCAAATGTTGTCCTATCAATATTCATAATAATCACATCAATAAGCGTGACCCAATTACCTATCAATGAACTATCTATTACCTAATCCATCAAATTAATTAAACAGTATGTTATCTGTGATTTAATTATTGAGAACTATCAATTTGAAGATCCATCAAAGAATCTATCTGGTCTTTAATAAAATTCCAACTCTTTCATGTAATTTCATCTGCTTTCTTCTTCCCTTCTACCTCCGCTAATGATAATTCTATGAATACATTCATCAATACATACATCGAAATTAATTTCAGAATTCTGACAGTTCCAACGTTTCAACAAAATTCATCAAAATCCAATCCAATTCAATTATATGTATAATAAAACTACATGTTTGAATAACTATTATTTAGAGGTTTATATCACGTACTTAACAAATATTAATAATATATTCCATGTCTAAAGAGGTCAAATTTGTACCTCTTTAATAATTAATTAAGAAAGTATTTTAAATCAATCTTAGATTACTTATTTTTTGAGTTTGAACTATAATTCGTACTGTTGTATTAATGTTGTAATCCTTTTTCCAGATTAAACTTTGTTTGATTTTAATTAGCTTAATATATTTTTTAGTTTAAATTGTTAATAATAATAATATAGTCTCATTGCTCATAGTTACGGGTCATAGTCATGAGGGGTAGAAATCGAATTATTGCAAATTATAAATTGGAATAGGTATATATGTGGTATATCTAAATAAAGCAAATTAATATGAACTTTTTGGTTTTATGGGGTTTTCTCTAAGAAAATTCAATAATGGTCAATTACAGGCTATGATCCTACATCAAAGGATTATGAGGTCGACGAGAAATGGAGATTTCACTGTACAATATTTTGAACTCAAAATTTGCTCTCCCGGAAGAACTTAATTGAAGTAAAGCTTACATTGTTATATGCAATTAGTGGAAGTAGATGTGTCTCTATCTCAATAATGTATCTTTTTTGTGCTATCTAAGTTAATGGTTGACTACATACCACCTGATGGAAAGTGGAAATGTACTCATAGGTAAGGCGCATTAACCTAGCAACCTATTCACTCTTCGCATCTTTTATAGATTCGCGATGAATTTATTGTCATAATGACAAAACATAACAGTACATAATAATAATTGAAATTTAAATTCAATTAATATAATATGCTTGAAATGCTGTACTTTGAAAAGCAATTTCAGGTTTATTTCGCCACATTTCATTAATTCAACGCTTGCAATGGAGGGTGGATTCTCCGTGAAGGTCGACACGTGTCGGTTGCAAACATTGTGAGATATTCCTCCATTTGTATTAGATTCTGTACTTGTTATTACAAATTTCGTGGAATTCCCAAGATTTAATATTAACATACCTTGACAAACACGTTTATTGATTAAACAAACTAATTCAGATATCATTTTCATATAATATGAGGTGAGTATGAAATTGAGTTTTATGTGTTAATGTACTACATTCTTTTATCTAAATTTTCCCGTAGCTATAGCAATCGTCTTAGATTGTGCTTATGAAACCTAGTTTCATGGTTCCAAAGGGATTAAATTTACGAAAAAAGCAAAACACTCTTCCCTTTGCCTTCTTTTAAATCAAAACTAGTAGGTACATAAAGGTCCGATTAAATTAACTTAATAAGTGACTCCATTTTTTTTATGTAATTTAATTTGAATAAAAACGTGACCACAAAGTCAGATGACAATCTTCCTAACTTCAAAAAACCATTATTTTTATATGAAGTTATCGTTCCCATTTCCCCCCTCCGCCCCTTACAGTGGAAATTACCTAAAATCCTTTCTTAATGGATGCTTACATTCTGAATTTTTGCTTACCTTCGCCCGTGCGTTAATAGAAAGTAATAATAAACGATGTCATAAATACTTATACCAATAATAAAGAATTAATAAACGTTACACAGGTACTTGAATACAAAATTCTGGAGGATATTATATAAGATATATCAATATCAATATATCAATATTATTCTTAAATCAGTAACTTTTTATATAAGAATTTTTCATGATATAAATAACGTATATTATGAAAACAATCAGCCTTATTCTTTGAAATATAATCCTGATTTTATAAAGATTATGTTTTGGTATGGAATAAAAAACACTTGGTCATCAAATTTTCAGACATCTTAAGTTAAAAAGGGCAAGATAAGCTTATAAGATATTTTCTAAATAGTTGCCCAAAAAATGTGATAACTCGACACTCTGTGTGACAATCGTGAACAAATTCCACTTTCTCCAAGTAAGCCCTGACTTATTTGAACAGTTCAATCTAAAGATTCTGTTTTTTATGTAATTCGTTTTGTTCTTCGTTGATTGTTTTCGTATTATTCTAAAATATAGATATATAATTTAGGTATTACTTCCAATCAAAATATCGTTTACCAAACGGACTTTTACTTACAACCTCTCAATATTGACGTACAACTACAATTATTTCAGACAATTATTATTATCTGTAAAATTATATCATGTAATATATGTCGTCTCAGTGAATTGAATTAATGTAGAGCCGGAACGAACGCTACTATATGAAAAAGTTCCCTTTTAGGTTCTCTATTTTTAAACGTAATAAAATTGTATTCATACATTTCGGTTGTATGAAATAGTTTTGTAAAAAGTATACACGATTGTTAATTTGTATGCTATTGTATGGCAAAAGCGTACACATGCATGATTCAATTTTATTGTCGTTTTTTCATGTCCAGTGAAACAATTGTATAATATTTTAGTATTTTTTTCGTTCAATAAAATAGTTTCGTTGTATATTTCAATTTAAGTCATATTTTATTTCACAGCAAATACAGTTTTATCGAATGAGTAAAGACAATTAAATAATATTTTATGAGATACATATATAAAAAATATTAAACAATTTGTTACAGAAAAGTCATTATATTTTAATGAAATAAAAGATTGTTTGTTATTGTTGTCCCAAAATCTAAAACAGTATTGTATTATTACTTATTTACATAATAAACCAACATAGCAGAGTCTGCATTGAAATGAATGATAAATATTTAAATATCCATTGTCCTCAGAACAAGGCGCCCTCACGATAGTCCGCCGCTCGTCTAGCCGAGGCAAGCCAGAGAGCTCTCCTCCCACAGACGAACAGCTGGATCAGCTGGACCTCGACACAGAACACTTGCCCGCTGTAGACACGCCCGACGCTTGCGACAAAGCCGCACTAAGGTAAATATTTAAAATGTTTTACAATTTTGTGTTCACTTATATTTACATATCTATTCTATGTTTCATGAAATCCCAGAACAATATACCTTTCCATATCATATGCGAAGTGCGGAACTTCCTTGCATAATTTTGCTATTAGAAAGATAGAATTAAAATAATTGTCACATAAATATACTATTATATAAAAGAATAATTTTTAACATATTTCTAAAATATATTTAGAAATAATAAAAAAACATATTATTAGACCTGTCTTTTAAAATGCCCTTAAATACGAAATATCACGATATATATTCGTAATAAGGGGAGATATACGTAAATAACATACATTCCCAAAGAGATTAATATTAATAAATGTATGTGCACAGCTTTACAATTTCCGAAGGATATTTACTCGAGAGCGTTCATGCATTCCGCTATCGTGATTGCTGCAAATTGCCAATACTTAAAAAAACATTTTTGTTTATAAATCTCAGATAAAACTGGGATAAAACAAACGTAAAAATTTATCTGTATTGTTCTTAACATAAAAGTAATATTATTATGAAAGTTTCAAGTGGACCGCAAACTTCGAGCCAATGGGAATTGTTTTTCACGCGGCAATTTATTTAATTATTTTATCTGCTCGTCAATTATCTTATGATTACCAAAAGATATGAAAACAGGTAATGACCGGATAATTTAATTCTTGATATTGAATAAATAATAGCAAATCATGTCGAAAACATTTATGCAATTTATTTTGGTCATATTTCCTGCAATGTCATTAGCAAATTGCATTTTATGTGTGCTGTGACGTAAGTGGTGACCTTAATTTTTGTATTATTATAGACAATCTAGAATGTTAAACAGTTTACTAGTAGTTTGTAGAAGGTATTTTATCTTATATGCGTGTTCCTTCGTTCCATTATATGAAAATATGTTATGTAATATTTTGTCGAGCCTAAAATCCCTGAGCTTAATTCCTAACAAGGTTGTTATTGGTGAGCTTAATGATCCAAATACTTCCACAATCTTGTGTTCAAAACTTTTGTTTTTTAATATCCTTGAAATAATCTTCATCATAGTTTCTAACTAGGTCGACATTTTGGTAAAAAATAATTTTACGCACTGAAAGGCATTAAGTTAGAGCTGATATAGGTAAATATATTATTAATTAAAATGTTTTTTCATCCGTGGTACCACTTCAGTCGACATCGCAGTTCAAACAATTGCATAAATCAGTGAAAATTTAACATAAACGTAGCTGCATATTTATTACAAAATAACGATTACCAAATCTATATTTTTAAAAACATATATGCTACTATTATACTTAGATTAAAGATACTATTATAGCAGTTTTGAAATATGTCTCCGTTTATCTGTGCGTTTGTTTGCACATTACGCAAAATCTGCTGAACATGAATTTTGATTAAATATACGCCATTAAGAATTATTTCTTGATCATTGAAATCAGTTAGTTCTGTTTAGAAAATAATTTTAATATTTTTTTTTTCTTCATTATATATTACTTTTATCATATACAAAAAACAACTAATAAAAATAACACAATGGACAAAGCTCTTGAAGTTAAACCAATAACCAGCTTTTATTTCTGCCTTTTATTTTATCTTCTTGTAGGCTTTATAGCGGTCCTTATCATTATTACCAAGTCGTTGGGAGATAACTCACGGAGATATTACTTAGCGGAAATTTATCCGTAAAAATTAGATTAAGAGGCTTTTTTATTAAGTGCTTTAGAGTATAGATTAATATAATATTTTTTACATTAGGTTGATTTGTAAAGGTTATATATGTATATGTATATCTTGTATATGTGCTATAATATATATATATAGCTTCTGATTTTCACAGATACCTTTAAGAATCTATGTCTGTATTAGTCCCAAAAATTATTAAAGTAAGTCCGTAATGATGACCATCCTAATATCTATATTTATAAACCAACTCATGAAATATTAATAAACCATTTCGTGAAATATAATGACTGTTTAAAAATACAAATTTAAACCTAATTCTTAAAACTGAATTCTGAATACTAAAAAAATCCGCAATTCTAATCAATAAATTTTGTTTACAGATTACGCTACCTCCTTAGACAATTAAATAAAGGTGAAATACCAGCTGAAACACTACAAAAGAATCTACAATACGCCGCGAAAGTTCTAGAAGCCGTCTACATAGATGAGACCAAGTATGTATCCATCTTTATTATCTAATAAACCCATATTTTGTAAGTTATTTTTGTATTATCTACGCTATACAAAGTTTGAAAATAGAACAATGAGATTATTCTTATACCTGAATATAATATAGCACATTTTATCTGGTAGGTAATATAACATCGAGAGATGTGTAGCAATTAAGTATTTATTATCATGTTTCTAAGTAAAACTTAATTTTTAACATATTATTAAAGTAACAATGAAATTCCGTGGTTAAGCTTCAACTGCTAAGTGAATTAAGTCAATAAATATCTGTTTCCATTTCATACTCTGTATAACGTATTTGACAGCTGCATATTTACAAAGAATATTAAATGAGAGATGTGTCCGCTGAACTAAATGTATGTGCCTCGTTTGTAAATATTGCAGCGTATTTTACATTTTATAATCAATCTCAACATACTTATGTTTCAGATCCAGATGCCTAACTTTTATCGAGACAGTATATTATCAATATCAATGTTTTCGACAGCCATTTATTTGCCCGCGAGCTCTTTTATAACGCTATTGCTTTTATCCCATTGTGTCTCAATGTCGGAGCATTTTTAAAATAAACACTAAATTGAACGAGAGAATAAAAATCTTTCATTATATTTTTCTTTTATAAAATGTTCAATAAAAGCATACTACGCTTGACAGCGTTGATTAAAGTTTTTAAAGGTTTATTTATGTACGATGTTTTTAATATAGTCGTGTCGTAGTCGTTCCTTTTAACATTCTAGTTTTAACAAACATTTTTGTGTATTCTATTGTAATTAAAACTGGTACTCGTGTAAAAAGAACTTTTTTGTGAGAAAATTCTAATAATAATGTAATTATTGCATAAAATTTAATCAAACAATTTCAGTGTCAAATAAAATAAGAAAGTTTAAGCAAATTATTTTTTAGAACTATTAAAAGCCGTAGTTAGTTTTAAAAATAAATCAGTTCTAACCTTATTCTTAAAACTCCAAGTTTTTTTCAGAAAGGCTTAAATAATTAGGAACGTATTTCTGATTACAAAACTGTAAATGAAGGATTCTCAATTATATAGTACTCTAACGATTACTCTTAGTAAAAAAGTTATAGTTCTAGACTAATAATATAAAAGAAGAAAGCGACACAAAATGGAGCCCTTCGACGCCAGGAGTGTCTAAATTATGGAACAATTTGCAAGAATACTCTTAGTTAATTGAATTACATTTGATTTTTTTCCTGTAACCCTTTGTAAAAGGACAGACCATTTGCATTTTATTTATTAATTTTTTGCCGAGAAATGATTAATGTCTCGAGCGTTTGTTGACTGTTTTATTCTTTTTACTTGATTTTATTGCTAGGATTTGCTAACATTTTCTCGAATATTCCCTTCTATTTATTTAAATTTCTAAGTAACGTAAAAACTAAACAAAACTCAGTGCTATTGTAATTACAAAATATCTAAGGTGTAAGGTTAAATTGAATTTTATTGGTGTTATTAAATTTTAAGCTGTCTATTGTACCAAAAGTGTATTTAGCGAAACGTAACAGTTTATATACAATAATACACCAAATCGGATTCACATTTAGCCCAACACACCGTTAATTCACAAACGTATATTTTATTCAACAGCAAGCAGGAATCAATATTTTAAATATAATTAAGTGTATTATGTATGTTCTACATAATTATTTTGTTTTTGAATAACTCAATAAATAGTTTTTTAAATTTAACTGTTCTAGAATTTTCTAAACAAAGAAGGTTCTATAATTGAGATGACGCGGTTTAATACCTTTAGATCGTTACTGTACTTTTATGACAAATCTAAAATGAATGAGAGGTAGAATGTTAAACAACATTAACCAGTCGGGTGTAGTAAGTAGAAACCTTAATAAGGGTGATGGGGAGGGAAAAGGGGGAGGGAGGGGAAACCTTAATAAGGGGGAATTCAGGTTAATTAACACCAATATGTAGTGCTTTCTGTACGTAGAAAAGCTTTGTTCTTTTAAATAATTATGAGTTACGGCATTGTGTTATCTGATATCGTTACGTGTGTCGTTACAAAAACCAAATCCGGTTTATTGTGGTGATATAAGTTACAATATATCTTTTTTTCACCCATTATTAAAGACTAATTGACATACTTGTGTCCAATTTTTGGTTATAATAATAACTGTTTAAATTAAATAAGCTGATTAAATTACCTAAATTTAATAATTGATTTCCAAATACGTAGGCTACTTGAAACCTCTCTTTCCTCTTATATAAATAGAGTTTATTAAAGTGTGATATTAGTTTAGGATCCGTATTAGTTTTCTAATGCCCCTACAGGTTTTTAGTACTAGAATAGGTTTATGTGATCCGTAACTTGTTACGTAGAATTTTCTACTTATTTAAAATTTTAAGTAACACTTGTCTATAGTTCAAGTTATTTGCGAAAATATAATTATTGCAACAATAAAAATCATTATTATGTTAATATTTCTAAACTTATTAAAATTTAAATTTCGAACCGTTTCGTTAATAGCATGTAAATAAATTTATTAAACTTTGCATTGTTGTTGAGATCGTGTTTGTTGGCGTATTATTTCAACTTTAATAACATTCCATGCTACAGGATATTGCAGTTTAATTGTTATGTTTCGTTGAAAAGCTATTTCGCTATTAAGCTGTTCATACCCGTTGGTTTATTAGGAACCTTTATATTCTACGTTTAGAAACTAAATGAATAAACAAAAATGAGTAATTATACGGCCACATTTAAAACATTTGCATAATATTACGATGTGATTTTTTGATCCATTTTTAATTCAATTCAAATACATTTATGATGTTTGATAATATCTATCAACATGTATGGCCATGATAAGCTTATTTAAATTTATATAAATAAAAAATTACTATATTGGGCAGGGATTCGAATCCGCGACCTCTGGGAAACCGTCCCGTCGCTCTACCAGTTGAGCTACCGTCTCGCTGTCCACCTCGGTGAATTAAGCATTCTATATGTGATCGTCTTTTATAGGGACGATGGTGACATCTATTAGCCATTTTTGATCTAATTTCATTATAATACTCACACCTAAATAACTTATGAAAGTATACCAATTATAAAATGAACATTTTTACTGAATTCGAAACATCTTGATACATGAATTTCAATACATCATTCAAATAACCCATAACAAACATCTTCCAAAATCAATAATAATTGTTCGACTATCCGAGAGCAAGTCCCAGTTTACGATAATACAGATAGAATTACAAGTCTTCGATTTCAATACCTATAATAATATATATCTAATAGCTTGTAATGGTAACTGGATCAGAAATTAATATCCGATACGATTTTGTGTTCTAATTACTAGATTGTTTATTAATGTATGAAAAATATATCAGTGCTAACTGCTTTATCAATATTAATTTTGGTAATATTCACTTAAATTCACTTTCCGACAAAACTGAGCTGGTTGTTATGCAGAACGGGCAATGCGAATGCAAATGTATTGCAACTCCGTTGGGCATATTATTTGCACAAGTAAAGCCTTCAGAAATGTTATACTGAATAAATTTCTTTAACATTTCAAAGGCTAAAGGTCGGATTAGTACAACTTTGTTAGTATTTTCCATTTGTATTGTAGCCATTTATTTCAAAAGATACATTATTAGTTTTTACAAAACAAATTGTTTCTCTTCAAATAAAGTTGATATCATACAAGCATTGATATGTACTATCGTCCAAGTTTCATAAAACTTTTAAGAGTAAGTATGGCAGTGAAATCCAAGTTTTGGAACGTTCCTTCAACATAACCATAAGAAATTAATCGAAACACTTTGAGAAGTTCCAAAATCTTTATTGCCTGGATTGCCCTTTCCCGTCATCTTAAAGGTTTCTTGACCTCCAAGTTTTGCTTAAGAATGAGGCCGTATAATGTATAAGGTGTATAATATAAACCAGGTGTATGTTACCTTATCTGAAATTATGGCAAACTTTTTGTATTACTGATTTAAATACATTTTATTTTTTATATGGAATATGTTTTTCAAATCAATAACAAACCATAATGCTCCGCCATTGAATACAGGGATTTCATGGAGATTCATCTCATTTTCTAATTTGGTTGATGGTAACTAGGGGCAGCAGTCATTTCATGTATGGACGTGAGAGCGCTCACTGCCGCCAGTGATAATTTGTAACACAGGGATAGGAGAGACGTGGAGCGGCCGCGGGCGCAGCAGCCGACCCTGCACATGAGGCGGCTACGTACACCATGCTGGACTAGGTGTTCAGTAGAGAAACCGATCGAAGCAAAGTTAATACCGTTACACCAACGCCCGCAATGGCCAAGTAGTCGCGCCTCCCTTCTGTCCACTCTGTGCGATTAGGTCTTTCTGTTCTGTTGATGCTTCTGTACAAATTCTTCAACTTCCCGACCTCCTGTTAGATTAGAACCGTCGCAACCAATTTGGAGCATTGTCTCTCTCCAAGTTGGTGAGTTAAGATTACCAAAACTCAGAATACGTGAATACTGGTTTCGGTTATGCTTAACTATTCTTCAGTAGAATAGACGTTTTACACCCTAGCCTAGTGTGATTTTAGTCCCTATACTCTGGACCCTTCGTGGAATGTTTTAAAGCAATACTTTAATAGTACTTTTATTACTTCATGCATGATGAATGGGTGACCCTTACAGCTACCTATGAGCTTTGTTATTTTTTGGTTTATATCCGATTTTAATTCACCCTCTTGTACTTCGTGTCTTTATGTTGATATACTTTTCATTATGTTTCATGCATCATATTAAATATGACCTTCAACATCTGCTTTTTAAAATGTAGATAAATAAAATTCAATGAACTTCTAATTCAGTTCATGCATACCATAATGTATATATCATGTAATCATCATGTGGGTGAAAATCCATTATTTAGCATCGTGGTATTGAACAAAAACAAAAAAGAATAATCGGTATGCAAGAAACGTGGATAATATTTATTTTGAAAATTGATCTCATTCAATAGGATATAGAGGATGGTGATGCTGATTGTGGATTTCAGTCAAAATTGCGTTTATTGTCCATTATTAAATGTATTTTGTTGATTTTCCTGACTGATCTGGAATAATTGTATACAAAATCTGTTCAGCGTCACTTTATTTAGTATAAGCTGATTCATGAATTTTACTACATGGCTATTAAATAAAGTTACGCTTAATTAGATTCTGTAAAGTTAGAACCCAATTCCTGTGAATCCCTGTGTGGAGAATGACGTGGTGTTTTATTTTAGACCGGCCGTGGCGCGGCAGCAATCGGCGCCGACCCTGGTGTTTAGGTGTGTCGATGTTACCACGTTCTTTGTTGCTATTACCACTTGAATTACTGCTTGGAAGACGCTTTCTACCTCTAGAACCTTAAAGACCAAATTTAGTAGCAAAGGCAACTGCAAGTAGATGGACTTTTATTGTCGCTCTAGAATTAGTCAGAAGATAAAATATCTTTTAAATTTAAGTACAATATATCCCTAAGGAGGCGATAGCGTTGCATTTAAGTAGTATTTACTGATTTTGACTCTGAACGTTAATGTAACTAAAGATATACTTTTGTTATCTCTTTTATGTAGATAAATAAATTATAGCATAATAACAATAATAGCGATCATTTCTAAAAAAGATAAAAGTATTTACATTTTTTTTACGACTAGTGCATTTAACAAGATTTGAATAATATAATTAGATTATCATAGATAGTTAAACCTATATTAGTAGTAAATATATATATATGTATATAGATTTTAAATTGAAACATTTATTAGTGATATTGTGTTAATAATAACAAAAGAAGATTAGAATATTGGTTCTTAGTTTGCATGTTCAGTAATTGGAGTCAATATCTAGAATTAGAAGTGGGTGGTAATATCTACCTGTTAGGAACTGAGGTTATAAAGGAAATATTATTTTTATGACACATTCAAGTGGTAATAAAACATCCCTGCAATTATTTTATTTGTTATTTCCATTGAAACAGCTTTATCTGTCATGTGTTTGTGGAAGCCATTGCTTTTCCTTGTGATTATTTCTTCATATTTTGGTGATTTTTGTCAAATTACATGTTTTTTTTTAAATATTTGAAAATTACCCAATGTTTGAAATAAAATATTTAATATAAAGAGGCAGTAATAAATAATAGAGTAGTGTGTTAATTAGAATACAAGATCGTATGATATTTGCAATTCAAAAGCGATTCGTCACAAGCGTGGAGCACAAGAGCCGTCTTGAAAACCAAAATGTGTCAAGATGGCTGCCTTCACTACCATCGACCATGACGCTTCGCTAGGTTGACAGCTAAAAATCAACCTGATGTATGACATTAACGGATGCGCCGTCACGGCCGGACTGACATTCGACCGTCCTCGGGCGATTCTCTGAAGTAAAGAGTTACAATCACACATAGTCCGTTCGTGCATCCTGACGAAGGACTAATTATCTCAATTGTGACAATGCGCAGCAATTATACACTTAAATAAGGTGAGTGTCTCGCTACATCTAAGCCGGACGACACAGCCTCCCAATTAAACAGCTTAACAATTAACTAGTCACATATTGCTACTATTAGACAAGTCAATCCTTTGTTGGATGTGACCCGGACGACAAAATTCGTCTTAACAGAATCAGCAAAACATCGAAAACAAGTCAGCCAACTTAAATGGCTCTGACTCGGACGACATAATTCGTCGTAACAGAATCAGCAAAACATCGAAAACAAGTCAGCCAACTTAAATGGCTCTGACTCGGACGACATACTTCGTCTAATAGAACAAGAAAATACAGGGACAAGCCAGCCTGATATCTGACTCGGACGACATCTTTCGTCTGACAAATTTGAAGGAAAAGTATTCTACGGGGTCGCTACACTTACCTACGACTATGAATCGTCCTGTTCTGTATTAATATCAGCTTCATGTAAAATTTTACAGGTCTCAGGATCCAAGCATATACCGAGTGTAACTGAGCCTGCTGTGAGCGTCCTCGAATCAGCGGAAATAGTATTTGAGCATGCGGTCAAGTTATCAGAACTATCATTATCATGATTTGAATTATTTATGCTATCTTCATCTTCCGATGCCGTCTCGGCCTCTTCACAGTTCAAAATATTAGTTGCTATTTCGATCAATCCAAAATGTCCCTGAGGCACTGCGCGCAAATTCTCGTGAGAGTATTAATAGGTTCTATGAGAATCACCTATACTTTTAAGTTCGCATCGGTAATTTTTAAGAACTTTTAATATTACAAATAGACCTTTAAACCTCCCATCTAATTTCGTTTGATTTCGTTCACAATTTTTAATAAATACGAAATCTCCTTTAGTACTTACTTACTTACATTTGGCGGTTGCTGAGCTGCGAGAACACGAGATAAGAACAATTCTATGTTATTCAATAACTTCTCTGTATCCGATTTAGTTGTCTTTCGCTCAATTCTAGCACCATCCGATCCCACTTCTGATAAAGAGGCAGTAATAAATAATAGAGTAGTGTGTTAATTAGAATACAAGATCGTATGATATTTGCAATTCAAAAGCGATTCGTCACAAGCGTGGAGCACAAGAGCCGTCTTGAAAACCAAAATGTGTCAAGATGGCTGCCTTCACTACCATCGACCATGACGCTTCGCTAGGTTGACAGCTAAAAATCAACCTGATGTATGACATTAACGGATGCGCCGTCAAATAGATTAGATATTGAAATTCATTTTATTAATATAATAATTATTATTATATTACAACACGTAATAAAATGATCTTAATACTTTTGCTGTGGATATATAATTCAGGAAATTCATTCAGACATTTCAGGAAGAACATTTCGAATGAAATTAATGTTAATATAGGGAAAAGAAAAAGATAATCCTCGCACTCCTCCGTAAACGAGGTCAATACACTCTTTTAAATGTTAATAGAAGGAAAAATTATCTTCCTCTAGACAGGCTTCTTGTAAATTATAATTGTTGTAATTAATTGTGAATATGTAAATTTCATTTGATTGAAGAATCGACTTAAAATTTTCTTAATTAAACTATGGCGATGGAAAGCAATGGATTGATAGATTTCTTGCACGCCGCATGAACCTTAGATTCCCAAAACCTTTGAAGCAATATTTCTAAGCACGTTCTGTTAACTTGCAAACAATTATACTTTTTGAACTTATCTTTATTTTCTTTACAAAATATAAAACCAACCAAAAGTTTTTAAAAACAATAAAAGCACTTCATAATGAACGTGAGATTGTTCTAAGATTCCATCTACTGAATGAGTCGATTTAATATAGTATGTTATTATTAATCTAACACACCCTCATTCAAAGTAGATGAGAATTTACAAAATTTCCAGATGGCATCAAACTTATAAAATACAACATTTTCTTATCTAATTCTTTACACAATATTCACGAAAAATAATTTATAGTGTAGCAATAAGTTAAACATTATTACATTTTTAATATTAACTTACATTTCATCTAAAACTAGTTCACTCAAATAGATATAGAATTTAGTTTTTTAAGAATCTACGAATTACATTTATAAGTTATTAATTATTATGATATATATATTTTTTTAATTTTATTAATCTGACGAAAACTTGAAGCGGTGGATAGCATAATAATATTGATTTTTAATTTCAAAATAATTATTCAAAAGTTAATTTTGTGTCGCTGGGGCTTTTCTCGGAATATTGATTAGATAAATAATTAATTAGTAGTCTGAGCTGCGACGTCAAAGAAAAGAGGATATTAAAAATATCTTAATCATAGATCTTTGAATAAACAGTAATAACATTTGTGATAACAGGCTTCGCAGCTTTTACGAAAGAATTATTAATACTGAAATAATACTAATAAAATGATCATTGTTAAGCTTTCCATTGGCCGCTTCAGTGGTTCATATATAAACTAAATAACATTAATCTAATCTATATACTACGCTGTGCACAGGAGATTAGCAGACGAAGACGATGAACTCTCAGAAGTACAACCAGATGCAGTGCCTCCCGAAGTTCGGGAGTGGCTTGCTTCAACCTTTACAAGACAACTGGCGACAGCGAAACGGAAGTCTGATGAAAAGCCAAAGTTCAGATCAGTGGCGCATGCGATCAGGGCTGGAATATTTGTGGACAGAATCTATAGAAGAGTTACGAGCACAGCCCTCATGCAATTTCCTCAAGATGTTGTAAGAGTTCTTAAAGTAAGTTAACATTTTTGTAACTATTTTTAACCACCGACTCAAAAAAGGGGTGTTATAAAATTGACTTGTGTATCTGTGTACCAGTCTGTGTATATGTGGCATCGTAGCTGCCAAACGAGTAGACGGATTTGATTGCGGTTTTTTTTTATTGAAAGCCTGGTCCGTCGAGATGGTTCTTAGCTATGTTTGGTCGAAATAGAAGAAGTTGTCTTCAATTAGTACGTGATGATATTATTTTTATCGTTTTTAGAGGTCTTTTTGTTTTCAGGGTTTTTTTTTAATAAATTATTATGGTTAATTTTATTATTTGTGAATGTTTTAAATGTATTTCTTCAGTTATTTCAATGGTACTTAAATGTAGCTGTACTCAATAGGCATGTCCAATTAGCGGCGTTGGATAGAAAACTGGACATACAGCCAATTAAAGTTTTTTCTATAGATATAAGGCCAACAGTTATTACAAATATGTATTCAATATAGGTTTTTCTGAAAGTTTTTTGCTTTAACATTCCCGCAACTTTTACAATAAATCCACAATATTTTTAAAAAGATTCTAATGATTATATTAGGTTGAATAAGTTCAAAATTGTTTTTGTTCAGACTAAATTGAAATAATTATTATAATGAGAATAAAGCAAATGAGAATAAAGACTTCAATTATCACATTCTTACATAAATAATTAGAAAAAAAAAACAATCAACTTGAAAGTAATTACAGCAACAGTCGGAGAACCTCTCGTTTCAGAACTGAATTAATTAATCCCTTTACAGTACAAAAATGTTTAATTGTATTTATGTTTCAAATCCCCTTAATCCTATAAAATATTCAGCAGC
This sequence comes from Napeogenes sylphis, assembly GCA_959347405.1. Classification (NCBI taxonomy): domain Eukaryota; kingdom Metazoa; phylum Arthropoda; class Insecta; order Lepidoptera; family Nymphalidae; genus Napeogenes; species Napeogenes sylphis. The sequence continues at coordinate 17,648,072 of OY365786.1, forward strand.
CACGAATCAACTTAAGGATTCAATTAAGGCGGATACAAACTAACAAGGTTTTCGGTTTCCTCATTTGTCTTCATTGTGTGACGTCGTTAGAGAAAATTTTGCAATTATTTTGGTTAGTTTCAAATGTAGCTTATTTTAAAATAAAGAAATACATAATTAAGTTCTTTTATCCAACATTAAGCAGAACTAAAATTTTAAGGTTAACATAATTTTACAGTACATTAACAATTTAAACAACAAATGGGTTAACAAATTGGTTTTTATTAAAAAAAAAGTCTAAATTAAATTTCACCACTAACTACAATTTTTTAGGAACATTTATGTATGTACTTTCCTGTTTCAAGTTGTATTTCATTCAAGCACTCAATAAACTATTTAAAATCTTAAAATAATAATGCATTGTGTGAACTAGGTTTAACGTCAATTTAATACCCTCTTCATTTATAATCAATATGCACCTGCTCTAATATCTCGATATTGAGGAGCTTGCAATAGACAGTTAATTGTGGGATAGAGCTGACAAAGCTCTATTTGAGCTTGATGACCGTTGTTTGACTGACTATCATAGTTTTGACATTTTTTTTTTCACATTGACTTCTTTGTTCCTACGTGGCAAAATATTTTGTGTCCTCTAGGTGCAGCCATAAGCGATCATAAAATAAAGAAGAAAAAAAAGACTATTCTTTATATTTTTTTTTCTTATCGATCTTATGAAATAGACGACGTAAAAAAATAAATAGATATTAAAGAATGAAGATAAGAATTGTATTTAAGTATAAACAAAAAAACTGGAGGTAAACATATTTTTTAAATAATTTAGTGATATTATTCCCTATTTTAGAAAAATATTATGCAGATGACGAACTTAATGTCAAAGTACTCTATACCAGATAAAAGACAAAATTCACACAAAAAAACACAAGAGGCAAGAAAAAATTCGTTAACTGTACAACGTTGCAGTTATTGTTGTGCCAGGTCTCACGATGCTGTGATAAATAATTTATAAGTGAGAATCTGATTTAGAATCCCCAGATTTATGTGCCTAAATATTTAAAGTTCAACGTTTTATTGTTGTCTGTCGTTGAGTTCCTACAATACTAACTTCCAGAGGCACATTATCTTTCTAAATTGGCCTAAATTAATCATTGTTGTTTTGTCAGTTACGTTAAAGGCTGTTGTTACTTAAACTTTTAGTTGTTAGTTGCTAACTTAAACTAGTTTTTTAAATAATTTGCTTTTTTTGAAGAAAAAAATGAGTATATATATATATATATATATATATATATATATATATATATATATATATATATATATATTTATTTATTTTTTTTTTTTTTTTTTTATTTCTTTTTTTCACATAATATCGTAACTGATTACTTACAATCCCAAGGATTATTTCTGATCTTTGTGTTCGAAGAGAGAGTCATACATATTACATATTCCTTAGCATATCACGGAAAGAAAATCAGAACAAACAGACGAAATAAATTAGTTCAATATATATACATGACCTGTAACACAAACCTTAACTCCATTTGATAGACATATTTCAAGATAATTTTAATGTTGAGAAAACAAGTTGGTAACGTAATAACATTTATTGGAATTTCAGAATTCTCGTCTGGTCTGGTATTCTTTGTTCATATTTCTTGAAGGTTGTTTGTTAAATATGTTATATGTGAAAAAATTTTGGAGCTATTGTTTTTTCTTCATTTTGTTCCCTTAAATTCTTAATACAGCGGCAGGTAGACAGCAATATTTATTTTGCCTTAAAGACAGCGGAATTCTTATCTCACAGCGTTCCCTTTTTATATTTTGTAAGGCGTTAAATTGAATTTTGTTTATTGGGAGGTTCTTCAGTAAAAATACTAAGAAATACGTTATATATAAAAAAACCCTACAAAAAATATCCTGAGAAACTGAAAAAAAGACTCATCTTATAGCAGCGATCTCGAACACGTACATATCAAATAACTTTTAAAGAAACGTATTATTTTCCTCCGTAATGAATCCCACTGGCTTGCACAAATTATTACCTTATCCCAACTTCAATTTCTAGTGGAAATAACTTTGGCCTCAGTAGAAAAGAACGTCTACGATAACCACCAGGGAATAGAAGCAATTACAACTATTAAAGCGGTTCTCATTACGGTTAGCTTAATTCCACTAAAGTTATAGAAGTGGAACTCTGCTGATGATATTATATAAGTTCAAATCTTGCACAGTCATGCTATGAGAGAAGTTTGAACCTTGTATTGACGTACCTGTATTGTATAAGTTTCATTAATTTGTTATAGACGTTAGATGAATGGTCATTCGACGTGTTCGCGCTGCATGAAGCGTCGGCTGGTATGCCTGTCAAGTATCTGGGCTATGAACTGCTGAATAGATACGGAATGATACACAAGTTCAAGGTATGTTAATCTCAATTTATAATATTTGATTTAATACTCCAGGATGTTAAAATAAAAATATGAAAACTTGAGGAAGATGTGAGTCAAAACTCAAAACGCTCAATAAGTTTCGTTCTCGTATATATCGATCGCAACAACTCACTTATTATATTAATTATTGACGCTGTTCGAAACATCAAAATGTTATTCACCTTTCAATTTTCAAAGAAACGCTTTTAAGATGAATCCTTAATAAGTTTTAGTAGTAAAACATTTTATTTAATCTTCTGTTAATATTTTAAAACTTTAGACTTTAGTGTTGTTTTTATCTTTCGGAGAAAATGAATAACTAAGAACTAAAACAGAAGAACTTAAACTTTGTGAAAATTCCTAAACTTCCTCTTGAACCTTGAAATAATGAAGAAAATTTATCTTACGATTTAATAGGTTCCTATATCAAATATTCAATTTTACAATATTAAATAATAACGTTCAGTTTTGTTCAAATTATTTCGTTTGCTCTACCAATTGAGCTACCGTATTTCTACGCTTATCCAAAGATCACGGCTTCTTATCTTATCGGAAATCTTATCGATTTATTTTTTATTCTATATTTATTTTTAATAAATATCTTGAAATATTGAAGTTACTTTCTTTACTTAATTTCTATAATTTCTTTCATACCTGGTGTGTAATATGGATGCATGTTTTTAAAATATATAGCACAATCACTGCTCTTTTATTTCTTAACCAATAAAAAAAATCACAAAAAAACGACAGTTTTCCAATTTCAACCTGCTCTTATTAATACAATCGACAAACTTGTGTGATCTACTGTCTGTCTGTCTGTCTGAACTGTCAGAAACTTTACTAAAATATTACTTTGTTTAAATAATACTTATAGTTTTTTTTTATATATCATTTAAAGTTAGTATACAAATATAATACGAAATGAATGAAAAGTATATCACGATTGCTGATTGGAGAAAATATAACTATAAATAACAGTTTAAGATTATCCAATCGAATAAATGTGTCTTACTAAGAACTTCAACAAATTCAATTTGTAATATAAAGAGTAATATCCTGCAGGTGCCATCGACGGTTCTCGAGAACTTCCTCAGTCGAATAGAGGAGGGGTACTGCAAATTTCACAACCCCTACCATAATAATCTTCACGCGGCGGATGTGGCGCAAAGTGTGCATTACATGCTCTGTCAGACCGGACTCATGGTAAGGGAATTTTCTATTTTTTTATTGGTCAAAGTGTGAAAAATATATTTCATATAGCAACAAAAACTGGTAATTAGATCTATGATCTATAACTTGAGAATGGTATTTACTAGATAGAATCATACGAGTATTTCTAGCTATCTTCAGTTGAGTATAATTTAATATACAATCATACTACTAATGTTGTCTACAATTTAAGCTTAGTTGTAAGTATTATCTTTATGAGAACTCATAGTACCTATAACCTTAAAAAAATATGATAAGAGGTGCTCAAGTCTTTCTTGATGGTTTTCTTTTTCCAGAACTGGCTGTCCGACCTGGAGATATTTGCAACACTGGTAGCAGCTGTGGTACATGATTTTGAACACACTGGCACCACCAACAACTTCCACGTGATGTCGGGCTCTGACACCGCCCTGCTGTACAATGATAGGGCCGTCCTTGAAAACCATCACATCAGCGCCGCTTTCAGGTATTTTTATTCAAACCACCCCCTCACTCAACTACTAACTGCTAACAAGCCATACAATTTTGTATGTGCACATGGTCCTCTTAGTTTTAATATAAGAGACAATAAATAAATTAAGGGACAAAATAAAAGTAATAGGTGGCGGAAATCACAAGAACACACATTCCAAGGAGGGTTGACGTCAGGCCGGAGGCCGTTCCTAAAAAGTTTTGTCAAATATCTTGCAATATATAATAAGATTGATATATAGCGCCAATCTCAAATAATTGCGAAAAGGGAAAGTGGGTGATAAATGTCATTGAATATAAGAAGTATAGCAAATTTCGGTTAGTTATAAAAGTAAACTTACTCAACTTACTTGGTGTTATAAATAATGTATAGTGGCAGATTGTATTCACATGATATTTTTATTTAAGTTTGGTAACACAATAAATTATATCATAAAAAATAAATTTAAGCAACAAATCAATGAAATATAATAGCATTATGAAAAAACATTTTTATTGAATATTTAAATCAAATCAGGCTCTGAAACGCAAATCACTGAACATCGTTAAAATTGTATTAAATGTCTGCTCATAATCCGGCTACACACCAATCCACGAAAATGTATCTGAAGAAAAATAAAAAACCGATCGGTATTCCTTTGCTCGTAACAAAGGCCTACGCAGCGTATCTGTACTAACAAGAAGTAATTTCCCAAGAGACACGCCTCTTTTCACACTCAGTTCGGATCAGTCGAATAAACTCCGTTTGTTACAGCCATTTCTTCTAATTTTTTACGTTCTTTATTGAACCGATGGCTTTTAACTTTGGATACTAAAAAAAAATTGTTTTAGTCGTATAAAGTTTTAAAGTAACTTCTACGTACCTAGAGTTAGTTTTTATTAACCGTAATCCAGCAAATTCATATTAATATCAAACACAAACACAAGTCATCACGACTCTAAAAGGGTTTTTATAAGTTCCCACGGGAACATTGCGAGATAAATAAAGTATAGATGTCGAGTAGAGAGCATTAGCTTGTTGTATTATAAAGCGATTTCTTGTTCAAAAAGAGAATAAATTGATATTGATTTCTTCGTGTCTTTGATTGATGATAATAGATATTTAATATGAACAAAAGTCATTCTTAAAAATAAATCTTTTTCATCTTTAAAAAAGAATAGAATAAACTTTCTTTTGATTATTTCACTAAATTAAAAAAAAACAGTCCAGTACAAGTGGAGTTAGCAGTGTAATAAATTGAGAAACATAAAACTTTAAAAAAGATTTATTTAAATAAATAATTGTTGTAGGTAGTGAGAGAAAGTATTCGTCTAATCTATTTGGGTTAGAGACAAGAAAATAAGGGTTCAATTCATACTGCAAATAGAGGTACTAACTAGTAACTACCACAATTGCGCTGGCGTAAGAAAAATTACGCTTTAAAGTTAGCCTTTGTTTACAGCATGGCACTTGGCTACAATGCATGGTTTACTTGGCACTTCCAAGTTCATAAATTTTACATCTTTCATGATCAGTATACAAAACCTCAGTTATTTGTTTGGACTAAAATAGTTACGCAAAAGACACTTTATTTATATATAATTGAAATGTTTTCCGACTATACTTAGGAGTACTTGCATTGATTAAAAAGTGTGCAAAGCGACGTTGAATTGCGAATAGCTTTCTTTAAAATGTACTGATTAGTTTGAGAAACTATTTCAGTCATAATGTCTATATCCCATATTTGGGTAAATATAAAAAATGGATCGGTTGATTGTACTTTAGAGCCGGATTTTTCTTTATAAGTCTCTTCCTTGTTAATAAAAGAAGTATAGTCCTCAGAACCTACACTACAAAGTACTGACGTGTTTTGACTGACACTTTCATACACAGAAATGATTTTCGTCTAACTCCAAAGTCCAAGCGAATCCACCGACAAAAGTTGATTTTTTAATAATTATCTTGATCCCGTTACTTTATATCTTTAGATAATTTGGGAAAAGCATTATTAATGTAAACATCATTGAAAATTAAGGGTCTTATCTCGCAATATTATATAAGCCAGGTGCCGCCGTTGAGTTTTATGGATATATACGATGTTCTTTTCGGGAAACGGGTGCTGTTAACATTTAATTTTCTAAAATTTTATCCCGTTTGTTTTAATCTCCTACAGAGTTTAGTGAGAAACATCACACAGTTAATTCAAAAGAAAAAATAGAACTGTAGTAAAATGTATCGTTATATTTCAAAGCGAGTTATAAGTAACTTAAAAATGATAATATAGTTAAATAAAGTCGTCATCTTTAAGCAATGTGACAACCGTCGTTATCCTTATAACCGGCTATGTGTAATACGTATCTCATGAAATGTGTTTCGGTTCATCAATCACACGTAGGCGGATCCATTTTAAGACTGTTATGATAGATCATCGTAATCAATTCTATACACAGCTGGAGATAATATTATAAAACATTTAAAGGTAAAAAAAATCATAAAGTACATTTAAATATTATTCAATAACATATTTCGTACCTTAATCAGTATAACATTAATGAACCAATAATGGAGAATCATATAAGGATTATTTCTATATCTTTTCAGATTGATACGTGACGAAGAATCCAACATCCTGCAGAACCTTTCACGAGATGAGTTTCGTGAGTTCCGCACTCTTGTGATCGATATGGTGCTGGCTACAGACATGTCGTTCCACTTCCAGCAGCTGAAGAATATGAGGTCGCTGTTGTCGCTCGCTGAACCTGCTGTGGACAAGTCAAAAGCAGCATCGCTTGTCTTGCATTGTTGTGATATTTCGCACCCCGCTAAAGTAAGTAGAGATTAATATAACTATCATCTAATAATTACTATTTACCTAATATATTTTTGTTATGATTTACAGAGATGGGACTTACATCATAGATGGACAATGAGTCTCTTGGACGAGTTCTTCCTCCAAGGAGACAAGGAGAGAGAACTAGGTCTTCCCTTTAGTCCTCTCTGTGACAGAAACAACACTCTAGTAGCAGAATCCCAGATAGGTTTCATCGACTTCATAGTAGAACCTAGCATGGGGGTGTGTGCAGACATGCTTGAATATATACTAGGGCCCTTGCATTCAAGTTCAAAGAACTCTACAAGCACAGCTGCTCAAGAATCTATTAGTGAAGAAAGTTCAGGTACTAATTTACACGTCTTAAATCATTCTAAAATTCTACTAATTCCACTTTTTATTTTTGACCTCAATAAAAACATATACAATTTAAAAATTTCGATTAAAATATCATAAAAAAGGTAATATTTTTCATTTAGAAAAAAAAAATGCATTTCAGGAACAGAGCCGAACAATAAATTCAAAATCAAGAAGCCATGGGTTGCTTGCCTCACAGACAACAAGAAGATTTGGAAGGAGCAAGCAACCAAAGGTAAGATTATTAATAAACTTTTTTGCTTAGCATATTTTTAACCTATTCTATACTTATTACAAATTTAACCATGAACCATTTTTTATAGATGCCGAAGCGCGGGCCAGATTGGAAGAGGAGACGAATGGCAGTACGCCGTCTGCGGATGAATAATATTTAGCCTCCTTTGTAAATAGCGTCAGGAGCAGCTGCTTCAACATGTTTCATTCGTTGTTGCATAAGAGCTAAGCATGTAGAGTATAGGAGCACATAATTAATTCGTAACGTACGAAACATTAAAGTACTCATTACTGATAACAAAACATAAACTTGCTATAAATAGAAAAAATATTATTGTTTTCCATCTTACATTCAGCTGACTTTGACATAAAGTTCGTATATATGTCTACAGCCTACAAAATAGCTTGAATTCAATTTATAATAAGGTTTCTTTGACATTCTAATTAGGAAACCTTAGGTTTAAGTAAAATATTAAATAGCGCACATTTAGTGTCATTGTTGCTCTGTTCGCTTATTGTTAGTATAAAATTACGCATCGTTGTGTTAACGCACAAATTCAGTATTCGGTTCTAACTCTTTCTTCTTTCAATACACACTTTGAACATATGTTTCTACTAATGATTATCTTTCTGAGTTTTAATGTTGGAAGAAGTATAACTTGAAGGTAAAGTACAAGTTTTAACGAGCATCTAATAGTAAATGTTGAGATTCTTTTTGAAGAAGAAAGAGTTAAAACCGTTTATAAAGCACAATTTAAACCACATATATAAATTGTTTATGGAAGACATCGTAGTGAGTATTCGATAGGCGAAACCGTAGAGCGGGTTGCCAGTAGTGTAAATATTAATTAATTATTAAATATTATTTATTTAATTAATTATATATTTGTTTGGAGTTATCGAGCAGGCCTCGGTTTATGTAAATAAGTATTTATTTTAACCTGTCTCCATTTACTTTAACGTTTTGTTTTTTTAGTTTTTTTTGTAAGTATTACCTACTATTCTTATGAAAGTATCTTGAAATAGAATAAGGCTCGCTTTTGAAACTAAATCACTATATAATTTAATCTTTCAATTTTATTTAATAATGAAGCAAATTAAATTTTAAAGTGATTTCTAAAATAAGGTTGATTTATAAATCGCCAAACAGATTATATTTCTGTGAATATACTTTATTTAAATAATTTATCTCTCTGAACATATTTATACATAATAAAACAGGAATAATTTGAAAATAAAATTACCTTCAGGTATGAATGTATAATGTAAGTAATTATGTAACCTAAATAAAGCTGATATTGTTTTTGGTGAACAAAACTGGAATGTTGAATTAAAAAATTATTAAAATATTTAAGTTTACAAAAATAAATCGCTAAAAATACATCACTCGATGTAGATTCATTCATTCATCAAAATATCTATAACACGTAGATTCTAAGTCAATGTATAAAAACTGCTGGTAATGGAGCAAAAGTATATATCATGGACAAATTTGTGTCTTTTTTTAAAAGTTTAATTATTCTTACCTTACTTACTCAAATGTATATTATAATTATGTAGCTGTAACTTTAGTCTTAACCCATATAAAAATACGCTTATTAATTTTAATACTTCCGATAAAATTGGAGTCCTGATATTCCCTGACCAAATGTAATTATTGTGACATCATTTTGTAAATTATATAAACTCATCTCATAGATATAGATAGAGAATTATATTATCTATAAAAGTAATTAAATTATAAGTTTAAATATCCTGCTTTTCGTCTAGCAAATTAGATAGCTATATAGTATCTATGGTGAATATGACTCAAATAGTCGCGCTATTATAGTTAAGTTTTTGCTTACATTTAACGACTCTTAGACTGAATGTCATATGTATTATATAGGTCAGGCTGGTGTAGAAAACGGTATTTTGGAGGACCCAACCAACCGTCCTTTTGTATCTATCGACATGAAGTATAATCGTCCTTGAAATATCATAATAAATATAGATCGTCACAAAAATAACAATTTCACATCACTAGTCACTACACACAGTATGAGTTTAACGTTATTACAAAAAATATGGAAGTGTGGTTGTTTTGTTGCAAGAAAACAAAATACATTTTTTAACTAAGTTAGAAACCGGGTGTTAAAAATGATATTATATACAGAGGGCAAGTATTTCATCCTGGAGCCATCTGTAACCAGACGAGTTTAACTGCGTTTAAAGCTAGTAAAACACATACCTACCCTTGCAACAGTAGAAAAGATTGATAAAATCTAGGGCTTTCTCCAAACAGACACGTGGGACCATTCTCTATGAATATCATGACAAATCCATAATCACTCTATTTAGGACAAAATGTATGAATCCAGGGATGATAGGGCTAGATTTAAACCAACTGGTTACGCTTATCATAGTTTATACAATAGATCTTTTTATATATTTATCATCTATAGATATACTTATTCTATATTGTACTGTGCGTTTATGTACTTTTAATAAATAATTATAAAGTTAAATAAATATTAGTGGGTAGTTGTCGATGCCATCTGATTGGGGTATAGCTTTATAAAGAGTAGTTTTAGAACATAGCCAGTTACGCTTAGGTAATGAAGGCGACTACTTACGTCGTGCTATTGTTGTAATATAAAAGATCTTGTCTGTAAACGTGAAATATATGTAATAGACCTCTTACATTATTGTCCTTTATTTCCTGTTTCTAATGTACGAAATCAAAACTTCTCTGGAAAGTACCTTTAATGTAACATTCACCAATAGAAAACTTGTATTTTTTATTTAAATGTCATATTTATTGAAATCCAATTTCTTATATCAATGATTATTTTTACCGACATCAGTACATAATGCTTACAAATATCATTCCCGTAGATATAATCTGTAAACGCCACTCACTCGTTCTAATTACTCCCTTAATCTTATGAACATTATTCTATTCTTCCTTCATGTAGGAATAATATAAGAATCTATCAGTCAAACCAGCACAGATGTTATTGTACACAGGAAGGTCAATACTCAATACAGGTGAGAGGGTAGAAGTCAAACATAACCTATCAACAGCAGAACAATCAATTAATTTTTTTTTTTTCGTAGCTTTGCTTGTGATTGTATATTTAGTTCTCCAAACTTAACTGTCACTGAATGGTTGTTTATCCAAAACGAACTCTCTATTACACTAAAGTTAAAATATTATTTCTAAATATTTATTCCTCAATAGAATTTTGAATATTTTTTCTTTATGTTGGTATTAGTAATAAAAACGTTGAGCTTTGTGCTTCTTTTTAAACATCTGTAAAAGGAGTCTAATTAGTAGACACACATGTGAATAGTTTATACTTTATGATGTCTATATTCAAAATTCGTTGTCAAAAGTCTTGTTGATTTGTTTGTAATAAAAATAATTATATTTGTTTCTTTGTATTGTATGTAGTTATGGAAATTAAAATACTAATTTCAACCCTATAAATTTCAATAACTTATAAATAATTTCCATGATGTTCCATGTTTTTAAATTATTCCCTTTCCTATCTGTAAGTTAAAAACACCTACGTAAATATGTGTAAAATATTTGGTAAATAAAATAAATTTCTTAGCATATGTGTTTAATTTTTATATCACTGGCATTAATATTGGTATTACAACAGATACTTACATAAGTGAGAAAATGTAGTGTCTTAGAATATGTTGTGTATTTGATCACTATAGTGTCATACCATTTATAATTGAAATTAAAAAGCACATCTGGTAACTATAGGGGTAAAACAGTTATAAGTCATGATTGTAAATAATTCACGAGAGAACTTGGTTAATGTTTTATTTTAAATAAAACATTTCTCCTGCAAAAATATGCATTGCCATATACAAGAAAAAGTATCTCAAAACATATCACAAGACAATTAACAGTATTTGAAAGTCAAACTTTCAACATTTTGTTTTGCAAAGCAAATAACAAACACTCAGATTTATATCAAGCATATTTTGATTATATTTAAAGTTCATCATAATTGAAATTACAATTAACTAAGTATATATCTATGGATCTTTCCAAATACATTAATCTGAACTTGCAATGCTCTAACATCAGATTTCTGTCTACTACAAGTAAATGTTCCTTCAATTATATCACCTTTTACAACATCTTTACATTCTCTAAGATAGAAAACGGTCTGTTTCCAATGTGTAGCTGTTATATGGGGTCCGGTTGAAAATGATATACTATTTGGAAGATCAAAAAATGTATCAAAGTAACCAACTAGGGAGGTTATTGAACCATCAGTTGTAATTGGCAATTTAAATGAGGATGTAAAATTAACCACATCAGTATTACATGTATACAAATCAATATCCCTAACAATACATGGTTCAGATAATATATACTTAGATGGTACCACATCTATGCTTGCCTCTCTGATCACTTCGGATTTCATACAGTTCATTTTAAATCCATACACATCTGACCAGAATTCAATTAATTTCTTGTGTGTGTCAACATCACCATTTGCAATAAGGCTAATATTACATTTATTAGGTAATAACAGACCTCCGGGATTAAGACAGTTTTCTCTTGCATATATGACACTATCTAACATACCTTCAAACAGTAGGAAGTATCCCATCCATTCTGACACAATAATGTCAACTTTTTCATCTAATTCTGTATTTTCTAGCCTACCTTTTATTGTTTTAATTTTGTGATCTAAATTGTTCTCTCTTATGATATCTATTGCATGATATATAACTTCTGATTGGTCAAGTGCAAAAACTTTTTTAGCACCCGCTGTTGCTGAAAACATAGAGAGGATTCCTGTTCCACATCCTAGATCAAGAACTACTTTATCTTGAATAGTGTCCTTGTTATTAAGAATAGCATCTCTGTAGCTTTCTGTGCGGATTTTGTCTGAAAGCATGTCATAATGAATACCAAAATGAGCATAACTATTGAAATATCCTTCATCACTTTCTAGGGGTACTTTTGATACACAATCTACTATGACACAGCTCTCAGCAATATTATTAGGGTCTCCATCTACAAGAGTTTTCATTGAATCTTGCATCTTCGTCATGTCTTCTTTGGCCATCTGAAGATGCGCCTGACTTTCTTTAAGTTGCTCAGTTAGCATTTGTATAGTTTTCTGGAGCTCTGAGAAATGCGCCTGGGATAAAGTAACCAAGCCATTTTCAACATTGGCGTGATAGGATTTGGGAGAATTTGATTTATCAGTAATTGAATCAAAATCATAAGTAAGCCATTCGTCGTCATCAATAGGTTTAAGGTATTTCTCATCCTCCCACAGAGGTTTGTCTGAGTTCATTATCACCTCGGGAATAGGTTTATGTGTTTTTAAATAGTTAATCATTTTAATGTATGAGTAGCAGTCCATATTAAATTTTACTTTTAAAGTATTTAAATTAAAGCCATGCACGGCTTCGCAATGGGCTACACTTTCTTCTATAGTTAGAGAAACATTAGAACAAAATAAACATGTTACTGTTGTATTACCACATTCCATTTCTTGCCACTCATCTTCTTCAAAATGTTCTTCATCTGAGCTTAGATCTGGTACGTCAGACATATTGTGTAGTTAATAAAATAAGAGATACTAATAGTTTATGTTATAAAAGTGTAAACTTTAATTATCGTGAAGTTGTTGGTAAAAACCATGTGTTCTATATTTTGACAAATGTCAATTTCTAAATAGCAATTGACAAATTACGTATAATGACATAAAACTTACAAAGACAATAGAACCAACGAGTGAATGAATTTAAAATGCGATTATTTAGTTTCCATAGTAACCAATTCAACAACAACCAATTTCAATTTTCAAGATAAACTTTTACCTATCATAGTGCGTTGCAAGTAAAATGAAATTTAAAATATCAACGTTTAAAGAACCAAAGCATGTAGGAGCTGTAACATGCGTGGGATGGAATAATACTGAGGATGTGTTCTCCTGCGGGTATGAATATAAAACACCCATAATTTTATTGTTGCACGCTTTTATTATTTTCAATTTATTTAAATATAATTTTCAGAGATGATCATAAGCTTTTAAAATGGAATCTTGTAAATGGTGAATGTATGGTAGTCGCTACATTTTCAGAAGACTTTTATCCAACATGCTTGCATTTATTTCCAAAAATTAATTATGGTGGAAACAAACATAACGACGTCATCCTTATTGCATGCGCTGATGGAAAGTAAGTTTTTAAATAAGAACATAATTTTATGTTTATATAATTCGATTTGAATCACTATATATGTATATCGTTTAATTTTTCAGATTTCATATTGTGAATAATAACGGACGGACAGAAAAAAGTGTTTATGCACACCAAGGTGCCTGTTTAGCTGCAAAATGGAGTCCGGATGGTGCTGGCCTCTTAACAGGTACATATTGACCACATATTCCTTATAAATTCTTATTTAGGTAACAGATTTAGATACACATAACGATTGATAATGATGATTCGATATAAATAAATATAAATAATACATACATTATATATGAGATACCTACTTAGTATTTTTAATTGTGCCTTTTAAATAATAGATAGGTATGTTTGTAGAGCAATTATTTTTTTTTTTTTACACAAAAAAAATTATTGTAAATGTTATATTAATCTGTAGTTATAGAGATAATACTTTATATATATATATGTGTATATATAAAGTATTAAGTAAAAAAATATATACTTATATATATTTTTCTTTACAACATTATACATGTATGCAAACATTATTTTGTAAAAATAATTACTCGTCAGTGTTTATAGTGTTTATTTTGTAGCGGGTGAGGATGGTTTTGTGAAGGTATGGTCCAGAAATGGTCTCCTACGATCTACTGTTATTCAGTCTGACATACCGTGCTATTGTGCCATTTGGAGCCCTGATAGTAGTGCTATATTGTATACTAGTGGAAATTCTCTTGTAATCAAAAATTTAAGTTCCACCAGTAAAACTACTAAGGTACAGAATAGATTTATGTAAAAATAATTACTTACATGTTACTTCTGTTGTAACATCCTAACATCTCTTTATCTCTTATCTTCATTTCAGTGGAAAGCTCATGAAGGTATTATTTTATGTGTGGCCTGGAACGCAAACAATAATTTGATAATTTCAGGCTCGGAGGATGGGTACTCTAAGGTTAGATAATAATGTGGTGTTGCTGTAAACATTGCTTATTTTTAACTAAAATTGTAATTTAGACTAGTAAAGTTACCATTAAATCTCTTTTCGTCTTGCATTAGATCTGGGACTCCTTTGGACAGCAAATATCTATTAGTGTAAAACATGATCAGCCAATAACAAGCGTGAGTTGGTCTCCCGCTGGCGATATGTACGTCATTGGAAGTTATAATTTAATTCGTCTCTGCAATGCCAATGGTGTAAGTACGTTACTAAACCTAACTCATTCTTGTGTGGAACACTAGACACACATAAACATTTTTCAATTTTAGTGGTCTTATTGTCTCGAGCGGCCAACCACTGGGAGTATTTATAGCGTTGTTTGGTCATCTGATGGTACACAACTTGCAGCTGCATGTGCCAATGGACACGTACTTTTTGCTCATATCATAGACAGGTTTAATGTATTAGTTTTTTTAATATTAGTTATATCTATTGTAACTAACAAAGTTTATTAAAATATTGTTAATTTTAGAGAATATACTTGGAAAAATTATGCATGTATACAAACTGGGCGTAAAGTAATATCCATTAAAGATATTGTAACCGATCAAAACGATCAATTGGATTATCCTGATAGAGTTATTCAAATCGCTTTGGGCTTTAATCATTTAGTTACAGCAACCGTCAAACAGTGTTTTATACATAAATTGACGTCTTGGAATACTCCAGTTACGTTTGACCTAAAGGAGGGTACAATAAGCATGATTTTGTTAGCAGAACGGTAAAAGCAACATTTTGAATTAGAGATTATTTTATAGTTCATCTACCTTCTATCTATCTATCTAAATCATTATTTTAGATGTATATGCGTGATAGAAAGAGCCGGTATATCCGTATATAGTTATATGGGAAGGCTGCTAGCAAGCCCCAGGTGCTCAAGGCCAGAAACACTTGGTAGAGCAGCTGTGTCTTTAGGGCCAGATGCTTTGGCACTTGTTGACAAAACCGATAGAAAAAGTAAGTAGGCTTGATCATGATAATTTTGCAACAAGCAAAGAAATTGACTAAACGTATATTGATTATAGAATGTTCAACATATTTTTTTTCCCAGCAATACAAGTATTTGATTTACCAACTGGATTGATTGTTAGGAGCTCGACAGACAACACAGTAACAAAATTAGTTCACAAAATGACAATATCCAGTATCGCTTTAAGCCAAAGTGGCCCAATCAATGAAAGACAACTAGCTTTATTGGATTACAATAGAGATCTGTATGTCGTTACTATAAAAGATTCCAAGCCGAAGTTTGTAAAATTAGGTTTGTTTCTTTCCAATACAAAACTATACGACAGTTTTCGTACAATTCTTGATTTTTTAAAACAATGGATTTTGAAACCTGAGTATATACTAGATAACTAAATTTCTACCTTCCTCAGGTTCTCAAGTACTCAGTATCTGCTGGAGTTCCGAGACAGAATTGCTGGTCGGAGTGCGAGCGAGCTCAGTAGTAGCGTGGTGCTGCCCCCGCGCTGCCTCGCAAAGTGACTGGCTTTTGCTCACCACCCTCACCAAGGATATCACGTTTGTTTAGTGTTAATGTATATTATATGATTACCAACAGTAAAAGGGAGTGCGCCTGTATATTTGATTACGTTTTTTTATTAATGGTTTACATTAAACGCAGAACAAAGCAATAATTTAATGTAATTTACATCAATGTAAACTGATTCTTTTTTTCTTGATAGTGATCTCGGAAGAAATCCCAGTTTACTAAGTGTTGAAGATGGCATCGCTTGCATTTGTCGTGGAAATGGTTCCCGAATACATATTTCACTAGCGACATTCCCTGAAAAATTATTGAAACATGTTGACGCTAATGTGTGGCAGGATGCTATACAGGTAAATAAGTTATCGGTTGTACAATAAACAAGTCATGGACCTTATATAACTATTTTTATATTTCTAGCTTTGCCGCACCGTAGAAGACGAAACACTTTGGGCTTGCCTTGCTGTTTTAGCTTGGCAACACAATCAGTTAGCGATTGCAGAAGAAGCATTTGCCTTAATACATCAGTACTATCAAGTTTGTTACATACAACATTTACGGGTAAAATTATGAGAAATGTATATAATTGTAAAAATAGTGTATAATTGTGTATAAAAATAACAAGATAAAACTTTAGTATACCATAGCTTGATGACCTAGTGTTCTCGCTTTATATAGACTTAGGTAAATTAAGAGCTATCTCTTTGCACAGGCAGTTGCTATACTGCACAGGGCATATCAATGACCTCTGCAATATACTACAGTGCAGTATGTACAGTATGTAATACAGTAATATGACAACAAGCTAATATTACAACAATATATTTAAAACTTTAATATTTTCAGAAGTAGTATAAAGTATTTTTAAAAATATATTTTCTCTCATTTCAGAGTACTATTCCAGAGAAACTTTCGACTTAGTCTGATATAAATAGATGTGATGGAATTAACTATTAAAGTCTAATCGTGCAATTTAATCTTTTTTTTATTTAATTTCAAATATTAGAAAAGATTTGATAAATTTATTAAGTGTTTATTTAAAATAATCTATTTTTAGTATTATAAATTGATAAATGCAATGTGAAAAAATCTTGTGTCATAAAGTGTTCTACGAAGTTAATATAGAACAAAGAATGTTCTATTGTAAATCATTATATTTATATTATAATCAACCTCACATCTTACTTACGCTTTAATAAAATAAAAAATATTGCATGATAATAAAGAGAAACATATAAACCCTGTTTAGCTTATTAACATTTTAATAATACGTTACTGGCATTGATTCAAATCGCGGGTTGTACCTGTGGGTCAAAACCTGTAGAATGGGATGTTTCGAGTGGGATCTGCTCGTATCTTATTTTATTTATTTAAACATACAAAGAAATTTTATGCTGAACCAAAAACTGTTACCGTCAACCGTCTTCCACGGTGTTCTAAAACATATGAACAGTACACCAACATCGAAAATGTATTCTGGTGACTGTTACTAAAAACTTCTCACTTGTTGCTCGAAAGATATTTAATATTTTTTGAATAGGCCTTGTGTTCAATTATTACATGTGTATGTTTCACACATAACCAGTCACAAAATAATAATATCCAGTAACGCTTTAAGTCAATGGGGGACATTCAATAAAAGACATTTCTTACTAGAGGAAATTATATAATACTAGCGAACCCAGCCCGCTTCGCTGGGCTAACCCTTACTTTACCTGGTGGCGAGTTACATCAATGTTCATAGCATATTCGTTTTCTTCGAGGAAAAATACATGGTCATACCAATTTTTATGACAATCGGTTGAACGGGGCGGAAGTCGATATTTGACAGCGCCGCCTGGTGGCGAGTTACATCAATGGACATAGCATATTCGTTTTCTTCGAGGAAACATACATGGTCATACCAACTTTTGTGACAATCGGCTGAACGGGGCGGAAGTCTATATTTGACAGCGCCGCCTGGTGGCGAGTTACATCAATGGGCATACCATATAAACCTTCTCCGTGGAAAAATACATATACATACCAATTTTCATAATCATCGGTCCAATAGTTTCTGAGTTCATCGATTTCATATATACAAACTTCCTTCTTTATATATATATAGATTAATAAACATTATTATAATTATAACACAAAAATGCTAGAACCATTTGTTTCTAAAATAATAAAATGTTGCCACCATTATCACGTTTGTTTAGTTTTTTATTCATTGTCAGATTGTCTTTGCCATTCATTCATTCACATTCCTTCCAATCCCGTTCGTTGTTCGTACCGCTTTATTTAGATTTCAGACTTCAGTCCACTTTTAAATTGGTGAGAGATAAGTGTCAACTAAGTTAAATGTTCAATTTATTCAATACGTTCTTAAGATGAAACCGAAATGTTTAATCAATGAAACAGTGTATTATCTAACGTACTTATTTGATTGTCAATGAAAAAAATTAAACAAAATTGTATTTACGCGTGCCCTAATTATTAAGTAAAAAGTAATCGGTTATTCGCGAAAGTTTTTATTTTGCATTTTTAAACCGATAGCAAGAGATGCGTGCCACATTCAGAAATTTTGTGTTTTTTGTTAACATTTTGTACTGCATCAGCGCTGATGATAATGAGCTTGTCAGTGAATATTCGTTAGAATTGACCCAGTCCTTGAACTTAGCGCGGCAAGAACTCATACAAGAGACGTGTAACCGTTTAAATTTACGGTTGAGCCTGGATCAGTTGAGTACGAACCAGCTAGAGCACATTTTGGTTGATGAGGATCACAAACTTCTTTATTGCTACGTGCCAAAGGTGAGTTAGTCAAGGATAACTAGTAATTTGAGGTATAACGCAACAAATAACTAAAACAGTTAATTGTTTTTCTTATTTGTATGTACTTCAAAGTTAAAATATTATTTAAAAACATCGTTGTTCCCCTACAAGATATTTATAAAAACGATCTTGTGGTGTGCCTATATATGTGTACTGTGTACAAATTATTCTCATTCTTTTTATTTAATTAGAAAAGCTCTAGAAGAGTTCATCTTTTCTATTAATACTACTCCCAGCCAGCCTAGTTTTTCGTTTTTTCTTATATTTTTGTATATGAGTAACTTTGCGTCATTTACCAGTATTATAAAATCAACTTATTTAAAGTTCATATTTAACATCTTTCTATTATATAAGGATTTCATAAGAAAAACAGAATTCGTAATTAATTAAATTTATATAAATATAGAATGAAAAATAAACCGATTCGGGCAGGGATTCGAACCCGCGACTACTTGGAAACCGTCCCGTCGCTCTACCAAATGAGTTACCGTATTTTTCATTCTATATTAACATAAATTTAAATAAGCTTAACATGGCTGTACATGATTAAAGATATTTTCAAATATTCATAATATTTTTTTTTTGTTTTATCACACAGTCGGAAATTATAATATATATAGAACATTTGACAATCTTTCGTGATTTTTGTTATTTCATTATCACTCTTAAATAAGACAATTTTCTTCAAAACCCACCTCACATAGTTTTGGCTATCCCACGGTCCACCCCTAAAAGTGTGCTTGGGTTTGAGTACAATGTTAATCAAGGATGTAGGGGTCTTGCCTTCCAAAAACGCCGGAAATATCACAGAGGTCCTAATAACTTAAATTTTAAATTGGTTTTTGCAAAACATAAATTCAGTATATTTGTAAAACTTCATATTTTGGTATGTCTCCAAAACTAAAATTACCACATGGTATAAGAGTGTTAGCAGGTAGGGCTTTTTATCCACCACCTCCCCCTCACATAAAATTGTAGGGTAGTAAAATATGTAATGATGAATGCTATAATATATATTATTAGGGTAAATTAAAACCTATCTATTTGCTGTGGCCTAATGAGTAGATACTAATTTTATAGTTTTTACCATACACATATGACATACTTGTCTTTGGACATTCACTTCTAATTTGAATCACAATTAAAATCTTATCATTTATAAATATTATGACGATTTGCCTTAAGTTGCTGTGTCTATTTTTCATCACCATTTAAAGTTCAGTATTACTTAGGTAACCTGAAATAATTTAATTAGGCAACTTAGTAGTCCTGGAGAAGATAACTGCTGACCATATCTATCAAAGTTCTGTGATTACTTAGGGTGCAGATACATTAACCTGGTGTAAAAAAATGAAGGTATAAAAGAAATAAATTAGAACTTAGCTGTGTTATTGGTAAAGCTTATCTAGAACTATTTTATTGCGGCGTTCATAAACTATTTCATTAACAATATATGGACACTAAATGGCTTCATCGTCATATTAATTTAATTTAATTTTTTTATTAAATGCATATACTCAAGAGGTACTGGAATCCTCACTAGAACAAGTTCCAAATCTCAGTATATGAAACCAACACTAGATACAAGTGATCCTCCAAAAAAAATATTTTGTTTGTACCAGATCTAACCATGAAGAAGAAATAGATAACAGTAGTCTAAAACTTTCTTAAGTATGTTTTTTATTACATCTTTTATAATCTCTAAACCTTATTTTCTTTAATACTTTATATATTTTAGGGAGATGTGAATAATGACATTTGTTTTCCCATTGTCCTCCCACTTAAGTGGTCATAGTTGTTGTTGGCTGATTAATATTTTATAGTAAGGTCATCAAGGTATATTTGTCAAACCCATACCTACATCC
This sequence comes from Napeogenes sylphis, assembly GCA_959347405.1. Taxonomy (NCBI): domain Eukaryota; kingdom Metazoa; phylum Arthropoda; class Insecta; order Lepidoptera; family Nymphalidae; genus Napeogenes; species Napeogenes sylphis. The sequence continues at coordinate 17,668,948 of OY365786.1, forward strand.
TTTGCTTGATTATTTCGTATTAACAGCTATCACACACACGTCTTATATAGTGGTTTTTTGGTAAGTTACTTAAAACTTATTTAAACATAGTTTTTTTTCAGTTTGGATATAATGTATAATAATATTGATTTTATTTTGTATTTATTATTTTATCTGTAGTCATTCTGTCTATACATTTGATTTTCTTAGTATTTAATTATTTCAACATCAGGAGGACCCAAAAGTTTTACCTATCTAGGGTCTAAAAAGGTCTTCTTGACTGCGGACTGTTCGTCTACGCTGTTTTTGTAAAACAAAAAGGAACGACCCATTCTTTTATCAAATAAAAGCAATACGACTTATACTCTGGCTCAAACTTTTAAAGCTGTTCTTAGCTATCAATCTGGGAACAGCTTTCGAAAATGTCTTGCCCTTAAATGCTATAACCTTAAGAACTGGTGTTACCTTTTATCAAAGATACGATGTCTCGCATAACTTTATAGTTATCTTTAATTCTACTTACTCTATCGCTGCGGAATACTTATTTCTTAAATTAGAAAAGGGTTTTATAAAAGCCGTTTTTGGTGTGTACTGTTCTGTCTACACTAAATATTTTTATGACTTAGATCAGCTCATGAACCCAGCAGAAAACGTTCATCACATAGTTATGGGCGATTTTACAACAAACCTTATAATTTATTCCTTTTTATCTCGTAATTAGTAAACTCAGATTTTTTTATTCAGATTTAACTCAGATTATTGTTATTATTACTATATTAACGTAATTATGAACCTTACTTATCTTTATACAAAAAACTAGCTACTCATTACTTCTTACTGTTAACCTGTAAGGTACCTACTAAGATCTAAGAAATAAACATTATTAAAAATATATTATAATAAACTAGCATTTTTAACTGATCTTAATCACTTTTTATTCTAACACATAATTCTCTGTGTTTTATGATTAAAATACGCCAGATCTATTCACTAAATTATTTAATTTCATAGAAGTCACGATTAAAATTTATCATCACACCATCAAGACTATGATTTTATCAATTATTTCTGAGGTAATATATTTTAGGTTAGTGTATAAACACTTAATTATATAGTAATACTAGTAATAATATTGTTCTTTTTCTTAATTTATTTATTTTGACACATTTGAATAAAAAGGTTATTCAATCCCCCATTCCCCTTTTATTTTCCTATAACATAAACCAAATACTGAACAAAGCTAAAGTGTATTGTTTTTAGGTTGCGTGTACAAATTGGAAACGGATTCTTATGATATTGACGGGAAAGTGGAACGATACAGATGCCCTTTCAATTCCAGCAAACCTGGCTCATACTCCCGGAATGTTTAAGAACTTGGGTAATGTGTCGAAGGAAGATAGGGATAATATGATCGAGAACTACCACAAAATGATAATTGTTAGGAATCCCTTCGAGAGACTACTTTCTGCTTACAGAAATAAAATGGAACTAACATATCAAAGCTCTAAGTACTTCCAGGTAAGTTTATTTATACATCTGTGTTTTATAGCTTAAATAATAACAACGTTGTGTCCTATAGACCAATTAGTTATTAAATAATCTATAAAATTTGTAGGTTATATGACTAGCTGCACCCCTAGTACGGAGTTGACGTTACGTAAACTATGACAGTTTTCGAAATCGTAGAATCAGAATCTATTGACAAATTAAAAAAAAAACTGTTGAAAATTATGTTTGTCTTTAGTTATTTTATAAGTTAGTTTAATTTTCGTAACGTCAAAACTCAAAACTCGTACGTATCTACTAGGAGTATAGGTCTACTGATATATTTAAACAATATTAAATATATAAGTTATACCATTGATGTCAATATTTCATATATTTGTCTAAGTAACTCGACACACAGATTGGATATTACGAAACAATTACTACGAAAACAAAATACATAAGAATATCCGCTTTATCTTTACTTCTCAGAAGTTGCTACAAATTTAGTTTTCCTTGATGACATCAATTCTTTCGTAAAAAAGATCATTAAATACTTTTAAAGATATAATTATGGTATATGTGTCATCGTCATGCTTTGTTAAAAGTAATAAATAAGTAATTATGACAATTTACTTGTCGAAAATAAAAACGTTGAATTGACTTTCTATCGGTTCATAATCATCATTTAAGTGCTAAAAATCACTCTGTATAAATACATTGTATAGTCAAATATTATCCTGTGCTACAGATCAGAATCTTGCCTTGTCTGAGACCGCTTTTTAACTCAACGATTCCAGATGCTTTATCTTCCGAGCTTGAAATACCTATGATATATTGTTTCGCGGTAAATTTGTGAGAAATAACACTCATCTTTTTTTGATCTGATACGTTATCTACTTAAGTTTCAAATTTAAAATAGACTATAAAGAAAAAATCGATGATGAAAATTTGGTGTAAGCAGTTATCCCCACGAATCTAAAGGAGAAAAAGACGTAGTTCATAGTTTGCTTTTAAATAAAAAAAATATAGGAAGTTTAGAAACTTATTTGGTCTTTAATTTTAATATATATTAAATAAAATATTATGAAAACATAAAATAAAAAAATGTATATTTTCAAAGTCGAACCATCTATTATTCAATAGGTTACAAGTTGACTCGACAAATATCTTAAGTCAATAATGGTTTACTTTACCAAGACATTCTTATGGATATTTAGACAACTCACACCAAAAATTAAAATATTAATGTACTTACATATAATTATGTAAATGTCAAAAAATGAAATCATTAACAAAAGAAACTAGATTTGAATTAACCAAGCATCTACCGATAAATTTAATTCAAGGCTACTCCTGAATACATATAATATCTATATATAAATGTAAACAAAGACTTCTGAATACATATAAAATCTATCTTTAAATGTAAACGGAGGCTGCTCCTGATTGCGATATATTTTTACCAATAACCAATAATAATCAATTAGACTTCAATAATTATGACATGATAAAAACACACTATCAATACACAATCTTTATATATGCTGATATTTGTATTAGCATTATTATTGGTTATTAGGTTAATTATCATTAAGATAAGTCTAAGTTAGGCATTTTCATAGCCATTCTTTAGTTATTAATATAAAAAACAATTTTATTGAAACGACGACTCCATTAATTTTCAAAACAGATTAATAATTTGAAAGACAAATGTTTGAATGAATAATATTCATTAAAAAGTGCAAATTTTTATTCAAAATGATTTAATTATTATTTTATCTGTGGTATAATACACGCATAATATTTTAGGACAGAATCGGGAGACGAATTATAAAAGCGTTTAGAAAAAATCCATCAAACGAGTCTCTAGAATTAGGGAACGATGTAACCTTCAAGGAGTTTGCATTGTTTCTGACAAGCAAGTCGAAGGAATTGGCTGATGTGACCAACAACGAACATTGGCAGCCAATGACCAACCTGTGCCATCCCTGCATCATCAAATATACATTAGTGGGTGAGTTTATTTTTATACACTTTGTTTTTTGTAAGACTAAATCTAAACATATGTTTTTGACTTTTGTTGTCCTTTTAATTTTTCAATTGTCGATATACTTGTATTGTTGAAGGCAGTTTCTTATTTTGAACCGTTTCATCCGCGTTCAGAATTACAAATATCTGTTAGTGTTAATAAAAAATGATGTAAAAAGTATTTAATATTAAAGACAAGAATATATTATAACAAACAATAATAATTGTTATTTAGCTTTAATGTATTAGTAATGAATGACCGCGGCTTCCCTTCCTTACTCAAATATATTAATATTAAATCATTAAAGTTTAAAACCTACTTAAAAAAAGAAAGAATATAGTGTATCTCACGTAAATGAAATTATTATCAAGTTTGTATTAAGCATTTAGATTAAGATCTCTTCTTCCATTCTATTTAATTTATGTCACAAATATTTTTCCATTAACAATCATAATAAAAAGCTCCAAAGATATTTTATCTGTAAGTTATAGGTTTTTTCTTAGAAAAAAACCTAGAAAAAACCTTTTCCTTAGAAAAAAACCATTCAGTTCCTCTTAGCTTTAAATATTAATCAAAGTCGTAAAATTAGAGATCCGCAAATTAGTATTATAATAATAGTTTATTGTTTATTTATTATAATTTGACTCGGACACCAGATAAGGATATAAGGATAAGAAATTAGTATATTAGGGGAAGCTTGGAAGTAGTGCCAGTGACCGAAAGACATAGAGGAAGTCATCTTTTATGGTATGGGTATATTAGGATGAGGGGTGGACAGGTATGTTACTAGAAGTGTTCGATATGAGAGTGGAGGGATGCAAAGAAAGAGGATGGATGAAAATAGATGGATGGATTGCGTGAAAGGCGATATGGAGCACACACTCCTTGTCTACAGAAATGGCTAGTGACAGGGAAGAATCGGAAGAATAAATACATACTCCCCCAAAATTGCGTTAAGGTCAGGGAGATGATGAACTTGACTCGGAAGCCAGATTTGTATTAAACGTAATATTTAGTTTCTAAACGACCTTTATAATCGGCAAACAAAAAATATTGGTTAAGATTTAGCACAACTATGTACAAATCTAACGCATTTTAAAGTCTGACATGTATTTTTCCACAAGGTTTCGTATAATATATACGCACCAATGTTAATGATGAACCACAAGGTTGACTCACGAAGAATATCAATAATTATATAAAAACTTTAATGTAATCAATCTAAAATTAGAAAAAAATTACAGAAATTAGTATCAAGCTTATCTCAACTTATCTCGAATTGAGATATCTTTTTTAAAATATATTAAAACTAAATTTACATCCTTATTCAATCATCATAATATTTTACGCAGTATTTGGTAATAATATTCATTCACTAAAGACTAGAGATAATTTATCGATAAAGTTTTATGGCAAATCTTTAATAAGATTTTATTCACGCGGAAAGAATTGACGGTTCTTGAATGACTTACTCGTAATTGGTTATCTTTTGTTATAGGTTTATAGGCTTGATAATTATACTTTTGTTAGAACTTGTTTGTCTTATTAACCAAATATAGCTCATAAAATAGGTAAAAAATGGGAAGTTATAAAATAAATAAATAGGAAGTTATATAAACATGTCATTTTTCATATATATTTTTGTAAAATATATTATTTCTGTCATTTTAATTACTAAGCAGTCGAGCGTTTGGTTTACGACTGTAAGAAATAGAAATCTCATACAAATGGGATATGAAATAAAACTACTCGTTATATTTATTACTTATGAATTATTAGTAATAACTAAAGTTTCTAAGAAGCAGGTGTGGGTTGTTTTAGAACTATTTACAAAGATAAGGTAAATTTTATCTTGATAAACTAAATTTCGTAATATATTCAACTTACGTTATCTAGATTAGATTGTCTAATACTTTGATGTTTATTATGTATTTTATTTTATATATGTCTCTTGTATCCTTTACTAAATTAATTATAATAATTATGTTATATCTAACTTTATAACGTTAATAGATAAGGGAGTAACATAAAAAAAATATATATGTTTTAATATTTGCTCAAATATTTGTATACTTTATAATTATTATCTTATTAATAAAAATCTTTGACATGTATAGAATTACCATAATTTGATATCAATACTACATCCATTGCAGTAGGTATTTGTTAAGTTTTGTTATTTCCGTTGTTTTTCAATTTTTTTTGTCCAATTGCGTCAGTCAATAGTAGGTAATTGCTTACAACTCGATTTTAAAGCCTAAACCTCATTCATAGTTGGTATACCTGTTATTAATACTTATGTATCACTTATTATTCTAAATATATAGTTCTAGTTCTACTCCTAAGTTATTAAAAACCTTTATCCTAGATACTTTTTCAAACTCCTAAATCTCATATCTTGCCTACTGTCACATTTATCAGTTATTATAAGAAATAATGCTGACTAAACATTTATCAGGAATATGACAATTATCGGTTACATATTTTTTTTATGGTGAAAACATGATGAATGACCTTTGCAAGATGTCTGCAAAAAAATAAAAATGAAGAAATAAAAAAAAATACAGGTATTCCTAATTTCGACGTCTACCACGTGTTTAAAAGTCGTCGGTAAATCTCTTTAACTGCTAACAAATTAAAGGAACGAATATTTTTAGTTTGGTAATAAAAAAAATAATTATTAAAGGATTTTTTTTGTTTAATTTTGTACATGTGAAAAATATATAATAAAATAATTAAAGTGATAAAAAAATCGGACTCACGAATAAAATTATGACGTCAATTATCAAACCAGTGCCTAAATACATAACTTTATAATGGTGTTTCGGCGTGAGCAACATCAAGCGTATGGTAATAATGGAGTAGTGTTGGATTGTACAATTTTGATACTTTGAAAATATAAATATTATATTCATGATTAATATTCCCATAACCAACATTTTCGTTTTTATAAACAATACTACTTATATTTCACATAATGTCAATTAAATAAAAAATATTTTTAATAAATTAAAAAGTACAATGTTATGGCTATTCTTGGTTTTGATTAGCCATTATTGTATTATTATTAAACTTTAATTTAAATATTACATAGCCAGGCACCAACCAAATGATAAACACATTAAAACAAGAAGATTGTAATTAAAAAAAGAACTAAGTATCTAATACTAATAAGAACAATATGCTATGTATTCAATATTGGGGTGATATTTTGAAAGATTTACTAATTAATTTCAAGTTAGGTATGAATCAGAACACGTGATAAACAAAAAGAAGCAGTCAAAGACGTATTTATAATTCATAATATTTATAGATTGCCCAGATCTCTAAAGTATCAAAGTGCGTTCGTTTGACTATAGTAGGTACTATAGAACGCGGCACATCTACGCAAATTCTCGCATTTGTGTGTGTGAGTGAATTTCTGCACCGAAATACCTTAGTTTTCAAACATATTTCAGGTCCAATAAGCATATTTAACTGATCACTTAATAATAAGAATATATAAAGAAACTTCTTTATATAATAATTATATCGCACATACACCAGAATAAGTCAACGAAGATTTAATTAATACAATGTAATCATTATATAGTTTGCTTGTTAACTAAACAAGGATACGTCTTAGTACATCGACCTTCAATTTTCTATTTTTTTAGGTTACATACCTTAAGACCTCCATGTAGGACTAGCCTCTTTTAATGCTAGTAATACCGGTGTAACCAGAGTTTAAACCTAGTTTGTATGTTTCTGGGCTTTACGAAGATCTCTAACTCAGAGCGGTCTGTAGGCTAACTGGGAAGTACTAGTATTACTAATTTAGGTGATTAATTAGGATGAAGATTATAATAATTTTAAGAAAAATTTTATAGCTTATATTTATTTTAAAATATTTCAGTGTATTTAATTAAGTTTAAAATAAAACATTTATTTCTAAGAAAATATTAAAAACCAATGTATGATATATCTTCCATTTGATAAATTATTCTTTCAGGTAAATATGAAACTTTTGCGGATGACGCGCTGCTAGCGCTGCATACGATCAACGCGTCTCACATACAGTTCCCTCAAAGCAAGCGACCAGCTGGTACCGCTGACAAACTATACAACTATTTCTCGCAACTCGACCTCCCGCTGATAAGAAAGCTGTATAAACTTTATAAATATGATTTTAAAATGTTCAATTATAATCTCGATAACGTTGTCGGGTTTGATCTGGGATAGCTTTATTGCAGTTGAGAGCAAATTAATATATGTTTAACAAATTTCGAGTATGAAATAATATGAATATAATGAATATTTTTGGTCTAGCATAGATTCTCAAGCTCAAAGTAATATAACCATTCTAAACCTCGTAACTATTCTTTAACGTCAACATGGCGGTGACAAAAGTTAGAAATGTGTCATCGCTTGACGTATCTTACATCCGTTATATTCTATAATTATTTACATGAATATTGAAATAATTATTCATATAGGCATATTATTAATAATGACTTGTCGACAATCTCTGGGAACACAAAATCAATTATTTTTTACAATCGAAAGTTCAGAGTTGAGATGAGCTTCATATATATCACTGAGATAAACGTTATTATCGAATTTAATATTCAGAGTTATTAGTATCCAATATGTACAAATAGTTACTTCTCAATATTAATGTTTTTAGTTTTGTTTTTATATAATATCGTTATTTTGCTAGTAATTATTTTCTTAAATTGTTATCATACATTCAAATTCTATTATGTTTTTAATTGATTCATAATTACCATTTAATGGTAATAAAACACATATTTAAAATACAATACTTATCTGTCAATTATTCTGATTGGTTGATACTTGATATACAGCCAATCACATCATTTGACAGCTGTCAAATTATTCTAGCAACAGTCGGTTAGTAGTTAATTAAAATAACTTTTAACCGAATACAAACAAATCAACATATTTGCTATACACGTGTTTACACGAATTGTGTCAAGTTGCATTGTGTAATTTATGTAATGGTATGACTGAGTTCATTGACCCTTACCATAGTAATTAAAATAGGGCTTCCTAATCACGGCTAGGGTACGTTGCCTTTAATTATTATTTTTAAACCTAGAGTAGGGGCTGGATGAACATCTTCCGTTTTTTTCTAAGAATTGTATATAAAACAATTATGTTGAACTTTTTAAATTTGATAAAAATGTTTTTTTATCGAAAGCCTAAATATCATATTTGATAGAAATAACGATGTTTTTACAAACATATTTTTTTATTGATTTATTGCAATACTGCGGTTATATTTATTTTTGTCCGACGATAACTGACCGACATTAATGCACAGTTATCGTCTCTGATGATAATGTTTCTCTCATATTTATTTAAAATAAGTAAAGGGTGGAATACAACATTTAAAATAAATCTGCAACAGTGGTTTTCAAGGTATACGTATACAAACAAACATACAAACATTTTATTAGAATATTACGATGAAGTCTTCCAAGCTATAAATAAGGTTTGAATCTCTAATTTAATCCCAGTGACGTCAGATACTTAAAGAAACGCATTTTTTTATCAGTAATTCATTTTTGTATATAATTTCAACCCATAATTAATTTAATAACCAAAATAATAGCCTATGTAATAGAGGCGGTACTTAAAACGGTACATAATCATAAAGCTAAGAAGAAACGTTATCCCGACTTATCAGACATCAAAGACTATTATATCAACGATACACGAACAGACTGTATGAATATAAATAAAATTGTGTTATTCAATAATGAACCAATCATCATGTGTGATTCAAAATAACCTTACATCGAAAATATGTTGCGTCACAATTAAACTGATTCAGCGTTTAGTTTTTTGTCATAAAATTCTCATTGTTTGAGATTTTAGAACTTGACATATTGCATAACATAATTCATTACGCGTATGTTTTTGTCTACGAATAATTTAAATAACGAATACATTTATTAAATTGTTGAATATTACGAATATTTTTTCTTTTAAGGAGGTTTCGTTAGTTGTTTGCAACTGTGAATTTTATAGTGTGTTAATAAGATTCAATATTCTTTGTATGTTTATTCTATGAATTAAATGCCAAAAGTCAAATTAAATGCTTGATGTAATAAAAGTACATAGTACAGATGTTTGCGCACTTTATCAATTAAGCTACCATAGAATGAGTTGTAACAACTCTTTTGTCATAGACTAAAGTATCTTTACAAGTCGAACGTGGTTATTATTACTTATTATTATTATTATTATTATTATCAATTACCTCATACTAAGTCTATAAAGAAATGTATATTTATAATTTTATTTATTGTAACAATTTCAATCTGTTGTACTTAGTTCTTAAAAGATATAACTCCGTTAAGAGCTGAATATTAGGTGTACTTGTAAGTTAATATTCCAAAGCTCTCTGTGATAGATTTTAAATATTTTATTGTATGTCACTTCTATACATACCAAACACTACAACAATTGGAGGCCTTAAATATGTACAATATATGTATAAGTTGAATATAAGCTTATACATAAGAAGTTATTCTTCAGTAAGATATTTTGTTTTAATAACTGGAGAATAATGTATAATAATGAGAAGTTATTTCGCTAAGAACGAAAAATATTTGATAATATTACAAACCATTTCTTACCATTTGTATTTTTGTTTAACTGCTTTTCATATGTTAATTATGTTATTTATTTTATCTACAACTTAAATTCGAAATCTATTGTAATTGTCCAGTAACACAATGTATTTTACTATATTAAAACAATATATACCTAACTGTTGTGTATTGTTTTATTTAATTTTAATTAATAATGAACACCTCTATCGTCTCAAGTTTCAAAATCGTTCTAGATGACGTCACCCGTCTTGATTCTTGTTTCGTAAGTTTTGTGCGAGACAAAAAATTACTAGAATACTATAACAAAAAATACATCGTTATCTTAATATACTGGTCATTCGTATTTTAAAATACAAAGAACATATTTGTTATATTTATATTATTATAAAATATTAAATTGCAGAGTTTTGGTTGAGTTTTTATTAATGCTTCGGAATTCATATTTTCAATAACTTGGAAGTTAATTTATTTTCATTTTAAAATCTTTTAATTGTTAAATTATTTAAGGTTCAAGATCTTATTTATTAATTATGGAACCTTGAACCTTATTTATATAATTATAGAATCTTGAACTTTGTTTCAATTATTATTGAACCAGCAGCTGCCCTGTAGTTCGCCTTGAAGATCTGAATTTAATGTCTTCTTTATAGGGACAGTCGACATTTATGTTTCTTTCTAAAATCCTAACAAAAGTTTCTAACCTTGTAGTAAGGATAACATTGAAAAGGCGTCACAACCGAAATTATTGTAATGTATACGTGTAATCTATACGTTCTATGTTAGACATATTATGTTTATTTTAGATCTATCAATTTAATAATCATCTTAGTTTTACACATTGACACAACAGCAAATCATGAATAAATTTGTGCTGATTTTGCGAAAATAATCAGATTTTATCTTTAGGTTAATAATGGATAATTAGTTTAAATAATACTCCAATAATTACAAGGCCGAAATAAAGTAATAATTTGAAAAATTGCTGTGCTATCTTTTATCTTAGATTCAGTGAACGGATCAGAGTGATGGGCGACTGCAACCAAGAGAGAAGAAGAACAAGCAGACTGTAAGGTATGTATATGGTTATTTTATTTTATTAAAAACCATTATATAAATTATCTAAAAATTTAATTGAAAATTTCTAGTCATTGAGCTGTTTAAAAAAAATCCTTTTTAACGATAAAAGTACCTACAAAATGCAAATACAAAGAATAAATATTTATTTTAATACTTCAGATGTTTTAATAAACTTCCAATTAATATGATAAGACTATCTAATTATACATGAACTTTTTGAGTTCAAAGGTTTTACAAAACGGTGGAAACAAATGCATTGTATGAGGTAAGTTTTAAAAACTAAACGTATTTTGCAAAATATTTATTTCATACAGTTAATTAAATACATTTATTATAATACTAGACTCCTATGGGTCTAAGGTAGCCCTGTCCAATGATGTCTGCCGGTAACTTGCAACTTTTCCACGGATTTGAACGTATCGCAAATGGACCTTTTCCATGTAGCGTGACTAAAAAAGTTTCAAGAATTATAAATTATAGTGCGCTTATTTTGTTTACCTGTTATTGATCTTTATATATTAAAAAAAGAAAGATAAACAAAAAAAATGTCTTTATGGATCCTTGAGGTTGTTTACTTATGTTTATTTTTAATTTTACCATAAACCATCCATCAAAACATCAAACTAATTTCGTATAGATAAGTTTTATCTCTTGCCATATTTTTATCAATGCAAGCAAACTAGTTATCCAGAAGTCAATTCCATATAAAGGAATACATGGTAGAGACAATCAGTTATTTATGTATGACCTTGGTCGACAATATTGAATATTGTCGATCAAGGATAATCAAAGATAATAAAATTGATAATTAAAATTTAAATACCTTTCAATCATAAAACAATATTGAATATTATTTTATGATTGAAAGATATTTAAATTTTAATTATCAATTTGAACCTATCATCAGCACCTTTTAATGTTTTTTATTATTTTAAGTTTTCATATATCTTGCATACATATACCTATTATATAATAAATATATCTTATATAACAATTCTCACCTGTCATCCCTGGTACCAAAGTAACGTTATATCTCCCGTTGTTCATGACGAGAGGCCAACTGTCATCCACTGAGGAGACTATAAGAGTAGTGCTCGCTACGCCGATGTCTAATGTAAGATTTGATCCCAAATACTTTATTCCTAAACGGAAATGAGAATTTATCTTATATTACAATCCCATTTATGAATTAAACTTCATATCGGGATTGAATTAAAACAAATTAATACGTATCGATTATCCTTATAAAAATTTCGATGTCGATGCTTTAATACATCATCATATATCAGATAATAAACATTATAAAAATCTTTATATATATATATATATATATATATATATATATATATATAATTTCTATATATATATATAGAAATTATAACATCCTTCTATATATATATATATATATATATAGAAGGATGTTTGTATATATGAAATCGATGAACTCAGAAACTATTGGACCGATGATTATGAAAATTGGTATGTATATGTATTTTTCCACGGAGAAGGTTTATATGGTATGCCCATTGATGTAACTCGCCACCAGGCGGCGCTGTCAAATATCGACTTCCGCCCCGTTCAACCGATTGTCATAAAAATTGGTATGACCATGTATTTTTCCTCGAAGAAAACGAATATGCCCATTGATGTAACTCGCCACCAGGTAAAGTAAGGGTTAACTCAGCGAAGCGGGCTGGGTTCGCTAGTCTAATATAAAACCAATTGTAAGTGTTTGTAGTCTTATACCTTTTATTTTAAACCTGGTAGCTTCTGGTGGTAGTTGTGGTCTGGTTATTTCCAGTGAGTCCAGATGTACTCTGACCCCTGCGTACCCGAAAATCAGAGTCTGAAGGAATCCGCCCATCCCAGTGTGGAAGTTGACAGCACCCAGACGAGGGCGACGGAGTTCTGACCAAACCTGATATAATTCCAATTAGTATATATTTCTAGAGTATTTTTTAAATTATACAGTTAATGGTGTGTCCATGTCATACCTTAAACGGTTCTCTGACATATCCCTCATAGCTCTTGTTGAACAATGTGGATGCCCGAAGGTTATCTTCTATATCCAGTAGTCCAATGGTGTGCATGCTCCACGTCATGGCGGGTCCATTTCCTCGTGTCACAGACTCGTAGTAGGTCAGATCGTTGGCTCGGGTCGATCTTTAAACGTTGATAAAATATTGATGTTATCGACGCAATACTTTTATTTTGGCTCTATGATCTGAAGATAGCAATATATTTCAAATATCTTAGAATTAAAAAAACAGATTTACTTATTATTACAACATGGTTTAAAAATGTATATTATACATACCATATTATACACACTCTCTACTAATAATTCGTTTAATATTAGTTACCTGTGATCATAAACTTTTAGAATCCGGATTAATATTAAGAAATAGTATAAAATGAATGACCAATCAGTTTATATTAACATTTTATGCTAAAAGTTAAAATATTATCTTAAAAGTTTAAATATTATCCTAAAAGTTAAAATTTATGCTAAAAGTTAAAATATTATGCTAAAAGTTAAAATATTATGCTAAAAGTTTATGTTATAAAATTATACTATAGTTACTTAACATCGATAGTAAAACCTTTTTTATCTGGTAAATTAAATTTTGGCATGAACCATTGACTATTTTACGGTCGTCAAAAAGGAGAGTAAGTTCTTATTATAAATTGTAGATAGCTAAGTTCACCCTTATACATCAAGAGAAAAAATATCGTTCATTGAAAATAAATACAGATAATCCAAAAGATTAATCCCAAATAAAATGGATCAATGAGAATTCTTAAAAAACTACATACGTATTCATGGGATACATAAGCGGGAACCCAAGCAGCACAGCATCAGCTTGCTTGATATTCTCCCCTCGAGGGTAGCCCTGGAACTGAGGATGGTAGTCCCTTGAGGAGTCGTAAGGGAGGTACAAACTCCAAGCGATGTCAGACCAGTGACCCGGATCTTTCGTCGTGTAGTAAGACTTGCAGAGACAAGCCACATATCTGTTATAATTTTAATTATATTTTTTTTTAGACGATACCTCTATAACAACACAAGATTTGTAGCGTAGATAACGTCGAGGTGTCTTGTTTTTATTTTCATCGGTATAAATCCTATTAGATGAAATAATACATTTTTACAAGATTTTTTTCACACTAATATTTGGTATTTTTCTGACTCTTATTAGAATGTTTAGAATATTTCTTTTTAATGGATATAGGTAAGAATGAATAATATAAAATATTGAATAAAGTATCACTTACTCGGCCAAATATAGTGAGTAGCCAGCGACAACGTTGGTGAACACTGAGTTAGTAATATTAGAGTGATCTTCGTCAGGACCCATTACATCTAAAATTATAAACACTCTTTGTATAATGAAGATGATTATCCTATCCCATTACATCTAAAGTTATAAACACTCTTTGTATAATGAAGATGATAATCCTATCCCAATTCCCATCCCTCTCCGTTATTAGAGATTATATTATTTCTCTGTTCCGGGTGGGGGAGGGGGAGGGGGGGGTATGTGGTTGGGCTATCACAAACTTAAAAATACCAAAATACACCTAGACTTGGAACAACTATATGTAGATTACACAAACAATCGTCCCGTGTGGGAATCAAACTCACAAACTCTGATACAGGAGTCTAGGTCTACTGGGTCACTAATCACTACACCAAAAGGAACATCTAAGATATTTCAATATTTCATAGACAAAAAACTTAATTTTACACTTATTAATTGAATACAATTATCTAATTATTAAGTATTCGGTATTAGTATATATATATATATATATATATATATATATATATATATATATATATATATATATATATATATATATATATATATATACATATTTATATATTTATATTTATTTAGAATGGATACGAAAGCTGACACGGTAGCTATGTTGGTAAATTGATGAGACGTGTTCCCAGAGGTCGCGGGTTCGAATCCCTGCCCGTCTCGGTTTATTATTAATTCTATATTTATTTAAAAATTGACATACATACTTACTTTCAATATCATAATAGCCAGTGGTGTAGTTGATAACTGCTTTCGAAGCCCAAAAGTCTGCGATGTTTGTGACTATGGAGCAGCCCCCGTGCTAAATATAAGGTAGGTATAACTAACTAGTCATTTACCAAAAATATAGTCAAAATGTCCATAACGTAGGCATTTAGAGATGAAATTGTGTTATTGACCATTAGGATTTCTGAAAATATCTTGTACCCGTAAATGGTCATCTGGATCAAATAGAATAACCTATACCAATGAATATTATAGAACCAATCATATTTTAAAAGGCTTCAAGTCGACTCTGGTATCTAATTCGAGTCGAAATAGACAACTTTAACTTTAAACGTTGACCAGTCGAATTGACCGGTCAACATCCTTCCAAAATAAAAACTGGTTTTAACAACAAGAGCGTCATAGTCAGTTTTTACAGTGTGGAAATAAATATAGATTGAAAATCCATTAAAACAGGCAGAATTCAAACCTGCTACATCTGGGGTTGCTAAATCCCAGTTTTAAAAATGAATAAGCCTAGATAGGCTAACCAGTATAAAGTGATTTTAAAGCATAAATAATATCTCTTAGCCGTTAAAATGGTATCAAAGTAGGTTCAGTCTACCTTCAGCCATTCCTCGTCTCTAGTGAGCGCTAGGTACTGTCGCGCCGCGAACGAGATGCAGCCGGTGACATGCTGCTCGTACTCGGCGACCTCGGGGCAGCAGGGCTGCGTCACCTCCACCCCTGTGAAGGCGCTCTCCCAGGGGAATCTGGAAATTGGGAATTTCTTTGTATAGCCTGCGAATCTTAAGCATGCAAATATTTATACAAAAGTAGTTGTAGTTTGCGACTTCCCATCATACGTAGATTTAGAATATCATAACAATGTTAACATGTGCTTCAAAAATTTGAAGAGTAGAGAATTTTTTATTGAAATTCAAATAGATGTGTATTTAAGAATCGTCTTTCGTTAAGTTATCAAGTTATGTTCGGTTCGTGAAATCGTGTTTGATTGTTTGATTCCTTTGAAGTAATTAATTACTTATTTGACTAAAAATTATTCATATACAAAATTCTGTTTTTCGTGAATGATTTCGACGAATTCTATATTTTGTTTGCAGGTAGTGTCCAACTAATTGTCTTAATTAAATCTTAATAACAGCTTAAAAAAAAAAATCTTCGGCTATAACCACTAATAGAAAAATGTTAAAAACCTCTTTCTTAATAAAAAAAAAATAATTAAATATTAATATAAACATATTTTAATAAAGTATATTTAAGAATGTATTCGCTGCCGTAGAAATATTTATAAATATACTAATTAGTAATTACATACATAATCTAATCATTATTGAAATGTATGCGCCTACTATATTTGTAAGAGCAAAGATTCATTTAAATATTTTAACTTAACCTAAACTAGTGACATTATTACTGACATGGTAATAACAAAATATAACAAAGCTTTACATTCCACGCATCTATTTTAAATGTTTAAGAAAAATATTTTCAATTCATATTCCTATATTTTTATGGTTCAGTATATATTTAAAGTAAAATGGTTTACTGTCCAAGGTGTTAAGGGATCTATTACCGAGCCTAATTCTTTGAGTTTTTTTTGTTCCAAACGCAAGTGACCTGTATTAGTTATTTGCACTAATAACTTTAAAACGATTTGTAATTTATATACAGTTATGAAAAACAGCCATTTTTCTTGGACATAATCTCTGATAGTATGGTAAATAAAACCTCCTATCACATAACCATTAATTAAACATTATTTAAATTCAAATTAACATAAATCAACAGGCCATAATTAATTTCAATATTTTCCTCGAAAATCAGTATGTGGAAATAAAATTGTAATAATTTTATTTATTAAAATATTACACTTAAGTATGCATACGAAGAGATATGTTAAATCCCAATCATAATTATGTAAATAATGTAATTTTAACAGTCAAATAAATAGTTATAATATCTATATCTACAACCAGTAACAAATACCAACCTATATCCCTTATTGCCTGTTCTCTTCGCCAGTTCAGAGGCGACATGTGCTCTGTCGAGGCGGTACTGCAGCAGGTTGCGCGCCTGCCGCGGGTACAGGAGCAGAATGGGGGGGAACATCCACATTTCCGTGTCCCAGAAGCTATGACCTGGAAAGCCAGTTTTTTAGTTATTTGTTTAAAGTACTCTGCCTTAAATACATTAATATATTCGTTGTAGAAGTGAGTCAATAAAATGTTAAACCTTTATTTTAAATTCTTTATTAATAAATTCATTGAAGACCTTTTCGTCTAGTGGTTATTAACAAGAATACGAGACATTTATTTATTAACAAGACACCTTGTTAGGGTGTAAGAAATTAAAACAAAATACTATGTAGATATATGTAAATAAAACTACTGTAGATACTATGTAAATAAAACTAATTTATATGTTATGAAATTTAAATTCCTTATTATAAAGTTACCTTCATAATCATCGAAGGTGCCTCCTCTACCAAGACCCGTTGGGCTCAAACCGAAGAAACTATCGAGAGGTAAGTGTGACTCCTCAGAAGGCAAGGAACTCAGGAAGTAGTACCATATACCGTTTACTATTTTAGCCTGCAATTACACATATAATGATATTTTAAATTCAACCAAAAAAGAAAGAGAATACTGTAATTAAGAAATAAAATAAAATGTTTACCAATTGCAAGTTGCCTTCTATTTCCATAGTGGCTTGTTGGTACAGTTGCAGCCATTCTTCCACATGCTTCTCGTACAATTGCTCGCCGTCCACCTGCAATACTACCAAACGTGTCACTTTACCATACTGTTAATAAGAATAGGTTTAATATATAAATAATTAAGAAGTATTATATAGTAATCGTAATCGTTTAAAATATTTGTTTAATTAGTATTCATTACATGGATTATGTAAAACTAATCTTACATACCTTTAACAAATTCTTCCCTCGCGATAGATTCATTTTTATCAACAGTCATCAAAAATGTGAAAACTCTACCCCTGACTTGTGGTACCACCAAGTGATCTGGCACTGATGTCCAATACGCACATACATCTACTGGAAGTGGCTGAAGTTCTAGGTCTTCAGATTCCATCGTCTTTCCGCAAGTCTTCCATACAGCTGCCTCGTCAATAATCTCAGGAGTGGGTTCATCAAAGGCAATGTCTTTGCTGTTGGGACCTGCCATTTGTTTAATGGCTATCCAGATTTCATGATGAATGAAGTTTGGATCTAGAATTTTTTTAAGCTTATATTAGTACTTATCTATATGTATATTTCTTATCTATATGTATATTTTTGTATAATTTTTGGGTATGGCATAAGTTGCCTATAAAAATAATTAAAGCAAATAATCTTGCCATAAATATTGCATTGTTATTATTCGTTAAACTCATCACGATTCACGATATTAAATATTTACTCAATAAATATGAAAAACGAGATATCGTTAAAAAATTGAGAAGAACTTCTAGATCTAAAATTAAAAAGCATAGCTATAATATTTAAAATATGAACTGATAAGTAGCATTGTAAGTTTATGTAATATATTCAATAGAGTTTCAAAAAGTTACTTTTTATCCTTGATAAGTTTACAGGTAATGTTCTATTTATTACTTACCAGCGTGGGTTTTAGGCATGACTTCTATTTGATTCACTATTGTTCTAGTATAAAATCTATGCGCATATATCCTTTGAGTCACTACTGACCGATCCCTGTCTACTTTAACTTCGAAAACCCCATGTTTCGTGTCCAAACTATAAACTGGACTAAAGGGGTAATGGGTCAGTGTGGAGTTTAGACGAATGTTGGCCCAAGCTGGAATTCTTGCTCTTCGACTTTCACCCTTACGACCGTTGTACAGACCGTTCATATAAACTGTATCGCTGAAGACGTTAGTGGCCACATGGCCATTCCCGACTGAAGGCATGAAGTGTTCATCGTTGGGTAAACTGTGGATAAAAAAAAGTATTTTTATAAATTACAAACTAAAAAGGTATTCTTAGGTCTAATAATTTATTACTACTATTAAAACTATTAAATATATAAAATTTCCATTACATTGTTTTTATTAGTTATCAGATTCTAATAATTCTAAAATTCAAATTTATAATATCTTTATTCAAGTAGGCATTTAGTCGCACTTTTGAATCGTCAATGTTTATATTAGATTGGTCAGTAACAGTCAATCCGTAAGTAAGCTACCACCAAAGGAATGCTGCTCTGCTGAGAAGAGCGGGCCACAAACTCAATAGTTGCTCTTTTTTAAAATGAGATTTTACAATTAGTTTGAATTATACATTATAACATCAACCCTGCTAATGAATTCATAACCCAAGTTCCACACATTTCGATCAACCAAAACTGTTATAGTAAGATTTATTTAATATTTATTTAAGATTTATTTAAGATTTATTTATACTTTTAATTTTAGATTTAAAACTAAGAAAAGAAGATCTAACATATCTTGTGGAACTTTATTATACTCAAGGCCATGAAGAATTTGTTAATTTTTTGAAGTCAAAATTAAAGCGTTACGAATTTATTTTTAACCCCCGACTCAAAAAGGGGGTGTTATAATTTTGACCTGTTGATCTGTGTATCTGTGTATTTGTGTGTCTGTCTGTGGCAATGTAGCGGCAAAACGCGTGGATGGATTTGAATGCGATTTTTTTAATCGAAAGCTAGGTTCGTCGAGATGGTTCTTAGCTATGTTTGGTCGAAATAGAAATAGTCATCTCCAAGATATTGAGGTTTTATTGGCGCGGGAGAAAGGTTCTTAAGCCATATTATTAGAAATACTTAAACAAGTGAAAATTTGTTAGTCTGTAGGTTCATTTAGCACAATAAAGAAACTAGTAACATAACTTTAAAAAGCAGAAAAAATATTGAAAATATCTATAAGCATGTATAGCCATGTTAAGCTTATTTAAATTTATGTAAATATAGAAAGAAAAATAAACCGACACGGGCAGGGATTCGAACCCGCGACTACTAAGAAACCGTCCCGTCGCTCTACCAACTGAGCTACCGTATCGCTGTCCGTCTCGGTGAATAAGGTATTCTATATGTGATCGTATTTATCGGGATCGGATCGGAATCCCTGCCCGTGTCGGTTTATTTTTCATTCTATATTTATATAAATTTAAGCAGGAAAAAAAATAAAAATTTCATTAAATCCCCGATGCAAACAGACTTCTAAAAAGAAAAAAAATAATAATATTATGTACTTATTGAAGTCGTTGCGTCGGGCTTAATTAAGGAAGAAATGAAAACTCAAGTAAGTACCAAATAAAGAAATTACGATATTGAATCACATAGACTAAGTCCTCAATGATTAACTTCGTAAAATAGACACCATCTGCATCGTCATCGTAAGTACAACGGTCCCCCGACGAAATGACTTCAATAAGTACATAATAATATTATTTTTATTATTTTTAGAGGTCTGTTTGTATCGGTGGTTTTTTAGTTTTTTTTATAATTATTGTATTTATTCTAAGTATGTCACTGTTTTTCATATATAAGTATTCAAATTTTGCCGTATATATAATACATTATGAAAAATGTATTGGGAAGCCAATTTCTTAAAAAACATTCCATGCATTTAGTTTTCTTAGTACTTAATACGAAATTATTAATTTCGAACCAATGAAGAACACATGACAGAACACTGTTTACTTCGTCATAATTAGCCTTATTACGCTAAATTTAAAAAATAAGTGAGGTATCACCAGTAAAAAACAATGTATTTTTACGTAAAGAGGGAAATTATTAATATAAAAAGAAGCCAAGACAAAATCCGTCTGAAATACCCATTATTAGATGAGAACCAGCCGATTTACAATTATTTATATCAACCGTCTGAACTATTTTTTTCACCTAATAGATAACAAAATCAAGCGCAGCGCTACGCACACCATAGTGGTTAAGTTTTCACAGTAATGTTTGATGTTTGATTTTAGCGTTTTATTAACTCCTCTGCTGAGTAAATGTTGAACTACTATAAAATTTTGAGCACAATAATGAGTTGTTAAAACATTGCAAAAAACGTAACAATTTTCTGTGACCTCTATTTGCATACCGCGTAATAAGTTTGATTTTACCAACTTATTCATTTTCAAACTATCTTTAAAAAAAAATTTTAGCCTCCTAAGTTCTAAGTCATCTTCAATAGTGCGCCCCTTGGCTCTAGATGCTATATTGATATCTCGACATATACCTAATATTTAATCTCAAGACAGGATTTTTCCGAATAGTTTTCTTTATTACTTTAACCGCTGGTTTCGTACAAATATTACTTCACCTACTTTGTATAATGCTGTAACAGTGATTGGGTACCCTTTATCACTTCCGCTTATTTTTTATTCACAAAAATATTTCACACCAATTGGCGCGTACAGAAATCTCCATTATTTTATAAGAATAACAGATTATATATTTTTTATTGTATCTGTAGATATTTATGACCAGACTAAGTATTTTGGGACTTATTATCTTGGGACTAAACTACTGGATATAATTGTGATTATTCTTTATGTACCTACTAGTAATGATGTTGTTACTACGTTGTTAGAAGTTGTATTTGTTGGCACGTTCTCCTACACATAAAAGAAAGTGTCTTTTAAAACAATTATTAACCGCCCCGTTGGTCGAGTGGTTAGCGCAGACGCCTAACGTGTCACGGCGCAATGGGGCTCGGGTTCGATTCCCGGCGGAGATAGGCATTTATGTGATGAGCATAGATGTCTGTTTCTGGGTTTGGTCGTTTATTAAATATATTTTCAGTTTATATATGTGTATTTCTATGTATTTGTATCGTTGTCTAACACCCTTAACACAAGCAAATAATTTGCTTACTTAGGGGTTAGATCAATGTGTGTAATTTGTCCTGATATTATTATTATTATTATTATTATAAAACAACTACAGCAAATCGAAGATAAATCTGTTTTTTTCAAGGTTCCATAAGATCTGAACTAGTGTTCCGAACGAGTACCACTTTTCTAAGTCAAAGCGGACGGAGTCGCAGGCAACAAATATACATAAATAACAAGATATATTTATTACTCATACTTTAGACAGCGATAAAAATAATAAATATAAACATTGATATTAAAGTCACATTAGATAAGTTTCTCCATATTGTTTATACTATATTATTTTTTAAACGTTTTAGCGTAGTAACATAATAATATTTTCAATTTTCATCTTTGTGGTTATTTAAAATATCATTCAACTTTAATTGCTTATCAAATTTCTTAAGATGTATTATGATCGAATAAAAGCAATAATCTTGCACTTTGGGTGGCTTTTATAATAGAAAATTATCAAGTCAAGCCACTATTATGTTTATAGTACGGGCTTAGTTCAATCACAGAAAGAATTATAGCCATATAAAATCTCAATTAACTAATATTGCCTACAATTCGTAGTGTAACAAATTGCGTAATTTATGTTTTTTATAATTAGTTATTTCTAATCTTATTACTCAATTATCAATTTAATTAAATAATGGAAATAAAACGTTTTGGCTGACTATTTTGTGTCGGTTTACATATTATTATGCGGGTACCTACATTATATAATTAATTAAAAAAACACTCACTTGTGAGTTGAAAAAATATGGGCGTCATCGCTTACGTCTTCGGTTTCTATTAAGAATTGTTCTACGATGGTATGAGTTCCTCCTCTTGTGGTTAAAATAACCACCACGAAAGCAGCCGCCGCCAACAACCCCAACATGGCCGCTGCTTGTTTATTTCTAGCCAAGAAGTTCCACATCCATGTAAATTAAACCTTTTTGAAAGCTTAAAATATCACTAGCAGCTGTTAATTTTATTCATTTATTGGCAAGGCTGTATAATTCAGATATGTGCCTAGCAGAAAAAAATCGTCTTTACTTTCGTTTTTGATTCTATAATTCGATTCTTAGCAGCGGTTGACTTCTGCGATTATTGTAGCAGACTAATCGGGTCGCGCCCGTGTACCACCACGTCGCGTCGCCCTGTAGATTACGCGACCTGGCTGACATGACACACTTTATTGTTCTATTAACGATAATCAAGACTAGGGTTGTCGCTTTGTCTGTACATCCTGACACCTTATCTGATTGTGATATTGTTCTAATGACGTTTTAATTTGCAAATAAAAAAGGTTTGATGATATCATTTAATTTAGAAACATTTACAGCTTTTTTCTATTATTTTGTCATGTTACAAATAGATAAATAGGCGACCCTGTCCAGGTCTACTAATTCAATTGTCACTTCCTAATTAAAACGATCTAAAAGACCTACAGTGGAGTTAATTATATAAGACAAGACAATACTAGCTTGAATAGTAGATGATTCATTATCTGAACCTGTAACGGAGTTCATTGACCCGATTTCTAGTCATATGAAACAACGCAAATTGTAAAACTATTGTTTAAATAAACTCACATTTGGTATTTCCAATGAAAGTTTATTTATTTTTTTATTAACTGATCTATCAAATGGTGTTAAGCAAATTCATTAATTATAATCTCTCCTAATACAGGTTACTTGAGCTCGCTTACTTACTTACTTATGTATGTGTTTAAACAATTCGATAAAACTGGCTAAAAATTGTATAAAAAGTTACTGGTTAAATATAATCCCGATTGAATAAAAAAATAATAATATAAAATCTGACACTCTAAACCACAAGTTATACCTAAATTTCAATTCAGTAGCGGAGGCATCAGAGCGTGCGCCCCCTGTCACGGTCCGCCGCGGGACACGCTAACAAATCTGGTGGGTACAGGTATTAGATAAGGTTTTAGATATTATAACTTTATATTAATATTATCTTTATAGATACTATGTATACGTATACTTTAGATATATAAGAATATATATCATCTACCAATTAAAACAGGCGATTATAACTCTTCGATCGTCTAAAAATATTGTTAATACACTATAGAGTTTGACCGATACAAATATAAAAACCACTTATAATCAAATTCATTTAAGGTATGTATTATATATTTTTTTTCTTTCTAATAACAAAAGTACTTATAAAATAAGGAAAATTACAATGAAAAGCCTTTTCTGCGTCCTTTACACAATCCTTTGCGCAATTTTTGAAACTTCTTTTATTTTTAGTAATTATAAGGTCAAAGATTCTATATAACTAGAAGAACCGATATTATTAGATGCTTTGAATTTAAAGTATCATCATCTCATTATCTATTTAAATATTAATTTGTTTAAATATACGATATATCTCTTTAAATATCTTAGAGTTACATAATTACTGTGAAGTATATAAAATAAACTGTACATCTTCTTCTTGTTCTTTACTTTGACATAAATTATATGTCAGTTTTGAGGACTGGGAGTTGTCAACAACTGACTAACTGCGCATAGATAAAGAACAACGATTAACGACATAATCTCACAAAACTTCTTCGTTGATAAACCTTTTTCTAAGTAACTTTAAAACGTATCATAGTCACTTGGTGATCTGTATTTGTTTTTTCTGTAATTGATGGCGAACGGTTCTGCAGTTGAAACGCCTACTTGTGTCCTGCAAGTGGATGACCACATGACGTCTTTCTAAGACCTCACAGCGTATCTAGATAGCGGGAGGTATTCGATCGGCTGGGATCGTCTAATCATTGATTAAATTTAGTGATCGATCACTCAACACCTGCTTCGCAAAACAGCTGCTGGATTCTTCTAAACTCTAAATGGAATGCGATCTTTTTTGACATTCTACCTATGGTTATTTGTTTGTTTATTTTTTTTTCTTCCATTGGTCTTATGGCCGGCACTGCTGTTGTCACTAAACTAATAGTGCAAGGAATGGATACTTTTACAGCCGTCCATCTTGTCATTGAACTTGGGGTTTAATACTCTGACCATTATGGCCAAAGAGAAATCTGATTATTTAGAAATTCTTCATGCCTCAAACTAAATCTGGAAAGAACACTAAAATATGCAGCATTACTATTCCGTTGTATCAGAAATCAATGAAGGATATTGTATTTAGGCAAAAAGCGGAAAGAAAAATTCTATTTTCCGGATTTGAAAAAAGCTTATCTTAAATTGAGACCTCTATAAAGGAAGTTTGGGTAAACTGAATATTGTCCATAAATGGTTTAAAAAAAAATAAACCAATATAAGCATCTCATGTCACATCAGAGCTCTTGGAAATTTTTTTTTTTAGTTCCTATCCCAAACATTTTTATTGTAAATTTTTGTGGTCAACAAAGTCACATTATTTCCAAAGACTGTTTTACTTAAAAAATATATATTCAACAATAATACATGTACAGCTTAATAATTGTAAACATTTTACCACTTTGCCAAGGTAATACATAAAGAGCCGGGAGCGCGTCGTTGTTCTGACCGCCTGACTTAGAGGGCATAACTCTCTATAATATGAATACTTAAAAGTCCAGCGTCCAGAGTGGACGCTACTGTGGAGTAATGGTTATACAGTTCCAACTTTCGTTCTTTTATTTTTAGTAATACTCTGATGGTAAGGCAGATGCATTTTCTTTTTATAACCGTGCTCATGACCCTAGTACTGTCTTTAATATTTACGAAACTACCTGTTTTTATAAATAAACTAGGCGCGTCGGCTTTAAGGTGTCTTTTGTGTTAGTTTACTTCAGAAAAGTCTTTTCTATTCAGTAAACATTACGTTTAACATCAGCTTACGTTTCATAGTAAGACTTATATGCTTCTGTTCTTTTATTCGAATTTCAAAAAATAGTAAATTAGATAAGAGTTTGTTTACTGATTGAACATTACTGTTTTGATTTTACTGTTTTACTGACGAATTATGTATGACAATTCGATTTCGAAAAAAAGTATATATTTTCTTATGACATTATTTTTTTGATGTAATATATAAAACGTGTATTTATTCATATTACCAGTAAATAATAAAGATGAATTGAACGGCTTAAAATAGAACATTCCTCATGTTTCATTATTATTATGACGGTGATATGTGATACTTCCTAATATAAAACTCATTAGAGATTTCTTAACACGACAGGTGATTCACGAATTGCATCATTTTTATAAAAAAAAATATTCCCTCGAATAAAGGATATGAAAACTTGAGAAGGAACTCAGCGTTTAAGCAGATATCATAATGTTCATAGGCTACTATTATCCGTCAGGCTGAGCAATGAGTCCGTGGAAGAAGAAGAAATGATAATTAACGAGTGAGATATGATTGGCAATGTCATTAGCCACTGATCAGCAGAGCGTGCCGCCCTCCGTTCCGCTGGTGCCCCGGTCAGCCACCTTGTCCGTGATCTAGCTGCGACTTGCCACGTTATAAGATTTAATAGATGAGGCGGGGTTTTGTAATCTTAGTTTCCTATTACTTCAGTGTAGATCATCTTTAAGCATTAACAGGTAAACCATTATTTTTAATATATATCAATAAAGTATTGCCATTTGAAAATAAGATTTTTAAATCTCGGGAAAAATTCGGAGGTCTGTGTGACTGTAGGTTTAAATAATATATATTTTTATTTTCAAGATTATTTTCTTTAACGAATAATGAAAAAAATAATGTTTGTCAACTGATAACTTTAAGTATAATTGTTTGTGTTTTTTTAAATATTCATGAAGCAGGATACGATATTTCGTAGCATCAAATTTATATTTTTATTTATTATTTACTTAGAAGAAGTTACTTAAATAAAAAATTAATAACTTCTTAGTTCATAATTCGATGTATAGTAGATATCTGTTCTAACGTTGTTAAGTATCTGTTATTTGGCTCAAAATATAAATTATTAGCAAAATATTTGTAACATATTATAGTAAATTTCCTATAATAATACAACTATGTTTAAGCTAATACCCATAATAATATCAAGTAACTCCTGCAGCGCTGCAGCGAGCCAATTAAAGCTTCATAAACTGCTTTAACACTTGCCATAAAATACAGTGAAAAGTTATTATTCTAATATATTAGCTATTATTCACTGGTTTCTATCTCCCGGGGCTCAGTTGAAGAAACCACAATATCCTTGATGAGGATTTAAAAGCTTCTCTTCTCGTTACATAGTTTTGTGGAATAATGCCAGCGAAGATGGATTATATATTGTTAGATATCCTTTACCGCGTTTATTTAAATGAGGAAGTGTTGTGGACTTTATTGCCTTACCATATCTATAATATATATACTTAAGATAAGTGACGTGTAGTAAAATAGATTTTTCTATTTTGGTTATTACTGTTTAAAATAAATAAAGAATGAAAAATAAACAGATACAGGGATTCAAACCTTTAGGAAAACCATGGGACAGTTTATTTTTCATTCTATATTTATTTTTAATTTAAATGACAAAAATGAAAAATCAGTAAATTTCAAATGAACTTGTACTAAGCATTGAAGCTTAGAGAATTATTATTGTTTCATAATATTTAATATTTCCACATATTTAAGTTAAAGAAACTCTTTGGCCTTACCAGACTTGCAATGTAAAATGCAGTGCACTGTAAATAGTGTCGCAATGACTAAGTCCGGCGGAGCGTAACTCGCAGGTGCAATATCTTGTTAATTACTCCAAAATTTTATGTGACTCAGAACAGGATTACTTTATTCATTTGGATTAACAGCAGGTGCTGCTAATTATTAACAAGTGAAATCGAAATTATACATGCTTTTGAGCAGACATAAATAAATTAATGTATTTTTAATATATTGGTGAACTTAGATTCTATGTAAATATTTACGCGGCTAGGTGCTCTATTCTACTTTCTTGCGTAGACAATGCCTATAACAATACCCATGTATACATTATATTTAGGTTGAAGAAGTTTACTAAAATATCGTAAAAATATATTCTAATTGCATTTTTTATAAATTTTTAATTTATCTTTTATATACACATTTTTTTATGAATAAACTTACATTTTGTACAATAAAATTAAAACAATATTACCAAATGTGTAATCAATTTTATTCAAGGACGGCTTTATATCACAAATTCATTTGAAACAAGTAATTAAAGAAGAACAACCTCAGGGTGGCCTATTTGGTTTTACTAAAGCTCCGTAAAATAGAACACGAGGTAATATAAAGAAAGTAATGGGTAGTATTATGACCCTTATAGCAATAGGAATAAGGATATATATTTAACTTAAAACTTAGGATACTTGGTGGGCGTTGTATGGTGTAATAGAAAGTTATTGTTTGAGAAATAGCAGTGAAGATAGGAGAAAAGGAAGTAATAGTCTTTGAGATACACGCTCCACTTGTAATTGGAGTGGACGTTGTTTACTGGAATTGGACTTGATTTAATTTATGTAGGAACCAAGTAATTGTTTCTTATAATTCGTATCGTAATAAGAGATGGAGGAATGAACTCGATTGCGGCTAGGATATTGACCTAGAATATATTTTTTACAGCATACTATCCTACATGTATTTTTATAGCAGTACTATAAAAATATATAGTAGGAGGGGAATTGGAAGAGGGTTTGGTATAATACCATAACATAATTCAAGGTAATAAATAATATTAAAGCTGTACTGACATTTTAAAATTACTTCAATAATAATTATTGCGTGTCTCTGAAAACATGCTTCGGATTCAACGATTAAAATGCAATAAAGATGTTCAATGTTAACCTTTAGTACATTCTAACAAGTCCATAAAAAAACTTAAAAATAATGTTAAAAGTACCGACATAGATGATTTAAAGATTACATAAGAATTGGAATGCTTGAGAAGATGCTCCAGATGTTACTATCAAAAAGCTATAAAACATTTCGATTTGAAATGTTACGTCCTTTTAATTGAATGAATTTTCAATACCATGAACTGGCGGTACTTAATTACAAGAGAATGTGTGTTATGCTACTGAACTAATTACATCGGTGCGTGAAATTATTTATTAATTGGTTGCTATGTCCTTACAAATGAAAATATTTGTAGGGAATTGATACTAAGAAAATTAAATTGTTTATTTTATCATGTAGATTTTTAATGAAAAATATTTTTTTATATAGCAAAAAAAAAATAACAAAACAAACAAAAAATATACAGCCAAGTTATCCATGAATGTAATCTAATAATGGACTGTAGTGTCAGCGTTTTATTTCGAATGGCAACCCTATACCAGCCGCGCCATTGAGCGGCAAATTCAATAAATCTGTCAGCGGCGGGCGCCTCTAGGTCTCGCGAGCTATGTAAATGTCACTTCTATGTCCGCACCCGACCAGATAACATAATACGAGAATATTCCGCACAAACGTACAGTGAACCGCTAATGGCTAGACACACCTGGTATTAATAATATGTGAAATGTTGTTTGATTTGTTGGCAATTAAAAGCTCTTTTTGATTTTATATTTCTGTATAATCCAGAAACTAATAAACAGAAACATTATAGTTTCTAGATCATATCCAAGTGATACGTTATTGTATACGTGCATAAAGCTGTAGGAAATTACATCTTCTTTGACTTTCACTAAAACGTAAAGGGTAAGCGAATCGTATAGTCTGCTCTTGTGTGTACAATTTACAAGCTAGAAAGCGGTAGGTGAAACACAAATCATTGCTTTGCACCAGCCTTTGTATAGAGTACGTTAAACTGTTTTATACCGTCGCAACCTAAAATGGATTATGTATTTATTTATATAATGTATTACTATTATATTATATATATGTTCTTATATTATATATACAACTAATGATATATCTTATAATGTCTATTATGATTGTTATTTTGGATTTGTTTGTGCTTTTCGAAACATTTTTTTAGGTACATGAAATAAATAAAAGAAGGTACTACGAAAATGTACCCTACCTATATTTATTTAGTGTTGCCATTATGGGCTACGTAAATCTCTAAAACAAGAATTAGTGAACAAATAGGAACAATGTATTACAGTAGGTATTTTTTTTTAATAATATAAAAATTACATTTTATTAGTTCTAGTCATTATATCTACCAAGGTAACTGTACTTACATCAAAATTTTATTTTCCTTTCACCAATTTAGACAAACAATAGTAATTGTTTTGCCTGATATTTAAATTATACATATATATATAATATATTCATTATTTATAATCTAATAAAATAAGAATATATCATTTCTACCCTCTATCATAGATTGTTTGAATCTAGAACCTAGAATAAAAATCTCATTTACATCCTCTATTAAGTACCTACCTATGAGTATGGTATGTTTATAATAAAAATATTTTTAAAAATATTTTAAACAAAAAGATTTTTTAATTAAAACCATTTTCGTATTTGATATAACAAGTATTTAGTACTAGTTCTATTCTGCTTATATATATGCTAAAGTATTATGAGGCACGTGAAATTTTAAGATCTAACTATCTAGTTAACGAAGGGGTTTATGTATTATTTCTCGGATTCATATCCAATATTAAACACTAGTTCCTTAAGATATAAACAAAATATTTTTATTTTTGTCCGTCATTATACATAAGAACCTTTTTTGATACTGGCAGGTGAGAACTTACATGTAACTGTACACTGGCAGAATCCGAATCTTCGAGATTTACATAATATTAAAAAGAAGAAAAAGACCTACAATAAAGCAATTAGGAAAAAAGATCTCACAAATAGATACTCAACACAAAATTCGAAAATATTTAACTCTATCAAATTTGATAATTCGAAGTTACGACTATAGTGTATATATATATATATATATATATATATACACTATGGAAGAACACATCTTCAATAATCTTCTTTGTTATCCCGGTTTTTCCTTTAAAAACTCTTATGTTCTTATGTTCTTAAATAGTTAATAGCCAATCATACATTATCAATACGTTATTTTGTTTACTATTTCGTAAAAAGATATTTATAATATCAATGACAGAATAAAAAATCAACTTATAAGTACACAGTACTATATATATATACAGTATTTCTTACAGTACGTACTGTATATATACAGTATTTCTGTATAATAATAAAAATAATAACTTTAATCAAAGTAGTGTATATTAAATCAGTCGATCTCCGCCGCGTCGCCGGAACCGGAACGTAACAGTTACTTTGCTCTTCTTCGTAACGGTAATAGCAGTTGCAGTAGATGCTTTTCTTCTCGATCACTAACATTTGTAGCAATGAATAGAAGGTACTGTTAAAACTCGATGAATACTCGACCATTTACAAATTTCTGTTTTCTTGATCACAGTTAGATTATTCTTGCGGTCTTATCTTAAAAAAGAATTTTATTAATAGTTCTAAAATGATTTATTATATTTATTATTTTTTCAGGCACAAGTAAATAAAAACATTTGTTTAAATATATCTTCAAATTATTTATATTGTAAATCTAGTTATTGTATAATAAATGAAATTTATTCTGTAAAAAGTACCATTAAGCCAAGTCAAGTCAAGTAATAATTATAAGTTTGAATAAAAAAAAACTATTTCAAAAAATCAAATATAAGCATAATTCTAAAAGTTTTAATTTGGTTATTTCTAATCTTAATATTATATCAGCGTATTACTTTCATATCCATAACCCAGATACACATCAAGCCCTCTAGTGAGAAAGTAAACCATTGTAATGAATTTCAGTATTGTTTGTAATTATGAAAAAAAACAAAAATTTTAGAACAGAAAAAATAATACAAATACGAAAATTTACAACGAATTTAGGATTTTGTGAACTTAAATATCATTGTAGTTTACGAAATTTTATGTTAAAACTAGAAACTGGACTACTTAAAACGATAAATCACATTTTTTCATTAATTTGCTTACCTGCAAAATACTTATTTAGAAATTCCAACAAAGAACAGTTACGTTTTGTAATAATAGTAATAAAAAAAATCTTCGAAATTTAAAATAACATTTTTTTTTTAAAAACAGTTAACCTAATTAAAACGTCATGGGTGATACAGATTTAAATCATATTACATTAGCTGGAATGTTGAAATGAGTTATGAAGTAGTTTTATAGTTCATAAAAAACTAATTACACTTGAGTCAACTTATGAAAATTTTATCCCACTGCTTATCACGAAAAAGATATATGCATATATTAAAATGATATGTTAAAACAATAATTGTATGTAATTATTTGAGGTAGTAGTGTTTGCTTGTGAATAATAATATGTATTTCAATATTATATTGCTACTAAATATGGGACTGGCTGGTGGGGAAATGGAGCCTTTCATTGTAGGTGGTGATTACGCTGATATTAAACAGTTTCCGCACTCCGTTTATCTATATGTGGATTGTACAACTACCTTCATTTGCGGAGGCTCCGTCTTGAATAGCCATGCAGTGCTTACTGCCGCCCATTGCATATACGAGTGTCAAAAACACCTTCACAATGCTATACTGGTTAATTACGGACACTCAACAATTTCTCAAATGAAATCGTTATTAGTTTCTCATTTCGTGGTACATGATGAATATGATGAAAATGTAATGACAAATGACATAAGTTTGTTGTACACCGAAAAGTCGATACCTCTTGGAGAGGTCGTACAACGTGTAGCCATAGTCAGCCGGTTTCCAACTTTAGCAAAAGGTGGATTTGTGACAGGGTGGGGGGTGATGAATGTAAGTAATATGTTATATGATCAATGTACTTATCTCATTGAGTGCTTATTTAAAAATCTTAGGCCTCAAAATGTTTTAAAGAGCTGGAAAATATCTTAAGATGTTTTATTAATTCGATTTCTAGCTCAGAATTGTACTGTAATATGTTGCAGTTACCTGTTTCTCTGATGTTATAAAAGTTGGATATCGTTTTTATTAATATGTTTATTAATTGTTATTAATAATATTCTTACTGTGAAAAAATCCAGTCGGAGAAGCAAATGTCTTTGACAATGAAGTATATTCATCAAGAATTACAAGATCGTAAAATGTGTGAGGACCTCATAGGCATACCGGAAGGTACTTTCTGTGCTCAAAATAAAGATAAAGACCAGTTTCCAGAACAGTAAGCAATTGAATAAGTCATTTTTATAAGTTTAAGTATATATTTGTTTTTGATACTCCGGGACTCAGTATTTAATATTATGTATTTAGTATCTTAAATAGATTGTTTATTATTATAAATATTGTTACAGGGGTGATTCAGGAGGTGCATTCGTAGTTTACCACTTCATGCAAATCGGAATAGTTTCTTTCAAGCATGTCAATTATAACATAATAGCGTACACCAATGTTACTTACTTCTATAAATGGATAAAAAATAAAGTAACGAGACTCTCTTGTGATAAAGTTGTTTAAGAATTCATCGAAATATATTTCTAAGAACGTAATGTTATTTTATATTAAATTGTTCATTATTTATATGTTATATTTTAATACCTAAATGTAACCAGAGTCAGACGTAACTGAAAGCAGTGAAGAAACACCCCGTCTGAGTTTGACAATCATCTCCAGGAATTTAATTGTTCTCGAGTTAAATAGGTATAGAGTAATGAAAAAACGCACTCTGTTTCTTTCGTTTCTACTTAATACCCATAATTTAATTAATGAATATAATAAAAGTCGACGTATCTATGCCATTTAATTACTATTACAAAAATTGGGCAACATCTCACAATATAATCTGAAAAATTATTTTGCTCTTGAAGTAATGTAACAATTGTAATAAACAATGTTCGGAAAATAGTTTAAGAACAGTAATTATTCTAATTGTAGTTGAAAACTAAAATATATTTAATTTCATCAGCTTTCATAAAACCTTTGAATGATAGGTCGACGTCCTTTGAACGTCCTTAACGGCGGTATTTATAATGTACGTTATCCTCTTTAAGGTAAGATAAATTACTTACTGGGTACTACTGGTCTTAAACTTTTAACTAATTATTATTTTCCAATAAAGTTATAATCATTTTCCCATTTCACTAAAGTATCTGTGAACAGGGTGTTGTATCCGAGAACATTACTATGCAGAAGAGGGTAGCATAAGAACTAAAGAATACGTGAAAAAGCAAATAAAAAATAACCAGAAAAGCAATTAAACTGTACACTACAAAGACAATTAAGCGGTCTTAAATTTTGAAATCATTTAACAGTCGTTTAATATTTAATTGGTTCGTAATTAGAGACATTCTCAAATTCGCAGTAAAAATTGAATTGTTGGCTAATTAAGAACCTATGATTAATCCCTTAATTACAAAAAAGAATCAATTGCTTCAACAATCGCTACAATGCTGACAAAATTAATTGTCTTAATCATGGTGGCAAAAGCAGCAGCTAGAATCAATATTCAAGGCAAAGTAGTAAAAGGAGAACAGGTTTCTATAAAAGAATTTCCATCTTCAGTATTTTTGCTGATGGGAAAAGAGCATGGAGCCTTTGTTTGTGGTTCTTCAATTGTTAATCAGAAAATAATTCTAACAGCTGCTCATTGTGTAGAAAGTTGTGACTTAAAATGTCAAAACGCAGCAGCATATGTAGGAAACGAAAATAAGAGGAAAGGGTTGAAAATGATTATTGAATCAGCAGTTGTGCATCCTGAATACAGTCAGACTAGTGTGGAAAATGACATAGGTCTTGCAGTACTTCAAAGTCCCATAAAATTGGGAAAATTGGTTCAAAGAGTAGCCATTTTTAGAAACCCTCGGATTAAAGGTCAAGCTTCTATGGCTGGATGGGGACTTATTGATGTGAGATTTTTTGTTTTTTTTTATACATCCCGAATTATTTTGTGTATGTCGAGCACGTCTTAGGTCGTAGATCATAACATCGAGTCGCCGACATGGACCACCCACCGGTCAAAGTCGTGCCGGAAAAAGCGACCTAGTCGTGTTTCGGAACGTTTCTCGATGAAACCTGCCTGCCAGCCTGAACGGCGTTGCGTTGGCGAACCGGTTTGGTGTCGAGTTTGTGTTTGTTGTGTCGGTTGCCTGGTGTGCCCCGCCAGATGCAAAAAATCCCAGGGTGGCTCCATCGTGGTGATGATGGTTAGCGACCAGATGAGGAGGCCCTATGGCGATTCCTGGAGGGGTTCGGGCTTACCTGTCTCCCAGTCACCAGACAGACATCACCAATTTTGATGTCGGGTTCAATACGTACGACGTCCACTACTACCTTGAGACAAAGCAGCCCCGCTTGCTCTTTTTGACGGAGATGCGAATACTCCTTTCCTTTGAGAGCTGCACATTTGGATTACCCCGGCTGCTCGTTAGAGCACGACTTTTTGCTTACGTGCCAGAGTATGTAGGTTGTGTGAACCACCTCTGTATACATCACCTTGAACTTTTTGAACTTGAATCCTACTTTTTCTTTTAGTTTTAGTAGACACAGGAGACAAAAAAATCCTGTGTCTCCCGTTCGCACAGCGTTGTTGAAGACAACTAGATTATTTTAGTATCTCGTGGAGACTGCTTGTATGACTCTATATGAGTATCCTACAACGTAGCTCCTCTTTCTAGGGGACTTACATGCCCGTTTTCAGAGTCGAACGGAGAGCTTTGCTTTATCTTTTTTAGTGCGTACAGCAAAGGACTGGAACAGCTTGCCTGCGTCGGTATTTCCAGCAGAATACAATATAAATTTCTTTAAAAAAAGAGTGAATAGGTTACTAGGTTAATGCGCCTTACCACATTTGCATTACTACATTTAGTTACTACATTTCTAGTTTTGATCAGTTGGAATGTAGTCAAATACTAGCTTAGTTTGTATAAATAAAAAAAAGTAACAAATTAATTCACCACTTCTCATTTACTTGCAAGAACAGACTTTACACCCCCCAGATATGAGATATAATGCTATAATGTAAATCTTAAAAGAAACGTTTATTAAAATGTAAAAACAACATTAATAATATATTATAAATAAAGTGAAAAACAATAACACAAAAAAGTTACGTGTTTTACTATTTTTCAGGAGAAAAGTAAAGTTCATACCGACTACCTACAATATATAACGCAAGATGTTATGACTCTCTCGCAGTGTAGAGAATACATATCGTCTGTACCCAGGGGGTGCTTTTGCACTGGCAATGTTAAAAGCAAGAAATATGCCTCGGAGTAAGTAAATCGTAATTTGTATTTTTTATAAGCTTTTTTAAACTATGTTTGAGTGGATGAAACCTGATAGCGATATGTCATATCGTTCTACAAACAAATATTATTTATTTTGATAATTCAGGTATTACAAAACTTCAGTGGTTCCGTTGAAACATTTTAAAATAATTGTATAATATTCGTTGTAAAATGCACATTTAATCTAAATTCACAAAATAAACTCGGCGTCACAAAAATCGCACCTTTATGTTTTTTTCAGTAAATCGCTCCTAGAATCTAGCACATAAGTACTACGTATGAAAAAAATATATCATTCTAAAGTGCACTTCAATACCTTTATATTAATTACCTGTATCATTAAAAAAACAATTACCATTTCTAACCAGGGACCAATCAAAAAAATGTTTAAAAAAATGCTCACTTAAGGAGCACTACTTGTGCTACCTTATAAGGGTATAAAAGCTCATGTAAAGGTAAAAAATGGGTCAGTCGCTACTCAGACTTTAGAGTGAACACACCGGAACAACATACGCAAGAGAACAGTACCTGAAGATGGATACAACCCCTGATAAAGCCGCTCAAATCATTGCGCTATTGCAATCAGGACTGCGACAGGTTGACGTTGCTCGACAGTTGAACCTTAGCCGATTCTCAGTTCGACGAATATACCAACGGTTCCTTGAGACTGGTGGCTATACTCGAAGACGTGGATCCGGAAGAAAACGCTGCACGTCAGAAAGAGACGAACGCTTCGTTTTTTCCACATCCTTGCGGCACCGCTTCAGCAATGCTGTTGAGTTGCAACAAGAGCTCCGATCAGCTTGCAGAACGTCTGTGAGTGTTTCTACGATTAGAAGAAGACTGAAAGAAAAGGAATTGAGAGCTCACAGACCTGCTAGGGGCCCAAAATTGAACGTGCAGCATCGAAGAGAGCGGTTACGATTTGCCCAGGAGCATGTCAACTGGACGAGTGAACAGTGGAAAGCCGTTCTCTTCACCGATGAGACACGAGTATGTCTTTTCTGCAACGACAGACGCAGAAGAGTATACCGAAGACGAGGAGAGCGATTTGCCCAGGCTTGCATAGAGGAATCCGTCGAATACCGAGGTGGTTCCTGTATGTTCTGGGGTGGCATATCCGTCGAAGGGAAAACGGAGCTTGTGTGCGTCTCTCGGACTGGTGGTGGTCGCGGGCAAGGGTCGCTGAATGCTCGGCGGTACATAACGGAGATCTTACAAGACCATGTGATTCCGTATGCTGGTTTTGTTGGCGATGGGTTCATGTTAATGCATGATAACGCCCGTTGCCACACTGCGTTTGCTGTGCGGGACTATTTGGAAGAGGTTGAGATCCCTGTTATGCAGTGGCCAGCACGAAGTCCTGACCTGAACCCGATCGAGCATCTCTGGGACGATGTAAAGAGGCACGTACGAGCACGAGATCCTGCTCCCACCACTCTACAAGAGCTCCAGGATGCCGTGAAAGACGAATGGGACAACATACCCCAAGCAAGAGTGGTGACCCTCGTGAGCTCCATGAAGGATCGGCTGGAAGCTACCATCACAGCAAGGGGTGGAAACACTAGATTTTAAGGCCTTATTTGTAATTTTTTATGATGTTATTAATTTTATTTTTTGTCACTTTGTCATGTTTTAAGTTTTTTGTTATTAAAGAATTAAAATGCATACACATGTTTTTCATTTTCTAATAGGCAATTGAATTACCTTTCCAATGATATCCTACAATCATATCCTTACAATTCACAAAGTTTGAGTAAAATTATTTTGAAGTTGCTTTTTTAAAAGGTGCGATTTTTGTGACGCCGAGTGTATATTAAATCGAATCTAAATATAGAAACTGTAGCTTGACTACACTTGCAAGAGCTGGCTTGACGGGAGTAGTTGCATTCTCTTGCATAGGATCAGTATGAATTACCACAAGTTTCGTACGATGAGAAAGAATCGGAAGCAGACACCCCCACTCCTTCTCCCCTTTTTGTAGCTTCCTTTATCGCTCTCCAGGTGAAGAGTGGCAACGCTTTTGCATTCTTTATTTGCAAATGTCCATGGCTGAAGGCAATGTTACTATAAGGTACACAGTCTGGTTCGTTTGCCGCTCGCGACCATATAAAATATAATACAAATAATTCTATAGTTTTTACTACTTGTTGTGGATTCTTTGTCTTCTCAGGTAAAGCAAACTCTGTCTATTGTCCATTAACACCTTCTTAAGTACTGATAATATTTTTAGGATCTATATAATATACTATAGGCAAGTTTAATATGCAATCTCAAAACCTTCAAGTTTCTAAAATTTGCTGTCATTTTAAGTTATTAAGTATTTAAAATAATATAGAAAGCTGTGAATTCAAATATAATAACTTTTAGGCACATAGTGATTGGCGGCCCTCAACCCTCTACATCAATCCGGTCTTCATCAAAACTCAAATAATAAAATATGATGTTATGTTTATTTGAAATAAATATAAAATGAAATATTCATTACCACGGGCAGAACTTGGAACCTAAAACTTCCCCCCATCTAAAAATATATTATATCATTTACATAATCCTTATTTTCTTTTCAGGGGCGATTCTGGTAGTGCGTTAATGATCTACAACTTTGTACAAATCGGACTTGTGTCATACAAACGGCCGGACATTTCATCGGGCATAGTCGTATACACCAATGTCTCCTACCATTACAACTGGATAAAAGATATGTCGAGAAGATTGTATTGTGATGAAATGTAATTTTATATAGATTTTGAAAGATTTGTTCTTTTATTTTTGTAAATATAAAAACATATAAACGTATGTATGTTCCTTTATTTTTGATTTGGAGTTGAAATAGGAAATAAATGTACAAAATATTAGATAAGAGATTCATAAATAAACTATTCCAAAATTTTATAAGTAGAATAACCTCTTACAAAACACAATATAAGAAAATAAACTTTTCTTAGAAGATGATATGAAAAAAAACACGTGTTTTTTTTAAACAGTTAAAATCATGGGGAGAGAAAAAACATCAAATGATATAGATGGTATCGATATTAAATTAAAATATTTAAACTAAATTTAAATAAAAATTTTATATTAAACACATCTAGTATAATAACCAAGGTGATGATTCCTACTGTTACGGTAATTATAAAGTACAATTTAACTTTAATTATAAGGTAGGTACTTTAATTAAATTAGAAGTTAAAATTATGAAAGAAGTTTCAATTGTCTGGATATTTAAAGGAACACAAAATAAAATTTCAGTATAATGTAAAATGGGAAGATTGAAATTATTTAGTTGTAGGAAATACTTTTTATTTTTTTAAATATTTTATATACATATAATTTATATTTTAAAGCTTAACATTATAAATATTACTTTTTTAAATAATTTCATGGTGATTAAGTATTGTAAATTTGGATTTTTTTTCTACTTATTTTAGGATATCAGTGTCTATAAGATCAAATTATTAAATTAATTCAAGTAAGAAACAGTTATTAACTTAACAGTAAATTAATAACTGTTCTTTAATAATATTTATTATAATAATATTATAATTTAATTATTAATTTTAAAATTATTTTTCTTAATTAATAACTAGTCTAGCGACGTTTCTAACTGTAAGGTATGGTAACCTACCACTTAAACACAGTTCTATAAATCTTAATGGACTGTGTCCGCAAACAATCAGATCTAGATTAAACAATTTACGACATTCAACAACCTTATCTGAATTTACAGCGATCCATTCCAAATAATGTTATTCTGTTTGATCGTTGCTATGAATGTCATACATATTTACGCGCTAGACAAGATCGAAGCTCGGGTAATAAATGGAAGTAACGCGGTTATTGAAAAACATTCATACTGCGCGTTTTTATATGTAAGACAGGATGATCTAGGGTTTATTTGTGGAGCGTCGGTTCTCAATACACGTATCTTGTTATCAGCAGCCCACTGCTTTAAGGAAGTTTTTAATTCTACTAAAGTCACTGCTTTTTTTGGTAATACGATTAGAGAAGACGGTACGGCTGTAAAAGTTGTAAGAGTCAAAAAGCATAGGAAATACAACGCGACAAGGATTACCAATGATATCGCCATTGCTGCATTGGCTGAAAGTCTTCAGTTGGGAAAAACTATTAGCAAAGTTTCATTGGTCAGTAGTAGACCGAAATCGGGCAAAGGAGTTATAGCAGGTTGGGGTCGTTTCCAAGTAAGTGCTTTTAAAATACATTTGTTTTGTATGAGCAACTTTTGTATTCATTTTCTCCAAAACCATGATCCGAACCGAAATCTAACAAATGAAAGTTTTTCATTGAGATAGTTCATTCTTCATAGTTGAAAGTCTCTTCTTAGAGATAAGTTTATCCCATGTATTTTTAGTTTTCCTTTTGCATTTTTTTATCACTTAACCTGGTACATAAAAAAAAAATTAAAAAAAGGTTTCTATATACTGTACCTATATTATATTAATATTAGATATAATTTTAAGGAAGACCCGGTAGTGCAAAGCCACTCGCTTCACAAAACAATACAAAAGTTTACACCTCGAGAAAAATGTGAAGAAGTATTACACAAATTACCTGTTGGCACATTTTGTGCCGGGAAGAAGCACGAAAAGATTTATCCCTCATTGTAAGTATTTTATATACTTTAATTAAATAATGACTCTTTGATTTTGGGACTATTGGCTATTTATTAAATATTTTGTTTCAGAGGTGATTCCGGAAGCCCATTTGTAATTAATGGTTACGTTCAAATCGGTCTTGTTTCATTCAGAAAGATGCATATATCAAAAAGTATAATTATTTATACGGATGTCTCCTTTTTTTATGATTGGATTCAAAAAAAGGCAAAAAAACTTTTCTGTAAAACAAAGAGCTAAGATCAAATTAGGAATTATTATTTTACGACATTTTATTTGGTACATAAAAATATTAAGTGAAATGTAAGAAAACGTAGTAGTAGAAAAAAAGTTTTTCTTGGTACTATATCATAATAAAAATATTAAAAATAAGTTAAGGATACATATATTTGCTTTTACTAAATGTTCTGACTGTATAATGAAGAGTGAAGCCCTAAATTAAATAATAAAAGAAAAATAAGAATAGGGGTAGAGAGTTGTGTAGCGTTTCTTCATTTTCCTTTCCTATATAAACAATACCCTATACAATATTCCTGTAACATTATTATAATAATACATATTTAT
This sequence comes from Napeogenes sylphis, assembly GCA_959347405.1. Lineage (NCBI taxonomy): Eukaryota > Metazoa > Arthropoda > Insecta > Lepidoptera > Nymphalidae > Napeogenes > Napeogenes sylphis. The sequence goes on from OY365786.1 coordinate 17,710,415, forward strand.
AGTAAATGAAAATGGTCAAAAAACTTAACCCTTTTGACAGAGGTAAAAAGCTTGAAAAAAAAAAAGCAATTGAAGGTGATCTATTTTTTGGGCTGCAATCCAAGCTAATGAGAAAAAAAATGATTTAAATTAATAATTATATTACTTGCATTTGACCGAATCAGCTCTGTAATGTGAAGTACCTATGACCATTTGACTGCAGCTTGCACACGGGCTGGCTAGACAAGGGTAACACTTTAATATTTTCTTCCCGCTGCATATTTAGTTCTCACTGACTACCATATAGGTGGTGATTTATAAAAGACTCTGACAGTCAATAACGGTATTTGCAGCTACTCTTTATCCTCAGTGGTCTCTACTTTTCTTTATCTCTCCCTATTTCTTGACAGTGGCAATGTTCTAGAACTTGCTATATTCGATGTAATGACTTGCTAAAAAAAGACTGTTTTCGTGTTTTTCTTCCAAGTAAATAATTCTGTACATCATCAGCACCTTAAGTAAAATATATCTTAATCTATAGGAAATTCATAATCTGTCATTTTCCTACAAAAAATGACAACCATAAAAATTTTGTTGTAACAAGCAAATAGATTTAAAAAAAGATGCTTGAAAAATTACGTTGACATAGCTACTTTTAATAAAATCAAAAGGTATGTATAACACCATGTATAACAAAATCATTTCGACCCTTTAATACATTGTATTTAAAGTAAAAAGATAAAATACTACAGTGAAGATAATTTCAGTGAACCATGTAATTCCTTTTTATTCCTTTACCGATTTTTTTGGTATTCTGGTATCATTCAAACTAATTTGCGTAGTAAATACTAAAAAAAGATTTTTTTTTCATTAAGTGATCGGTCTTACTACAAAATTACTTCATTCTATTAATATATGTTACAGTTTAAGAAAGAGAGTAAGTAGCACGACATATAGTATAAGTACACTAACTGAAATAGGCTCGCTGTTTAGTTAAATTAGTTAAAGGAGTATATTCTACTCCTAGATAGAATACCATTCTTCAATTTCAGTATCTTGTGGATGACAATGTCTTATGTTGTAGATATCCATATGTGACCGAAACGTCTTGCTTGTTTGTCCTTACAAATATATAAAAAAATGGCAGATTGATAATGAAGTCATAAATCACTTTTAAAATCAAATTAATTGCACTTAATTCCATTTCCATCCCAAATTTAATTTCAACTATAAAATGTCTATAAACTTTTTACTGCCTAATATTGGCCACCAATTAGGAACATAATTAGTCATTATAGGATGTCGTATCTGATTTTTATGTTTCTTGCGCGACAGTGTTTTGGGATTTCCAATCAGAGTGCCCTTGAAGGTCGGACTGTGAAGGGTTACAAAGTAGCGATTTCTCAGTACCCCCACTCTGTGTTCCTACATTTTCAAAAATACATTCCCTCCGCCTGTGGTTCAAGTCTTATAACGGATCAAGCAGTGATCACTGCAGCACATTGCCTGGATGAAGTGAGATACTTAGACGGCAAGATCACTGCTTTTTTAGGAGCAACTATACCTCTGCATTCATCTGTCAAAAGAAATATAATACTTTTCACTATTCATCCACGATTTAATACGGAAAAGGGCACTTTCAATTTAGGAATAGGATTCTTTAATAAACCAGTTTTACTTAGTAACGAAGTGCAAAAGATACCAATAATGAATAATCATCCGAAACTCAATGAGGCGTTGTATACAACCGGTTGGGGTAAGGAACATGTACGTAAAGGGTAAGATACGGTAATGATAAAATCTAATGATATAATAATTATCAGCTGGGTATTATTACAAATATGTCAAAACACATCAATGAAAGAGTTTTACGGATTAAATTTACGTATATGTTTATTAGTATAATATACATGTTTTTTCAAATTATAAAACAATTGTATTCAGTGGAAAACAGTTATTTTTTTGCGAAAATCTTAGAAAATATGAAGCTGGAAAAACTTTTCTGATTTCAGCCTACCAAATTGCCAGATTACAGCGACTCGCGACACTTAAAGGCTTCGAAGCAAAGGGTCATATCAGAACGAGATTGTCAGAATATAACGGGATCTAGGATGTCTCCTGCCTTCTGGTGCACAGCTTCTATCAATGGATATCATTATCAGTAGGTATACCATATAATACTCAAATAGTCATTTAGATATTATTTTTTTTATTCTAAATAATATTGGTGGCTTTGTTGGAATGTTTTTCTGAATCTGAATTTTTCTGAATCTGATTTTTTTTTTTCTGTAAATTTCAGTGGGGACTATGGCAACGGTCTGGTGAATAAAGCAAAGAATTTAATCGGCGTGGTCTCTTACATGGTCAACGATGTTACAGTATATTCGAATGTAATAGGAGAAAAAATTTGGATAAACAACACTGTTGTTAATCTTCTCAAAATTTTTTGCAAAGGCAATAAGCAGACTGGATAAAAATACTTGTTACTCTATACTTTCCTTTTTATTTTAATTGGATATTTGTTTATTGGAAACAATTAAGTTTATAAAATTATACTAATCTTGTTTGGATGTTTCATACTTTAATCAATAAAAAAATATATTATAATTAGGTATAATAGTTAATATTATATATACAATAGAAATATATATTAATAAAAAAAGGTAAGAGACTAAATCTGTAGAAGATAGTTATCACTAAAAGATGCTGAAACTTAACAAAAAAAATATTTTTTTTATTTGTACATTTAGTTGTTTCGAGTCAAGCAAACAAGTAAAAGAAAGATTAAGTTACAGTGTTAATATATTGTCATCAGAAATATAACACTTTATTGCTGGAAAACTCTTATTTCCGAAAAGAAATACAATGGCCAATTAATAACAACACTATAACTGTATGGTTTTAATAAAAAATGTATGTGAAAATAGATGAATTAAAAGGTCATAAATCATCTGTCAGATGAAACCGTATAACAAGTACTATGTAACTTATTATGCAATTTAGAAAGTATTTTTAAAGACACTCAAGTAAAAGATAAAAAGTGTGATAGAGATCTATTCCTAAAAGATAAGACTAATTACATACACTGAAAAACTTTAAACTTGTAAATGGTTATCTTATGTTGTAAGAATTTATTAAGTTTGTGAGGGAAGGCTCGCGGAATAGTAATGAGCTGATAAGAACCTGCGGGCTACATCCGATACACGAACTCGTATATTTCCACTTGGAATACTCAGTTATGAAATTGCTTCTGTATTGCATTGCGTACAAAGAATATAATTTGTTTTTTTTTTTTTTTTTTTTGTGATTTATACCACTGCTATTATGATCAGTAATCAAAAAATATATATTCACACCCAACTATTAAGTGGAACATAGGACTTTCCCATTTAGTCGAATCGATTTATCGATTGCACGTGTTATCGATTAGCTTGCATCGATAAGATACCTATTAAGTATTACTTGCTAAGTTAGCGCAAGCTAGACGGTTACAGATAGCTAGCTGTCTATCGTCAATCCCGACTGATGGAATTATCTCGTATCTACGCTACAAACAAGTTATTTGCTTAAAATATCGATCTAGAGTAAAAGGCATGTTACATTTTATAATCTGTATGTATATTTATATAGTGCTTGGTTTATTTCATTATTTTTGTCTCTTTTGACATTAATATTAGTTACCTCTGTTGTCTGGAGATTCTTATTCTGGTATGACCCATTAGTACTTAACTACTGTATGGCGTACATAAAAATATTACTTCTATAGAAGTTACTCTATAACAGTCATTAAAAAAGATGTGCCATGTTGTTTTTATTTCATATGTATTTTAATAATTAATTACATAATGGGTACATATATAATTTTTTTATTCCCCCTTCTCCAAATTGTACATTCTAAGGTTCGACGGTTGATGTTTTAACTTTTTTCTATTCTTACACATATTTAAAGTTAATTTTAAAAATCAGTGAAGAAGTACTTTTTAACTAAAGACAACTAAGACGATTTAAGTGTAATGATATGAAAAAATACTATTATATACTTATTTATGTTTTACTATTATTATGTATCACTCTCCTTGTATTTACAATATATGATTTAGTTTATTATATCTTATTGATTGTAGTTATTATTTATAATAAATCTAACATTAGTGTGTAGCTAATTGTATGTATGTTTATTATATTTATTTTTATTTATTTATTCAACCATAAAACTTAAATTATAGTAAATTTATTCACCTACCTATATCACTCTGTTTTTTAGGGCTATCCTAACCATAAGGTTGCTTGGAAGAAATCGTCGTTAGACGATAAGGCCGCCTGTGAACGACATATGTAATTGTCTAAGTATTTTTTTTTGTGATGTACGATATAGAATATAATAATAATACTAATATTTTGTAGCACCGTAAATAGTTATGTTAAAAGAGCATCACTTCCTCTCTACTAAAATACTGAATATAAATCTACCATGTTGTATTTGGTCTGTACTTCCTTTGACTAAACATGTCCTTCCCGAGACACGAGCATCTCCAGGGACAAGGCTTATAGGGCGAACAATGCGCTTGATTGTGACAATTATAAATACGTATAAATATTCTCTTAAATTAATATAATAATAAAATATAAGGTTATACATTAAGTACAATAGAAAGTGTCAATTAAATATGTATAAGTATATTTAATTATTAGGAAAAATTAAGGATAGAGTAGCATATTTAGAGTTTTATGTTTTGTAGCTATGAGCTCATCGTCAACTCTCTTACCTTTTCCCAATTCTGGGGTCGCAGTAGGTTTTCCCTTCTAATCTTTCTTGTCATTGGTCATCTTTCTACACACTCCCTTTTCTTATAAATAGACTTTTCATAAATTGTTCACAGAATCTACCCACTTTTGGCCTTCAAAAGGACTCTTCCTAACCTTACCTATCCTATTCTATTCTATTCTATTCTATCCATCCCTCCTTTGATTCTATTGCATTCCTCCCATTTAATATCTAACAATCTTCTATGATCACTATATATTTCACATGGCTTTCATCTCTCCTTATAAAAATACTATGGCAAACTTTGGCTACTTCCAAAATCCCCATAACACACTCATTTCTTATATCATATCCTTTCTTGTTACCCCTTTTTGTATTTATCTGAAACGATAGACAAACATAATTTGTTGGCTGACATTAGAAATGAAAGGGTACTATGAAGTTATAATTATTAAAATATATATAATAGTATATAATTCTATATTTCAATTCGGTTTTCAATTACCTTTTAAGCAATATTACAAGAAAAACAACTTAAATAAAAACATCAATACAAGAGTCTATAAAAATTGTTTTAGAAATTGACTCCATTTTGACGCACCGTTAAACATCTCCATTACCACTGCGGTCCACTTTACAAGTGCAAATTAATAAAATGACTTTCTAAAGCCTCATTCACATTGAATGCGAGCTAAGCAAAAACATTGACTCTATCACCGACTTGTTTTGTTTAAAAAAACATGATTGTTTATAAATAGCTTAAAATAAAAATTGTTATTGTAAAAAACAATTGCTATTACTTTTAACTCTATAATTTTATATAATCTAGTTTTTATCACGATTTTTTTATTTTCATACTTTTATGTCATATTACCATTTCAGGATTTTGTGAGGAATATAAATTTTGTTAGGTTTTTTTTAGGTTTTGTGCAACCGACGTCACATAAACACCATATTTTGTGAACTTTGACTTGACTGATCCATGTATAGCTGTGAGCATCAATAAGAGAGTGAGTTTGTTAATGACTTTCAATCAGATACCAGTTGTTATCTGGAGTTAAAACACGAAGACGTTCATATAAAATATTCTCAACTGTTTGAAAAAAAAAAAATTAAAATTATGCAATCTTTTTAAATAACACAAATTACAAAACATATTTAATTAAACCCTAAATCGATAAATCAAGTACATAATATAAAATATTTATATATTTTATAAATAACTATTTGTACTTTAATATAATAAGCAACTCAACTCAAAGAAACGAAACTAAACTCATAATTTAATTAAAACAATTAACGTATTTATTATATCTACATGTTTCATAAACGTAATTAATATATCAGTTTTAAAGAAACCCGAGACTTAAATATAATTAATGACTAATAAATCGAGCAGCCGCCACTTATCTGGTAGCTATTTAAAATAAAATAAGCACTTCGGGTTTGTAAGCAAAAACTATAATAGGATTGTTAAGTATAAAAAATTATCACGCTTCGCAAAACAAGCTTTCTACTAGCAAGTGGAACAGTAAGTCATCTTAAACCACAATTATTACTGGGACAATAAAATACTTGCGTTGAAATCAAATAGTTTTTATATATTTTAGTCATGTCATTCGTCACTTGACGCTATTTTCATTTTATTTCATAATTCAAACAAGTAAATGACAACAAACTAATCTACATACAATGTATTGAAAGGTATTGAAGATAACTAATATTACTTATAATAAAATACAACTGTTTTCAGATTATTAAGTTCCATTAAAGCGCATTATCATTATCTTCTGTCAAAGAGATAATAATAAACAAAATACAACTAACTGTACCTCGCATTAACTTGAGATACAAAACTTAATCTTTGAGATTATCTCGGTATTATAACCCATATACATAAATTGGTACAACAATATGAAATAAGACATTTATATAACTAGTAGTTATACAGTAGTTACTAAGTACTGTATAACTACAAATAACCTAGGAGTTAAGATACGAGATCAGTAATAAACATGTATTCCAATAGACATATAAATATATTAACTTATATTATGTACTCGGCAACGTAATAAATGTAAATCAAAATTGTCAGATTTTGTAACAAAATTATTGTAAACTATAACTACTATCACTATATTCATGAACCTTTTAAATAATTAATGAAGGATTTCTAGATAGTTTAACTAAACTAACTAAGCAATGTCTATGGCAGATATAAAATTATATTAACTGTACACACACACACATCAGCATCACTTGTATAATTGATTTCTTTCGGCAGTAACGGTCTTCTGTCAAACTTGTGTGGTTTATTTTCTTAGTACCCCGGTGACGCTGTAATAGCCAACAGGGCTAACAGTATAGACATACAAAAAAAAATTAAAAAAAAAAAAGTAAAAAAAAAAAACAATATTTTCTTAGTATACGACGCTTCGCCCAACACCAGTGATGCCACTAAGAGACCACGGGAATAGAAAGAAACCCGTGAATTCTTCCAGTGCCATTGCCTGTGAATGGTGCGAGTTCTTCTTCTCTCTTCCATCTCTTCTGTTCATATCCATGACAGATACTTTCTTAAATGTTCCTCCTCTTTAATGAATTATACAATTATAACAACTTTAAATATTATAATGAAACAAATCCAATAAAAACAACATACAATAATAACAGTTATAGAATTAATGAAAATCTTAAAACTATAACACATTTTAAATATAATCGTAAGACATTAATATATGTGCGTGGTGAGAGCAATGAGATCGCAATCGTGCGCGCGCGCAGTGCGTGCAATTAAAATTAATGAGTACCCAAGTGTGGACTCCGTTGGTGACACCGACGTGGGTTGAAAGCCTTTCCATTTGGACTGCTTCCATCAATTCTGCTCTTTTTAAAAACCAAATGGACAATTACACCTTATACAATGTAAAAAATATTTTTTACGTCAAAGTTATTTACTACTTGATTGTTTCTAATAAGTGCTAATCGAAGCTTTGATTATTTCTTGCTGATCCCTCAATTCTAAGAATATCCTTGATCATGTAAAAAGTTCACGCCGACACTTGCCACCGTAATCTATAAAGTTGAAGTGGTATAAGTAAGAAAAAGTTAAATTACTAGCCACAAGTCGCCTATCCAACATTGCATATCTATACAGTAATTAAATCCTGTGTCCGACGCTTTATCAATGCCTCCTCTGACATACGAAGCGGTTCAAAATGGTTCTATGCAAATGTCTCGTATAAGAAATTAAAATGCTTACATATAATTAAGGCTCTTTACGACGAATCAGGAAACAGATTAGCATATCTGAGCAGAACTACTCGCAACAGATACGGCATTACAAGAAAGTGTATTCCAGTGTAAAAAAATATTATGATGCTTCTGTCTATTCTATTGTAATATGCTATTGCAACTCCTTTATTTGCAGAGAATTGTGAAAATCAATTGTATACGGAAATTTGGAATTATATCATTGATATACTAATTTTAATTTCCTATTCATTTAAACTTGTTTTATTGTGATTTTGTTAACACATAAATATCGACATAATGCTAATTCATTTGTGTATTTATTCGCATCATTACTGATAAGATTTTTTATTTGAATTGACATGAAATGGTATACTCACTGATAACAATAAAGTAAGTAACTAGTAAGTTGATACGATTCTGTTTTTAAAGCGAATCAATAATATAAACTTGTGCAGGAAAGCAAATGTGGGAAAAATACTAATCATAAACAAACTAACTTTTTATGTGTGAATTTTCATTGTCCATAGTCGTAGTTATAAATAGTTGTTTTGCGCTCGTAAATAAATGTTTGAGATAGGATATCGTTAAGGGAACATTGATAAATCGTAGGAGTATTTGTTATATTGTTTTGTATATATCTAATGTTGTAATTGAAAAAGCAATCTGTATGTATAAAAGGTATATAAATTGATGAATCTCTGTGTACTTTCGTAATAAAGGGTTATTCTTCTTTTAATATGAATATTTGCAAGTCACTATAAGATAATTATGCCTTTTTGTAAATGTTGTTTGTCTATTCGAGCTGTTCTTCGAAACGGCTGCACAGATTTTAATGAGACTTTGGTTAATAGAATCACGTTGTAGAAAGCAGTTTCTAGTTTAATAATAAATGTTAAATTGATATTAACATCATAACACAGTATTTCTAGTAAAATATTATATTTAGTATTAAACAGAATTATTAATGATATCCAAATCAAAAGTGTATTCAAACTACGTTAACCATAAAGTGTGGATGAAAATATCATGGAATCAGATTTGATTTGTATAACTAAGCGTAAATCTCATTACAAATTTAACTGTTCACGACAGCGGCTGTCATATAACTTAATATATTAGTATAACATCCCCGTTAATACGTCTGGTAAATTGTACATTATATTCGCCAATAAACTTGTAGAGTACGTCGCACCGCAGGTGGGTCGGCTGCAAGACTTACCGCGGTAAGATTTTATATATCATGGGCCAAGTAATCATGTACTTATTTAATTAATTTAATTTCTCTTATTATACATAAATTATGTTAACTAATTACCACATTGTATTTAACATATATACATTCAATTGGATATTACTGTTCTCAGGAGAGTGACAAATGAACATCCCATAATATATTTAATATTTATGTGCGTCAATCAAGAATTTTCCAATGGATACATGTTTTTTAATTAACTAATGGGATCATTTTACTGTTTTTTCATGATAACACTGTCATTGCTATGTTTGCAATAGAAAGGATAACATTATTGTTATTTATAAAAACTCTCAGTTACATATTTATGATATTATACAAACACACATACGCTATAAATATCAAAATGGCTACTAGTGTAGGAAATCCCTAGTTCAAATCATTAGTATAAACATAATTGTTTGCTCGACGCCCACTGCTGGTTGATTGAGAAGTCACATCCGATTCTTAAGTAGGAAGTTTGTTTTCCTTCAGATTTTGTAATGCGAAAGCGTTACTGTGGCTAAATTTTTAGTTCCCATTCTTTTATTTCTATTTGATTACAAAAAAATATATGCAATTATTATGAATCTAAATAAGTATATACAAATGAAATTCATATAAGTAAGCATTAAATAGTAAACCAAATTAAATGTAAATTTTAGATTTTTCTGGATATTTACCGATATTTTAACGTAAACAATTCAATTCCTAACCCTAACCCTAAAACAGACATTTAACGGCAAAAAACTGACAAAGTTACTCTAAAAGAAACACAAAAAAAGTTTGTATAAGGATTACTAAGGGTTTGTTAAACTCAGACTTTATCGTATAATAAAAGATATATTGTTTTAGTAAATACTATTAAATGTGTAAACTTTCCCGCGCTTCATATGACATTAGCAATTTAAGTATCATCAACAGTCACATTTACCTGACATAACACGTTTTTATACAAACATGACATATCGATGTGATTTCAAAATCTTGTGAAGTATATAAATTACTTCATAAATGTAGTATGAGAACAAATTTAAAACATACTTAACAAGACCCTACAATAATAATGTACCTCATAAAATCAATTCGCCAGTTTTGTCACGAAACAAATATTCGATTAACAAATAAATTGACAAGCTAAACCGTAATAAAAATAAATCGTTCAAGCTCTATTTAATCTGTATAATGTTATTATTCTTTGTTTGAAACATAAGTTATAAGGACAATATACACATAAACAATCGTTTTATTATTATTTTAAATAAGTATTAATACTTAAAGCGAAATAAATTAATTTAATTAAAGTGTTATTGTATTTATATCTTAGCAATTACTTAGCAGGCTTACTCTTTACCAGTAGATAATAATAATATTAGATGAATTTTATACCAAAAAATTAATGTCACCTATATATCGACATTTATGGTACATTCATCATAACAGTTCATGTTAGTATGATGATCTGTCAGTATCGGCGCAGGCGCAGCGGGGGTTCTCTACTTGCTACTGGTTTTGCTCTAATGATGGTAAACACCGCTGTTATGGCAACACTGAGATATGCATCTTCACGCTTTTTTGTACCATCTGTATCACAAATCACTTTTATTTAACATTCTGACTTTAGAATGAGCTATGGGAAAACTTATATCTTTTTTTATGGATTTCATACGATATTATTCATCTTAAGGAGGTTAGAAATGTGAAGCAACTGCTCCCATCTGATTGGTGGCAACTATTACTCACTATTTCTATGGATCAAATAGTGCGCTATAGATTGTCTAGTGAAATGGACTTATTATGAATTTGATATGCAACCAAAAAGTAGGCTACGTCTTTAATGTTATATCCTTATTTTATTACATTCATTCATTCATATATCTAACGATTTCTATCGAATGAAGTAAGCAATGACTTGTCAGAGCACGTGTTTACTAAGTAACTTTAACATAAATATTCATGTATTTGATGCAAGTTATAGCACGGAGTATAAATCAGCCTTTCTCAGAGAAGGCGGAGCCACGCCTCCACGACACCTGCTGCTATCTAGGTTACACGTATTAATTGACTTATAATCAATCATTTATATTAATAACAAGAGAATATAATTTAATTGGATTAAATATTATACAAGATGACATGACATGAAAATAATTGTAAGTGCCTTTATCTCACTACTTTGCATATTTAGTTCATGTTTTATAATTATTCGTACTTAAGCCTATATTGTATATTTCAGCATAAACATTTTAATATATTCCACGCGGTTATCTTCGTATCGTTTAATTTACGGGAGCGTAATATACAGTAGCAGTGCCATATATAATGCCAAGACAGAATTACCTTTAAATCCTCAAATTATAGGATATGTCGTGCAGATAGCATTAAAGATATAAATTGTTTTGAACCTTGTAGTAATTCCGTTTTATGTATGTTTGTCCACGACTTACGAGCGTTGATTGAAAAATATTGCTACTAAATTTGTCTAACAATTCATTATTATTTTACAAATATTGGAATTGTATTAATTTGTTATTAATTATATGTTCCCTTACTACATATATACTAATTAATGAGTTTGTTTTATATAACCATATGCTATAACACAACTCGTCGTATTATAATTTTAATCATGTATCGTACAATGACCTCTACATTTACCACCCACGTAAATATATTAAAAAGCGATTGGTCCCGTGCGGATTAACCACGGTTGTAGTCTTTAAAGGTGCAACTTGGTGACTTGAACAGAAACTTTAATAGTCTTAAACTCTTTCTCCCTCTCTCTTTCTATTTCTCTCTCTCTCTCTGAACTCTTTTAACACTTTTTTAGTAATTAAAACGCGTTCTCTCTAAATTTAAATATTTTTTCAGTAATTCAACAAATTATATTTAATTACTTTAACAAAGTGAATTAATATAGTTAATAAAGCAAGCTTAAAAGAACTTGTCTGTTATTACTTAAAGATGTAGAGATTTTTTTTTTCCTAAAAATAGCTTTTTTATTATATTGCATATTATCACCAACGGTTCTTGGTCGTACTTTTGTGTATTATCATTTTTTGGATTCTTAAAGTTAGTATGTTGGATTATTTATATTTATTTGATTAATAAGTTATTAGACACGCTTTGCAAATATGAATGAAAATTTACAATTTTACGTTGCGCATGAAAGATGAAGGAGAAGCAATTAATTTTATAAATCATGCTTACGCCTGTCATTCTTATAAGATAGTTAAATCTATGTCAATAAAGTAAAATTATTACCAAATCTAATTTTACACCCGCTTCAAGTAAAATATCCAATTTGTTATTCATTCGTTATTCGATATTTTCATCATAAGATAATTAATAATAATAATCACAGGACAAATTATACACATTGATCTCACCCCTAACTAAGCAAATTATTTGCTAGAATAGAAATACACATATAAATATTGCGAATATATTCAATAAACGACCAAACCCAGAAATACAGTCATATTTTATGTTCAAAATACAAATTAGTATTTAATAAAAAAAATAATGGAGATAGTAAACCAAATAAAGATTGTTTTTGTAGTAAATAATTAATACATACAATATTTATTGCATATAATATCATCTATTCTCAATGCACTCGCCCGGGCTAAGACAGTCAAACTGGTTTGAATATTCATAGAGTACATGCCAACGCCCGCTATAATATGTCGATGACATAATAAATTAAATCGATATTGTGTATCGAATGTGAGCGAATCGATACATTGATGTTTTTATTAGCAAAGGAATCGATAAGTGATTAACCAACGGATATGTGTCAGCTGAGTGATTAAATATGATAAATGATTTATAAATTGAGTTGTAAGTTTGTATATAACTTTACTGTTATAGACTTTTCTAAATAATAGAATAATAAGGTAAAGATAAAAGATTTAGAGAAAAGACTTTACTATATAACATTGATTGCGTATGTAAATATTAAGTAAAATACGAAAATACCACGACCTCTTTTAAGACCTGTGGAGATACATATATCATTTGGTCCCTTGTCATAATAAAACTTATCGAGACCGCTTTTTGTTGACATTTTTATTACGACAAAAATCTGCAAAGATAAGTATCTTCATGCCCGTTGCAAGACCTACAGGACGGTTCGACTTACTCAATGACTTATATGTACATGTTAACATCATTTATATTATAATTAAAGTTATTATATACTATTATATTTACATAACAACTATGTAACTTATAATAGTATTCCAAACTTCATACGTTTAAAGAAAATATATATTTATCGTCCTGTTCTAGTCGAATTAGTATTTACCATAACATACTAATTTAAACTAATTCAAACCAGTTTGGTAGAAAAGTACAAGTTTTCGGTGATAACCCAGTGAATAACAATGTATATGTCAGTCTATAATGTATTCTAACGTTTGTTTAAAAGTTTAATTTATTTAACAGTCATCCAACGACTGGCCCACTGACACCTTTCCCGTCTGCACAATACAGACATAGTGCACAACAAAACAGAGCTAGCAAGGATGCAGTAAAAATAAACTATTTTTATTATGTTTAATAAATATTATACTCACTTATGTATATGTAATCGAACCTAAAATAGAATAATCGACTAAGATGAGTATAGGTTCGATTATATACATAAGTGCATAAGTAAGTTTAATAAATTAAATACAAGTTAGTTAGTTAACTTACTTCTATTTTTGTTACTTACTAAGCCAAGGTTGCTCTACATCAGTTTAATCTGAAAAATAAATTAACAATTAGACATTTATTACTTAGATTATTAGAATATAAGGTAGATATTGTTTTCTTTTAAAGAAGTACATACAAGTCAGGTATGATAATTGTAACAAAAACATACTTTCTGTTGACACCCTTGATACCGGTTGCTAAAGGTTGACTGAAACGTAACTGGTTGACAAATTTTGGACATATTTACAATCAACATCAGGGCTGTCACGTGTGTGTTTTTACGCCTTACAACAATTTAAATTATTTATATATAGTTTTAAAAATAATTAGTGTGCACATAAAATATTTCAGAATGCATATTCAATTAACATTACGTATTCCATATGAATCCCGGACTTAGATAATATCAAGTAATGGAAACGCGAAATCAAGATTGTAAATATTTATGAAGAGCATTCGGGGCAATTAAGTGTTATTTACTGCAGTCTCCTAAAATACTGTAGCGAAATTCATGAAACATACAGACATCAGTCTCGCCGACGTCAAGAAATTACTCACTGGCTGTCTCACAGGTTATTCAAGTTCGTTTCCCTCCGGACGCCAAACGAGTATGTTTAGGAACCCGCACCGCAATGTAAAAACTTTTATCTAATAAATTTTAATCATTTTTTTTATGTATCGAATAAATCGTATATTTACTTTTTTTACCTGGTACATAGAAGTCTTTTAGTAACTTTTTGGACTTTTGTGTTGGAATTGTAAATATAGAGTTAATTTTGCTAAAAATTAAAAAATAAAATCGTGTTAGTTAATAAACCAAATAATAGGTAATATGAAAACTAATTAATACGGAACCAAATGTCATTGTATTAACAATCTGTTTGTTTGTGATGCAGTTTTCATAAATCATCCTACAAAGGCCAAACGAGGTCCGATCTTTAAGTTATTAAATCGATAGCAATCTCGATGATTTATAAATTAGTTAACTGATAAAGTTCTAAATCAATGTTATCACTTTATCAGTATCTCGCTATTATTTATATTTGTGCAATAGATATGACAGTTTTGATTAAGTCAACTTTTTTTACTAAGACTAAGATTTAGAATTTTAAGGTATTAGACTTTTAAGACTAAGACTATTTAGACTTTTAAGATACCACACTTTACGCAGATATTTAAATTTTAAACTTTAAATTTAACCCGGCGTTGGAATACTTTGAAGTAATCGTGTTCACCGGAAGTCAAGATATAGGAGTCTGTATAAAAATACTAGCTTGTAATAAGTTTAATAATAGTATACTCATGTTTTTTATACTTATTAATTCGTTTTTTACATATCACCAAAACATCATTTTATAATTGAACACAAAGCGATGTCAGGTTTCAAACATTCCGATTTGAGACACCCTCGCTTCCCACATTCATTGTATCACAACCTACGATTGTTTTTATCCATATTATTTATAAATACTTATGTATACATATTATTTATATTATATATATCATACATTTTGTATTTTATAAGGTTGAATTTTTGTGTGATATAAGTTATATTAAAACTGATATGATGTTATTTTTTTTAAGAATTAGATAAATATAAAACCTACTTCAAAAAGGTTAACTAAAGTTTTTTTATTTTTGAATCTTTCAAACAACAATATACCTCTTCATAGTCAGTCTAACGATTGTGAACTAGAAACATTTAGTTTTTGGAAAACATTCCCAGGATATATGTACGCGATTATGACTTTTATTATAAGAATGATAAAAGAGTTTTTCGTAAATCATTCATAAGCTAGTTAATTGTTGATGGCGTGAGAATAACTGCCAAACGGCGCATTACGGATTCTCTACAGCGCATCAAAATGATGTATTCACACTTTAACTATACTTGTACTGTTATTTAATGTTGTCCTATACCAGTCATAAAATGCATATAAATATACCCCGCTTTATACATGCCTAATAACTTTTTAGAATTCCGCAAAAAATATTCTTTTGACTTTTTGTTCTAGAATGTACTAAGCCTTGGTAAAGGTCGTTCACCCTCAATGAGCTTAAAAATAACCATTTAAAATACTGAATAACAGCTTCAATGTCCATAAAATTAAGAGATTATGCAAAACAAAATACCATTAAATAACAAGCTTTACAGCTTTCTTTATCAACGGTAGACCCTGTTATCACTATGTTAGTAATTATTGATAATGAAACACAGCCTTATAGAAAAGCCCGCATCCGTTCGGAAACCGAGCCTCGGGATAGTAGTATTATTTCTGTTTCTAGTCTAACAAGTTCTAGATCGTTTCCGAACTACGTTCAAACGTCAAAGAAATGACAGATTTCCTGACAGGATAAAGCAATACAGCAATAGTTATATCATTGGCTGTAATTAAAATTATCGCAATATTAAAGTGCTGTAATGACATCTACTTTAGTTCCAGTGTTACTGTTATAAATGATTTATTGAGGAAAATATTAAACAGAAGAAGCTTCATAACATATAATATGTAGTTAAAATATGCTACGATAAAAAATAATTCCCTAACAGTACTTAAAGACTGGTGCTATAATTTTCTCGTTGCAAAGGTTAGGTCAATCAAATACATAAAAAACCGTGGGCATAGCCATTACTACCCACGCGGTTACATTATTGAACACCACACAATTTGTCTACATGCAAGTTCAGACTTTTATGTTTCTTTCGATCGGAGGAGCGGATCAATGTTATAAAAAAAACATGTTACTTAAACGGATGATTCATTACTAATATTAGCCGCAGCTTAGTGTATATTACCAACAAGATATCCTGAGCCTAAAGGCGTACTTAGCTTAACTGGCTTCAGCTGCTAGGTATATCAAGGAGAAGAAAATTAAATATTTCACCAACTCCCAGAGTGGCATAAGTCCATTTATAAACTTAAGTTATTGCACTGGAGTGTCCGACTTTATCTTTATATAACCTCAACATAAAATATGATATGTACGTAATAAATATAGATATCAAGAACCGTGAAGTGAATAGTTCCCACGTATTACCACCAGTCGCGAGCTAACCTTACGATTGACTGTTAACTGTTCTTATGTTAAAATACTAAAATAAGTAAATATAACTATCTATTATTTACTTACATTTCTACTCATATTTTATTTATACTCATATTAGACTGACAAATCCTACCAAAATTAAAGTAATTAAAATTCTCCATATCAACTTTAAGTCAAATACATATCTTATGAGCATAGCAACCAATAAAGCAATGTTAAAGACCCTTTTTCGTAAAATGTAGGCGATTATTCTGATAGTGCAGTTTTTTGCTAAGTATTATATGTAATGTGGGTACAAAGTACGATGTTTCTCATGACGCATGCTGACAAAATGGCCGTAATAACAATTAGGCAACACATTTTGTAAAATACTACGAAAACACTTTTAATGCTAACGTTATATCATGATTTATCACGCGGTTGGTACGTGTTGGGATATTCATAGATTTAGTAATATTTAAACAAATAGAAGATATTGTGAGAACTTATAATTCAGTTTATTCAGAATAATTATAAGGGCTTTTATCCCTTCTCAAAATTGAGTTGATCGTGTGTGGGATTATATTGAAAAAATACAAAGACTAAAAAATTATACGCGAATTCAAAGTAATACAATAATGGTAGCTTAACACAAATTAGTGTCGGCGCCTGCGCACGTCCTGATATTTGATCCCTCAACCTTTTTACGGGCTGTTGAAAATTGCAACCACAAGAGAAACATTTCAGTAAAAACGGTACTTCGGACACCTTAATTTATGATATCAATTAAATACGATAATAAAGTTACGACAATCTATGAAATTATTCATTTTTAATATTACAAGAAAATGCAAATATTAGTTTTCTGTTAGTCCTCTTACAACAGTTAATCATGTCAAAATTATTAATTAAAATAATTAAAACCGTCAATAGAAGACTTCCGTCTTTACGGCGGGTATTAAGTACAAGTCCTTATCAAAGACCACCCTGTATATAATTAATTGTGATTGCGCACACGCAGGTCGTTTCGCGCGAGCCGACACGAAAATACTTGATAACATCTCCATTTGTATAATTTAACTAATTTTACACTTTCTCGTACCTCCATTACACATCGATTCTTTATTTAAATTTAAATATCATTGAACATTGCTTGTTAAGATTGTTGTGTTCCCGTTATTGAATAAATCGTATAAGCAGAATTGCTTTTGTCTGATCCAATAAATTACTATCAATAACGAATTAATAATGAACAAAGAGTTTGCATCATTAATCAATGCAACGTTGTTGAAGAGCGTGTGAATGAAACTGAATCATTTGAAGTTATTTTTACAAAAGTGCCTTTGTCTCAGTGGTGCTCCTCAATTTCCAGACACGCCGACTTCCTCACGAAGTCTCCTGGGCTATAAATTACAAATTTATCACCATTGTTTTTAGAAAGTCTTGAAACAAACTCACGATCCATAGGAAATTCTAATATGCCTTCAGTATGCTATAAATAAAGTAAAATTAAAACAACGTTCCCTATCTACAATAAACAAGTCTAGAACAGGTGCACTATCTAGCTGTGGAGCAAGTTTTTGCTACTTTCCTTGTTTTTTCTAGACAACATGTCACTATGCTCTATTGGCACTCCTATTTATTATGTATGTCAGTTAGCGCATGAATGCGAAGTCTCTAATAATAATATACAATAAGGACGCAGTCGAAATCGCCTAACTCATACACGGAACTTTAAAAATGCCTAATATGTGAGTATTATATATGAATATGTAGGATAATTTAAAAATATTACAATTTTCTCTCAATTTGTTTCATGACAGGATCGACGTCATGTACTGTGGGTGGACATTTTGCCTTCGTCCTATGACATATTTTTTTTAAGTTTTATTAAAAAAAATAATTTAAAATATATCTGATGATGATGTATGACGTGTCTGATAAACTTGTCAACAACAATATCTATAAATACACATGCCAGTATGAGGCAATTATATATTATTTCAAGATCAGAAAAAAAACAATAAATTACTGTATCTTCGTTATTTTATATACGTACAGACTAGATAGCAAGTAAATAGAAATAATACATTGGAATAAATAAAATAAATTATTTAAAGGAAAGCTACTCTACATAAATTATAGAAATCATGAATATCAGTAAAACGTGAAAAGCAACTATACACATTAAGTTTTTTTTTTTGGAGTCTTCAATTATAATGTATCGAAAGTAGAAATTAAAAGGTCCGTTATTTATAGGGGGCACAGGGTGACAGGGGGCACGTGGGGACGGAACATGTGCGGGTGCAGGTGTGCGCC
Organism: Napeogenes sylphis; assembly: GCA_959347405.1. Taxonomy (NCBI): domain Eukaryota; kingdom Metazoa; phylum Arthropoda; class Insecta; order Lepidoptera; family Nymphalidae; genus Napeogenes; species Napeogenes sylphis. Next base: position 17,729,692 of record OY365786.1, read on the forward strand.
GGGTGTCACGGACAACTGACATCCAGCTGATACGTCACCCTGCATCGTGTTGTCTCTTTTTAATGTTCTATATTTGCAGTTCTGTCACTTTCTAGAACACTATTACAGGAATTCTTTCGTAGGTATTTTTTATTTGTTTTTCCTTGTGTTTCTGTCACTTATATGTTCTGCGGTGTAATTTGTGTTAAAAAACACTTGAGTCGGTAAATTTTGTGTTGAAACAAAATTACTATTAATATTTATAAGCCAATAACATTTAATTCGGCTCCAGCCCTGTTGAAGCTTAATGTTCGTGTTTGGTTGCTAAGCCATGGAACTTTTGATAATTGCTTAGAGTTTTATCGCAATGCTTTATAACCACAATTAAAGAAAATAAACAATAAATATAAACCTTTATTAAAGTAATAATATTAAATGTTTTGAAGTTTTACTTCAGTAGTCTCCTATTACGGAGATTGTAGTGTGATTTATATGTACATAATTTATTGACCTTCACTATATGGGTTTTGCCTGTTATGACCTATCTTAGCTTTACCTTGATCAGTTTCTGATTGTCTCGTAACAAGTTCCATTATTTTCGTATTAGAAAAAAATCTAAATTAAATAATAATCAGAGACAATCGTATAAAAACTTTTTTGTTAAAAAGGCAATTCCCACATAAAGGATTATATTATCAACGGGACAAAATGCACCCAGACTCTAAGAATTATCCGTTGTGGTAATCGAACCCCCAATCTTTGATACAGTCAGGATTACTAACCACTACACCAAAACGTATAATAACTCTAACATTAATATTTAATATTATTTTAACAACTCAACTTTTTAGAGAATAGAGTTGATATTTGTCTGATTATTTTATTGTTATCCTAAGACAAACTTTGAGGAACGGTTAGCACTATCATATGTTAAGTCGTTTGTACTGACCGAATGTTTGCTTACCTCGGAATTTGTGCATCGAAGTAAATATTGAAGTTAAAACACGTGTCTCTCTGATCGTACTTGAGTAATGGTTTTAAAGATTTACATATCTTCAAGTATTTATCATCGTACATGGACGGTGTACAAAAGATGCCTCTCAGTAAAAACAATCCTAACTATTATTAACAAAGGTTTTGGTTTACATATCATTATTTCAAAGTAAATACTCGAGTTATCGAATAACATAAATTTTAATGATCAAACAGCGGATATCATATTAAATCTATATACTTAAACAAACAGATAGTCTATATTATAAATAAAAGTTGCCAGTGGTTATCAGGAAAGTTAAAGTAAGAAATGCAAATAGTTTATTCAATTAAAAGAAAATATTAATATTGTTTTAAGTTTCTCTTAGCGTGGGAAAGAATGACAATGGGGATATCTCGTGTCTCCTGGTTAGGTTCAAGAAATCGTGAGACCCGTGGGACCATTATATGTTTAAATAGGAGCAATATACGGTATTTATATCCACTGAAATTAGTATTTACTTCGTGACTGCTTTATTTACGTAAATATTCAACAGATCTATGCATACAGCCGATGTTGAATCGCTGTGACGAAGAGCCTCGTTAACCTGATTCATGTCATATAAATACTACTGTACTGTTATTTTTGTGATTTAAATCGAAACGAATGCACTTGTGCAGATAACTTGTAAATGTGTTCTACTTTTGCTTTATTGATTAATTAAAACGTTCCCACAAATGCTTTACGTATGAAAGGTTAAATAAAAAAATCTAATCAGTTCCATATACCTTATAAGTACTCAATATAAATAACTCTGAGCCGGTAGTATACCACTGACGTAACACTCATAACGATTGTACGATTGGTTTTTTTTTCGCGGACTAAGTAAATATATAACTCTAAGTATTACAAATTAGAAGTGCTTGTCTACATCTGCCCACATCGAACGTACATACATTAGCATCATAAGCAGAACCGACCGTGAACTTCGTGGTGTGAACGAACTCATTTAGGAGTCAAAATGGTCGCTAGGACGTGACTACGGTCTTCGCGTGTAGTTGGCAATATTTTCTCGCTCAGCGAATCGTATATCGGCTCAACCGGGATCGTTTATCAGAACCAGCGCCATGGTCACGATATTTTGACAGCGGCTTACCAGACTAATGTCACTGTCAAAACTGTGTTAAGAGCTACGATCTGCCCACTGAATAATTAATGATGATACATTATTTATATCCGTTCGGTAATAGGTGCTAAACATAGACATTATGTAGTCAACTCATTTGATAGATGGAATTACGTTATAAATGATTTAACGACATCATACAACTAATAAAAGTAATAGTCGATTATTCAAAATACAAAAAAGAATAAGGATTTATTATCATACTACAATGAAATACAATAACTTAAAGTAACATTAACATAAACTCAACCAAGAATATTAGAATAAACTTGAAAATCGAATTCGCGTAAGATTTCCCATAAGATTGCGAAACAGTCTATAAAATATAGACCATTCGTGAGTATATTTGACCGCGTTCACACGGTCTAGGAGAAGATTACTGGCAAGCGGTTTCAAACCGCGTGATTGATCGTCCGAATGCACGGAGCTTAGAATGAACGAATGAAGGGATTATATTCTTTGTCTATTCAGACGTTTTGTTTATCTGTGGCTTTAACAAAGACATGCCACAGACTATCAAAGACTGCTTTGGTGTTCATCATTTTAAAAGTTACTCTATGACAGTATCCTGTATTTCAATTGAATAGTCCCAAACGATTTATGAATTAATAAAAAAAGTTATATTTAGTTTTTTATGCTGCATATATCAATATATTATTTACGTTACCAGCTGTTATAGTTATAGTATTGAAATATAGCTTTGGGTAAATAATATTTTTAATCGTAAAAAATATGGTCCATGACTACTTATTCGTATTAAGACTTATTTAGATTGAAAATTATTTTGAAAAAACTACATTTACCAAAATCACGGCTACAAATACATTTATAGATTAAATGTTATAGTTTATAGATATATCATAGAATAGATTAATAAATTATTCATTTAATAGATATAACAATCATGAATTGCATCAAGAATAGTAAATGGTACAACAAAAATAGTTGACAACCTTGATTTGCATCATAATATGTTCCACATATTTGGGATTATTTTAAAACTAAGTACTATAGGCCAATAATCTATAGGTGTCGCAAGACGTAAATATACTCTACATAATTAAATGAAGCATACCGCAGTTAATAAATCGCTGACAGTTTTGTTACAGTTAGCATGCAAATACTTTTAAGAATGTATTATAAATGCAGGCCGCATAGTGCATATGCGTGCATGCCCGGTCGAGCAATAAACATTTGGCGATAGCTTTCCTAGTTAACGTGAAATAAGATCTCTTGTGGAATCTCCGTGTTTATAACCAGCCTCAGTTTATTTTTTTATGAAATAAGTATTTACTCTTAATCTGGCTTATAAATTTAAAACTGGCTGGTAAGTTCATTCAATAGTTTGTTTAAAACAATAGAGCGTTTCCTTTCTCTTTGGTTACGATAATTAATTTACTTTTGTGTAAGTAAACAGTAGATTGTAATGCAAATACATAAGTCCAGTATAGTAATCACGTGTCGTCGTTGAACGGGAACGTAGCGTTTACTACGTGAGTGAATAGCTAGCAGCTAGGCGAAGTACAAACAATATTTAGTAATTATTGTACCAAGCCAGAAGATGTTTCTATTATTGCACTTTTATGAACATCATCAGACCAGTTTTACTTTAATCATGTATGTGTTTGAATATCACATACATGTGTGTGTTCGAATATCGTTTCTTAATTATTTAGGGCAATATGTCAACTTCTTCCACGCTCTTCTATCATATATTCTTTATAAATATAACCTCAAATTTTAAACCGTCAAAACCACATTCATCATCTACGGGAGGTAGATGATGAATGTAAATTAAGTTAATTATTTGGGGTCGGAGCAAAATGTAGAACATGTGGCCATCAATTCAGTAAAAGTTTTAGTAGGTACTAGCCACTACCCGGCGATAAACCCTTCTTGGGTCCAGAAAAACTATGATAAAATCATTAATTATGTCTATGTGAACGTCGTACAGGATCTCTTAAGATTTTTAACATTTAACAGTATTTATTTAAATCTTACTTTAAATTTACTACCGACAAGGTTGTTAAGATTATTTGGTGAAAAATTCATTATTAAATTGTTATCCAATTGAAATAAAATAACGTCCACTTTTAACAATCGTTAGTTACGAGTTATAGTCAAAGTATTAACAATTCGCAACCGTGTCATTTTATCGCCTATTTCAAACGACTGAAATAACCGACACTTAACGGACCTTGGACTTGGTTAACACATCACACCTTTTCCATAAACATTTATACGATAAATTATATTATTCAATATCCATTGCGGCGTGAGTTGCTCTAAAGCACGACAAGTGCTAATAAAAAACAATGTATAGTTCAAATATAAAAAATGTTATGGAACGTAAATTAATTTTTATGGAGGAATCAGTGTTGCGTGACCACGTAGGTACGTCATGGTAATTACCTTGTTCCTGAACTGTTTGCGAGTGTTACATAAGGATTTCAAATAATTCCATTGAAATATTTTCTGTATCAAAATACGTTACTAGTTTTAAAGAATGAGACAACAATACTTAAGATTTTATATCTTAAAGTTGATATGATTATCTTAATTAAAATCTGATTTAATATAAATATATTTAATAATCTATACTTACCAAGAACTAGAACTTCATTTGGCGATACAACGCTTATCTGTAACAAATAAATTGGATTAAAATATAATACTACAGTTGTAATAAACATTATTTTGTTTTAAATATCCAGTATTATCCAGTTAAAAGTGCATCGGGGCTTAATTTGAAATTATTTACAGCCTATTAGCGCGGCACTAGTGTCGTGAGGTCTATCTAGACCATTCTATAGTCGTTTTGAGCTATTGTTGTTTTCTGCCAGATATCTGATGCAAACGGTTTTAAAGTTCATGAACACCTATTGTATTACAATGCAGAATCTGTTAAAAATGTCTATTTTTAACAGATCAGATTGAGTCTTCAATCTTGAAATGCAAGTGACTTCTGAACACTTAAATGTTATCGAATACATAACAAAATATTACATTTACAGGCAATACAATGTCGATAAAATTCAAATTAGAATTCCAACAAATAGCATAATATGAATCAAACCTAATTTATTAGTTGAATCATTAAATAAAGCAGTTTCAATTGATGCAACGGTCGGGGCTCCGATTGCGCGCAGTAAATCCTTAGCTTCGAAACCATTGTCCCGAGGCGTAATGAAAACTGCGATGCCTTCTTATGATACCAAAGTGTATGAAAGAATAACTGTTCTATTCTGACTGTACAATAAAACTTAATATTAATCATGGTTTAATTTGCTAACGTTATCTTTTATTATGAAATATACATGTTGTTAAGTTTAATTTTTTTTTTGTCCTCGGAATCAGGCTTATTAAGTGTATATTAAATGTGCAGTTTCTCGTGTGACCTTTCGTGCTTCCTAACGACGTTTTTTCTTAAAAAATGAATAGCGGGCGAGGATAGAAATCTTTCCCACGGACACAGGAATCATGGGAAGGGAACATTCCCTCTGTGAGGATCAAATTAGGCTTGCATTGCTTACGCGCTTTGTGTCTTCATTGTATACTTCACTTAAAATATTTCGAATCGCGGATACAAGTTAAGTATATTGTACCGAACTTCATTCATTACTTCTACCGATATATTTTTTTAGAAATCGTAATGGCTGGCAAAATTGTTTTTATAACCTACTGCGGTTGCTTTCTTGGATATTCACTAAAACCGCAAACGCAGTTAATGCGCGGGAGTCGCGGTAGGGGGCGTAATTAGGGTGGTTGTGGTGGGGAGAGGTCGTTAAACTCTTGTAAAGCCTTTAAGTTATAGCGTCTCGTCTCTAATGCTTTGATGTAATATTCCTTATTTATTCTCTTTTGTTTAAAACCTGTTCTTATCTTTGATACGCACTATGCATCGATAAGACATTTTACATGATTTTGTAATACTTATATTTTGTTGATATTCAAACATTGAAGAACTAAAGTAATATTTGAATATAACTAAACTCAATATTACATTATATTGTAGTCCAAAAATAAATCCCACGAAACTAATTTCACACCAAGCGTTTGGGAAACAATTAGTGTTCTATTGTATCACATTACCAGAGCCGTCCAATACACAAAAGTTGATTAGTAATCATTACCGCTCCCGCGCACAAGGCTTCAATAAAAACTTCATTTTCAATCCGCTTGTAATTCTGTTTGATTATGATTATACAGTATCTATTAAGGCAATTATAAGAGAAGACGGTCCGAGAACATGTATTGAGTCAATTAGCATTTTGCGTCATAGTAGCCGGTCGACCAAATCGTGGGAATTTCTATACCAGCCTTGGATCGAGACAATTCCATCCTCTAGATACAACAGCTAATGTTAGTATCTGTGTTACTACCAAATCGCTTTATAGCCCAAAGGCGGTCACGACTATGTACCGCCCAAAAAGATTTGTGCCCTCAATGACATAAAATGGTCGCCTTTCGTCGGCCATAATGAATATTTAATTGCGTGGAAATATTTTATTGACAAATGGCGCTTGCATTGTCGGATGTAATTACATAATTGTGAAGCAGACATCAACATATAAGTATGTTTGATATTTTGTCACTGAATTGTATTCTCTAGATACGGTTAAGATTTTGACATAACATTTTAACATGACATTTATTTTGCAAACAGATTATCGTAATTTGATACCTCTCTATATGTGGCGCGAAAAAGCAGTCGTTATATTTTGACAGATATATTTTTTGCAATGTCTAGGTATAGTAGGTATCTTAATTTTGCAGTAATAGAAAATGAATTAAGATCAACAACTTTTCTCTAACGTTTATCGAAATGGCTTCCAATTTCGTATAATGTCTGAGATGTACGTGGTTAGTAAATATCTGTTTCCAATGATTCCAGCGGATGGACTGTCATTGGCGTAACGGTAATCGAATGGATAGTATGACTGTGCATGATTTCATCAAAATTGAGACCCACTTCGATACGTGTCTATAATTGACTTTTATAGACGATTGTACCTACTTTTAAGTAACACTTACATTAAACACACTTTATAAATACTACTAGAGTATATAAAATATACGAGAGATATGAACTTTGATCTCATTAATACATTTTAGTTTTCATTTACTATATTGAAATATGGACATTCAATTTATTTATATCTTGCTATAAATGTATAATTTGTAATCTTCTTTACCGCTAAAGAGGATAAACTAACGAAATTACTAATAACTACATATAAAACTAAATTACACGAACATTGTTATAGCAATAACTTTAGTATTTTATAAATAATATAAAACCAAATGAAATTACAGTCCACTAAAAGATAACCTTAATATAATACAAGAACGAAGATCTAAATAGAATTATATGAATTTGCATACAGTTGGCGAGCTGTTGGCAGTTAATAGAAACGCCTTCGGCCACTAAATGGCGTAAAAGGGAATTGCTAATGCACCGAATATATGTGTGGAGATCTAAGCGTGGGTATGTAAAGTAAAATGTAATTTAATGCGCTTTAAAGCGTTGAAGGTATTTGTTGAGGATAGACAAGGAGCTGTACTTAGGATAATGTATATGACTAAACGTTTTCAGTGTAATTTTGTTCAGCATTTTTTGCGAAACGCTTTGTGTGAAATAAGTTTAGTGTTATTTTCTTATTATTATTAGATAACATATCCAAATATAGTCTTGAGTTTAGTTACATTTTAATTCATCAATTTCAGTTTTAGAAGCTTATAAATATAAATGACCCTTTCTCAATGACTATATCTCTGTCTATGCCTAGATAAGACTATATAAGATTGTTTATTTTCCACACTTCATACTTTATTATCTTTCTGTCAGCAATATTCAGAAAGAAACCCGCAAAAGTTCATGGAAATTGTAACAACGCACCGAATCCATGTATCTTTGATTATATTGTATTGTTTACAAAAATATTATTGAAGATGAAGCCAAACACATATGAAGCCATAGTTAAAGTTCGGACTAACTAATTGTGTCTATGGTCTCATACATGTCATATTATTATAAATGTACCATTTAGGTTCAATTTTCTTTAATTCTAAATTAAAATCTAGAATTATTTAGATTAGAGAAGTATAAAACCTAGGATGAGTTAAATATAGTATCTACCATAAAGCTTTTAAAATCCAAAAGGTAAAACGAAACCAGTTCGGAGGCATAACGTATTGTATAACATCGTGAGAGCCACGAGTTTCCGCTTGTACTGAAGGCTGACCACAACACGGCCAAAATGAATATATGTTCATTCACAATTGCCTCAAACATTGTCCCTACCGATTAAACATGGTCATGTAATGCTGATTCATTATATTGAAAAAGTAAATTGAAACGAATTACATTCGAGGTAATTTAATGTATTTTTGTCTCGCTCTATCGCTTTATTTTAAAACGAGATGAATTTATATGAATTTGACACAAATGGATCTGTACACCTATTTTAGGATTATGTTTTATTTAGGAAACAGTTTTTTTATTCCGCCAAAAAAATTTTCTAACATTTTAGACTATTTGTCAGACATTATAAATATATTTGGACCCTTTTAGCACCAAGTCACATACATTCATATAATGATAATTAAAATTACCCTCTCAAAGTTCCACAGATACATATTTAAACGCAGTTGTAAACATAGCATAACAAATGTATGTTTTTATATAAATACTTATATACCAAAAAGTTGCATTAAAAAAGATTTTACATTGAGTTATCTGTGACGATCAATCAAACCTATTGACAATCATGAAAACATTCATAATACATTCATCCATTCGTTCAATAACAAAACTTTCCCGCCCATTCATTTGACGCAATACATTAGCTCCTGTTCCAATAAAATAAAATCATAATAACACTCGTGTCACTAAATCACTGAAGTCAACGCTTTCAAACATTATGATCATCGGCATGTCAAATGCATTGATCGTAATGGGAATTAACGTCTGTGGTGAACCTATATATTAATCGCGGTAAGTTTTCTGTTTTGTTCTTTGCAATGTTTGCGGGAAATTTAATTATCACGCCGTAAAATGTTATGAAACCCGAACTATCAAGTGATTAAATTGAACATTAAATCTAGGCATTAACCATTAATTAATGAAGTACATCTGATCGTGCGGTGAATACAACCCACACTCACTCATTTACTTGTTACTTATATGGATTATCCATTTAGGAATATAAATTATGGAACAAGGGATACATGAACATATATACATTTATATTTGGAATTATTTTGTTATTGAACTATCATTATTTGTTTTATAAATCTGGGCCTATTTTGTAATCCTGAATTAGTTTGCGTTGCTTTGATAAGATAAGACTAACACTGCTTACTTCACTATAGTGCTATATGTGTTTAATAATTTTATTTGCTTTTATATTCGAAGACTGAATCATTAAATCACTCTACTCGTTGAAATAGTCATAAGTTATACAACAACAAAAAAGGGAATTCTTTTTTTATTTATAATTAAGCTACAATTCTTTCAAAGATTTATTTATATTCTCTTCAAACCTTTACGGGTTTGTTGCGGCATGTTAGTTTGCTATTTTACTACATATACTGATACAATCCGTAAAGCGCATCATTTATAGTTCTCGTGATTAGAACGCTTGTTTTACCCGTACTTGTTGGAACTAAACCGTAATCTTCAATAATAAGTCAGAACTAACCAACATTTTTTTTATCGTAACGTTTTTATATTCTGTGCCAAATTTAATTTAATGCATCTAACAAAATCCTCACAGCAATAATTTCTATTAACTTTTGTAAAAATGTAACAAAAACTGATACCTGCGAAAGTGGCCCGCTAGCTAGGAAATGATAACCCATCTCTCAAACAATCATCACCGGACAAAAGGGCCGAAACAGTTAGACCTTCTAATGCCCGGCGAACGGCATGTCATTACAGAGCAGCAATTCAAAACAGACCTCCGCAAGCCGTCCTAATCGTAAACCGGCCACGTAGAGCCGCTAAGAGAGATGTCTTTTCAGGGGTCCAGCTTAAATGGACTCTGCCGTTAAATCTCAAGCATTTGTGGTGGTCGTAGTTTCTCCCAATTACACCGTCTCTAGCCGGCGATTGGCCGCGCCACGAAGAATCCAGTCTGTCGTGACTGTGATAAAAAAAACTGACGCAAATTGCTGATACGCCTCGTGAACACAATTTCATGCTCAAGAGTTTAGAGAACAATCCAGATTTATCATATTTCCAAAACGCACATTTGTACTCCGGCAATTATAAATAAATATTGTAATGGATATATATATTCGTATTCATTATTTAGATATAAAAACTTAGTTATCTTAAACGTGTTAATCAAAAATATGTAATCGCATAATTTATGTTTTAAGGATAGGATTTATTAATAACAATTTGGAAAACATATCTTTTATACTGTAAATAATCAATAAACAAAATATTTTTAAAAATCGATGATTGTAATTGAAGCGCTCCCGGCGATCTGAGATAATGCGAAGATGTTAAAATTGTCAAATCATTATCATTGGCTTTAGGTCTTTTTTTCGACAGGTATGATATCTTTTTTGTTTCTTTATATGTAAACTTTTATATATTAGAGTAAAACTTACAGACAACAAATGTCTCTGACTGATGATCTGATTTTAATGTCATTGTTATTTAATTATAACAAAAATACAAAAATGGGCAAATATAAAAATTATTGTATGTAGCCAGCAAAAAAAATAATTAAATACGTAGAAAAAAATGCAACCAATCTCACCATCATCCCAGAATGAAGGATTGCAATACATCAAGTAATGAGGCGGTATATTTATATAGAGCCCCAAGGAACCAGCGATGTCCAATGTCCATACCATGATGCTTATCTCCGGCAGATTCGTTCCGGACGGAGGACGCGCGTGACGCACGTCGATTAGAAATCTCGACTCGGATGCCGCATACGACGTGCTGTCGATTGGCGGTCTCTATTAAACGCGACTCAACTGTTCCATTTTTAAATTCCTTTTTTATTATCTTGCAGATGCAATCAACGACCAGTTGCTAACACTAAAAAGGTTTGTAACCGTGCATTTATTGCTAAGGAAATTTCTCTTTAATAATAATGAATTATATTATAACCAATTCTTTACACGCATCTGGCTTTTAAATGTGTTTTTTCAGCTACATACATATTATACATATTATAAGTCAATATAAATTGTAAAATATACGCACGCGATTCTACAATATTATAACCGAGAAGCTTCTGCTAATGTTTAAAATAATGTTAATACCCAACTGGCAAGTGACCTTGGTTTTAGCTATTAACGAGTTCAAAGGTCCAAGATGTCATTCATCTTTACCAAATTATTCAGAAAGAATAAAATAAAACAAATATTAGTTTTACATAAATAAAAGATATTTTAGTATAATATAAGAAATATTTTAGAACTGGATATAAATGTTAATGATAAACATTATTTTAAGACAATGCCTATAATCAGGATATTGCTATATTAAAAAAAAATAGATTCAGAGAAATTAAATATTCTGTTAAACAAAGAATAAAGCAAAGTACAGCACATATTACATAAAACCCAATTTAAAAAGAAGAAATGTATTTACTCAACTTCATTAAAATAAGATGCTCTTTACACAATAAAAAAGGCAAATTAAAAGAAATATTAAAATAGCCCTCGTTAAAAACTGAGATACGAAAGTATATTTAAATGCCAAAAACATCGTTACAGTCGAGCAGCCAACCGTAGCGGACAGGAAAAAGACTGCCACTATTATATAGAAACCATCTAAGTTTTAACAAACTATAAAAACCAAGAAATAACGATTTTATTCAACCTTGATAAGGTATCAAGTAAAACTAAGCTTGGAAACGTTAGTTAGTCTAATGAGGGGATAGGATCACATAACTTATTTTGAATATGGTATGGTATTTTCTTTATAACTATATTGGGGAACTCTACCAGGATTTACTCAGCAGGTGTGTTTCGTATTGGTCAGGTGTCGGTAACATTTGTTAACGATAATGAACTGATCCTATTTTGGTATTAAATCAGTCTTATATAGGCAGAGATGACTGATTTTCCAGAATGTTTCATTATCGAAATACGGTCCGTTATTGCCTTGACGTTTTTATTTAAGATTATAATTCTTTTATCAATCTTATGGATTTAACAAGTTGTAACTTAATTGAAGTGTTAGTTTGAGTACAAACTACGTTACCCGTTATTCTGTGTTAATGACATTTCTAACTAATGAAGTATATTTACAGACGATTTATAATAAAAGACGTGTTATAAGTCGTTATAGATATACTAATAGATTTTTAATATTCATACACGTGGTTAGAGAGGTTTTATACATTTTATTTTGCGGTAACATAAATAAACAAAGATTTGTTGCTCTATAGCGGCTTAAAAAGACTTACAGTTTCGGATCCTAATCCAAAACTGTCTTTTTAATAATACGCTATTGTAATTTCCATTCCTAAATGGAAATTACGATAGCGTAGGCAAAGGGCATTTGAATAAACGTTGGGTTCAACACGCGGAGCGTTCCACTATGCGTTGTTTTACATAATCTTTTTTGTATTTACCATAATATGTAAGATTCTTTGTAATTACAGGTAAAGGTAACAAAACCATCAAAAAGAATTAAAATTATTTGTAGAGTCAACTCTACATTTGAAACAATACTAAGCGCTATATTTTAAGCAATGTAAATTTAAGCATATATATATAAATATTTTACAATTCTACTTATTATACTATTATGTATGTATAAATGTGTTTTCCGTTTTTTTTGTGGGTTGGACGTTTGTTTTCATATGTAGAGCCAAATATTTTAGAGAGATCGTCATTCTCAGTGTATTCAAGTATTTTTACAATCATATTTCTGTTATTCTGTTGTAATTTTCTCTTCATA